>CM070748.1:13697881-14297881 GCA_036346245.1 Bonia amplexicaulis
ACAAACCTGGAGCCTGGTGGCCAGGCTCCAAGTCATTAGCCCATGTGATTAGCATGTTAATGGCATGATTAAGAAATGTATTTGCGCACTACTCGAAGAATCTTTTTAGATGTAGCAAATGAACACAAAAAAATGTGAATTTTTTTGTGGAGCTTCCAGGCATTTTACCTCATTGTGTATTTTGCTTGTTTTTTCCGTTCCAAATTTTTTCTCGGAAGTTCATCTCGTCTGTCTGTCCTCCACGCACGGCTCATTCCCGCCATTATCGGTTCTTCGTTAGCGCGTTACGCTTCCGCTCGTGCTACAAATTGTGAGTTATCTCACAGTCACTCTCACAGACACTCTCGTAGTTAGGACTGTGCAATCGATTTTTTTGGTTTAATCGGTTCAGGTATATACGGTAAATACGGTGTTTGTAGTTCGATAATATACGATATTTTTAGAAGTACGATTCAGTATCGGTAAATCCCAATTTATTTTGGCGCGGTATCGGTAAATACCATATTTACCAAAGTTGACGCGAATTGCAAACGATATAGCGACTAGCAAGACGAGCAGGCGATAATACATAAACTACTAGCAACGGCGCCATTGCCAACCTGAAATCAAGAACCCACTAGATGTGTTGAATAATATGTATGTAGGATTCCCTGTTTGATCAACTTGTTGGATTGCAAATGACATTGGGAATTCTGCTAGAAAGACAGAGCGATATGTGCATAACTAGCAAACAAGTGTTCAGAAAATCTCATTCTGTATAAATGATCAATAACAATGAGGCAAGATTGCTTGTGCTTGCTCACATAAAGGTAAAGTACAGAATTATGAGAAATTGGGAAAAAGAAAACATCTCATACTATGCCAATACTATCGTATTACGGAAGGCATATAAATTCCATATAACTACAAACCTAACAACCGACAGTGCCAAGGAAAAGCCATATGTGTTGTTTCAGAAAGTGATCGTGCTTTTCCTTGTAGAGTATGCAGTGGGGCTACGGCATTATTTTTCGATATTTTCGGTTTTTAGTCGGTTTTCCTGAAAAAACCGAATGCCAAAAAAACCCAAAATCTGAAAACCGTACCGAATACCAAAACTGGTCAAACCAAGTTGACCGGCTCGGTTCAGTTGAAAAATGCACAGCCCGACTCAGTCTCGCAGGTCATTCTTGTGTAATACATATATGTGCGCATATATAAATATATATATATATGTAATTATTTATTTCGTCATAATTTTTAATTTGTAGTATTGTACTGTCATTATATGTATGAATGTGTATACATATGTATACATATATATGTATATATAGATGTATATGTATATATACATATGTGTACACATACATATATGTATTCTAGCTTTTATCTTTTTTAGCTTTTTTGCCGATTCTTTTTTTCTCGTATTCATTTGTGTTTTCCATGGTGGCTTAACCTATTTTTTCTATTTTTAATTTTTTTAAATTTAGTTACACCAAATAAGCCACCATCAGCTATAGTGTAATTTCAGCCAGCTACAATACAATTTCAGCTATAAACCAGTTTATTTGAGCCCAACCGAGCGGCACCTGAATACAGGCATATATACAGCAAGCAGTACATCATGTAATTAAGATGAGTAACAGTAAATACGAAAGTCTGATCTTATGCATGTCAGCATGTGGTTGCAACCCCCGCTCATTTCGGTTTGAGCTTCTGACTTCTGGTTTATTTTTTACTATTCCTAAATTTTGTCTTTTTATGGCTTTTTAGCTTTTTTGAGCTTTTTTTGTCAGTTCTTTTTTTCTCGTATTCGTTTACGTTGCCTGTGATGGGCTAACATATTTTTTATTTTTTTTAAAAATTTAATTACACCAAATAAGTCACCATCAGCTATATTGTAATTTTAGCCAGTTACCGTATAATTTTAGCCATAAAGCCAATTTATTTTAACCCAACCGAGCACAAGCTTATTAAGCTAAGCGCCCCTCTGTCGGCCAGTTACATGTCAGATTTCAGTTAAAACAAAATGTACATCAAACAAATGAATTCTCACTGTAATGTTTCATGTTTGTCAGACCGAAACAACTTTGATGGAAAACTTCCTGCTGACAAGGATTAATCAATGTATGGTCAATATAGCATGATTTCTATATTCAAGCTCAAGCTGCCATGTTCAAAAGAAACATCACTATGATAGCAATAAGCAATAAGCGACGTTGGTTTATAACAATGATCGAAATAGCAATAAGCAGTTGGCAAGCGACCACTCCACCCACGTGACGCTTCTCTTACAAATGATCAAATGATAGCACGCAACCTAACACACACCGGAAAAAAATAAAATATTTATTCGGGGGCAGCATATAAAAACCACCCATGTGTATTGGATTTTCTTTTGCGACTACAAGACGACGCAGACGTACACACACCATCATATGTACTGTTAACTGCTAAATTAGACCGATAAATATGCCTATAGCATTGCGGCACACTTGTCCGTACCGCACATAAGGACTGTCACAAGTTCATAGCGTTGCCGATTTTTTTAAGAGTACAAGGAAGCGTGCACACAACCCTCATGCACACCCACAAACACGCATACGTGGGGGTGTATACCTAGCACATGACATAGAGCAGAGACTAGAACCTCATGAAGTATAACTTAAGTTTTGATACCTGAACATATCTTACATGTATCCATACATGGACGCACTTTTTCTGTCCTAGACAATAGCCTAGAGGAAAAGTGCGGACCAGCGTCAAATCTAGGATTCGAATGCTGATAAATAACTTGCCAATGCTCCTCAGCGCCTGCTGTTTAGGTAAGTGGTTTACACCATCGTCGGTAAATAGTAATGTTCATTTGTATTGGTGAGGTTAATTTACGGTGGTCCATACCTGTCGGAACCTCAACGGTAGTCCACTCTGCATGCGGCCTTTTACTCCTCGGCATTGATTGTACAGATGAGGTACCCAGCGGGGTAATGTAGAGTATGACGAAATCTTTGGTCCATGTCAGTTTGCATGTCTTTCTCGGATTATTAAGCTAGAGTAGATGAACTAATCTATTCCGGAAGGCCTTAAAAACTGTACACGGGAAGCCATGCTATTTGGCCCGTTCAATTCAGCTGCCGCTGAAATGACATCTTCTGGTTAATGTAATTAATTAAAAAAAAAAAAATATTATATATCTACGGATAATAAAAAGAAGAAAAAAGAATAAGGTAAATTAAAAACCAAAATTTCGGACACTTGCTTACATAATTTTATCTATTATGAATTTTCCATAAAATTTGTATAAGTAGTATAATTAATGAATTTTTGAGAAAAAATCAGAACAGATAAAATTATGAAAAAATTGCACAAATAAGAACGCTATATCAGGAAGCTTTCTAAAATAATTTATAATTTTTAAAATGTATTTACTATATTTAAAATTTTCTACAAAATAATTAAATATCGCTAGTGAGCGAACGATCGGAACGAGCTTTTGCACGCGGATGTATAACTGTTCGTTGGTGGAATTTGCTTAGCTAATCTGAAATCGTCGGCGCGCTTAAACAGCAAGAACTGTAGACAGTGAGTGGCTTGATGAGACGCGGCGTGACGACGACGTGATGTAATGGAGCGAAAAAAAAAAAAAAAATGAAAGAAGACAAACAAACTTTCGGCCAGTACGCATGCGTGAGTACTGTAGCAACACTACACAAAAATCCATTAAAACATATTTCTTTTAGGAATTTTTAGATGTACCTGGTAAGAGCACTATAGGGGTATATTTGTAAATATGTCCGAGGAGGAGTTAATTTTGCAAAAACAGTTTTAGGAGGTCACTAATACAAAGAATTCAAAAACCAATGTAATCAAAGTAAACTAGAAGTTAAAAATCATTCGGAACAACGCCTTTGAATTGTGTCCAAAGCCATTTGTCACTATTCGAGTCCACTAGTTACACTTTTACGTGGGTTTCTATGGTTCAATCACGTGATTTTTTTTCATCAAGGCTCCTTGTCACCGTGATAGCATATGGGTAGCCTTAAAGTAGAAAGGTGATACCATTTGTATTTGTTCTAATTTCATCCGATGTATATGGAGAAAGGGATACATTTTATACTCCAGTAATTAATCTACACCAATAACATTGGTCACAAAATGTTACCATTTTTTAAAAAAAAATGTTATATTTTATTTGTACTGCGTGTTTCATTTTAAAACAAATACAAATAAATGGTGTTCTGTACATACTTGCATATATTGTGCGACCAATGATCATGGATTTATGCAAATTCTAAACGTCTACTAGCCAGTGAGTACGGCCCTGTTCTTTTCAGCTTCTAAAAGCTGTTTTTTAACTTTTCTACAGTAACTAGCTTTTAAACAAAATATTTTTTCAAAATAGAGTCTACCAATAGCATGTACGTGACTGCTTGGTGAGTACACCGCGTCCGCGCGTGTATGTGACTGCTTGGTGGCGTGTGTACCTGTCCACCTGTTTAATTAGGGAAAAAACAACTTTAATTTACCTGTGACCAACACGTGTACTAACAGAAAATTAAAATTCTAAACAAGTACCTATATAATAAGTAGAGGTCATGCCAATGTAGCAGACGGGTGGGACCATATGTAGTATCCGGTTTCCTATTTTGGTAGTACTCGATAATCAGGGTAGCTATCAACACGTTTTTGAACGATGGGGGATGGATAGCAATATAGCATCACAAGTACGATTTATCAAGTTCTGAATCGCGGTTGCTATCATTGGTCGCGTTTTTACGGTATTAAAAATTAAACAATGTTAAAAATGTACATGATATAAGTTGAAACACCTCAAAAATTCAAAAATTTGAATTTCTTTTGGATTTTGGTTGAATTCCCAGTTTCCTTCCCACTTTGCCAATCTACTTGAATTCTCGTCTTTCCCTTTTTTGCTTCTCCATTTCGTTCACCACACCCCTAGAGATGTCCTTCTCACCTTGTTCCTTCTCGCACACGCCCGCTATCTCTCGAAATTGTGGCCACTTCTCCCCATTGTTCACGTTCACCCCGCCATCTCATCGACGCCACGGTCCCACCATTTAGTGGCTCGCCTCTCGCCAACCTTACCCTCCCTCGCTTGGCGCACTGGGTTTGATCCCGAGCTCTCTCCCGCTACAACTCAGCCTCTCTCACCCGACGCGTGCGTCTCATCGTACCAGCTCCCATCATCACTTGCCAACTTCTGTAGAGGACGTACATCACCTCGCCTGCATGCCCTCACCCCCAGCAGAGCTCCTGTCATCTCTCCCGTTCACGCGCCAACACTACTCCGATTCGTCCTACTGCTCCCACTGCCTCACCTCACCTTTAAAACCCAAGTGCATTCGCTCCGCACCACTCCCAATCTCATCACAAAGCCACCCAATCGAACTTTTCCTCACCGCAGCTCCTCCGCCACCTTCCCCAGCCTGGTAATCCCTAGGAGCAAACTTCTTCCTCCCTCAATTAAAATCCAATAGCATTCGCTCATAGCATCTCCTTTGCATCCCGAACACTTTGGTAAACTTGCTCAGACGTGACCATTTCCATAGAACTTTGGCACCTTGAGCCTCCACCGATCATGGCACCTATTCCATGGACAGCTCAATCCAGACACCCCAACCAAAACTGTCACCGCACTGATGCTTCTTATCCCCCGTAGATGGTCAAATCACTTTCTTTCTTACCGAAAAACCACCGAGGGACCATAGAACCGTAAGGGAGCATGCACCCTTTGCTCATGTCATCGCCACCACCACTCATGTCCCCGTCTCCCAAGGTCCCAAAATAGAGCCGCTATGTAAAACCACATCCATCTGTATCAGTGGAACCCACTGGAGACTCTCGTTCTATTTTTGACCTTCATTCCATCAATCCAAGATCCAATAAAATCCAAACCAACACTATTTGGTTTTTATTGTATTTTACTTCTTTTTATTTTATTTATGTTTCTAGTTTAATTAGTTTCGACCGCGGACTCATGTTATTTTATGTGTTTGCGCTAGCTCCCGAGTTCTCTGAGGTGACTGTGCAAGGACCAGATCCAGGCGTCGAAGTTTACGAGATAGTAGAGCTCATAGAACAGTAAGGCAAGTTAAAAGTTTTTGAACATATTGAATCCCATGAAATTTAAATTATTTAACTACAATATTTGCATTATTATTATTATTATTTGTGCAATGTTATTTAATTAAAATAAATGTTTAGAATAACATATAAATTAGTTATGTCCTATCACTGAAAATACAATGTTTAATTTGTGGCCATATTCACCTTTACAATCTTAGTAATATTTAATTATTGTATAAATAATTGTAGATTAGCTCACTAAAAATTTGTTATAATAAGTGAAAAATCTTGTTTTCTTAACTTGGTCGCATGCTAGCTCAAGCATGTTTATCGTGTGATATTGAGAGTCTAAGAAATCTTGTGGATAAAACTGAGCAACTCTGCAGAGTAAAACAAATGGTATTCAAATACACCGTGCTCCCAGTTAACGGAGCTGTGTTTAATGGGTGATTCCAACTGCAAGGCATAAGTAGATTTCTTTATGTTTGAATCTGAGTAATCTGAGAATGCAACTGTTGAAAACCCCTTTACTCTTAAGAAGTTATAGTTTTGTTATTTCATGTTTAAAAATATTTACAAATAAAATTGCATTCACCCTCATTAATAAAACCAGTATAACCCCATCCATTGATAATCCTAGCGAATAGTTAAATTAGAGTTTACTTTTTGTGACTTGCTGGATACGGTTATGCTCATTACTTACTAAACAACAACAGAAGAATAATGGAACAACGATGAACAAGTGTTGATGTGGAGCCAGAAGAGCCCTACTACGTCTATGATCAGTGATTCTAGGTCTTAGCCTCACTTGAGCTTGCCTGTGAAGTTCTTTTGTAGTATAAGATAACTTTGGGCTTGTTTGCTCGCTGCATCTAAAACTAGGCTGTTAAGCCTTACTTCTGTAATAAAATTTGGTTCTTGTTTGTAAGCATATGTTGAACTGATGATCATTCATATACCGCAACTGAACAGTCCTAGGCAGTTGCGAGGATTACTAGCGCCTCCAGAAATAGAGGCGTTACATAAGTCCCCTCCAAACAAATCATAAAAACATGATACTCCTACTTTTCAAGGTACTAATATTTCATAATAAGAGCATAAGTCAACTATTGAATGAACTAAAGTTCTAAGACATGTCCAAAAGACCATAACCTGATATGGCCATAAGGTTCTTACCAGCAAGTGCTTAACTACTAAGACATACGAATTCTGAAGTATCGAAAAACAGCAAGAATGGGGTAAAAAAGTTTCCCACGGTTCGGGCTTACAAGAGATGCCTTTGGGCCTGCCGGTAATGTTGGATTTGAAAATAGGACTGTTGTTTTGGTTTACCACGATAAATAATACTACTATTTCCAACATGCCATTACATTACTAGAGGTTTTTGGAGGGAAAAGATTCTAAAAAACCAAAACAACAAGTATTTCCTGGTGATGGAGCCTCCTAGGGAGCCAAGTATTGGTCCTCCCTCTCTCTCTCTCAATACATTGCACTATATTTACAAAAATATATATTTACAAAATCAAAATGAGTTTTTTCCAAGACCACAACTAAACATACTTATGAGAACTAAGTCTTACTTAGATGGCTAGTGGAGATGGTTGTACCCTTAGTATATAGAGTTTAAACCCTAAGTTTAGCTCTATGTATTTTATTTAGGAGAATTTTCTTTCAGTGGGAGACGATGTACCCGTCGCAAATGAGACGTCGGTGGTAACTTTATCATTTCTCCATTAAGCTCCTCTTGTCTAGTTTTTCGTAGACGTCATGTATGAGTGCGTGCATGTGATGGTATGTGTACATAGACGTCTATGTATAAGTACTGGATACGTTGAAAAAACAACTAAACATACTTACTGTAGTGTCGCACAAACGCTTCTGGAAGACATCGTCCCTTTCGGTTCAGTTATGCAGGGCAACCGCGCAACGGGAAATTAATTAGGCTCCTTTTGATTAAGACCAGCCCAGCTAATCCCATTGATTAATCGGGACAGGACCGAACCAAGTAGGAGCAGCAAGCCAAGCGACCGCACTTAATTAGCAGCAGTTACTACCACCTGCTTCGCAACCTCCACCGCCATTAATGCGTGGTCTACTGCTACCACGACTACAGCTGCTAGCCGCTGCTGCCATACCTCGCCACCTCCCCAACTGTGAATTGAAACGAGATGAAATGTCCAAGAGGCAAAGCAGCATAAAATCCAGTCCAGCAACGCGCGCTCTCTCTCTCTCTCTCTCTCTCTCTCTCTCCATTAATATTGGCTGCTGGGGTGGGTAGCTAAGCTAGCTAGCTAGCTGCCTCGCTTGGCTGCGCTGGCCGCTGCGAGGGGATCGAGCGTAAGCGTCGATCTCTTGGAGGCGAGGAGAGGAGAGGGGAGTGGCAGAGAGCAGAGGAGAGGAGATGGACGGCGGCCGGGGACGAGGACGAGGGGAGGGGAACGGGTCGGCGTGGGCGGGGGCGCTGTCGCCGGCGGCGCGGTACGCGGAGTCGGGCGGTGCGAGCCTGACGTGGGAGAACCTGACGGCCGTGCTGCCGGGGTCCGGCGGGCGGCCGACCAAGAAGCTCGTGCAGGGGCTGTACGGCTACGCCGTGCCCGGCAGGGTCGTCGCCATCATGGGGCCCTCCGGCTCCGGCAAGTCCACTCTCCTCGACTCTCTCTCCGGTACACACACTTGACACTTCATTCGCGATTCCATATACCCCTTCCTGCTTTTGATTACTTACGATTTTCGAAATATAATTTTAATCACTATTTTTTAAAATTTACATTAAGTTATACTAATAAATTATAATATTATATAAATATTTTTAATGATAAATCTAATAATATAATTTTAGCATAGTGTTTTAAATCTATTAAACGGATTTTATAAAGTCAAATAAAAAGACCAAAGTGAGTATAAAATTCAGCAGAAAGCTTTCTACTTGTAACATTATTGTTGGGTCAGTCGATGTACCATTTGGATCCGGTCGTCAGACTAATCCAAATGGTTTGGCGAAAAATTTAATTCCTACTAATTCGAAAGGTGTTTTATGCTCCAAAATACAAGAAGTTTTCTATTGAATTTTTCGTATAAGGCGAATGATGCGTGAGCTGCACTGCAGGGAGGCTCGCAAGAAATGTGCTCCTGACCGGGAAGGTGCTGCTCAACGGCAAGAAGAGGCGGCTCGACTATGGCGTCGTGGTAAGCAGCCTCACAAATTAGTCACGCGTCCACACGATTTTTAATTTTCACTCTCCATCTTGCCATGTTCATGACCAATAGCTACTCGCAGCCTTTTTGAATTGCTGATTAATTCGTCGATTCGATTCGAATGTTCTCCATGACCACCGAGTTTTAGGCGCAAATCCTAAACATGTTAATCCCCAGCAGAAAGGGTGGCTGTGGATTTAGCCAAGAAAAAAAAGGGGTTCAGATCTTGTTTGCAAAGAGCCGGATGCATGGCCGTAGGTGTGACCGGCGAACAAACACACGTGGAGCAAATCCGACGGCCGAGTTCGGAATTCGATGGCTAACGATGCGTTGCATGGTTGAAGCAAGACAGTAGCTAGCACCCCACGTGCCACGCAATGGTTCCTTTTGATCCCCCTTTAATTTGGACGGAGCATATGCATATGGTACCGAACCAAGCCATCAATTAGGAGTTAGGACGCATCAAGGCTTTTATCTGCAGGTTCCTAATTAGTTTGCCGGTAGTTTCCCCATCAGAATTCATATGTCCTTTTTTTACCTTAATTTTGCTTTGAATTCATCTGTGATAATCTCCAAATTAGCTGTCACCATCGCAGAATGAAGCAATGCACTAGCAAGTACAGTGCTTAGTAAAACATCATTGTAAATCTGTTTTAGTGGACTGTCACCATCGCAGAATGCACTTTGAGATTGACACTGCCAATTAAATGCCCAACTAATTCTTGCTTCATGTTAAATAAGAGGACACGAAGCATTACAAATGCAGTTGTCAATCCCCTCCATGTCTTCCAATTGACACGCCATCTCACTGATATTTCAAAACCAAAATGGTCTACCAATTAAATTTGAGGATATATTAGTCAATGAAAATATTAATTGTGAATTGGACAGTCCACTCGTGCATGTTGCAAAACTTTTTATTTATATAATAGTTAAACTATTTTGACTTGATAGCTTTTGATGTAAGAGTGCTTGGAAATGCTTCATTTCAGAAGAAAGCAAAATGAGTAAAATTGCAGATTCAATTGAGTACATAGCTGGGTGCTAATTTGCTTCCAATACTATATCCTTGCTAGTCATAGCTGCTTTAGTATGTAATGGAGTAGTTTCTTTTCAAAAGCATAGGAGCATATCACGGAATATTACAGTCTGTAGGATATATAGCATCAAATGACCAATCTATGTTTGTGCCTTTCTTTTGAGATTACTTGGCTTGTTGGTTCTTAGATGTCAATTATCAATAAGGCACTAAGTTTTACTTGCACCAATTGTACTTATGTGTGGTATTTCACAACATTATTGAGAGAAAATCTAGCATGGCTTATTTGTGTAATTTTTAAAGGGGAAAAATAACCAGCTTTTAGGGTAATTTCAGACCAAAAATCAGTGCCTCCAATAATCTACGTCAAATTTAACTAGTAACACCAAGAAAAAAACTATTGAAAAAGTAACGTTGTGCTAAGATTTAAGAGACCTTTTCCAGCTGAAAGACATGTCGAGAACATTACCATCTAGCATATTTATCTTGAAAAAGTAACGTTGTGCTAAGATTTAACAGACCTTTTCCAACTAAATACCCCATTTGACGTATATGTAATTGGTCTAAAAAAAAAATGAAAAATGCATTTCAATAGGCGTACGTGACACAAGAGAACGTGCTGCTGGGCACGCTTACTGTCCGGGAGACGGTCACCTACTCGGCGCTGCTGCGGTTGCCGTCGAGCATGTCCAAGGTAGAATTGCGGGGCGTCGTCGACGACACGCTGGACGAGATGGGCCTCCGGGAGTGCGCGGACCGCAACATCGGCAACTGGCACCTCCGCGGAATCAGCGGCGGCGAGAAGAAGCGACTCGCCATCGCGCTGGAGATCCTGACCCGTCCGCGCCTCCTCTTCCTCGACGAGCCCACCAGCGGCCTCGACAGCGCCGCGGCCTTCTCAGTCGTCGAGACGCTGCGCCAGCTCGCCATCGACGGTGGCCGCACCATCGTCTCGTCGGTGCACCAGCCTAGCAGCGAGGTCTTCGCGCTCTTCGACGACCTCTGCCTCCTCTCCAGCGGCGAGTGCGTCTACTTTGGAGACGCCAAGCTAGCACCACAGGTACGAACCATCACAAAACCACTTGCATAGTCAGTCACAATCTCAAATGTGCTACTTTTTAACCCCTCTTCTAAATAGATATCGTTTTAGAATTTGTATAACCAAAATTTTAAAACTTCGATCACCAACATACATAGAAATATTTACATTTTTATCCTAATACCGATGCATTCTTGTTTAAAAATAAAAAGGTTTGAAATTAGTTTGTTATGCTCCACCCCACTGCAGTGTGTAGTTGGATCGGAAATCCATTTAAATATTATTATTGTAGAAAAGGATTTCAGCCGTACACATGATTCATTTTATTGACAACAATATATAGAGTACATGACTTGGCTTGCAAGCCAATCTTATACAGGAGATATACGTGGCAAGGATATACAAATACAAGAAGTATATCTGTAGGAGATCAATTGGGAGTCTGGCTGATTTGGTCGGCACTGTAGCGAGTCCAGCACGGCAATGACTAGGCTTATTCTGTACATGACTCGACTGATTCTGTATTCAGCAAGACTGTTGGCTTACATTCCCCCTTAGTGGCAATGTGCAAAACATTGACATCGTCTCGAAAATCCAGAAACAATGAAGTCGGAACTTCTTTGTTGAATATATCCGCAAACTGCAGTGATGAGGGGACATGAAGGACCTGAAAACTATACCAAGACCGACCTTGTCACGAACAAAGTGAATATCAAGTTTGATGTGTTTTGTGTGTCTGTGTTGCATCGGATTAGATGAAAGGTACACGGCGCTAACATTATCGTAGTACACAATCGTAGCAATCCGGATAGGTCGATGGAGTTCGAAGAGAAGTTGTCGAATCCAACAAGACTCTGCGACGGTGTTAGCAATTGCTCAGCACTGGATTGAGAAACGGTGGCCTAATGCTTTGAAGACCATGACTGCCAAAGTCAAAACGACACGGATGGTCGAGGATTTAATGACTAGATTGAATGTCTCGGTGAAATCAACACCAAGTTGTGAAAAACCACAAATGACCCAGCGTGCCTTGTAACGGGCAAGGCTACCATCCAGATTAAACTTGTGGTGAAACAGCCACTTGCCGATGATTACATTGGCATGAGTGGGGCAAGGAACAAGCCATCATGTATGGTTGCACATAAGGGCTTGATATTTGGCATGCATGGCTTGATACTAGTTGGGTTACTTTAGCGCATCATGATATATCTTTGGAATGGGAGAAACCGATGTTGAGGAAGCAAGAAGGTTTAGTTTCTCATGAGGTTTAATGGAAATGCCATGTTTAGTACGGGTTGCCATGGGATGAGTAGAGGCTGCAACCGGCAATGGTCTACAGCTGCAAAAGGTGGTGCCATGGCAGACGAGTTGGTTGGTGCAACTGAAGAAGTCACTGAGGCTGCAGCAGGAGCTAGGACAGTAGCGGACACTGGATCAACAACATGCATAGTGTTCTGCACGACGGAGGAGAGTGGTGTAGACATGTAGTTGGAGGGGCATCAATATCGGCCGATGGAAGTGTAGCAGCTGAGGAAGCAATAGAGGAGCTAGAAGGCGAGATTGTAGGAGGAGAGGGAGTATCCGTGGCAGTTAGGTCAAGGGGAAAACTAAGGCTGATGGTTTGGATGATGTTTTTGTTGTAGCAAAAGAAAAAACTTACTCATCAAATACAACATGTCTGGAGATAATTATGCAGCATGTGACAATGTAATAGCACCGATAGCCTTTATAGTTAGACGAGTATCCAAGAAACACACATGGTGTGGAATGTGGCACAAGTTTGTGAAGAGCTGTTGATACGATGTTGTGGTAGCATCGGTAGCCAAACACACGAAGGTGTTGGTAGTGAGGTGGGGAGCCGAAAAGCAGTTCATGTGGAGTTTGGGGGGCAATAGATTTGGAAGGATGTCTATTTAGGAGATAAGTAGCAGCATTTAAACCTTCAACACATAAGGATGGAGGCATATATGCCTGAAACAAAAGAGAACGAATAACGTCGTTGATAGTCTGAATGGCTCGTTCAGCCTTACTGTTTTGTTGAGACGTGTAAGGACAGGACTAGCGGAGTTGAATGCCATGAGTGCGGAAGAACTGCCAACAAGTGTGGTTGTCAAACTCGTGTCCATTGTCACACTGGAGTGCTTTGATAGAAAGAGACTTGGATTTGTGCGAGGGCATGTAGAGAGAATAAAGTGGAGGGAGCATCCGATTTGCAACGAAGCAAAAAAGTCCATAGGTAATGAGAGAAATCATCAATTACAACCAAATAATATTGAAAACCAGATGTACTCACCATAGGAGATGTCCAGAGATTACAATGGATGAGTTCAAATGGATGAGAAGTAACATATGTGGAGGACTGAAACGAGAGCCTAACATGATGACCTAACTGACAAGCATGGCACATATGAGTAGGTAACCTATTACACATAATTATTTTAGCCCTAATGAAGTGTTGCATGGTGAGGGAGTCGGGATGGCAAAGACGTTGATGCCAAACATCGACGGAGGGAGTGGAAGCTACAAAGGTGGGATGAGGTGATGCTACAGTAGATGATGATCAAAGTGGGTAGAGATCGCCGGAGCTACTGGAACCAAGAATATCGGTCTTGGTTGGAAGATCGTTCACAAAGAAGCCGTAAGGGTCAAATTCAACGGACACATTATTATCAGTTGTGAATCGGTGGACGGAAACAAGATTTTTGGTGATGGAAGGAACAACGAGAGCATTTTGCAAATGAAGAGGTGTGGTGTTGGAAGGGAAGGAGATGAAACTGTGCCGAGTAACCGAAAGAGATGAACCATTGCCAACCAAAAATGGAATTCGCAGAACTATAGCTAGGAAAGGAGTGTAAGAGAGTATCGGCGTCCGATGTCATATGAGCAGTTGCTCCGGAGTCCATGTACCAATCGACCTGTCCATTGGAGAAGGGCATGTTGTTGGGAGATGAGTTCAAGGTCGACTGATCCCATTGTGGTGGTTGATATGGTGCTTGTTGGTGGTGTATGGGCCTGCCGAAAGCTGAAAGCTACCGTTGATGGGGAGGCCGGGTGCCAAGGATGTCGGAGGGTGTTGAGGAACCGCGCCAGTGGCCAGGCCACTGCCCTGACCAGCCATGGAACGTGCTAGACCATGGGTTAACAGAGGGGGACCATGGTCCATAGAACTGCTGTCCGCGGCCACCGTTATGACCATGACCACCTCGGCCGCGTCAGTGACCACCACCATTATTCCGAGTGTTGTAGAAGGTGTAGTTGTTGGCGTGGTCACCGTGATCAGATTGGTCTAATCGGTCATGGTCTGAGTGATCGTTGCTATGGTCACCGCGCACAGAGGTGGCATGGTTCTGGGTGCCGGATGCAGTGGAGACAAGGGCAGTTTTGGAGGCGATGACGTCGGGTGAGCGTGAAGCCTCATTGATCAGTAGTAGGGAGCAAGCTTGCAAAAACGAGGGGAATGGGGACTGCATAGGGATTAGTTTCGCCAAGACTGTGAACTTGTCGCTGAGCCCATGGATAAGTGTGAGGACGAGAGTTTCATCAAAGATGGGATGTCCAATGTTACACATGGCGTCGGCTTGCAAGCCAATTTTATACAGGAGATATACATGGAAAGAGATATACAAATACAAGAAGTTTATCTGTAGGAGATATACATGGAAAGAGATATACAACAATATATAGAGTACATGCCTTGGCTTGCAAGCCAATCATATACATGAGATATACATGGAAAGAGATATACAAATATAAGAAATATATCTGTAGGAGATCAATTGGGAGCCTGCTGATTTGGTTGGTACCGTAGCGAGTCCGGCACAATAATGACTTGGCTTATTCTGTATATGACTCGGCTGATTCTGTATCCAGCAAGACTGCTGGCTTACAATTATAACAAGGGTGTATCTAGGCATCATTCGGATGTTTTCTTCCTAATAATCATCTAGATCTGAGACCGTTGGATTAGAGATCCAACGACCCCTTTTTTTTTGAGGAGATTTTTTTTAGAGGGGGTGGGGGAGAATTCATGGACATTGGATCTTTAATCCAATGATCACAAATTTGGATGATAGTTAGGAATAAAATATCCGGATGATGTCTATCAACACCCTTATAACAAATATAGCGATCAACTAAACGGCTCCTTATGAATGAGTTGTGTTTAATTACAGTCGATCGTGTCATTCATAAAGTGACATGTTTGAGTTGCTTTGTTGCTCTTGCAGTTCTTTGCAGAAACCGGGTTCCCCTGTCCTAGCCGGAGGAACCCGTCCGACCACTTCCTCCGGTGCGTCAATGCCGACTTCGACGATGTCGCTGCCGCAATGAAAGGATCCATGAAGCTGCGAGCAGTACGTGTGCTCCAAAGTTTAAGACGATTTTTGTAAGGGAAAGTTTTGCAGATGTGATTTCTGACAGAATTTCTGTGAAATTTGTTTGAAGGAAGCAGAGCTTGATCCCCTGCTGAAGTACTCTACTTCAGAGATCAGAGAGCGGCTAGTGGACAAGTACAGGATCTCGGAGTACGCCATGATGGTTAGGAATACAATACACGAGATAACCAAAATTGTAAGCAATTCTCAACTAGTCATCAACTGTTACATTTGCAGAGGCTACATTGGAGTAATCATTTTTTTCGGCAAAGTTCCTGATTTACACGAAATTTGGAAGAAAATTTTCGGTTACAATTTTTGAAAAGTTTTAATTCTGGAAATCTCAAGATTTTAATTTGTTGTTGCGTGCATTGGGTTGCAGGAGGGTGTGATCGAGGAGGTGGTGCAGGGCAGCCAAGCGAGCTGGTGGAAGCAGCTCCGCACGCTGACGAAGCGCTCCTTCACCAACATGTCGCGCGACTTCGGCTACTACTGGCTGCGCATCGTGATCTACATCCTGATGGCCCTTTGCCTCGGCACAATCTACTACGACGTCGGCACAAGCTACACCGCCATCCAGGCGCGCGCCTCGTGCGGCGGCTTCGTCTCCGGCTTCATGACCTTCATGTCCATCGGCGGCTTCCCCTCCTTCATCGAGGAGATGAAGGTCTTCACCCTCGAGCGCCAGAACGGCCACTACGGCGTCTCCGTCTACATCATCTCCAACTTCCTCTCCTCGATGCCGTTCCTGCTCGCCGTGTCCTGGGCCAGCGCCTCCATCACCTACTGGATGGTCAAGTTCCGGCCCGGCTTCAGCTACTTCGCCTTCTTCGCCCTCAACCTCTACGGCGGCGTCTCCGTCATCGAGAGCCTCATGATGATCATCTCCGCCCTCGTGCCAAACTTCCTCATGGGCCTCATCCTCGGCGCCGGTGTCATTGTAAGTTGCTACTGTTAGTTACTTTGCATGCCTTCTTGTTCTCCATCGTTTTGCTCATGTGCCGAGTCTTCACGCATTCGAATCTTGCAGGGGATCATGATGCTCACGTCTGGATTCTTTCGGCTGCTTCCGGAACTTCCCAAGATTTTCTGGCGATATCCGGTGTCCTACATTGTCTATGGATCGTGGGGCTTAAAGGTACAGCGTTCAGTTTAATTTCAGAATCGTCGGAAGAATTGCGTAAAAGCCGGCTCTGAAACCAACTGAATTGGCATGCAGGGAGCATACAAGAACGACCTGATCGGGCTGGAGTTCGAGCCAATGATGCCGGGGCAGCCGAAGCTGACCGGCGAGTACATCATCACGAAGATGATGGGGCTGAGCTTGAACCACTCCAAGTGGCTGGACCTCGCCATGATCTTCGTCCTCCTCCTCGCCTACCGCCTCACCTTCTTCTTCGTCCTCAAGGTCAAGGAGGCTGCCGCGCCCTACATCCGCGTCGCCTACACGCGCTTCACCATGAAGCGCCTCGAGCGGCGCGCGTCCTTCAGGAAGACGCAGGCCATGACGTCGCTGTCCAAGCGGCACAACCAGCCGCACCCCATGGCCATACAGGAGGGGCTCAACTCCCCCATGCCATACTGATGAGAAGAACAGCAGCAGCAGCAGCAGCAGCAGAGATACTGGTAGTAGTTGATTACTTACAGCATGATGATAGCCGTGCGTTTGTCACGATTACCTGTGTATGTGTTTTCATGTTCGTTTTGTTTACAGCTCGTTGGAAGCTGGAAGGTTCATAAAGATACTGATAGTGCATTCTTTAAAAGCTTTGGTTTTACTGTAAGAACTCTCTGCAGCCAATACACATACAAGATAATATTGTGCCACTCTGTTTGCTTGTTTGTTTGTTGGAGTATGTTGAACGATCGATTAACTCATGTAATGGAAAGACCTGTTGGAGATGTGGGCAATATTTTAATTTCAAATTTTACTAAGAGATAAATACAATAAACTGGTGATACAATACTTATTACTGACAGCATGCTACTCAACATACTTCAGGATATACTCAAGAAAAATATATTAACAAAGTCGTACGTGCGCGCAAACGACTTACTAGTTAGCCTGATGAAGAACAGGAAGCCGCGCAGGCTTGACGTAGTGCAGAACGTAGATGTCGCAGTGCAGTGAGCGGTCGCGCAGATGCGCTGCCCAGAAACCTTATTGCCGCCCCGTGCAGGTACTCTCTGCGGCAACGGTTCGAAGATAACCGCTCTCTCTCCTTTCAGGTGCACGCCAGGAAGAAAGGTCGACGAGGTTCGACGACAAGATGCTCGAGCACGTAAACACGTAAGAAGGAAATGGAGGCAGTGAGTTTCTCGCACATACTCTGGACGTCTCAAGGCATATAAATAGACAGACTAATAACTGACATGATTAAAGCGTACTTTACCCACCGTAATCGACACATTCAACCAGCCATTTATCCACTAGTAACTTCCTGTCATCAAAACCCCAATAAAGCCTCAAATTCAAACGTTTGAATCTCATTCAAACACACAGAGAGTGGTGCAGAGTTTAGCAAAAATAGAGATAGACTTAGTCTGCCAAGTGGCGCGCCACGTCACGGCACGGTCGCGATTTTCACGCGAAAATATGCGTATACGCGCGCGCGTGCGTGCGCGTGTGTGTGACTAGATAGAACCCTCCACATACCATCTCTATTTATATTCAAGAAGTGGTGAAGACTCCACCTTATAAATTGGTCTTTCCCACCTTTGCTTAGCAATATGGTACTAAACCATGCATGTATTGGAATTAAGGAAATGAGCCATAATTAAATGGGCCAATTTCTAACAATCCCCCACCAATTCTAAAGCAAGAAATTAATATATGACAAAGATATTATGCTGAAGTACTGTTAATATACTAGTCTTTTAGTGTAAGTCCCGTACGGGTTGAACTTGCACCTAGAATAACAAGATTCATCTTCTCACAGCTGATGAATGGACTATGCCTTGAATTCACAGCTTTTCGTGATCAGATTTCACTTGAAATCTCAACTAGTACTAGGCTGCCAATGAACCACGCCTAAACGGAGCGTTATATGGTCATGCTCCCTTATCTTCTCATGAGCTTTCTAGAGAATATCCCGTTCTCGTGAACTGCGACCACACAGTTAAGCTCAAGTAGGTGTATTCTTTCTAGGTATCTTGCAGGCTAATATCTTTTCCTCATTTGGACAACAGAATACATTAAGGCTTTATGACAACCTTACAAACAGTCGAAAGTACATTGTTTATTAGGACATGGGTACAATAAATATGTACTCTCTTGTTACAACATCAATTTGTTTTTCCCATTGCCTAAGTCACGGGATCTTCGATCAATTAAGGTATGTGTTACCATTGTGATGTAACTTAAATGGGCCTCATTCCCATATCCATAGATGCAACGGAAATCGCTTTTCGTGCTAATCCCTTTGTAAAAGGGTCTGCCAGATTTTTCTCAGTGTGAATGTAGTTCACAGAAATCACTCCGGAGTTTCTCGGTTTCGACGATTTAAGCCTCACGCTCACATGTCTAGAGAACTTCATATTATCCTTTGTACTTGTGACTTTGGCCAACACTGTTTGATTATCACAGTACATCAGGATTGCAGGTATTGGTTTCTCAACAAATGACAAGTCCAATAGAAGCTCTCTTAGCCATTCAGCCTCAATTGTGGCTGTGTCAAGTGTTACAAGTTCTGCTTCCATGATTGACCTCGTCAATATGGTCTGTTTGCAAGACCTCCATGAAACTGCAACACCAGCTAAAGTGAATACATAATCACTTGTAGCTTTGATCTCATCCGTATTAGAGATACAATTAGAGACACTATATCCTTCTAATACAGAAGGATATCCAGTATAATGTATCCCAAAAGATGTTGTGCCTCTCAAGTAGCGCAACACTCTTTCAAGTGCCTCCCAGTGATCATCTCCTGGGTTAGAAGTAAACCGACTTAATTTGCTCACGGCAAATGAAATGTCAGGTCTTGTGGCACTAGCGAAATACATAAGTGACCCAATAATTTGTGAATATCTTAATTGATCTTTTTCTAATCCCTGGTTCTTTCGAAGCTTAATGCTTGCATCATAAGGTGTTGGAGAAACTTTACAGTTTTCAAAACCGAACCGGCTCAAAATTTTCTCAGCATAATGGGATTGGTTTAGAGTGATCCTATCCTTACTTTTGATCAATTTAATATTTAGAATGACATCTGCCTCTCCCAGGTCTTTCATATCAAAACACCGAGGTAAGAAAGATTTGACCTCGTCAATTACGGCAATGTTTGTTCCAAATATAAGTATGTCATCTACATACAGACATAAGGTAACTCCTTGATCCCCACCATAACGATAATACACATATTTATCAGCTTCATTCACAACAAAGCCAACGGATGTCAAAGTTTTGTCAAACTTCTCGTGCCATTGTTTAGGTGCTTGTTTTCGGCCATACAAAGATTTCAATAATCTGCATACCTTATTTTCCTGTCCAGAAATCACAAAACCATCAGGTTGATCCATATAGATCTCTTCATCTCTTCCTCCAACTCTCCATTAAGGAAAGCTGTCTTAACATCCATTTGATGAACATGTAGACTATAGGAAGATGCTAACGCAAGGAGCACTCTGATGGTAGTTAGTTTGGCGACAGAAGAATAGGTATCAAAGAAATCTTCTCTCTCTAGGTGTAACCCTTGGCCACAAGTCTTGCCTTGTATTTCTCAATAGTTCCATCATGCCTTAGTTTCTTTTTAAAGACCCAACTTACATCCTACAGGTTTACACCCGATAGAACGATCTGTGATCTCCCAAGTCCCATTAGCTATGATAGAGTCCATCTCGCTACGGACTGCCTCTTTCCAATACTCAGCATCAGAAGATGCATAAGCCTCAGAAGATGCATAAGCCTCAGAAAGAGTCTTTGACACATCATCCACGAGGTATACAATAAAGTCGTCACCAAAGGCTTTCTGAACCCTTTGTCTCTTGCTCCTACGAGGAGCTTGTGCGACTAGATTGTTATCCTCCTCACGGATATCACATATTGGTTCAGAAATGGTGGGAAGTTCAGATGTTTGATTATTCTCACTTTCAATATTATCAGATTGAACATTCTCTGCTCATTAAATCTTTTCTTGTTCTCATAGGAAAGATATTCTCAAAGAATGAAGCATCTCTAGACTCCATTATTGTATTAGCAATAATCTCAGGAGTTTCTGATTTAACTACTAAAAATCTATAGGCCGTGCTATTTTGAGCATATTCTAGAAAAATACAATTGACTGTTTTTGGTCCAAGTTTTCTCTTTTTCTGCAATGGTATATTGACTTTTGCCAAACACCCCTAAGTTCGCAGAAAATTAACATTAGGTTTTCTCCCCTTTCATCCCTCATACGGAGTAATCTCACTCTTTTTAGTGATTACTCTGTTTAGGATGAAAGTTGCTGTTAGAATAGCTTCCCCACCACGCCTTAGGCATACCGACGCCTCTAGCATGGCATTAACCAAATCAGTTAGTGTCCGATTTTTCCTCTCAGCTACCCCATTTGATTGGAGCGAATATGGTGGTGTAAATTCATGGACTATTCCATGCTCAGAACAGAATTGGGAGAATTCATGAGAGACATACTCTCTCCACGATCAGAGCTCAATCTTTTTATTTTATTTTCTAGTTGGTTCTCAACCTCGGCCTTATAAGTTTTAAAGTAGTTTAAAGCTTCATCCTTAGTTTTTAGCAAATACACATAGCAGTAGCGTGTTGCATCATCAATAAAAGTTAGAAAATATCTTTTGCCTCCTTTTGTCAATAATCCATTCATTTCACACAAATCTGAATGAATAAGATCTAAAGGTGCCAAGTTCTTTTCATCCTCTAATCCCTTAAAGGGTTTTCGAGGTTGCTTTGCTTGCACACATGACTGACACTTTGATCCTTTGACAATTTCACATTTTGGAATTAAATCTAATTTGGACATTCTAGTAATACTATCAAAACTAATATGACAGAAATGAGAATGCCAAATATTTACCTCACATTTATTTAAACCAGTTGCAATATTCAGATTATAGCAAGACTCTAAAATACTTAGGCGGAACAAGCCTCCAGTCTCATAGCCTTCACCAACAAACTTTCCGAACTTAGACATTACAGTTTTATTTGACTCAAAAACTAGCTTATAACCATCCCTGCATAGGAGAGAACAGCGAGGTTCTTCTTTATTGTAGGAGCATACTGCACGTTCTTTAAGCGGACAGTCTTCCCTGAAGTAAGCTTCAGATCCACCGTGCCAACACCAAGAACAGAAGCATGCGACCCGTTTCCCATTAGGATGAAGGAAGCCCATGCTGCCTGATAAGAAGAAAACAAGAAAATATCAGAACATACGTGAACATTAGCACCAGTATCAACCCACCACTCAGTAGATTGACATGCTGAAAAGATAACAGGTGGATTACCATACCCTCCTGAAGTCGAGGCCTCGCCTATGATCACGTTAATAACCTTCTTCTTTGGCTATTCACCATCTCTGATCTTGCGGAAGCGACAGTCCTTCGCCATATGACCGTCTTTTTCACACACAAAGCAGGTGATGTCCTTCAAATCCCTTTTCTCGGTTTTCTTCTTAAAGCTAGTTGTCTTGTTCGTTTTGTTGGATTTGTATTTCTTAGCAACAATCCTTTTCTCTATGACATTTGCATTGTTCTGGCCAGATGTGCTAGGTGCATCTTTTACTCTTGCTTTTTCTTCCACATGAGGGCTGCAATGAGATCCTCAACAGAAATCTCTTCCCTCTTATGTTTTAAGCTAGTAGCAAAATCCCGCCAAGAGGTAGGGAGTTTAGCAACGATGCCTTCAACCACAAACTTTGGAGGCAACACACAGCCTAGGTGCGCAATCTCACCGACTAGTAGCTGGAGATCATGAGCTTGTCCAACTACGGACTTAGCCTCATCCATGCTAAAGTCGAAAAATTGCTCACATATGTAGAGCCAGCGATCTGCCTCTGCCTCTGCATATTTGTGCTCTAGTGCATCCCACAACTCTGTGGCGGACTTGAAGTCCATGTACACATCATATAGCTGATCTGCCAGAATAGTCAGAATGCAGCCAAGAGCAGTATTGTTCATATTTTCAAACTGCATTAACTGCTCAATCGTAAATGGATATTGCGGGTGGACAACCCACCACAGCCCCAAAGACATGAGCCAAAACTTGGCTCTAGTCTGCCATCTACGAAAGTTTTGACCAGTAAACCTCTTAGGTGTCATCGCATCAGAAGCAATAGCCATTTATGTATTGCAACAAAATTCGCAATAAAGTTTCTGGATTGTTGAAGATGTGGGCAATATTTTAATTCCAAATTTTACTAGGAGACAAATACAATAAACTAGTGATGCAATACTTACTACTGACAGCATGCTACTCAACATACTTCAGAATATACTCAAGAAAAATATATTAACAAAGTTATATGTGCGCGCGAACGACTTACTGGTTAGCCTGATGAAGAATAGGAAGCCGCGCAGGCTTGACGCAGTGCAGAATGTAGATGTCGTAGTGCAGTGAGCGGTCGCGCAGATGCGCTGCCCAGAAACCTTATTGCCGCTCCGTGCAGGTACTCTCTGTGGCAACGGTTCGGAGATAACCACTCTCCCTCTTTCCAGGTGCACGCCGGGAAGAAAGGTCGACGAGGTTCAGACAGCACAGTACTCGAGCACAGAAACACAGAGAAGAAGGAAATAAAGGCAGTGAGTTTCTCGCACATACTTTGGACGTCTCCAGGCATATAAATAGACATACTGATAACTGACATGATTAAGGCAGCCATTTACCCACTGGTGACTGACACATTCAACCAGCCATTTATCCACTGGTAACTGCCTGTCATCAAAACCCCAATGAAGCCTCAAATTCAAATGTTTGAATCCCATTCAAACACAGTGAGAGTGGTGCAAAGTTCAGCAAAAATAGAGATGAATTTGGTCTGCCAAGTGGCGCGCCACGTCATGGCACGATCGCGCGTCGCAAGTCACAAGTCACGTGATTTTCACGCGAAAATACGACTATACGTGCGCACGCGTGTGTGTGACTAGACAGAACCCTCCACCTTATAAATTGGTCGTCCTCACCTTTCCTTAGCAATATGGTACTAAACCATGCATGCTTTGGAATTAAGAAAATTGGCTATAATTAATTGGGCCAATTTCTAACAACACCCTGGGTTTGGTTTTTGATTACTGTAAGACCATGTGTTCACATATTTTGCAATCTCTAGTTTTGCTGTCAGGTACGAAGTGGTTTGACTGGCCATGGTTGCCGGTATGACTGGGGCGCGGTTTGACCGAGTTATGGTTGATGGTCAGACCGGTGAGCAGTTGGACCAGCCATGGGCGGCAGTCTAACCGACGAGCGGTCATACTGGCCTGTAGTTCAAGGTACTTATTTTCCATAACGGCGCTCGTCGTGTGCACGAGAGAAATTGTGAGTGGTTCGATCGGTCCTTATGAAGGTGGTCCAACCGTTGGCTTTTGGATGGTTAGACCGGCAAGGGTGCCGTGGTTTGACCGAGTCCCCTATTACCAGGGTTTGACTGGATTTTACTGGCATGATTAGACCGGTCAATGGTTGGCGGCCAGACCGGCTAGACAAGATTCAGGAGAGTTTAGCTTGGTATTTGAATTGAGAATTGTCTCACATAATTTAGAATTGTTGTATACATGTTGCATGATACATTGCTTTGACTAACATGAGTCAATTGCATGGTGGTTGTGCTAGAGATGGTTGCTTGGTCTTTAGATGTATAGGTGGTTTAGAGAACGTTAGTGGTTGACGACAATAGACTAGGACTAGGCTAGGAGCTGAGGTCCGAGCGGTTGTGTATGTCTGAGTGAGGCTACGTGGCTCAAGTGTAACCACAGAGAAGACAAGAATCGTGAAGATGCGAGTTGATATATATGGTGCACTAAGTGATGAAACAGATGCACATAGAGACGGTTTGTAGGAGTCCAAATGTGTGGCTACTCATTAGGCACTATGGGCTACGTGTCAAAGCATATGGAGATGCTTTGATGGAATGTAAGGATTCTTGGCTCATCAACTATGTCAATTGATGATTTTGTGTTATGCGTTGCTACATGACAGTTTGCTTATTATTGTTGTGTGTAGAACTCGAGCTTAGTCATGGTGAGGCAGATGGGACCGGGACTAAACTAGGAGAGCTTAGATCCAGTGTGATCAAGGGATCGAGACCAAGCTTAGGGAGCTGAGCTCCAGAGTGATCAAGGTACTGCCAGAAAGATGACTAAGGCTAGCGGAGTAGTTACAAGCTAGGAAGCTAAAGAACTGAAGCTAAAGCTACCGGTAGTGGACATTACGGGTAACGACAAGATGGATCGGGGCTAAGTTCAGGGAGGACCTAAGGTCTAGAACAGTCAAGGAAGCCGAGTGCCACCATGGTGCATGGAGAGGTATGTGGCGTGCTAACTGACTTTGGCCTGTTTGCAAGGGAGGATTGCTTGATGGGATCCGGATGCGTAAGAGATTTGGCAGCAATTCATTAGGGCCGCATAGAGTCAAAGATGAAGCATGTAGCACTTCAAGGCAACTAAAACATGAAGCTTCCTGGAAGGTGGTTTAGGTCAAGAATGCGCTAAAAATGTTAAGTGAATCAAGTGTTGATTCACTATCGGATTAATAGTTGTGTGCACTTTGAGAAGTGTACATGTGTAAGTCTAAAATCCGGTATGATGTTGGGTTAACGGTTTAGCCCATATAAGAGAGGATAAAACCCAACTAAAGGTACTAGTTAGAGTTTTTTGTAAGCCTCCACTATATAAGGAGGTGTGTGGAGAGAGTTAGGGTTAGCTCTCTAGGGAGCCAATTAGAGGAGAGTTATGTTCTTAGAGAGAACCTTTGAGAGATGTGTTGTGGCTTTTTTGTTTTGAGTTCTTTTGTCATCTTTAGGCTTTGTCAATGGTTAGGTGTCGGACCCTGGAGCAACAACTCCTGGATCCTCTATGTAAATTGCACTAGTCTGGGATCAGCTAGTGCACACAATGGACAACAAAGATAAATATCAACCATAATGACTTTTATTAACTAAATATGGGCATGATTGCCAAAGTTTACATCCACGACCCATACGCCAAATTTAAACATAAGCAGCAGAAGAAAAACACCGAAGCGGAAGAAGCCCAACAAGCCTGCCCATAGGCAAACGATACTAAGACGCGGCCTACTCGTCCAGGTCTTCACCGTAGTCGAAGTCGTCTTCCTCTGTGTAGAGATAGCAAGGTGAGTACAAACTTGTACTCCACAAGTCACACGGAGAAATGCAACATAATGATAAAGGCAACAAAGGAAGGCATATAGGTTATTTGAGAATAAAACATCATTTAAAAAAATACAATAAATAGATTAGAAATTGCTGAATTTAATACAATAAGTAAAAACAATAAGTCTAAGACTACCGAACAGTAAAGTCCGCGACTACCGATCACAAAGTCATCGACTATCGAATATTGACCAGTAAAGTCTACGACTATGGAAAAGTATTGTAGCTACGACCATGAAAAGTACTGTAGCTATGACCATCGATTGATTAAATGTTGCCTACGATTGGTGTGCTGTTGGATGTCGAAATCTACGATTACCTACCATGGTTGTTCTGCCGTGGTCGAAATACCATGGTCAATTTGGCGTGGTCGAAATCTGCAGTGGTCAACTTATCATGGTCGAAGCCAGCCATGGTCAAAATCTATTGTTTGGACGTGTCGATCGGACCATCCATCACAACGCCAATCGGACTACCGTCCGAACCTCTGATGCCACTCGATCACCATTCGATACTCCGATGGCACTCGAATGCCGTCCGATACAACAATGACACTCGAACGCCATCCAATACTCCGATAGCACTCGAACACCATCCGATACCACTCGGACCCGATCGAAACCACTCGGAACTGATCAAAACTACTCCGACTAGACCAAAACCACTCGGAGCAGACCAAAACCACTCGGACTCGAGATCTTCAATTGCAATTGACCCAAACTTTCATAAATGAAAATTCCAAAGTAATCCAAATGACAATTATTCATCAACAATAAAATGCACCACCATCACATGGTCTAACAATCTCCCCCTTGATGAATACATTGATAACCCCTCAAAATTCTTATATGAGAGAATTTGCGAGTGAATTTGTGAAAGGAACCGACCACAGTCAAAAGAGAACAAATAGCACAGACCACTCAGAAAACTCCCCCTCCACTCTAGAGAGCAATTTTTGTTTCAATTTTCCTTCTCCCTAAACTCTCAGAATATCAGAAAATTCTCCCCTGTTCTCTAATTTCTCCCCGCTTGGCTATGTAATCATTAAGAAATTCTGAGAGAGAATAATTCTAAGGAGGAGCAACGAGAGAAAAAATCAAGAAACTTTTTAGATTATCCAAGTCACTTTTGCATTGATTTATGAATGTACACAAGCCATCGTTTTGAGTAGAGCTCCGTAGATCATATGAAGTCATTTATCATATAGCATATTAAAAACTAGTCTTTAACATAATTAAGCAAGTTAGATCAATGACAGACATCTCACAGTGACCAAACCGATCTATAAGGCACACAATGGGATATCACAATGAAAAATCAAAGCCTAAAAGTGAAGCAAACTTTAAGTCTAAACGATCTAGCAATCTCATATGACAACCTATTACAACACACTTAATTCTTAGGCATGTGGCATGCTTGTAGCATACTTCTTTGCATGATACCATCTTTGTAGCAAATTTTTTCTTAAATGGTGGTATGCTTAAAGCATACTTCTTTTCATTCGAGCATTTTTGCACTTTTTCTTTTTGTTTAACTATGGCATGCTTGAAGCATACATCTTATTAATATTTTATAACATGCCAAGTTGAGTGAATATAAAAAGATTGCAGTATGAAATATGCGAGCCTCATAGCCAAGATTTAAAAGAAGACTCACAATCAAGCTAATCCTTTTAAATGAACATCACAAAGTGTATCTATAACCAATCTAGTCAAAATGTTCTACCATGTCATATTTTAATTCAAGTATAGCAAATTCATTACTACCAGTCATGATCAAAGCTACATAACATATGAGTAAATATGATAAAGAGAACTCTACTACTCATTATATGATTTCAAAGACTTGGATATGATGTATTACTTGACACGTATAATAAACAAAGCTTCCGAAACATTTAAACACCAGGCTCCTCCTCGGAATAATCCCATCTCACTCAGCAAAAGAGCAAATTGAGAAGAAACAAGCAATTGAGAGAAAACGAGCAATCTGAAAGAGAAACTCAAAGACCACTTATAGGACAACATCACCTTTTCCACATAGTCTAACTAGAAGGTAAAACTCTTGGAAGCCATCAAAGGGAGTGAAGAACCATCAAGTATTTCAGTCAAGCAATGATGTAAAAGACTGGCTTCCAATCAAGCACATGTTCTTCATCCCGCATTAGCTGGTCTTACATCACAGAAAGCGTCAGTCTTCCCAACGAACAGGAGAAAAAGTATGTACTGATAAAACTTTAAGTGGAGCATTAGTATCTAACATATTTTGACCAATTGTTCGTTGAAAAGCAGGTTCAAATCGAGCAGTAAAAGCTAGTCGAAACCAATATGACCCCTTATGTCAAGTTGGTCTAACTCCTGAATGGTATAAACAAGCAGAGAACGCTAGTCGAAAGTCGCTTGAGAAGCTGATCCAACCACGGGAAACAACTGGTCGAACATCATGATCGACCACTCTGGTCTGACCACAAGAAATAGCTTGTCTGATCGTCAGAGATTAGTTTGGCTACGTCTTCAATACTGGTCTAACCTTCGACCAGTATGAGCGAGTAGAAGACACTGGTCGAAACACTAGGTGTTGAAATGTTGGTCGTAACATTGATCCGACCACTCTATTCCAACTACAGGAGAAAGCTGGCCTGACCGGTCCTATTGCAAAAACTCCTTAACCTGCAGACGATTGGTTAAAGGAAGCAAAGTGACAATAAGAGGCTTGTACATACTCCACTCAAGTACTCTTCTTGGAAAACACTGGTCGAGTGTCTGGTCCGACCACGCTGATCCGACGACATGAAACAGTTGGTCAAAACTACTTCCTAACCCTATCTTTCTTCTCTTTCTTTGCTCTTCTAAAGTAGAATTGAACCAAATAACCGTCTCTACCACAGTGAGTGCATTGATACTTGACTTGATGAGTAGTCGTATCAGCCGATTTTATAGCACTCAGTTTGGTAGAGAACACTTTTGCAAAACCAGCAGATCTAAAGACAACTTGTTTTGGTTCGGACTATACTTCAAATTTTTCTGGTTCGAGTACCTTGACAACTTTAGGAGGATTATTTTTAGCATGCTCAATAAAATTAAATCCTAGGCCTTGATCTTTCACACTAGTTTTTGGCTTGTCTAGGATCATATTCAAATTCTTCTTGCCAAAAGTAAACATCTCTAGAGTGTTCTTAAGGTACTCGTTTTCTTTAGACGGTGTGGAACACAATGTGCACTTAACAGATTCATTTGCAGTCTCCTTAGAAATACTAGACTGAACCAATTTCTCCTATTTTAGCAAATCATTAAGTTTCCTAGTCAACGCTTCTATTTCAGTATTAAGCTTAGAACAGTTAGAGCAAGAAAGAATCTCATGATAAAACATTTATTGAATTAACTCCTGAGATAAATTAAGCCTAGCTTGAAGCAAATCACACTTTGAGCAAGCTTTAGATTGAGCAGAAGAAATAGACTCGAGCTTTTCAATTTCATCATATGCAAGTTTTAATTTTTTTATCACAAGGGTCGTGTGTCAATTTTAATTCATCAAGTCTAGTAGTTATATCACCAAATTGAACCAGGTTTGATGCATTAATTTTTCTAGCAGACCCCAACTCAGAATGTAAGACTTGACAAGACTCACAGGAATCATAATCAAGAATAGAATCTCTCAGTCTATTGATTTCAGAATTTAAGCTGCCAACAGTAAAACAGTCTATTGATTTCTTTTTATATTTCTTGATCTCTTTGGTCAATCTAAGCATAGCATGAGATAGATCGGTATAAGAATGCTTTACCTCATCAGGATCATTGTAGAGCTTGTCATTATTGAGCTCCTCACTATTTACCATAAAACACATCCCTGTAAAGTCCTCCTTGCCATTGCCCTCCTCATCACTTGCAGAATTAATATCGTTGAGATCAATCTCCTCAATTGCTGAAATTATTTTGTTGGCCATCCTGTGATAATTGCACTTCTTGTTTGGGTCAATCTGATTTGAGATCAACGAGTTAGAGCCTTGTCCTCCTTGACCTCCTTTCTCCTCAGTTTGGGCAATTTATCTTGATCTGGTTTTGCTAACCACATTCATACCATCTGATTGGACCTCCTCTCTATCTTGATCTGATGTTGTTAATCGCCTTGGTCACCCTATTGGAGAGAAGTACAAGCTGCTCTTTTGGAATCTCCTCTAGTTGTTCATCTGAAATAGAGCATAATATAGACAAAGACACACTCAAAGAACTTGATGAACTGTCAGCTTGGTTAATCACTAAGCCCAAAGAATTAGTCTTGTTTATCCTGGCCAAAACATCAATCTCATATGTTTTCATCTTGAAATAAAGATCATTCAAGGTGAATGTTTCCGTGCTAACCGAATGATTAATATTAGTGACTAGCACATTCCAAACAGACATATCCAAAGAATTTAGAATTTGTTGAGCATTGTCAGAATCAGAGTATGTGACATCAACAATTGCAAATCACTAACAATTTTATTGAACAATAAAAAAATGCATCTACTGATTCTCCAAATTTCATCTCAAATTTAGAATACTCCTTTTTGAATTGATTTTGACGAACACTCTTGACAGATTTGGATCCTTCATGATAATCAGCTAAAGTAGTCCAAATTTTATTTGCAGATTTAATGTGAGCAATTCTGACAAACTCGTTTCTACTAAAACCTTACAATAAGGCATTTCTAGCCTTAGCATTAGCTTCGACATCAGCAATATTTTCAATAGTAACAACAGAAGGCACTTCATATGAATTTTTAACTTTTTGCTAAATAGTGCTACCTTGTGCTTGTAGAAAGACCTCCGTGCGTGTTTTTCCAGTAAAGATAATCTGTTCTATTGAAAAATGGTGACTTGCCTATTAGATCCCGGAGTAATAATTCCAAAACCTTCTGTGTTAATTGCACTAATCCAAGATCAGGTAGTGCACATAGTGGATAACAAAGATAAATATCATGCATAATGTCCAGCTTTATTTAACTAAATATGAGCTTGATGGCCAAAGTTTACATCAATGGTCCATAAACCAAAATTAAATATAAGGAGCAGAAGATAAAAACCGAAGCAGAAGAAGCCTACTAAGCCTGCCCACCGGCAAATGACAGTAAGACGCGGTCTATTTGTTCTGTTCCTCACCGAAGTCGAAGTAGTCCTTTAAAAAATAATGAATTGAACAACATGAGCACATAAAGTACTCCACAAATTACACCAGAAGATTTAACAGAGTTAATGCATGCATAAGAGTTGACAAAGGAAGGCATTGTAAGGTTAATTGAATGAAAAGCAGAATTGAAGTAAATGTTGTAAGTAGATTCAAAAGCTGAATTTGATACAATAAATAGAAAACAGATTTTAACAAAATAATATCATTAGTGCATGCTCCAACCAAACACTAACCTATCCACAGGTATCCCACCTGGACCATCTTTCCCCAAAAAGATCTCATATGGATTCCACCCATCCATAAGCATGTTATAAAACCATTTTGAAAACAAAGTCTAATCCATGAAAAACTTTATTCAGTTTGTCCATAACCATGGGCACGGCTATCCAGGATAGATTGTACACTCTGTATAGGTTGTATAGCTTTACCCATAAGATATGATAATCTCATAATGTCGGTCATTACACGCTTTCGAAGGCGTGCGACTGAGAAAATCATAATAAGATCTTTACAATACAAAGCCTTCAATCTGGCCAAGCCAACACTAGTGTAATACCCCGGAAATTGTTTAATTAATTGTTTAATTAATAGAGAGAGAGACTTTTGTGAAATAATTAAATTTATAAGAGTTTTGAGGGGTTTTATGAAAATTTAAGACAACCAGGCCTAGGCCTTGGCCGGTGGGTTTTCTTGGCCCAAGAGGGAGGGAGGCCACCTCTTAAAACCCTAGGCAGCCCCACCCCTGCGCCTCCACCCCTGCGCCTCCACCCCGCCAGCCGCCCGTCTTGCCCGACGTCTTCTTCCGGTCGCCGTCGTCGTCATCATCGTCGTCGTCTCCTCCCGGTCGCCGTCGCCGACGTTCGTCATTGTCATCGCGTGGATCCGGAGAAAGAGAGGAGGAGATCGCGGCGTGTTCGTCGCCGTGTTCGTCGCGTTCGTCGACGTGTTCGTCGTCGTGTCGTCAAGGGTAATCCTGGTAGTCTCTAGATTGGTTTTAATCAAGTTAGATGCGTCGGTTTTCGGGTCTTTGGGACGATGGTTGTTTCTCGGCGGTTTTGATCTAGTTTCGTCGGGATTCGTGTCCGGACCCCTTCTAGAAAGTTGTTATTATAGAATGCCTTAGCATAGTTTTATTATGTTGTTAGTTTGGTAGCATTTCGGGCCATTGTTTGGTGGGGTGTTACAACTTTCTAGAAGGGTCCGGACACAATCCCGACGAAACTAGATCAAAATCATCGAGAAACAACCATCGTCCCAAAGAACCCACAATACCGACGAATCTAACTCGATTAAAACCAATCTAGAGACTACCAGGATTACCCTGACGACACGATGACGAACACGCCGACGAACACGACGAACACGGCGACGAACACGCCCGCGATCTCCTCTCTTCGTCCGGATCCACGCGACAATGACGAACGCCGGCGACGGCGACCGGGAGGAGACGACGACGATGAAGACGACGACGGCGACCGGAAGAAGACGCCGGCAAAGACGGGCGGGCGCCGGGTGGAGGCGCAGGGTGGAGGCGCAGGGGGGGGCTTAGGGTTTTAAGAGGTGGCCTCCTCCCTCTGGGCCAAGAAAACCCACCTGAGCCAAGGCCTAGGCCCAGTTGTCTTAAATTTTCATAAACCCTCAAAACTCTTATAAATTTAATTATTTCACAAAGTCCTCTCTATTAATTAAACAATTAATTAAACAATTCCGGTATTACATTCTACCCTTAAACGATTGGGCCCGAATTCTAACGCAACCTCAACGAAAACAAAACAACCAACTAGCAATTAACTAGCACCCGACGTGAACAACGCCGGCATCGCTTTCAGCATGCGAGACTCCAACTCCCAAGTTGCTTCTCTCTCGTCTGCTGCGACCAAAGCGCTTTGACATACTAAATATTTTTTTTTTCTAATTGCTTGCACCTCGCACATAGGTTCTTGAAGATCCAAGTGGTTTGCCAACCTCCCGATCCTTGCTCCTTACATCGCATAACTTTTCACCGCTCTGCGCACCAATGATTCGACTCACCAAGGCCACTCGTTGAACTTACGCCCCTACAACACTTGAATTGTGTAGCTTTAATTCTTGAATGGTGGTGGTCTTACTCGTTGGTCAACGGTTTTAATGAAGCCCACGCCCGGATCTTTCAAGTTCTCCTCGATACCGAGTCATACAAAGCGCTGTATCCCACACTAGAACCCAAGGTAGTCCTAGTGATACACAAACCCGTAAAACTTCGCAATTAACAAAAGCGATTAAATACACATCGGGTTATCATTCCCTTTAGTACCAACCCACACAATCTGCACAGCACATATATCTCATATTTCCATTCTCAATCGATCTCTTTACCTTAGCAATGAGCACCCTTAAACACGGGCACACCACGGGGTCAAGGTAAACCCACTCTTTCACACACGTAATACAACCGAAAATAAGGGATTCTTATTGCAATCACGCATCACCCACTCCCCACCAAAGGGTCAAATCATAAAGAAAATCGAGGATTCAACATAAGAACCTCTCCACCTTCCAAGTAGGTGGTTTGCAAACAAACAACACATACGTCAAAGGGAATCACTCAAATGTCAAACCCGTCCATTTTTTTCCTAAACCGAAAAACCACACAAGCCAACAAAAAGTCAACTCAAACCACAAAAGACTTTTCTCTCATCACGTAGCTCAAACAAGAATCAGGGAGCATTTTACTACCGATTTTTTATTAAACTTCCTCTTGAATCACGAGGTTCCAAATTATCCCATACCATACTAGCTCAATTCTCTTAAATTGGCAACATCAACTCTATGTTCAAACCGAGTGCATCCAACACACTTTTGTAGAGGGACTCTACTATTCTCATAATAACATACTCTAGTCAACTCCTCTTCCCACATGTTACTTTAACGAATAATTTCCAATGCACCTCATCGTTATTTTTCACCCACCAACACTTCACCACAAATCTTAAGGACAATCAACATGAATTTCTCGGCTCACATACCCATTTACTACATCCAAAGGATACTATCAAGGAACATCATAATATTCGAATCCACTCCTTCCACTATTCTCACGCAATAACATTAGCCTCCAAGGTTCTAGCATAGATCACCAACCAAAATTTCCCATCTATAAGGCTTCTATACATATACTTCGATATATTTAATACAAAGACTCTTAAATTCAGTGACTAAAATTTCCACAATCAACCATACTCAATCATTAACAACCATATGAAACATATTCTCAACTTGATTATCGTAGAAAGATTCTAACTCCTAGAGGGTTACTCAACGAGCTAAGTTATACATGGCAAAATTCAACAATCCTTACTATCCCAATAATTCCCACAACGGTTGGGCTTCTTCACAATTATAAACTCATTAACTACACCATCATAATCATTCTAATAATCCTTGCAAAGTACCCCATCATGATGCTCCAATAAAATTGATCAAGATTCCCATACTTTCAATAATTCCAACGTTCCAACAAAATGAACGTAACACTCATGAACCATAACTAGGTTCTTCTAGTTGCGACAATATAACTAGTTAGCCCCAAGGACAACATCTTGTTTTAAATCAAATCCTCACCGAGAATTATTCGACAGAATCAATTTATCACTCCATGAATCTCAAACGACTTGACACCCACAATTCCACCAAAATCGATCACATAACCACACTAACCAGTTGCCATACACCTCTTAAAGGTCTTTGCAACCCAATCTACTTACCCCTTTCTTGGAGAAGCAAAAGAAGGAAATTTCAGCACAAAGTCCATCTGCAATAAACACAAGACCAAGAAAAACAAAGATCTTGGACAACAAAGGATAAGACCACAGTTGAAAGCACATGCCTCCTCGAGACGAAAACATCAAATCTCAACCAATACGAATACAAGATTGTCATTTGAGCTCGAAACTCTTAAGCAGCGAAAATAAGAAGTCAAACACACTTCACAAAGATTGCACAACTTGACTTCAACCTTCAAAACTTTTATCAAACTTTTCCTTTTAACAAAGAGAACAACCTTCTTTGAATACGGTATCACCTTAACAATTCCAACAAAAGAAGAGTTGAAGACCACAACACATTAATTCTTTAAGAACTAATTAAAATCCCTCAACACGACACTTTGCTTAAAACAATTTCAGCTACCACATAAATCATGAGATCAAAGATCGCATACACACTATCAAAACTTTTGATTTAAATAGTACCAAGGAATTTATTCAAATTCTTCTATTTAATGAACCTTCAACATTACCATCATAACCACAAATGGACCAACATACTAACATCAGAATAATACATTCTTAACAAGCATCATCATATCCTCAACTCCTTCATAAACTTTTCCAAAAGAAACATAAGAAATCATTGTATCATGTTTCTAATATCTAAGTAAGGTTGCAACTACTTGATCTAGGAGAACCTAGTGCATAAGCTACATAAATAGAACAAAGCTCTTAAACAAGATGATACTAGAACATGACAATCTCACAAAACATACTAGCATAAATCTCTTACTAGATTTCATATATTCAATTCTTATGGATGCTCAACTTTAATTTAGCACAAATTAATTGTACTCTAGTCATTACCGCAATAATTGATTATTATTTTATCGCAACGGCATTCGTGATCCTAACTTCGTTTTACAATCATAAAACAATCATGAACATAGATTCAGTATCCTACCTTACATTCAGAAACTAGAACGAAAATGACTTTAATCTTAAATAATACCAGCTTGTAAGACAAGTTCCTACTAGTCAATACCTCAACCCTCATCTATTTCTTTATACATTCTTCAACAATCTAGCATGGTAAAAGATAGATGAAACTAGCAATTGTGCATGCTCATAAAACATCTAATTAAAAGACATATTAAAGGTCAATATTACCAAGGTAATATTCTAACACCTCCTTACTTAATCATTCCAAACGGTCGGATTAATTACTAAAGACACAGATAATTCAATTTATCCAATCATGATAGAAATTTAAACAATCATAATAATCATTCCGGTTCTTATTACACACTCCTCAATAATTCCATGAGTTACTATCATGAGTAAACAAATTCTTAATCATAGTTCTTCTAAAACTATTACAGGGCAAAATCAAATTAAACAACTACACTTCCAAGGATACTAGTAAAAAATTTAATTATACACTATGCTAACATATCAACTTGATAATTCAACCTTATGAATTAATTTATATGACTACCACCTTCCACTTAAGCATAGCAAAACAACATCAAGGATTTTAACACTCTCTTTCAAAAGGAAAAGGAACAATAAACTTCAACGCCGAGATAAAGAGAAAACATAGATCCAAAGCTTTCACATAACAATGAGTTTTGCAACTCAAAATTCGCATTAATAAAAGAAAACACCAAGCGAACCAATGAGCCATGATTCGCAACAAGACAAACTCCCACGAAGGAACTAACCTTACAAATCAACAAAAACACGGTAGCAAAGTATCTCGGTGGTCCGAAAAGAAACAATAATCGCTTCAAGGAACAGTGAGACCAATTGCATACCCTCAACTGCAAGAACCACAATCTCAAAAGAAATTCATTAATCGCAATCGACCAAGAATTGGCGAAATCAACTTGAGGATATTAATAACTTTTCTAAGAAACTCACCATAACACCTACAATTAAGTTACCTGAGGTAACTACATTGCTAATCCTTATACTACACCCAAAGGTAAATCTGGCAATGCCAAGGTAGCACATCACAACATCTACATCATCTCATTGACTATTCCCACTCATAATAAATCATAGGAGCAAATCATAATCATACAAGATTATCAATAAGCATACAAGATTATCTCATAATGTAAATCATCAACACAACATGTCAAAAGCATAAATGCAATGCTTGACCCATCCCATCCTATGTGCACCAAAGTGTCAATTTAATAATTTAATTACCACGGACCTAAAGCCCGCTCGATACCAATCAGTAACACCCGACCAAACAATGGCCCGAAATGCTACCAAACTAACAACATAATAAAACTATGCTAAGGCATTCTATAAAAATTTCGGCAGAGCCTCATTTGTTTATTGATAAAAATGAAGTTCTAACAATATTATCAAAAGGTATGAATAACCGCAAGCAAAGTAATTTGGCTACTAAGCGAAAAATCTATAAAACTTAAGTAAAGCACTAAGCAATATAAAGAAGTTCTAATCCATTATTACATCTTAATCAAGGTCATAATCAAATACCACTTGAACTAATCAACAAATAATAATTAGAGTTCTCTATCTTCTCCATGGTGAATATTTCGTGCAAGTGCAACAATACTAATCCTCTTTATTCCCATGCATGTCGACCTCGTGAAGGTACCTAAAATAAACAAACAACAACAACAAAACAACGAAGAAGAGTGAGTCCAATGACTCGGCAAGTATAATCGTAACAAATGCAAGCATGAACATTAACTCTCAAGTTAAACATATTACATATGAATTTCATGCTATGCATTATGATCAAAAGCTCCTCTTTCTCATCTCTTTCGCATTTTACCGGTAGACGCGGTGTGCATCCGTCAATGCACACCCATGCCTGTACCCTCGGTGCAGGGACCAATGCCCACACCCGCAAGTGTGGGGACCTCGATGCTTGATCACCGCATGATCAAGACTTCAACAATTCTCAATATGATGCATATATGTGAATGTATCAAAGATAACGAGCATTCACCATACTACGCATCAACCAATCTCATAAATGCCATAATGTAAACAGAACATAAATAGCATTCTCAATTCATCACTTACTCATACTCACAATTTAAACAGTCATGATTCAACCATCATCCAAACAATTCAACAAATCCATAAACATACAGATTTTCACACCACAAATATACTTGCCTCAACCGCGAGAAAATGAAGAACACGTAGAAGGCACAACCCCCGGAATCCGCTCTCCTCCTGAATATTTAATTAATAATTACCAACATAACAGTAGCGGGTTTCTAGATATAAAATAACAGCAACCCCAATTAACCCAACAATTTATCTCAATTAAATCCCCAACTACCCTCGGCCAAATCTGCCCAACCACAGACAGCCGACTTCCAAAAATCATAACTTTCAGTACATAACTCCAAATGAAGTGTTCTTGGACTCTCTGGAAATATAATTAAATTATATACAAAAACTTAGTTGGGGAGACTCTCTGATTCTGCAATTAACTAGCCGATCCAAACCATTTTCTAAAGCATCAATATTCACATCGGACTCTCTGGACAGCGCACTAAAACAGTCATAACTTTCACCCAGAAACTCGGAATCCGGACTTCTTTACCTATATTGAAAGCTAAGAAACTTATCTACAACTTTCCCAATTTGAAGGACTCCTGAATCGCCACTATTTCCGTCGCACAAACCGATCTACTAAACTCTGTCCAGAACTACCCCGATCTGCAGAACAGTCGCACTAGAAAATTCATAACTTTTGCTACACAAATCCAAATAATGTGTTCTTATACTCCCTGGAAAGATAATCAAACCCTCTACAACTTTCTAGAAGGGGTCCAGACCTGAATCCCGACGAAACTAGATCAAAACCGCTAAGAAACAACTACTGTCCCAGCAGCCCAAAAAACCGACGAATCTAACTCGATTAAAAACCAATCTAGAGACTACCAGGGATTACCCTTGACGACACGACGATGAACACGTCGACGAACACGACGAACACGGCGATGAACACGCCCGCGATCTCCTCCTCTCTTTCCTCCGGATCCACGCGGTACAGCGACGAACGTCGGCGACGGCGCACCGGGGGAGGAGACGACGACGATGAAGACGACGACGGCGCACCGGAAGAAGACGTCGGGGCAGCACGGGCGGCGGCTGCTGGGTGGAGGCGCAGGGGTGGAGGCGCAGGGGTGGGGGCTGCCTAGGGTTTTAAGAGGTGGCATTCCCTCCCTCTTGGGCCAAGAAAACCCACCTAGGCCAAGGCCTAGGCCTGTGTTGTCTTAAATTTTCATAAAACCCTCAAAACTCTTATAAATTTAATTATTTCACAAAAGTCCCTCTCTCTATTAATTAAACAATTAATTAAACAATTTCCGGGGTATTACAGGTGTTACAGTTGGTATCAGAGCCAGGTTTTAGGTCCGTGGTAATTAAATTATTAAATTGACACACTGGTGCACAGTAGGATGGGATGGGTCAAGCATTGCATTTATGCTTTTGACATGTTGTGTTGATGATTTACATTATGAGATAATCTTGTATGCTTATTGATAATCTTGTATGATTATGATTTGCTCCTATGATCGTTATGAGTTGGAATAGTCAATGAGATGATGTAGATGTTGTGATGTCTTTGGTATTGCCGATTATATCATTGTTTGTAGTATGAGGATTAGCAATGTAGTTACCTCGGGTAACTTAATTGCGGTGTTATGGTGAATTTATTAGAAAAGTTGTTATTATCCTTGTTGATTTCGCCAATTCTTGGTCGATTGCGATTAATGAATTTCTTTTGAGATTGTGGTTCTTGCAGTTGAGGGTATGCAATTGGTCTCTACTGCTCCTTGAAGCGATTATTGTTTCTTTCCTGACTCTTGAGATACTTTGCTACCTGTGCTTTTTGTTGATTTGTAAGGTTAGTTCCTTCGTGGGACTTTTGTCTTGTTGTGAATCATGACATATTGGCTCGCTTGGTATTTTCTCTTGTTAATGCAAGTATTGAGTTGCAAAACTCATTGTTATGTGAAAGCTTTGGATCTTTGTATTTACGTATCTCGGCGTTGAAGTTTATTGTTCCTTTTCCTTTTGAAAGAGAGTGTTAAAATCATTTATGTTGTTTTGCTATGCTTAAGTGGAAGGTGGTAGTCATATAAACTAATTCATAAGGTTGAATTATCAAGTTGATATGTTAGCATAGTGTATAATTAATTTTTTTTTACTAGTATCCTTGGAAGTGTAGTTGTTTAATTTGATATTGCCCTGTAATAGTTTTTAGAAGAACTATGATTAAGAATTTGTTTACTCATGATAGTAACTCATGGAGTTATTGAGGAGTGTGTAATAAGAACCGAATGATTATTATGATTGTTAAAATTTCTATCATGATTGGATAAATTGAATTATCTGTGTCTTTAGTAATTAATCCGACCGCTTTGAATGATTAAGTAAGGAGGTGTTAGAATATTACCTTGGTAATATTGACCCTTAATATGTCTTTTATTTAGATGCTTTATGAGCATGCACAATTGCTAGTTTCATCTATCTTTACCATGCTAGATTGTTGAAGAATGTATAAAGAAATAGATGAGGGTTGAGGTATTGACTAGTAGGAACTTGTCTTACAAGTCGGTATTATTTAAGATTAAAGTCATTTCGTTCTAATTTCGAATGTAAGGTAGGATACAAAATCTATGCTCATGAATGTCTTATAATTGTAAAATGGAGTCGGGATCATGAATGTTGTTATGACCGAATAATAATCAATTATTGCCAATAGTGAATAGAGTACAATCAATTGGTGCTAAGTTAGAGTTGAGCACCAATAAAGAATGGAATATATGAAATCTAGTAAGAAATTTATACTAGCATGATTTCTGATATTATCTTGTTCTAGTATCATCTTGTTTAAGAGCTTTGTTCTATTTATGTGGCTTATGCACTAGGTTCTCCTAGATCAAGTAGTTGCAACCTTACTTAGATATTAGAAACATGATGCAATGATTTCTTATGTTTCTTTTGGAAAAGTTTATGAAGGAGTTGAGGATATGATGATGCTTGTTAAGAATGTATTATTCGATGTTAGTATGTTGGTCCATTTGTGGTTATGATGGTAATGTTGAAGGTTCATTAAATAGAAGAATTTGAATAAATTCCTTGGTACTATTTAAATCAAAAGTTTTGATAGTGTGTATGCGATCGTTGATCTCATGATTTATGTGGTAGCTGAAATTGTTTTAAGCCAAGTGTCGTGTTGAGGGATTTTATTAGTTCTTAAAGAATTAATGTGTTGTGGTCTTCAACTCTTCTTTGTTGGAATTGTTGAGGTGATACCGTAATCAAAGAAGGTTGTTCTCTTTGTTAAAAGGAAAAGTTTGATAAAAGTTTTGGAGGTTGAAGTCAAGTTGTGTAATCTTTGTGAAGTGTGTTTGACTTCTTATTTTCACGCTTAAGAGTTTCTTGGGCTCAAATGACAATCTTGTATTCGTATTGGTTGAGATTTGATGTTTTCTTCTTAAGGAGGCATGTGCTTTCAACCGTGGTCTCATCCTTTGTTGTCCAAGATCTTTGTTTTCTTGGTCTTGTGTTTATTGCGATGGACTTTGTCTGAAATTTCCTTCTTTGCTTCTCCAAGAAAGGGTAAGCTTTGGGTTGCAAAGACCTTTAAGAGGTGTATGGCAACCGGTTAGTGTGGTTATGTGATCGATTTTGGTGGAATTGTGGGTGTCAAGTCGTTTGAGATTCATGGAGTGATAAATTGATTCTGTCAAATAATTCTCGGTGAGGATTTGATTCAAAAGAAGATGTCCTTGGGGCTAACTAGTTATATTGTCGCAACTAGAAGAACCTAGTTATGGTTCATGAGTGCTACGTTCATTTTGTTGGAATGTTATAATTATTGAAAGTATGGGAATCTTGATCAATTTTATTGGAGCATCATGATGGGGTACTTTGCAAGGATTATTAGAATGATTATGATGGTGTAGTTAATGAGTTTATAATTGTGAAGAAGCCCAACCGTTGTGGGAATTATTGGGATAGTAAGGATTGTTGAATTTTTGCCATGTATGACTTGGCTTCAGAAAGTAACCCTCCAGGAGTTAGAATCTTCTTACAGATAATCAGGTTGAGATTATGTTTTCATGTGGTTGTGAAGGATTGAGTATGGTTGATTGTGAAAATTTTAGTCACTGAATTTAAGAGTCTTTGTATTAAATATATCGAAGTATATGTATAGAAGCCTTGGAGATGGGAAATTTTGGTTGGTGATCTATGCTAGAACCTTGGAGGCTAATGTTATTGCGTGAGAATAGTGGAAGGAGTGGATTCTGAATATTATGATGTTCCTTGATAGTATCCTTTGGATGTAGTAAATGAGTGTGCGAGCCGAGAATTTCATGTTGATTATCCTTAAAGATATGTGGTAAAGTGATGGTGGGTGAGAATAACGATGAGGTGCATTGGAAATTATTCGTTAAAGTAACATGTGGGAAGAGGAGTTGACTAGAGTATGTTATTATGAGAATAGTAGAGTCCCTCTACAAAAGTGTGTTGGATGCACTCGGTTTGAATATGGAGTTGATGTTGCCAATTTAAGAGAATTGAGCTAGTATGGTATGGGATAATTTGGAACCTCGTGATTCAAGAGGAAGTTTAATAAAAAAAAATGGACGGGTTTGACATTTGAGTGATTCCCCTTTGACGTATGTGTTGTTTGTTTGCAAACCACCTACTTGGAAGGTGGAGAGGTTCTTATGTTGAATCCTCGATTTTCTTTTATGATTTGACCCTTTGGTGGGGAGTGGGTGATGCGTGATTGCAATAAGAATCCCTTATTTTCGGTTGTATTCGTGTGTGAAAGAGTGGGTTTACCTTGACCCCGTGGTGTGCCCGTGTTTAAGGGGTGCTCATTGCTAAGGTAAAGAGATCGATTGAGAATGGAAACATGAGATATATGTCTCGTGATTGTGTGGGTTGGTACTAAAGGGAATGATAACTCGATGTGTATTTAATCGCTTTTGTTAATTGCGAAGTTTTAGGGGTTTGTGTATCACTAGGACTACCTTGGGTTCTAGTGTGGGATACACAACGCTTTGTATGACTCGGTATCGAGGGAGAACTTGAAAGATCGGGCGTGGGCTTCATTAAACCGTTGACCAACGAGTAAAACCACCACCATTCAAGAATTAAAGCTACACAATTCAAGTGTTGTAGGGCGTAAGTTCAACGAGTGGCCTTGGTGAGTCGAGATCATTGGGTGCCAGAGCGGGTGAAAAGTTATGCGATGTAAAGAGCAAGGATCGGAGGTTGGCAAACCACTTGGATCTTCAAGAACCTATGTGCGAGGTGCAAGCAATTAGAAAAAAATTATTTAGTATGTCAAAGCGCTTTGGTCGCAGCAGACCGAGAGAGAAGCAACTTGGGAGTTGGAGTCTCGCATGCGCGAGCAGTACCCGGCGTTGTTCACGTCGGGTGCTAGTTAATTGCTAGTTGGTTGTTTTGTTTTCTGTTGAGGTTGCGTTAGAATTCGGGGTTGAATTCTGTTTAAGGGGTAGAATGTAATACCCGGAAATTGTTTAATTAATTGTTTAATTAATAGAGAGGGACTTTGTGAAATAATTAAATTTATAAGAGTTTTGAGGGTTTTATGAAAATTTAAGACAACTGGGCCTAGGCCTTGGCCTAGGTGGGTTTTCTTGGCCCAAGAGGGAGGGAGGCCACCTCTTAAAACCCTAGGCAGCCCCCACCCTGCGCCTCCACCCCTGCGCCTCCACCCCAGCCGCCGCCGTGCTGCCCGGCGTCTTCTTCCGGTCGCCGTCGTCGTCTTCATCGTCGTCGTCTCCTCCCCGGTGCGCCGTCGCCGCGTTCGTCGCATGCGCGTGGATCCGGAGGAAAGAGAGGAGGAGATCGCGGGCGTGTTCGTCGCCGTGTTCGTCGCGTTCGTCGGCGTGTTCGCCGTCGTGTCGTCAAGGGTAATCCCGGTAGTCTCTAGATTGATTTTAATCAAGTTAGATTCGTCGGTTTTCTGGGCTGCTGGGACAGTAGTTGTTTCTCGGCGGTTTTGATCTAGTTTCGTCGGGATTCAGGTCTAGACCCCTTCTATAAAGTTGTAGAGGGTTTAATTATCTTTCCAGGGAGTACAAGAACACGTGATTCAGATTGGTGTAGCGGAAGTTATGAATTTTCTAGTGTTACTGTTCTGCAGATCAGGGTAGTTCTGGATAGAGTTTAGTAGATTGGTTTGTGCGACGGAAATAGTTGCGATTCAGGAGTCCTTCAAATTGAGAAAGTTGTAGATAAGTTTCTTAGCTTTCAATAGAGGTAAAGAAGTCCGATTCGAGTTTCTGGGCAAAAGTTATGCCTGTTTTAGTGCGCTGTCCAGAGAGTCCGACGTGAATTTGGATGCTTTAGAAAAGGGTTTGGATCGGTTAGTAAATGGCCGAATCAGAGTCTCCCCAACTAAGTTTTTGTAGATAATTGAATTAACTTTACAGAGAGTCCAAGAACGCTTAATTTAGAGTTACGTACTGAAAGTTATGATTTTTGGAAGTTGGCTGTCTGTGGTTGGGCAGATTTGGCCGAGGGGAGTTGGGGATTTAATTGAGATAAATTGTTGGGTTAATTGGGGTTGCTGTTATTTTATATCTAGAAACCCGCTACTATCATGTTGGTAATTATTAATTAAATATTCAGGTGGAGAGCGGATTCCGGGTTGTGCCTTCTACGTGTTCTTCATTTTCTCGCGGTTGAGGCAAGTATATTTGTGATGTGAAAATCTGTGTGTTTATGGATTTGTTGAATTGTTTGGATGATGGTTGAATCATGACTGTTTAAATTGTGAGTATGAGTAAGTGATGAATTGAGAATGCTATTTATGTTCTGTTTACATTATGGCATTTATGAGATTGGTTGATGCGTAGTATGGTGAATGCTCGTTATCTTTTGATACATTCACATATATGCATCATATTGAGAATTGTTGAAGTCTTGATCATGCGGTGATCAAGCATCGAGGTCCCCACACTTGCGGTGTGGGCAATTGGTCCCCATGCAGAGGGTGCAGGCATGGGTGTGCATTGACGGATGCACACCGCGTCTGGGTAAAATGCGAAAGAGATGAGAAAGATGAGCTTTTGATCATAATGTATAGCATGAAATTCATATGTAATATGTTTAACTTGAGAGTTAATGTTCATGCTTGCATTTGTTCTGATTATACTTGCCGAGTCATTGGACTCACTCTTCTTTGTTGTTTTGTTGTTGTTGTTTGTTTATTTTAGGTACCTTCACGAGGTCGACATGCATGGGAATAAAGAGGATTAGTATTGTTGCACTTGCACGAAATATTCACCATGGAGAAGATAGAGAACTCTAATTATTATTTGTTGATTAGTTCAAGTGGTATTTGATTATGACCTTCAGATTAAGATGTAATAATGGATTAGGACTTCTTTATATTGCTTCCGTGCTTTACTTAAGTTTTATAGATGTTTCTGCTTAGTAGCCAAATTACTTTGCTTGCGGTTATTCATACCTTTTGATAATATTGTTAGAACTTTATTTTTATCAATAAACAAAGGAGGCTCTGCCGAAATTTTATAGAATGCCTTAGCATAGTTTTATTATGTTGTTAGTTTGGTAGCATTTCAGGCCATTGTTTGGCTGGGGTGTTACAACTAGGATTTCACCCTAGTAAGGAATCCACCAAACCGGGACCCTCTCTTGAGTCGAGTGAAACTTCACATGGCCTACGCCATGCTCACTTTCAACCTACAGCAAGACTCAGGTTGGGACCTGCAAATTAATCATCCAGGACTGTCCCGTACCAGCCTTGTGGTAGTATGAAATGAATTTATAGCATTAGCTCATAGACCGGTCCTTAACTGACATAGGTACCAACCACATACCCCTTATGCCTAGCAATCAATATTGTGTCACCAAACAACAATGCATACCAGCAAGCACCCACCACCTAACCATTTGCCTAAGTCTAAACCAAGATTTTATATTTTGTTTGGAAACATTTCATAATCCTTCTTGACTCACCAAAGTCAAGAATTCATTTCAAAAGTTTATCATTTTATGTGAAAAATTTGTCCTAAAACAAAAATTATGTCTAAGTAGGTCTATGCATTTGTTACAAAATTTCTCTAGTCTATACTAGTGTATTAGCTAGAGTTTTATCTAAGGTGACAAGACATGTTGATGTTCAATGTCAAATTTGGCCATATACAAAGAAATTTTGGTGTAACTAAAGTTTAAAAACAGATTTGAACTAATTTGAATAAAAGTATGGATGCATAATAATTAAAAACAACCTAATAATTTAAATTACTAGGAGCAATATGATCAAATGTGTAACTTGCATTGCTTGAAGTCTTGATGCTGGAGTCATCGAAATTGTACTCTTTGGAATTGTCGCAATCTATACGCGAAGAACCAAAAAAAAATTAAAATAAAACTAAAAAAATTCAAAAATAGTCTGGAAATGGGTAGTTTAGGATTTTAGAGAAATCTAGAAATTTGAACGAGTCCAATCAGAGCTAAGATGAAGGAGAACGAGCTTTTGGAAGTTTGAAATCAAGGAAAAGAATAAACTCAATTTTAGAATTATTTTCCTATTGGAAAATCAAGATTATGACATCAGCAATGAATTGATTTTTGGTGGAATTATTTTTCTACAGAAAAAGGAATTTATGACGTTAGGGTGACATCTGCAACATAAATGAATTTTCGATCGAATTATTTTTCAACAGAAAAAGGGATTTATTTCACTGACAGGTGGGACCGGGTCTACTGTGGATCGAGTCAAAGGATAGGAGAGGTGGTTGAGGTGGCACACTAGTTGGCGTGGCGGCCAAGCACCGATGTGGCTGAGCCGTGGCGCCACACGGCTGCCACGTAGGCACGAGTGCTGACGTGGCCTGGCCGGTCGGGCGGCGCTCCGGACCCAATGGTCGCTGGAGCTCCGGCGCTCGGCGGCGGCTGGTGAGGGGTGGAGAAGGGAGAGGAGGATGCGGGGAGTCCAGAGCTACCTGGCGTGGGGCTCAGTGAAGAGCAGAGGTGGCCGACGACGAGCAGGAAGCGGCGGTGGCGGGCGGCTCCCGGTGCGATGGCGCTCCGGTGATGTTGAGGCTCGACCGAGGGGCGAAGGGTGATCGCCGCGGCATGGGGAAGACATGGGAGATGTTGGTGAGGCACGGCGCGGACGAAGCCAGCAATTGCTTCTTGGAGGCGGCTAAGGCTCGGAGAGAGGCGCGGCGAAGGTAGGGGTGCTCGGGGGATTTATAGGGGAGAGGGGCGCACTCGGCTGGGGTTTGTGGTGAGAAATCGGCTAGGAGGTGTGAATGCGACGAGGAACGACCATTTATGGCCGTGGTGGGAGGCATGAGGTGCGGGCGAGAAGAGAAAATCGAGGAGGCGCTTTGGGAGGAGAGACCGGCCAGAAATGGAAACATGGGCGCGGTGGCCATGGAGGTCGACTAGAGGAAGAAGAAAGAAAGGAGGGAGAAATGTCTTATAGGCGGGGCCCATGTGTCGGTGAGAGAGAAGAGAAGAGGGAGAGGCGGACGACCAGATGACGGCCACATGTCGGAGAGCGAATAGGGGCCGTCGGATTTAAAGATGAAGGGGTAAGTGAAGGCGGGTGGCTGAGATTAAACCTGGAGGCGGTGGATTGAATCAGGGCCAGACATGCGTCGGCTGTGGAGAGAGGGAGGGTTTAAATTACATTTTTAATTTTCAAAAATACTAGGAAGCTTCAAAAACACTTAGAAAATAGCAAATAAAGTCTAACAATTCCAGAAAAATTCACCAAAATTCCTAGAGATGATTCAGACTTAGGTAACATATTTCCAACTTAAAGTTCGTCTTTAAATTTTTACAAAAATACTTTTTACTTTTGAAATTAATTTTAAATCCTAGAAAATCATAGAAAATCCAAATGCTTTAAAATAATTAATTTGAGATAGTATTTTTACAAAATTTCAAAATACCCTTTATTTAATAATATTCATATGTTTTTAGTTAAATTAATTTTTATAAAAGCCCTTTTAAAAGCTGAAAACAGGCAAATAAAATCTCTAAAATTGAAGCAACCAAATAACACTTGATTTTATTTTAAACTAAATTTATTTATTTGTTTTTCTACTAAATTTTTTAAAATAAACAGCTGGGCTGTTACATTACAAGAAAACTGATTCCGATCTGATGCCATTGCAACCTAGCTCTGGTAGCACTTGTAGGATTGTAGGATGCAATCAGAGGGGGTGAATAATTGCCTCTACTTTTTGATACCTGAAAAAATATCAAACCAAAAGAAAGTACAATCTAAATTATCGGATATAGATTTTGATCGCAAGTCGTATGTCTGTTGGCGTGCTCAAAGAATGCAAGAATTAAAGCACTCTAGTGACCATGAAGTCTACGAGTATAGACAATAATGCCTACGATGACCGATCATAAAGTCTTCGACTGCCGACCGCAAAATCTATGACTACCAATCACAAAATCTAAGACCACTGACCAGTAAAGTCTACGACTACCGACTGATAAAATTTACGACTACCGATCACAAAGTCTAAGGCTACCAAGTAGTAAACTTTACGACTACCGATCAAAAAATCTTCGACTATCGAGTATCGACCATTAAAGTCTATGATATGGAAAAGTATTGTAGCTATAACCATCGATTGGTTAAATGTTGCCTACGATCGATGCGTTGTTAGAGGTCGAAATCTATGATTACTTGTCATGGTTGTTCTGCCGTGGTCGAAATGCCGTGGTCAATTTGCTGTGATTGAAACCGAACATGGCTGAAATCTGCCGTGGTCGAAATCTGCAGTGGTCGACTTACCATGGTCAAAGCCAGCCATGGTCAAAATCTACCGTTCGGACATGCCGATTGGGCCATCCATCACAAGGCCGATCGGACTACCGTCCGAACCTCTGATGCCACTCGATCACCGTTCGATACTCTGATGGCACTCGAATACCGTCCGATACAACAATGGAACTCGAATACCGTCCTATACTTCGATGGCACTCGAACATCATCCAATACCACTCGGGGCCGATCAAAACCACTCGGAGCAAAACAAAACCACTTAGACTGGACCAAAGCACTCAGAGCAGACCAAAACCACTAACACACGAAATCTTCAACAGCGATCGACCGAAACATTCACAAACGCAAATTCCAAAGCAATCCAAATGACAATTATTCATCAACAACAAAATACACGACCATTACTTGGTCTAACAATTTCACTTGCACATTTTGTTCTGTTCTTCTCATCGAAAGAACGTGTACACATCATTTTGTAACATCTCTTGTCTGCTTTTCCTTCTCTTACTTCTGATTTATTTATCGGCTTTCAATCTTTTTTCTCAACATTTTGGATCTTGTCCTTACTGAATTTGACCAAATCCTTTTGCTTTATAATTTCTTCAACTCTCAACAAATTACGTGGCTTGTAACTCTTTGCCATACTCCTAACATGTCTTGGGTCTGACTTTGGCATAGTCAATCGGTCACTAGCACTTAGGCAAGAACTCGATCCTAAACTAGAATTTGAGTTTGAACCTAAACTTGATTCCTTATCTTTTGAAGCATCACTTTGCTCCTATGGCTCAACTGTTGTGATTGCATCATGTGGTTGGCTGCTGACATAACCATCTTTGGCATACTGGAGTTATCAACAAACCTCACTTCGTAAAGCCAATTGAGTTGGATAACTCATCTTCAACGGAAAAATCCTGTTCTTATCCATATCTACCTTTACAATAAGGTGATCTCCATTTTTTCAATCGATTATCTTACAAGAATAATCTCAAAATAAACTACGTACCAATGTTCTAGCAGTTGCCCAACACGTAGAAAATTCCACTTCAAATCAGGTACCCACATTACATCATGAACAAACTTTTTACGACCTTCCATTTGGACAGGAATACTACCCTTTCCTTCAGCTTGGGCTAAATAATCATCGCTCATGCATATTTTCGCCTAATATGCGAGTCGACATCTCGAAATATACTTCGATCGGAAGATTTATGGTTTATGCAACCACTGTCCACAATCCAGGTATCTTCTTTTTCTTCTTGCATGGTCTGGCAAGAATAAACACACTCTTCTATATCTTCCTTCTCTTTTGAAAAATTTACTTGATTGCCATCTCGGGATCTACAAAATCTAGTAATATGACCTTGCCTCTTGCATTTATTGCAAGTCATCTTTTTCTAGCACCTATCTGTAGTGTGACTAGAATTTTTACAACTATCACATCCAAAATTAGAACTAGCAATACCTTCTTTTCTTTTATCTTCGGCCGGCCGCACTTGCATTTTTGACCACAGATCACTGCTTCTTTGATAATTTCCACTATTTTTTGAATTGTAGGATTTGAAACTCAGTTTTGACAGGAGGTGTTTTCAATGAGTTCCCTATACGCTATAGCTTTCTTTCTTCATAAGATTCCAACGAACTCATTAGTTGCTGCACAGTAAGAGTCGCCAAGTCCTTTGACTTCTCAATTGCAGCAACAATACTTTTCTGGTAAACTGATCAAAATTTTCTCGACATTTTTTTGATCAGTAATCTCTTCACCGTAGGCACACATCTGATTCACCACTTCGATGACCCTCGAGAAATAATCATTTATCTTCTCGGACTCCTTCATCTGCAGATTTTGAAACTACCTTTGCAAAGTTTGTAGCTTTACAGCTAAAACTTTTGCGGAACTTTGAAACTTCTCCTTTAACTCCCAAGCTTCTTTACAAACTTTCTGCAACACCTTGCTGAATCAGAAACAAGGCCTTGGCATCTGTCATCTGGTTCTTCGCCAGAGTTTTCTTCTACTCCGGTGTAAGAACATCTTCAGCGGTATATTTTTTGTAGCCGTTCTCCACAATAGTAGCAGCGTCTGTATCTTGATGTTCCACATATTGTAATTTTTTCCTGAGAATACATGAATCACCGATTGCGCCATCCCGACGCCCAAACTCGAAGCCATAATCTCGGCTTCGAAAAATAGTACGGACGCACTACTCCGCTACACCCGACTTGAACCTGAGGCTCTGAAACCAGTTGTTGGGGATTTGGAACACTCAAAAGAAGCAAAAATGGGACAGAGGATAACTTGTGAACTCTCTCTTACACATTGGAAGCTAACTAGCTTCTCTCATCTGAAGCTATGGCTAACATACACTCACGCGTAGGGAATTAGAGGCCTTTTATAGGCACAAGGAACTGGCATATGCACAACCGACTTAATCTAACTAACTAAGCATTGCACTTTTACGGATCACATACATCTTTACGGCAGCTCATACATGTATCTAGAAACTTCAAACATTCACTGGTATTGCCGACATCAACATGTGTAAGTCAGCAGCTTGGAATTCTCTTCTTGTTGCCACATGCTGTTGCTGGACACAAAGTTGTTAGGAATATAGTGCATATATTCATGAGGCCCAAAGGGTAATATATATAGAGATTACATGGGGGATATACAGAGAAATATGCCATATATAGATATGGAAAGTGAGGCATATAAGGAAACAAATAATCTATTTCCTATTCTATTCTTAACACCCCCCTCAAACTCATGGTGGATCACACACTCTGAGTTTAGAGAGAAAATACAAATGTTGTGCTCTAGTCTGTGGCTTCGTGAAGAAGTCAGCAATCTATAACTCGGAGGACACAAACTGAAGAGCAAGTACACCCTCCTGCACCTGGGAGCGAGTGTATGAAGCATCCACACCAATGTGCTTGGTGAGCTCATGCTTCACTGGATCACGAGCAATGCTGATAGCTCCTGTACTGTCAGTCAGAAGAGTGGTAGGTCCCCTCATAGGTACACCAAAATCTGCAAGTAGCCATCTCAACCAAGTAATCTCTGTTGTCACAGCTGCCATAGCTCTCAACTCAGCCTCTGCACTCGAACGGGAAACTGCAGTCTGCTTCTTTGTCTTCCAGGCAATCAGGGAGGAGCCAAGAAAACACAGATGGCGAAAGAGAGCGGCGATCGAAGGATCACTAGCCAGTCGCATCGAGTACGCTGAAGGCGGAGGAGGTGGAGCTAGGGAAAAACAAGCGACGAGAGATGGTTCCACGCAAGTAGCGAAGAACACGAAGAAGATGACTGTAGTGAATATGAGTAGGACAAGCCATGAACTGACTCAAGATATGAACAGTATGAGCAATATCAGGACGAGTGCTCACAAGATATACCAGACTCCTAACAAGATGACGATACCGAGTGGGATCCTCAAGAAGATCACCATCAGTAGCTCGAAGCTGAAGAGAGAGCTGCATAGGAGTCTCAGCAGTGCGAGTATCAGTCAGACCAGACCGATCAAGAAGATCCTGGATATATTTCTGCTGGGAGAGGTAGTAACCCTCAGACGTGAAAGAAACCTCAATCCCAAGGAAGTATGTAAGCAAGCCAAGATTAGTCACCAAAAACTGCTCACTGAGATGCTTCTTCACATATGAGATGAATGAGGGATCATCACCAGCAATGAGCATATCATCCACATATAGAAGAAGCAGTGTCTTACCTCGAGGTGAGACATGGATAAATAGAGCAGGATCATGGGCACTGATAGTGAAACCAACAGTGGTGATCACTGAGGTAAAACACGCAAACCAGGCACGAGGGGCCTGTTTGAGACCATAAAGAGCACGACGAAGACGACAGACATGACCATCTGGAACAGAATATCCTGGTGGTGGCTGCATGTAAACCTTCTCATGCAAGACGCCATTAAGAAAGGCATTCTTAACATCCAGCTGAGAGATAGACCACCGACGAACAGAAGCAACCGCAATAAGTGTGCGAACAGTGGCCATATGAGCAACAGGAGCAAATGTCTCATCGTAATCACGACCATACTCCTGCTGAAAGCCACGAGCCACAAGACGAGCCTTGTAGCGCTCAATTGTACCGTTAGACCTGGTCTTAATCTTGTACACTCACTTGCACGTGATAGGACGAGCGTGCACAGGTGTCGGTACAATATCCCAAGTCTCCGTACGACGAAGCGCATCAAGCTCCTCTGCCATAGCGAGTTGCCACTCAGAATGAGAAGCAGTCTCACGATAAGAACTAAGCTCAGTGACAGAGAGGGCATGAGCTGTCGAAGCAAAGATAAGACGATCAGGAGTCCGAATGGTTGCTCGGTCACGAAGGGCGTAACGAGGAGCATCATCAGATGAATCAAAAGTCGGTGTCGGCAAGAGACCAGGAGAGGGATCTGGTGAAGTACGAGGACGTCTGGAGTAGTGCACCCCAGAGAAACGAGACGGTGGTGCCGTAGGAGCAAGAGGTGGTGGTGTAGGAGCAAGAGGTGGTGCTGTAGGAGGCAACATAGGAGGTGAGGGTATAGAAGGCTGGGAAAGGGAGAAATGGGTGAGGAGTCAGGAAGAGACAACCAGGAGATCGTCTCGATAGTGGAAACAATGGAAGGAGCCGAATCTCGATAGAAGAAAGGTCGAGATTCGTCAAAGACAACATCTCGTGAGATCCTGATCCGTCGAGTAGAAGGATCATAACAACGATAACCCTTATGCTCAGAACTGTACCCAAGAAACACACACTCAACTGACTGGGCTGTCAGTTTAGTGCGCTCACGAGGCGGCAACAGGACAAAACAACTGCAGCCAAAAACACGAAGATGACTGTACTGAGGGACTCTAGAGTAGAGACGCTATATAGGACTGATATCCTTAAGAGCATTGGAGGGCTGCATATTAATGTGATATCACGGTAGAGAAAGCGACCTCGACCAGGCGTGGTGGAACGTGAGAAGCAAGAAGAAGTGTGCGAGCAGTCTCAATCAGATGACGATGCTTGCGTTCAGCAACGCCATTCTGAGCATGGGCACCAGGACAAGAAGACTGATAAAGAGTTCCCTGCTCGGAAAAAATTGTCTGAATGCATTAGAACAATACTAGCCGGTGAATCACAAATGAAAAGTGCGAATAGAGGACTCAAGCGAGTACGAACCATCATGGCAAAGCTACGATAGATCGCAAGAAACTGACCACGGTTAGACATAGGAAAAAGCTAAGTAAAACAGAAATAATCATCAATGAAAATAATATAGAATTTATGCCCGCCTTTGGAGATAATCGACGCAGGTCCCCATACATCTGAATGAACTAAATCAAAAGGATGAGAAGATAATGACTCACTAGAATGATAAGCAAGTTGTAGCTGCTTGCCTAGCTTACAACCTTGACAAAACATAGACGTGTCAACAGTAACACGTCCAAGGACACCCTGACGAACTAATGACGAAAGACGAGACCCACATAGATGACCTAAACGGTGATGCCACTGCGCAAAGACTCCAGGAGTGGTGGCAACAGTGGCGGTAGAGGTAGACGGAGCAGCTGAAGACGTGGTAGGAGCAACTGAAGTGGACGGAAGATGAAGACGGTCGAGAATGTAGAGACCCTGACGATCCCTACGGCGCCGGCCAGTCCCAAGTATCGTCCCTATCTGTCGATCCTGAACGAAACAGGTGTGAGAGTCAAAACCAACCCTACAACCAAGGTCGGTGAGTCGTCCCACCGAAAGAAGCTGCATGGTTGGTTGGGGAACATGAAAACAATGGAGCAGAAAAATCGGTAGTCAAAGAGTGCCTGACGACGGCTAACAGACAAGGAAGTTCCATCCGCAGTCTGTACAGAGATAGGAATGGCAGGAAGTCCCACTGAAATGAGAGATGTGGAATCTGGTGTCATGTGGAAAGAGGCACCAGAATCTAGAACCCAAGAGGTACCTAGGGAAGCCGTCTGAGCTAGACTGGCAGAACCCGCGGAGCTGTGAGAAAGCTGCTGAAGTAGAGCCTGGCAGAGCTGCTGAACAGAGTCACCTCGCTGAGATCCTGATGAACCGGTGCATCCCACCGTGAAGGGAGGGCCTCCACCCCCTTGGGTCGTCCACCCCACGTGCCTTATTCCGCTTTTTTCGCACCGCACAACTCTAGTAGTCATGCCCGAAGTTCTTGTAGTAGTTGCATTGAACCCCAGTTGGTGCAAAAGCAGGAGCGGAAACAGGCACATGTGAATGAACCGTAGTCGTAGCAGAAAACGTCGATGTAGTCGAAGAAGGAGCAGCAAGCACAGTTAGAACAGACTGTGCTGCTAACCCAAGACGAAGCTCCTCAGCCCGAAGTGTCGAAAGAGCCTCGGTGACGATCGGTCGTGGCGGCGACTCGACAATTGAGCTCGGCGGGCTCAAACTACGGGCGAAGCGGCGAGACAAAATTATAAAGACGAAGACGATCATGATCCGCTTTTGAACCCTGTGGCAATCCTGACATAGTGGAGAAGCCAGCTCATCTAGCTGTCGCCAGAGACTAGCCAGAGCTCGGAAGAAGTCGTCGACGGAAGAATCTCCCTGGCGAAGCATCTCCAACTCACGCGAGCGAAAAGAACGAGCATCACTTTGCTCTGCTGGTATCGCTCACGCAAGTAGTCCCGGATCATCGAGTAGACCTCAGTCCAACGATATCTGGCTGAATGGAGTCGTCGACGCTGACCATAAGGATGGCATGAACACGGACCTCATCAGCACATCAGCACTCGAAAGTGTCAATGGCATACTGAAAAGCCTCATCAGCAGCATCGGCAGTAGCAGCAGCAGCCTCTACATTCTCTTTAGCAGCCTCATCTGCTCCAGGAGGTGCATAAATAGGCTGCCGAGGAGGAGGCTGAACCGGCGGTGACGGAGAAGGACATGCACCGGTAACATGTCCCCAAAGACGGAGACCATCAAGCGTGATCTCCATGAGAGAAGACCATAACCTGTAGTTCGTTCCATGGAGCTTTGTTCCCAAAATGGGATCGCGGCAGATGGAGCGGAAGCCATTGGTGGGCGGCGGGCGGTGCGGCGACCAAAACACGAAGTCTAACGGCGGTTGGGCGGGCGCAGTTAGAACAACGTTTTTTTGCCCTTTTTTTTTCCTTTTTTTCTTTTTACAGAAGCTCAGACCGACCACATACTCGAAATCAATACCCAACCACTGGAGAAAAGAGGCGACTGGTGGGGCGGTAACAGCGGAGCAGCGGCGGCAACCGGTGGGGCGGCGGCGATGACAGATGGGGCGGCGGCGGTGACCGGTGGGACGGCGGCGGCGGCGGCGGCGGTGGGGCGGCGGCAACGGAGCGAATCAGGCGGCTCGGCGCGGCGGCGGGTGGCGGCGGCGATAGCAACCGGCAACGTCTGGCTGGCGGCGGCGGCGTCGTCGTGGCGGCTGCGTCGGCGGAGAGGCGGCCGGCGGCGGTCACAGCGGATCGGCGTCGGATCGGCGGGCGGCGGCGGCGTCGTCGTGGCGGCTGCGCGCGACGGAGAGGCAACGGCGGTGGCCCAAAGCGGCGGATTTGGCGGCGGTGCCGACTTGGTCGGCGGCGGCGGCCCAGCACGACGGATCTAGCGGTGGCGGCTGCTCGACTTCGGTCAGCAGCGGCGGCGGCAACAGATGGCAGCGGAAGAAACAAGGTCAGAGCCTTGCTCTGATACCATGTTAGGAATATAGTGCATATATTCATGAGGCCCAAAGGGCAATATATATATATATAGATTACATAGGGATATACAGAGGAATATACCATATATAGATATGGAAAGTGAGACATATAAGGAAACAAATAATCTATTTCCTATTCTATTCTTAACAAAAGTATCTAGTCTTCCACTAAGTAATGGATTATCCAGCTGACTAGCAAAAAGAAACAACTAGCTAGCTACAGGACTAATCCAGAGAATTCTTCACATGTCGGTTACTTCAGATAATTATCAACAAGAAAATGAATTGGTGCCAACACTGTTTTTCTGGGTCTGAACTTTATCAAATCTAGTGTTGTTGGATGACCAAGGTAGGCACGTTCTGCTTGCTTTAAAGCGCTAATCATGTATTTGCAGGACTAGAACATAGTGAAAGCGGCCTGACTAGGCCATTATTAGTTGACGTCAGGGCATTACAAAACTTCGGTTGATGTGATGTTGCCCATTTTATCATTGGGGTAGATTGTTGCCATATTCGAGGAACAAGTATGCTCCAGTGTCTAATCTACTACAAGACGCGTATTTTGTTCATGGTTAATTTCTTGTTGCATACTTGCAGTATTATTTTTCTTCTAGGTTCCTTTCATTTTTGTACGCTACCACCAGTAATACCTTCCATGTGACTGTGTTTTTCTTTTTCCTGAAACTCATGGCTTTGAAAAGTGACTTTAATAATTTTTCACAAGTTTTGATTTCGTGAAACAATAACTGAACCCACCATATTTATTTTGGCTTAATGTTTGCCTTAAAATAAAATATTAACTGAAAACTGGTTGGATTGCTTTTTTTTTATCTGTCCATACTCTTTAGTTGTTGTCATTCTGATGTTACCCTTTTCTCTGATACATACTTCAAGTTACTACTATTCAGAAGTTTCTGATCATCTTACCTTTGTTGATCAACCTTCAGAACTTGTGTGGAGGAGTGTCAAACTACAGCGATACTAGGGAGAACATAATCAGCCACTGCCAGTCCCGTGAATGACAACACATCTTCTGGAAGTTCTCGATACATCCAGGACAGGAGCCCATTTACATGCTGTGGAAGCAACTCAGCTGTAGGACAGACTGCCGCTTCTACTGCATGGCTCACAGAGAAGGGGAAAGACTCGTGGTCTGAGCATTGTTAAATATCATGGAAAATGGCCCTTCATACTTGTTTATGTCTTCCAGGTATGTTTTGTGCTGGCATGTTCATTACTGAAACTACTATTTCAGCATGCTACTGGCTCAACGTCTCACTTGTTTGTCATCATCCTTCATCAGGAGCACATCTCAGCAGTGCTGTCTGCTATCAACCTATTGATGCACTTCACTAGCTGGCTTTCATTCTTCCTGCTACTGAATTACAAATTGCCTCTTAGACCCAAGACTAAGAGGACATACCACGAATATACTGGCTTATGGCATAGCTATGCAATCTTATCAATGAATGCATGGTTCTGAATGTCTGTATTCCAAACTAGGTATGCAGTTGCTCAAGCCTTAGGCATGTATCAAATCTTGGATATGCTGCCGTAGTCTGCGATATTTAATGCAGCATTCATCATTATGTAGGATATCAACTTGACTGAGAAATTGGATTACTCTTCAGCTGTGGATCTACTTGCCTACTGTTTAATCTTTTGTTAAGGACAATGCCAAGGATGAGGCTACTATGGTATTTTTTTCTGCCCCTATTTTGACATTCGTTACAAGACAAATCTTGTATCTTAACTTCAATGGGATTGACCATGGTAATGTTCCCTTTGCTTGTTGCTGAAGCATTTGATCTTTTCCCATCTTCATACAAGATTGATCCTGCTTGCGTAAGATTTAATATTTTACTAGATTCAGCAATCTGCATCTTCTCATTTCACCATGTTCTTTCGTAATTCGTATTACAAGTTACATGCAACATATATCTTCAGTTATATCATTTTATTACCAAAAGCTATCACGAAATATTGCCATTAATAACTAATTAGTAATTTTTTCAGTTTTGGTTTACTCAAACTTGCTTTTCGTTGTGTTTGTACAAACATACTTAGGTCTGGTGCATGTGTGTGTGTCTGACAAATCTTTTATAGGATGGAACAAGAAAGTTTGTGTGGTGATGGCTGTGGTTCAACTTGTGTCGTGGGCAATTTGATCTGGTGTAACCGTGTAACCCGACATCCGTCACAATTCAAGTTTTGGATAATTGTGTTTGAAGGACCACTAGCTATGCTTCTTGAAAGTTTGTGTGGTGATGGCTGTGGTTCAACTCTTATTAGGAAGGCCAAGTAAACTAAAGGCAGTAGATAATTAAATTAGGGTCTCTGAACGTCATATTTCATGGGCTACACAAGGACTCGATCTCTTAGGTCATCAAAGCTTGGTATGTTTGCCCCCTTAATGCTCCTCTCATGAATCAGAGCAAGTCGATCTTTGTGCGTCACCATTTTGGTCCACAAACTCGGTATCTTTGTTTCTGGCATTTCTTTGTTCTCGTCCTTCTAATTTGTATTTTGATTGACCTGAACAACTATTTTGTAAGAGAAAAGACGTCACCCCTTTTAGTCAATATCATTTGTTTCCTACGTGCTGATGTTCTGCCATGGTGCGTAAAGGTACAAAATGAAGACCTTGTAATGGTTAAGAGTTGAGATCATAGGCTGTCTTTTGCCTTAGGAGACACTGATCGAAGCACCGTTTGTTCACAGGAGGGACAGTTAACGTTGGCTGTTAATGTTGTTGAATGATTAATCTGCTGTTTTTCCCGTGTAATCATTAAAATAGGTTACTTTTAGTAATTAATTACATCCATTTAGTTTATAACGTTGAGTAATGATCGCCATGAAATTTATGTGCTCTTAAGGTCATGTTTCTTCATTTGCATCCAAGCAAGTTCAATGGTATATAGGTAGTCCAATAGGCATCGTATCTTTAGGATTTTTCAGGCTATATTTAGTCTTTTTTGACTTTTACTATCTATTTATCTTAAAAATATGGTTAAAAACATCAGAAGATAGAAAAAAAGCGTCAGACGCAGATTTCTGGAATACTTCAGGCTATCTGTGTGGTCTGGCTATATGACATGGTCCGAGTCTTAAAAAGTACACAATTGTTTGGATAAGCAAGATGACACCCTGATTCTTGGCTCTTTCCAGAATTCCTTTTCTTTTGGCCCCGATGGCCTTTATTTTTTGTTTTGCAGATATAACACTCAGGATTTGTTTTGCGCATTTGGCCCCCTCTCGATTGTGAAATCATCGGAAAACCCTAAACCCCTAAACCCTAACGCTAACCTTAAATCCTAAACCCTAAACCACGTCGTGTGGCATTCCCGCGGTTGGGTGGCACAGACCAGTCATTGCAAAGCATTTCGTTGGTGTAGCCAAAGAAACTACAAAAACCGAGGGAGAGAGAGAGAGAGAGAGAGAGAGAGAGAGAGAAAGAGGATGGGGCTGCTTCATTTGGAGTTTGAAGGTGGTGTAGTTACGAAAGTTGTAGATCGGCCTGCGAGCATCAAGTAAAGATAATTTTCTTGCACTTGCAGTACAGTTGTAACAATACAATTAGTATGTAATTAGCTACGTGGTAGGTCGTTAGTGTGGAACAGTAGCAGTAAAATAAGGGTAAAGTAGTAGCAGCATGATAGAGCGATACCGCTTAGAAACAGCATTTGAGTTAGGAATAAAGTAAGCAGTCTATATGTCGCTATAATTAATATGAAATACATGTTTGTTGTAAAGGACTACAAAATGTAGTATTTCTAAATGTCAGTAGTAACGAGGGTTACTTAGGGTAAGTAATGGCTAGTTAGAATAAACGAATTAAGTAACACGCTACCAGGGTACTATGCACATTAGTTAGTGACATTAGTAAGGTATGCAACATAATAAGCGATAGTACATAAAATTCTAGTGTAATATAATTGTATGTAAAATAAAAATTAATTTCAAGTAATGTATGCAACATAATAAGCGAGAGTACATAAAATGATAGTTAAATATAATTGTATATAACAAATAGAATTTAATTTCATGTAAGGTATGCAACATAATAAGCGAGAGTACAAAAAATGATAGTGTAATATAATTGTATGTAAAAAATAGAAATTAATTTCAAAAAATTATGCAACATAATAAGCGAGAAGACATAAAATATCAAATATGTACGGCATTTAATGCTTAGTGCATGTGTAAGCAAAGAAAGCTAAGAGTTGTATCATGTCCGAAAAGCAGTTGATCTGTAGAATTAAATATTAGTCAGGGAATATTATTAAATAGTTGGCAAACTAAAGTAATACAATAAATTAATTATTTGAATAATTTGCAATCGCACCGTACGACACATGATACAAGTTGTTCGATGGCACGATCGGTGCGTGTCCTGTATTGATTGGATTTCATATGTGCCGATTCCTGGTACGCTATGTCAAATATTCAAGATCTGTTTGTGTTCTATAGGGAACGTCTCATACTCAATGGATTGTATGGGCCGTACCTATCCAATTGTGATCAGACCGTGATCTAGGCATCGGGTCTGAAGGACATGGGCCTATCGGAGCTACAGAGGTGCGTGCATAGCGCGTTCAATCGCGCCGCTGCACAGAGGAAGCTACACATCAAGACGGTGTATGACTCCACACTGGGTGCTATAGGGGCCACCTTTTGGCAATTTGTGAAGGTGACAAGTAACGCGTTGTGGGCCAATTACGTGGAGATTGTGTGCAACACTATCGCTGCAATATACGCTATGCCGATGGTGTATGTTTTTGTTTGTGGAGAGGATGGAATCATCCGGCACGGATGGTTCCGGTGAAGCTCTGTTGAAGTGCTTGGGTTGGGATCCGGTGCTGATGTCACTATGACAAAAAGAGTCATCAAAGATGGTTCACAACTGTCGTCATAGACGATTATCAAACCATCTGAATTTATGTGTCTGTGACAATAGGTGCTTATCACAGATGGCTCTCAAACCATCTGTGATATACCAGGTATCACAGACGGTTCTTAAATATAGTCGTCTGTGATATGCATTATATCACAGATGGTTACTACCAAAAACTGTCTATGATATGTTATATAGCATACATAGTTCTCAAACATAGTCATCTGTGATATCTTACATATCACAGACGGCTAATAACAAAAACCATCTATGATATTCATATAGCATAGATAGTTTATTGCTACAAACTGTCTGTGATAGTTATTTGAATATCTATATTATTTCCTATTTTTCTGCTAGCCTCAAAAAATGCTAGCCATGCCCTCTGTAAAAAATCAAACATATTACATATAAAGCACATGACAATCATTACACAGATCTCACAAATAAATTAAACAACTAAATGAAGTATATTTCAATGAACTGTTTGATTAAGAACAATTGAGTGATTACAGTTGTATCAAATGTTACAACATCTAATCTTCATCACAAGGTGGAACTCTCAAATCTTGTTTATGACCTCCGCTATCAAGAATTAGGAGAGTTTTTCTCGAATTTCGACGAGTTTGTCAAGATCAATGTACTTACGTCGAATTCCACACGCTGTTGCTATATATATATTGATAATCACGAAATAATTATTAACAAGTTGGCAAACCTCTGGATCATTCGTCTTAGTGGCCATGATGTCCTCCATATAGCAACAAACGTAGAATCCACATATGCTGCCCTATAGCTGCTGGTGGTACTACAAAAATAGAATTATGTACATAGGTATTATCAGTTCTAGAGGCATTATTACTAAGTGTGATATAGAATTGTTGTGTTATAGTGGGTACTGCAAATGGCGTCCTATGTCACAATGTGTTGCTAGATTCCTTGTGTCTCCCACCCTAGGCAACATAAGCACTGAATGGCCTACGTGATTCCAAAAAGTTAGCATCGGCCATTCAAACGAAGGGAAGACTACAATAGTTATGTATGGATCAACAGGAAATGAGTTTACCTGTCAAGTGTTTATTGCACACGGGAGAAATCATGGTTGCTCCTAAGTAGGGAGTCAAGATATATTACCTTACTCCATTTTGGTACAGTCACAATCAGAATCCAGTGACTCATAGTCATGTATGTCATCATAGTGATTAATCCTAAATTTATGTTGCGTATAAAGTACAAATAAAACTTGTATGGCAACTAGTGAAGGACATACCCCTAGTTAAGGGGTACCATGATGTAGTCCTTTTCATTGTGAGCAAGCAATCCCCTCATTATGTAATCTTGGACGAAAGGTCCATTATCGATGATGGATTACTTAGAGACCAAGTGTGGGTCGAGGAAACCCCTGGTTCTCGCTGTCATTGAATTTGTTGGATCATGGATCTATACATAAACAATGAGTTATAACATTTATCGGTATTACGTGAATGTAGAACTTGATTGTACAGTAAACTTACAGTGTCTAACATCGTAGAAGTGAGGCGTTGAGTTCGTCGAGGTTGAATAGTAAAAATAAGACTTCGAAGGTCACGATGAAGTAGATTGAGTCGTGGAGGAAATGTGCCTCCGTGTATCTCACGGTGAATCCACTGTGCTGGCTTGGCTTCATGTTGGACCTCTACATGTACCAGGTATGCAAAGTATTACAATCCAGTCCAAGCCTGGGTAATGCGACTCGGGGACCAATGAAACTCCGAGCATGAACTTCCATTCCCCGAGTGGCATATTAATCTTCTTTGATTGGGCCTTAGCGCATCTCTTACGATATATTTTTGGCATTACCCTCTCCCTGACTTCTTGGAAGGAGCTTTCGGAAGATTCGGTAGTCAATGTTTGCTGCAAGAGGCAATCATGTTATTTTAGACCCCATGAAGTTATGGACCTATTAACATATAGGTAATTTAACATATCTTACCAGGCGTTGGGACACTTCCTCATCTACGGGGTTTTTGAAAGAGGAGACGCCCGAAGATGTGGTTGATGAGCTCGCTCTAAACCAGTTTCAGGCACACTCGTTTGTGATCCCGGTAAATGGTGGGGAGGCCTTTGATCGGATTGCGACTGTATCCCCCATCCTCCATTGCGGGATTTTACCCGCGTACCCAGTGGTGCTAAGTCTATGGGGCAAGTGTTTCGTGCCTAGATAGCCTTATGCGCCACACTTTCCTGTTGAAATTCGATCGTCGTCTTCATCCGCACAAAGGCCTCAATGTTTCCGGTGACACGGAAGGATACCTCATGAAGGGCGTGCGATCCTTGGCCATGTATTGTATGACAAGCGTGCACTTGAAGGTCTTCCACACTTTTCCCATGCGAGGAGCGCATGCTGTTGCACACATTCTTGGACTTCTGCTGGGATCTCGAACAAGTTCGAAATTTCCGTCCATAGCACATTTCTCTCGTCTTCTGTCAAACCTTTCCAATTTGCTATGGTGATGGGGATCCGTTCTCTTCCAACTATCCCACAGGTAGTCCGCAATGCTACAGCTACTTTCTTCGGTTGCAGAGGGACCCCATCCGAAGAGACCTCCATAATGGTCATTCGGCCCGCTGGCCTCTCGAATATTCCTCTCCATGTTTAGTTACCCCAGTCTTCGGAGCGTCAGACCCAATCGATGATATTGGTGATGATGACGACATCTCTCTTTAAAAGAATCATTTGTGATATTAGTATTAGTTTAAATTGATTTCATCTTACCTTAAAGCTTTCATCATTGCATTGAGTTCATAAGAATTTCAATAATGCAAACCCTTTGTTTACTTGACTAATTTGCATAATTAAAATCAAGCTCCACAATTTGAATAGTGTAAACCCTTTTTTACTTGACTAACAAGATAATTTCCAGGGTTTTTAGGTTATCCGTGGGAATTTCTACCTCTCACAGAAAATGATATGCCTTAATTTAGTCTCAATGGCTATATTGGTATGATTAAAATTTACAAAGCTATAGGTAGTTTGTGAAAACTATTGCAAAATCGATAAGGATATTTTCTGATGTATTTACTATTGCAAAACTGATAAGGATGTATCAAATTTCGAAGTGCAATAATATAAATGAAGGTTAAGGATATTTTCTGATGTATTTACTGGTTTGACCATATTGTTAGTTTATGGCTTATTTTTCTTTTAACTATACTGTTAAAAGGGATTTCTTCCATTGGTCCAAATCCTAGATACAAATATTAGAACATAGACAAACTACTCATGGCTAACTCACAAGCACATAGATAAACTGCAAACTCACATATCAATGGGGAGTAATACCAGCAGAGGAAGTCAATGAAGATGTCGTTGTGGTGGGGAAGAAGAGGCTGACCAAGGACACCGGTGGTAAAGACGTCGTTGTATTTGGGGAGGAAGAGGCCGAGGTCACCAAGGTTTGAGAAGACAAAGACATAGAGAGGCTAGCTACGACAGATTTGCGCGAGGAGGTTGCCGGATGGGGAGGCGGTGCCGGATCTACGTTGGAGGTGGTGATTGGGGAGGAGGCGACACTTTAAGAGGTGGCGGCGGACAGGCGACAGGGGCACACATGTGAGGAGTAAGGGCGCAAACCCTAGTGGGACCCTACTTATAGAAGGAACTATCACTAATGATTCTATTAAAGAACCGTATGTGATATTAATATCATAGACGGTTCGATAATAGAACCGTCTGTGATATAAGACACACCACAGATGGTTCCATAATAAAATCGTCTGTAATATTGGTATCATAGACATTTATATTATGAAACCATCTTTGATAGTACAACAAATCCTGTTTTTGGCTAGCCTCAGGAAGTGCTAATCATGCCTTATGAAAAAAAAACAAGTATATACAATCACATATGTACGTATTTCTTAATTTCTAAATCAATTATGATGGAATAATTCCTTAATTACATGCCAAGTTTCTCATAATTACATTGGAATAATTTCCAAATAGGTGCTCGTCGTGTGGGATCATTACACTTGGCTATTTTATTTTAAATAAAGCCCTTTACGATGGTCGACATGCATATAGATTGCTTCAACGCTTCGTTCTTCCTCAAAGCTGATGCTATCTCCGAATGTAGGCAACTTGTCAAATTGATTGTACTCTTCCTTATTCATGACATTCTCAACTCCGACAATCCTTCTTTTTCTGTAAAGAACTACGTGGTGCTTCTTATTTGCCAGGTTGGTTACATAAAAACTTGAACAGCTTACCTCGCGAGTACGAATAGTTCATCTTTGCATCCTATGCGTTCGAGGTCCACAGTAGTGACGCCGTACTTGTCGATCTTTACACCTTGTGGGAGTTGGACCCAACGGCACCGAGATAGAGGGGTCTTGAAAATTACGTAGTCGAGCTCTCAAATCTCCTCTACAAGCCCGTAGTAGGAACTTGGGCCAGTGGTACTGAATTGTTCATCACGAAACGCATCTATGCAGGCACCTGAATTCTGGACTGTGCTCTTTCTATCCTGATCTATTGTATAAAATGTGTATCCATTAATGGTGTATCCTTGCCATATCACAATTGTAAATTTTGGCCCTTTTGCTAACCATTGTAGCATTTCATTTGATGACTTCCAGTGAATCGCACCCTCAACCATTCATTGAACAGACGGTTGTGCTGTCTCATGATCCAAACCTCCGATCGGCCTAGATTCTCTTGGTGTAGCATGTACTTGTACTCTTCAATATACGGGGACACTTCCGTCATGTGTTGTAAGACCGTGAAATGGGCTTGAGTGTATGAATCGAGATCGTGAGTTATTGCTTTCCTTCCGATGGTCCTGATACCCCCTAGCCCCCCTCGTGACGAGATATAGGCACACCTATCATTTAACCTGAACCATGTAATCGACACAGAACTCAATAATCTCTTCAGTTGCATAACCTTCAATGATGTTGCCCTCCGGTTAAGATCGATTGTGTACATAGGACTTCAGAATTCCCATGTACCTCTCAAACGTGTACATATGACTTAGAAACACAGGGCCGCATATCTTTATCTCTTTCACATGATGGACAATGAGATGGACCATGATATCAAAAAATGATGGAGGAAAATAACACAGCCTCATGATTGTCACTCGAATCTTGTTCGGTAAAATACTTCTAATTGTAATAGAAAACAATTGTCATTAGCACATGACAGTCATGAGACTTCATACTAATTAATTTCAAATCTTGCATGGAAACAAGTTTCTTCAATCTGGCGGAGTAACGTGTAACCGGACGTAACATTCACACCATGCAAGCACTAACACAGTTCAGTTCTCTCAGACTTTGACAGAGTGTAACAAGCTGGGGGAAGGTACGTTCGGCCTTTATCGGTCTCTATCGGTGCTAACTCGGTCCTAATGTTCATAGCGACCAAGTCACGCCGTGTGTTGACACCATTCTTTGTTTTGTCATGAATATTTAGTAACAGACCAATGAAGCCATCACATATATTTTTTCTACATGCAGGATATCTATGCAATTGCGAACTTCTAAGTGCTCTCAATAAGGCAAGTCCCAAAATACTGACCTCTTCATCCACATGTTCTTCTGACGGGTCCTGAACTTATATCTCTTTCCAAGCACAATATTGATATTCTTGACCATATCGTAGACCTCTTTCCCGCTAAAAGGCCTTAGTCCCAAGTCATCCTCTTTTTTCTGTCAAATTGTTTCTTCATCTTGCAGTGTGGGTGATATCGTCGAAGGAACCTAAGGTGACACATGTACACAATATTGGGCGAGTTGTTTAACCACACACTCTCGGTATAATCTAAGTAGTGCAGACAGGCTTTGAATCCTTTCGTACTCAATCCTGACAAGTTACCAAGGGTAGAAAAATCATTGATGGTGCATAACAACATGGCGTACAGAGTGAAGCTCTCTCGTTTTTCCGCATCCCATACATGTATCACTTCGTTCCACAGTGTCACAAGATCTTTGACCGATGGTGCTAGATACACATTCATGTTCTGAGAAGATAAAAGGTAACCCATCAACTATTATCATGCGAGTAAATGATGCCCTAACCTTCTGCATTGTATTGCTAAGGTACTATAGAACTACTTTGACCATCTACACTACGTTGGAAGCTTAGTTCAGTTTGACTGTTGATCTTGGCAGGATGCTTCTTACAACATTTTGCATGAGAGACTAGTGAGGAGGTACCGTTTTTTTGTGAATCAAAGGCAAGGATCCGAGAACAATACTTGCATTTAGCCTTATTACGGTCATTTGGTAGTCGTGTGTAATGGTTCCATATCTCTAATCTGGGATTCATTTGTTTCTTTCCATCTTGAGCTTCATTGGGACCAACAACTTCATCGCTGCCCACATTCACATTCATACCCATACCCACTGACCCAGCAGCAGCAACATCAATATTTACAATATCATCTGACTCAGACATCTAATAATCCAAAAATACAAAGATAGATAACCAATTAACCATTAACCAATGCAATAACCATTAACCAATGCAAGTATCAATATGCAACAACATTACAAATTAACCATTAACCAATGCAAGTATCAGTATGCAACAACATTACAAATTAACCATTAACCAATGCAAGTATCAGTATGCAATAACATCACTGAGTGCATGTTCACAACACACTAGGCATACTGGCATAGGCAGTAGGACTTACTTCGCATTCACAAGATCCTACTTCACAATAGACTAGCAATCTACCAATTAATATTTGCCAAATGAAACAGAGAGAAATAACTTACTTCGCAAGATCTTATTGACCTCGTAACTCTGGCGTCTTGGGCGAGGGAGGAGGCTGGGTCTCACCGTCTCGGACTAGAGTGGAGTCGGGGAGAGCACCGACGGAGGCGGAGCACCGGAGCCTGAGCGGGGAGCGACCGCCGTAGAGCACAGGAGTGGGGCGCAGCAGCCTGCCGGAGGTCGAATCTTGGGATTACTCTAGAGCATTTAAAATTTTAGATCTAGAGAATGGAGAGGAGACACAGGTGGTGTCGGTGGCTCCACGCAGGGCTTGGCTCACTTGCCCGGCGTCTTGGGAGAGGGAGCCCCGACGAGGCGACGAGTCTGCGACTGCGAGCAGCCGAGGCCGAGCACCAAAGGAGGCGGATGCGCGGAGCACTGGAGCCCGAGCGGCCAGATCCGCTACGTTCTGCGACTGCCAGATCCGCTGCCGGTGCTCCCCCCCAGTCCTAGGCTCGACCGGCGGCGAATCGGACGAGACTCGAGAGGAAGCTCTACGGATCTGGCGAGAAGAGGCGAGGGGCGTTGGTCTGGCCGTCTGCGCTGCGGCTAGGGTTGGATTAGTCGTTTGCGACTCTGCGGCGCGTGCGTCGGGCTGGTGGGCCGAGAGCCCGAGTTAGTGGGCTTTCGGTTTTCCCGGGAAATTCGGTTTTTCCTCAGTTGTTAGCGGAAAAATTGAATCAGACAAATGCCACTTTTCTAGCTACCGAACCGAATAACGGTCAAACCAAGTTGATTGATTCGGTTCGGTTTTTTGGTACGGTTTTTTCGGTAGGTATGGAACTGCACAGTCCTAATTTCCCTGCCTAATTCCGTGCCGCATGACCGCTGGAATGTGGTGGGCCCCACGGTCTCGTGCAGCCCCGGCGTGCGCGCACGAGCCCCACGCTGCCCGGTCGCTGGCCCACAAAAAAATAGTTAAAAAAAAGCGCACAAAGGGCTAAAATAGTAAAAAAAAAACTTCCCTTTCCAAGCCTCAGGATTGAGACGAAGGCGTATAGTGGTTGACGTCAGACGGAGCCTGCACGCACCGAACACCATCACCACCACCCCGAAGAATCAAAATCCCTATTCGATTCGATGCCTCCACTGCTGCTCAGAGGCACCATTCGATTCGATTCCATCGTCCTAGGAACGGGGACATCCTGGGATTGCCACTAGGAGCCTCCCTGCTCAAGAGGCACAAATGGGGACAGTGGACAAGAAAGTTTGGATCTCAGATGCCGCAGTTTGGTGAGTCAGAGAGTGCACGCTACTGTTGTAAGAAAGTGGTAATAACAAGGTGGAAATGCTGCGGGCACCAAGGAATTTTACTATATACTCAACTAAGGCCATTTGGAGCCCAGGAATTTTCCCGAGAGTCGTACAGAAATTGAACTTTTTCCTTCTAAATTCCTACGAAACTCTCTCTGTTCCAAACGGGCTTACTACCTCTGGCCGGTGGCTCATGGAATTTCGCCCATTGGTGGAACCAGGAGCGCGAACACTTGATAAAGAGCTTCATTCGTAAGCAGTACGCACGGAAGGGGTCATTGAAGATGGAAGTTGGAATCCTTGAGCGTGCGAGCTTCCCACTAAGCTAAACGGAGAGAGTGAAAGACGGTAACTTTGGAGACGGTATAAGTCAAACTGCGTCGTTTTCTTGCAAATACTCGTTTCTTGTAAGCAGCAGTTGCGAGTCACATTCACATAACAAAGCTGCCGGAGTCCCTGTCAGCGGCCATCGCTCTTTCTTTCTGAAAGCCGACTCCGATCATTCTGACCTTCAGAAGTGGAACAATATTTTGTGGTTGCTTAATGGCTTTCTTTGTCTTTTCTAAAAAACAACTCCGAGCCGCAAACTTGAAAGGAAATAAACTACTAGAAGGTTGTGTTTATAAATTGTGTATTAATTCGCTGTCAAGTACAAGCACGTCACTTCTACAGAAAATATGATCACAGACGGTTCAAAAACGTCATCATAGACGGTTTCGTGAGCCGTCTGAGTTTATGAGTTAGTAATGATAGGGGGTCATCAGATACGGCTTTTGAACCGTCTGTGATGCAGACTTTCATAGACAATTTCTACTAAAATCCGTCCGTGGTAGTTGACTATCACAGACGGTTGATATTAGAAACCGTCTGTGATAGCTGATATATCAATCACAGACAGTTTCAACTACAAACCATCTGTAATATGTCACTATCACATACGGTTCTTAGTAGAAACCGTCTTTGACTACTAAAAATCATCTGTGATAGTTGACTATCATAGACGGTTACGAGTTAATAACTGTTTGTGATATTTTTTTATTCATAAATCTATTTCTGTTAGTTGGCTATCCTCGAAAAATGCAAGTCATGCCCTTGAAACAAGCAGATCAACACACACTACTACAAAACAAGCTATACTAGACGTCTCATCACAGACGGTTCATGTGGAGCCGTCTATGCTTTAATTATTATAGACGATTCATGGCTAAAATCGTGTCTGAAACTATCACAGACGGTTAGGTTTAAAAGCCGTATGTGATATACACCTTATCATAGACGGTTTTTAATTAGGACCGTCTATGAAACTATCACAGACGATTTTTATTTGCAACCGTCTGTGTTTTGTGCTTTGTAGTGTGAACTACATAAGCTACTGAGACGAGAGACAACTACAAGACAATTTTTTTATAAAAGTCCCAAAAAAAGTGATTCCTAGATCTTAGTTTTCTGAGCTTCATATGCTTCTTCTTCGACTTTTGTAGTTGGAGGATCAGCCGCTGAATTCTCCAATGTCGTGAAGATTGTCCTTGCCCTCTACACTTCCTCCTCCAGCCTGGGCAAATCATTAGCACGGTCCATAATCTCATAGAGGATGCCATGATAAGCTTCCTCAGAATCAGCCGCTTCTGCTTGATCGGCAATGTTATCCATGTGTCTCTCCACTACCGCAAGAGCTTCTTCCGCTTTGTGCACATTGCAGAGAAGAACGAGGCTGCGGGCAGTTTTCCTTTGCTTAGTGGCAACGAGACACCTTCATCGATGGCGAATGATAAGGTCCAGCTGACGGATGGAAGCGAGTCGAGCAAGGAGAGCAGGGCGTGAACAGAGGAGCTACTCCAGACGTAAATTATTGGCCACCTATGTAAAGTTGCAGCTGAACAACTCATGATGGATAGATGAGATGAAGGAGATCAAAATAATATTAGATGCCATTATTGAGAAATCTAGTGAAGAAGATGAGAGGTCAGTTTAGAAGAGCTGGAATAGAGTGCGTATATTTAAGCGTTATCACAGATGGTTCGTATACCAAACCGTCTCTGATATTAATATCACAGATGGTTCGTATAACAAAATGTCTCTAATATTAATATCACAAACGGTTCGTATAACAAACTGTCTCTGATATGTGCTTTATCAGAGATGATTTGTTATATGAACCATCTCTGATATTGATTATCACAGACGGTTCGTATAACAAAATGTCTCTGATAATGATGCATCACCGATCTGTGGCGTATCCCCCAGGATTTTGATCTCACCCATCCATTCTCTCCACATCGAATGGCAGGCACTGATTCCTCCCCATCTACCTTATTAATTACTCCCCATCTACCTTTCCATGGGCAGTCACGCGTGAGTTCATCCACTATATAGCTTCCTGCATCCTCCCCTCGATGACGCCGACTACTACCGTGAGCTAGCGCCTCCGTTGTGACACCACTGTCGATTGCATAACACACTCTTGTCATAAGTGTCGTAAGAGTGTCTTATGCAGTCCCACCGTTGTGCCACAAAGGTGGCTCTACTGCTGCCTCTCCATTGCCGGTGATATCTGGCCGCCATCTGATGCATCCAGCTTGTTCCTCGACAACGCTGACTACCGCCGTGAGCTAACACCTCCGTTGTGACACAACAGTTGACTGAACAACACACTCCTGTCATAAGTGTCGTAAGAGTGTCTTATTTAGTCTCACCGTCGTACCACAAAAGTGGCACTACCGCCACTTCTCTATTGCCGATGATATCTGGCCGCTATCCGATGCATCCAGTTTCTACTGTCTGCTAGGATCTTTGCTTCTTATATATTCTTCCTGTATTAAAGAGTTAGGTTCGTTTCGTTATCTTGTTATGCTGTAATGGTTGATTCTAATCTTAATGGAAATGGAATGTGTGTTGTATTTGCCACTGTATTTGCTTGTTTTCAAAGGGTAATATTATTTCTTGAGGCTAACCAAAAAAGTAAAAAATTTTAGGTATAGGGTGAACTATCACAGACGGTTTTGTGATATAAACCTAGGTGCTCCTTATTTTTCAGGGCAGCGAAGAGTATATCTCTCTCCCTGAGAGCCTAGAATGAGCCTTCGGAAGGCTCTACACACAGTGCTTCCTGCAAAAGCCCGACATATCATTTTACTTCCTATGAAGTTATGGAGTAATTACAAACTAGGTAATTCGATATCTTACTAGGCAGTGGGACACTTCCTCGTTTGTGGGGTTTTGAAAGGAGATGGCCCCTGATGACACGATAGATGACCGCACTATTATCCAGTTTTGGGCGCACACATCAGGGATCCCGGCAAATGAAGGGGAGGTATCCCGCAGGATTGCCTACTCATCCTTCTTCCTCCATTGCAGGATTTTACCTGCATACCCAGCAATGCAGAGTCTATAGGGGTGCGTGTTTTTTGCCTAAAGGGCCATGTGAGCTGCACTTTCACTACTAAAATCATCTATCATCTTCATGCCACAAACTCTTGTCATTGTGGTTTCAGGAATGTATACTTGTGGAAGGGTGTCAGATCCCTCTCCACGTATTGCTTGACAAACAGGCTCTTGAAGTTCATCCATGCTTTTCACGCTGCTAGCAACGCATGTCGTTGCACAGAGGCCTGTGTTCGTTCGGGATCTTGAACGATCGAAAAACTTCCATCACCAACTCACTTTTCTGAACTTTAGTCACATTCTTCCACGAATCGAACATGATCTCAATCTATTCCTGTACAACTATTCTGACTATTCTCTGGAATACGGACACTGCTCGGTGAGGACTGAGAGGGGTCCCAGACGCATCGACGTTCGTAATGGTAAATTTGCCCTTGGGCTTTTTCGATAATCATCTTCCTTTTCGGGATTTTCCAAAGGATGGTGCAACACACGCATCCGGCAACAATGTCGAAGAATGAGTGGATGTCATCTTCAAAATGAGCAATTGTAGTGGTCTTTTTAAGCCAATTCTTGCTGAATTTAGAATATGTTTCAAAAATCAATGTGCTAAGTAAACCAGAATTGTTAGGAAAAATAGACTAACAACAAGTCTTACTTTTGTTAAAAGCTATATAGGTAACTAGGTATGTGTCATGGAGTTTTAGTGTTGTTGTGCTCAAAGCCTATCCTTTAAGGGAAAATGAAAATAAAAGTAACCCCTCGATCAATATGAAAAGTGGGTTTAGCAATATTTTCATATTATTTCCAATTATAATCAAGCATAGTAAAGCATAAACACAACAATATGAAAATGACATGAATATATATGTATTATCTCTCGAAACAAATAAACTATTCAGGTCATTAACATAAGGCAATGTGCTGAATAGTACATAAAAGTAGGCATTGAAATATGCATAATACACAGATTAAGAAGTGTGTTTTTGCTCTCAAGTGAGGAGTTGAACATGTTCTAAACTTGGCCTTCTTCCACTCTTGTCAATATTTCAATGATCACAGCGACAACTCCTTAAAAATTCTGCTAAAGATTGTCTAATTGAATATTACCTCAGTGTAGTATCAATGTCAAGAGCATACAGAATCAACAGATTTGGTAGAAATAAGAAACAAGTAACAGATATGAGCTACTGCAGAACCAACATATATTCGGCAAAGCCAAAGGACAGCAATAAGCAATACTAAGCAAGAGGCTAAGGACTAGCTATTGACAAAGCTACTGACTACACTACACAGAAGTATATAACTAGCAAATATGAATTCAAACAAGCAGAATAATCCTACATCATCATTGAGATTTTAATCTTGACAAATTTCCTCATTGAGCAATCAAAAACCCATAATCTATCATGCAATAGCTCTTCCAGTGTCAGCCAACAATCAGATTTTAGAGATAAGGAACAGAGAAAGTAGTACGGCTAACTAATGCACAATCAGATCTCACAGAGAAATAAAAAACATAAAGTAAAGCTCACTATGCGGCTCGGGGAGGCGGCGTGCTCGGGGAGGAGCAATGCTTGGGGGAGGCGACGTGCTCAAGGGAGGCGGCGTGCTGGGTGAGGCAGCATGCTTGGGGGAAGAGGAGAGTGCCGAGCACCAGGGAGGAGGGCAGTAGGAGTCGGAGGAGGCGACGACAGTCTTGGGGCAGGTGGCGTCGAGATCCGGGGAGGTAGCGTGCTCAAGGGGGAGGAGGGCACTGGGGGCGAGGGAGGAGGGCCGCCGGAGTCGGCGGAGGCAGCGACGGTCTCGTGGGAGGCGGTGGTGTTAAGTGGGGCCACAGGTGCGGTGTTCGTGCAGTGAAAAACCCTAGAGCACAATATATATAGGGGAATAATCACAGATGATTCTAGTTTAGAACCGTCTGTGATAGTTATCTTCACAGATAGTTCTAAATAAAAATTGTCTGTAATAATAAAATATAACATACGATTTTAATTTAGAACTGTCTGTGATTATAAATATCACAAACGATTTTACTTTAAAACCGTCTATGATGATCCCTACTCATATCCACATATATATCGCACATTCTCATATACATAAATGCAAATTCACATATATATCATACATTCTCATATACATAAATGCAAATTTATATATATATCACACATTCTCATATACATAAATGTAAATTAACATATATATCACACATTCTTATATACATATATGCAAATTCACATATATATCACATATTCTCATACACGCATATAAATGCAAATACAGAATATATGATACATAAACATTTCATTCATCATTCAACTTGCTTATTTCCTTTAAAAATTAGCACTTCATGATTATCGACGCATATGTAGCTAGTTTCATCACGTTGTTCTTTCTCGACCCTTATGTCATTTTTGAAAGGAGCCAACTTGTCAAATTGATTGTATTTTTTCTCATCCACTACATTATCAACTCTGACAATCCTCCTTTTTCCATGAAAAACTACGTGGCGCTTCTTATTTGCCTGGTCGGTTACATAGAAAACTTGAACAACTTAGTTAGTGAGTACGAATGGTTCGTATTTATATCCGACATGTTTCAGGTCAACGGTAGTAACACCATACTTGTCGACCTTCACCTATGGGAGATGGACCCAACGACACCGAAACAAGGGATCATGAAAAGCACATAGTCGAACACCCAAATCTTCTCTATGAACCCACAGCAGGAGTTCCTCATCCCATCGATATTGAACGCATCTATGTAGACACCGTTGTTCTGGTTAGTGCACTTTACATCTGACACTACGTATAGAAGGTGTAGCCATTAATGTCATATTCTTGCCATGTAGAAATTGTAAATATTGGTCCTTTTGCAAACCATGTCAGTATATCACTTGACGAGCTCCTAGTGAGTCACTCCTGCAACCATTGGTTTAACCGACTGTTGTGTTATCTCATGATCCAAATATATGGCCACTATGGATTCTACTGCCAAAGCATGTCCTTGTGCTGATCGATATATGGGGACACTTCAGTCATGTGTTGCACGGCCGTGAAATGAGCTTGAGCATACACACCCATATCTAGAGTGATTGTGTTCATATCAACCAAGGTGCGTTCTATCTGGAAGTAGGGGGAAGGTACATTCGTCCTTTAGCAGTCTTTGTCGGTGCTAACTCAGGCCTGATGTCCATATCAACCAAGTCAAGTCATGCGTTGACACCATCCTTTATTTTGTCATGAATGTTCAGTAAGAAACCAAGCAAGCTATCACATACAATCTTTTCTACGTGCATAACGTCGATGCAGTGGCGAACTTCTAGGTGCTCCTAATAAGGTAAGTCCCAAAATACTGATCTCTTCTTCTAGACGTTCTTCTCATGGGTCGTTGATTTACGTCCCTTTCCGAGCAAAACATCTAAATCTTTAACCATATCATAGATCTCTTTTTCGCTTAAATGCCTTCGAGCTGAACTGTCCTCCTCCCCGTCGAATTGTTTCTTCATCCTGCAGTATGGGTGAGCCCTCTAAAGTAACATATGGTGATGCATGTACATGGTTTTGTGTGAATACTTCAGCCACATTCGGTATCATCTAAGCAGTGAGTACATATTTTGGCCCCATTTGTACTTTGGCCTGACAGGTTATCAAGGGCTGGAGAATTGTAACACCCCAAGACCCACATTACCCTGGGATGCCACTAAAACTACTCCATGACTATCCAAAATGTAGCACCCCAGGATCCACAATACCCTGGGATGCTACTAAAACTGCTCTACAACTAGCCAATTTGCAAGATAAATTAAACTGGCAACATTTAATTAACAGGATAATATAAGCGGAAGCATAATCAACTAGTAAATAATAGAATAATGTGAACAATTTAATATTCATAATCAACTTAACAATAATAACCAAAGGAACATTGATCAATATGATAACTAAACAAGAACTAGAATTCTTTATACTCTATTTCAGCATTAAGATTATCATCCAAGTGCATCTGTGCGGTGCCACTCTACCCTTCCCAATGCATGCTCAAGGTCCACCTATAGGGAGGGGGAAGCAAGGATGAGATAAAAATCTCAGCAAGCAAACAGTTTAACAAGTTATTCAAACTACAAACAATTATACATCATCATTTATAATTTCATACAACTACAACCACAATTCATGTCCATAATTATTAATCACCATAAACTTCCATGAATCATACGTCTTCAATTTCAGATTTAATTGGCATATGAATGCAGTCATTTTATCCACAATTATATGCAAATGAAATATTTAATCTTCCATAACTACAATAGATTAATCATCAATATTTATTCTTTCATAATAACAATATTTATATCCTCAACCTCAAATTATCATCAATGACAATAAGACATATGTATGATCACCTCACTACTTTATTAATTCTCACATCCACAATTGCTATCAACAATTAACACTAGAGAAAAGAATCTCATGCCACAACCTCAACCCTTACCATACACAAGGGACAAATCCCATACCACGACCACATCCACAATCCTCATACCACAAGTAGCTCATATGAGCCAATTCCACATTACAACTAGAAAGTTGTATATTCCACAAAATAATATCACCACAATATGTTGTATATGTATGCAAATGATCTTTCCACAATGCAATGCATATGAATGCTTCATGCTATGCTCCACATCACTCTTGCCAGGGCAGGAATTATAGTTCATCGTATTACGGTAATATACGATGCTTCCGCGGGCGAAGAGGTGCATCGTATTACGGCAATATACGATCCTGTACCGGTACGGTCGCGGCTAAGTGCGGCGACATCCACATATGCAAATGACATGATATGACATGAATGATATGATAATTCATTAATCACATTAATTCTTTCACAAGGAGCATTATCATGCTCTCAACATATCCACATCCCCCACATGATAATTTTATGTCCACATTATAACATTAAGCAAGAATTCCACATGTCTACTAGCAGATTATCAACATATCAACGGATAAATACTTGCTACCATCTCTACAATTAAAATATTATGCAAACATGGCATAATGTATCAAATTAAGATAATAATGTAAATTGCAAGTAGAAGGAATAACAAGTTAAACGGTAGCAACCACCGCTACATTCACTTGCCTCAATCCGACGAAGCGACGATCAACAAAAATCAAGAGCGCTCAGGGACAACACCACCTGTCCATAAGACAACTCTCAGCACACAACCACAGCATACAAGCACGACATAAAAATAAAACATCGCTAAAAACCCGAACCCGCACAATCTCTTCTCTGCTCAACAAACCAACATATTACCCTCTGCAGCAGCGCTGCTTCACAATTTCGTATCTTTAAAAATGTAAATCTAAATACAGTAAATGATACCTCTATGTATTCATGACTTAAACCTACAATTTTCATGTAGAACTCCTATTTTTATTCGGATCACAACTGGATGTAATTTAATGCCCAAAACAGAGGAAGAACTCTGTTCTAGCAGATTGGACAGCAGTTTTCAAACGCGTGCCAACGACAGCACAGAGGTCTAAAAATTATGAAATTTATACATATGCTAGATCTCCAAATTATCCACAACTTTCTCAAGTACGGCCATGTCCAGAAAATTCGTTTACTATTTTAAATCTCCGGATTACCGTCAGACTGTACCAATTTGTCCGCCTGACGGACAGCGGTATTGCTGACTCCGTCTCTCCCAGATCCCACGGTATAAAAATTTGAAATAATAAAGGAGATGAATATGGAAATTCCCTATAACTTTCCTTTTGGGAAGACACGCAGGAAAATTCGCTTACTATTTTTAATATCCGGATTACCGCCAGACTGTACCAATCTGTCCGCCTGACGGACAGCGGTATTTCTGACTCCGTATCTCCCAGATCCCACGTTATAAAAATGTAAAAAAAAGACAGCAGATACATCGGGAAATCCTCTACAACTTTTCTTTTGGGAAGACCCGCAGGAAAATTCGTTTTCTAGATCAAAACTGCGCAACAAGCCGCGCGGCGCGAATCGATCTAAAAGCAGTCAGCGTCTAATCTCTAATCGGGCATTTGATCTATTATCTACCAACAAATTCCGTGCCAAGAACCTTAATTAATCCTTAAAACAGAGGATTTGAGATGAGAAAAAATTACCTAGGTGAAGATTTTCCCCAAAATTTTCCTCCTCTTCTTCTTCTTCTTTCTCCTCTTCTTCTCCTTCCTTCTTCTCCTTCTCCTTCTTCTCCTTCTCCTCCAATGGCGGCGGCTCTAGGGCAGCAAAGGGGGGGGGCGCCCAAGGGGCTGGGGGCGGCCAAAGGGTGGGGAGGGTGGGAGGCAAGGAAGGGGTTTATAAAGGGGGTGTTAGGGTTTGGGAGGGGGTACGACCCCCCATTTGGGCTTGCTGCTCCAAAGCGGCTGGCCCACCCCTCCGGACAGCCCAAAACATTCAAATTAAATATTTTAACTTAATTAATTCATTTTACAAAGTTGTACAATTCATATCTTTCCCTTCCCGCAATTTACCGAAAAACCGGCGACTCCGCGATTGTTTTAAAAACTTACGTCGTAACGACGTTCGGGATATTACACAAAATACGATAAAATAAACTGGCAACAATTCCTAAAACATGATAAGTTAAGTGGAAGCATAAACAACTAAGGGAACATGATAGTGATAACAATTCAATAATTAAAATCAACCTCCAACATTTTGACCCAAAGAATAGTTCACAAATTTAACATTATTAAGTTAAAGTAAACATCGACATGTTAAGTAGGCAAATGGCTAGAATCCCTTCGACTTTATTACAGCAAAAATCAATGAACCAAGTGCATTATTGTGGTGTCGCTCTACCCTTTCCATGCATGCTCAAGGATCACCTTTCGGGGGAAAAACAAGGATAAGATAAAATCTCAGCAAGCAAACTGTTTAACAGACTATTCAAACTACAAACAATTATACAACAACATTTATGTTAACACACAACCACAACTACAATTCACGTCCACATTCATTTAACCACCACAGACTCCCACGAGTCATACCTCATAAGTTTTTAATCAGTTGGCATATGAATGCAGCTCTTTCATCCACAATTAAATGCATATGCATGCTATGATCCACTGCACCCTTTCCCAACAAGGTAAGAGTGTGTATCGCACTACGCAATGTACGATGTTGTACCAGTACAGTCACGGCTATAAGCGGCGACTGCAAATGTCATAACATGTTATGAATGAAATGATAATCATGAACCACAAGAATTCCGACCTCAAAGGAGCATCAACATGATCATCATGGATTTAACCTCATGGAACATATCCACATCAACATATCCACCACGTATTTATTTTCATATTCCACATTTGGCACATTAAACAAATTACCACATGACTACAGCAACTTATCCAAAACATATCAATTGATTATTATTTTGCTTCCACAACCTCATTTAGAAAACATGCAACTATGGCGTAACATTTTTAATTACGAGAATCATGTAGATTGCAAGTAGTATGTAGATTGCAAGTAGTAAGAATAATGAGTTAAACGGTAGCACATTCGCTACATTTACTTGCCTCTACCGGCGAAGCGAAGCAATCACGCGCGATCGGGAGTGTAGCCACCTGTCCAAAAGTACCTCTCAGCACAATACTACAGCAAGGGAATCATGTCTTAAGAAATAAAGATGTCGCTAAACCCCATACCCATACATAACCCTCTCCACTTAACGATCTTACACTCGGCCTGCTGTAGCAGTTCTACTTAATATTTTTGTATCTTTAACACTATTAAACCATTTACAGCAAATGATATATTTCTGGAAACTACACTGAAATATCTTCAACTTTCAAATAGACCACTAAATTTTATTCTACTGCTAACATGGTGTAATTTAACGCGCAAAACAGAGGACATGCCCTGTCTCTGCAATCAGGCTAGTCAACTTCTAACGCACAATACCTTCTGTACAAAGATCTAAAATTTATGATTTTTACACAGTAGTTATTATACTTAATTACCTACAATTTTCATAACTGTAGCTAAAATCATAAAAATCATCTACGACTCTGAAACTACAACCGAACGTCAATCTGTCTCAGTCTACACCTCTGCCAAATATCAAAGTTTCCGACTCTGCTGCGCCCAAATCCTGAGGCCTAAAATTCTGGAAAAATTACGGAAAATATATCTTGTCATCCTCTACAACTTTCCTTTTGGTCAGACCCACAGGAAAAATTGTTTCGATTCCCTAATCTACGCAAACAGTTGCGCTGCACAAATCTGACTACGCACAGACATCAGAAAATCACTAATCGGATAATCAATTTGCTAATCCCCTTCTAATCCCGTGCCAAGAACCCTAATTACTCTAAAAATAGAAGAATTTAGGATTGAGAAAAGTTACCTAGGGGATCCCTTGGGATCACCCCTCTTTTTTCCTCCTCTTCTTCTCTTCCCTCTCTTCTTCTTCCTTCTCTTCTTCTTCCTTTCTTCTCGCTTTCTCCTATGCACCAATGGATAGCAGCAGGGGAGAGGAGATGGAGGCACAAATGAGAGGGGAGGATGGCCCAAGGTGGTAGGCCCACCCTCTAGGCAGCCCACTTAGAGGTTTTTTCTTTTTTATATGCTATTCCACAATTTTTATTTTTCCTTCCCGTGTTTTACTGAAAATCCAGCGACTCCGCGATTAATTTAAAGCCGACGCCGAAATGACGTTAGGGTATTACAATAATTATTTATGGTGCAGAACAACAAAGCGTAAAGTGAAGTTCTCTCATTTGTACGTATCTCATACATATACCCATTTGATCCACAATATTTTTAGATCTTCCACCAACGGTGCTAGGTACACATCAATATCATTCCCAGGTTACTTCAGCCCATGGATAATTATCGGCAACAAAATATACTTCTGCTTTATACACAACCAAGGAGGAAGGCTGTAGATGCAGAGAGTCATGGGCCAAGTGCTATGTCAGCTGCTGATGTTACCGAAATGATTCATTCCATATGTACTCAATCTGAACCTTATATTTCTCGGTTCTGCATCGAAGTCTACAAACCTCGTATCGATGTATCTCCACTGGGCGGAATCAATAAGGTGTCTTAGCATTCCATCATTCTTACGCTCCTCTAAGGGCCAACACAGTAGTTTTACCTTCTTTGGGTTCACAAAAAACCCGCTTTAAACAAGGAATTACAGGAAGATACCATGTCACCTTAGCAGGAGGTCCTCTCTTCACCATTATTCACTCTCTATCATCTGATTGATTCTTATGCTTGTATCAGGAGGCATTGTACATCGGACATATATGCATTTTTGCTTACTCTTTAGATAGAGGATACAGTCGTGAAACTCTTGTCGGACCAACCGTTGTTTGCCTTCAATTTCAGCAGTTCAAGCACAGTTAACAATCTTATGTATTTTGACCTGCAGCACGTGAACAAAGGTTTCTCCGAGTCCTCCATCAAGCCCTGAATTTAACATACTCTCTCATCACAGTTTCCTTCTACATCGTGAAGCATCTGATCTAGGATTTCATCATGCAGCCTATCGATCAGAACCATAATTGAGCTCATCCAGCGGTATATCAATGACTTTGTTGGCGATGTCAATATTACTACCTTCCTATGTAATCTGCTCTTCACCATGACTGGTCCAACGTGCATACCCCTTTTAAAAACCCCTTCGAATCAAGTGCACTTCAATCTGCGCTCAGTTCTTAAATCTCTTTAGATTTTCGCAGTAAATGCATGGACTGTACACATATTCCACCCCTTATTCAACATATCCTCCTCAGCAGCTCGTGTAAAAGCAGACACACTATCAATGTACTCTTCACTCACACAGTTTCTAGCGTACATCTAATTTCGGTGCTATGTTACGCATATAACTGTATGAATGATTTTGCACATGTTTTGTAAGAAAATACCTATATGTAGCAAGAATAATTAATTAAATTGAATTAAGTAGAAATAGACTATAAATTGACTAAACCCTAAAATATGCTAGATGTAAATAATCTTCTCTCTACATCAAGCTAGCTCGATCCAAATCATATTCAATTCTTCTTTCACCAAAAGCTATAGTTATAAATTATAATACAATTAGGAATAAATTACTAACCATACGTAGTCAATAAATGAACAGATCTACAATCACTCTTGACAAATAGTCTCCTTTCACCAAATGGCCGCCTCAAAGCCTCTCCTCCAGCTCAAAGCAGCAACCTAGATATGGAATTTAAGACGAAGGGTCAACTGGTCCGCACACAGTTAATATAATGAAATTATCACAGATAATTTTTAATAAAAACTATCTATGATGACTTAACTATCACAGACGGTTTGTAATACAAACCGTTAATAACCGTCTGTAATACTTCACAGACGGTTTTCACCATGAACCATCTGTGATATTACCTCTTCACAGATGGTTTTATTGCTGGCAGCAATACAGACAGTCCCTAAACTCTGTGATATTAGCTCTTCACAGACGATTTTTATCCCTGGCAGCAACATAGAAGGTCTCTAAACTAAAACTGTTTGTGCTTATATTTAATACTGATGGTTTTGAAGAACCGTTGGTAATGTGGCGTCTAGGATTAGGCTTTCTATAGTAGTGTGTACTGCTAGAAGTATGGAATGCACTTCCTGTATATGTAGTTTGATGTAACCGGTGGGTTATCGTATCTCATATGTTGATAGTTCTTTTAGTAGTCAATTTGGCATTGAACTCTTAGGACCAAATAGCTATTTAATTTAATTTATCTTGTTTCTTTAGATGTTGCCAGTTAGGGGTGAAAACAGATCGAATACAGATCGGATAGTGATTAAACCATATTCGCATCCATATTTTTTTATCGGATTCGAATACGAATCGAACAAACGTTAGATATGAATACGGACTGGACAAATACCAGATACGAATTCAAATCGAATATCTACTCAATTCAATCGGATCCAGATATCTTCAAAACTTATGTAGTATGAAGATATTAATGACATTTTATCCTCGTACAATCACGCTTATTCATTCTAATTCATTTACTTCACCTAAAGAAACACAAATTCATGTTCAATTAAAAAAACTTATCCAACTAATTAGTCATATTGTAATAAAATGTGCATATTGCTTCGTTGAATATGAATACGGATACGGATAGTCCGGATAAAATAACATTTCAGATGGTAAAAGACCATACCATATTTGCGTCCATATTTTTTATGCGAATTCGAATACGAATAGAATATAAATTGTTAATCAGATGAAAAAATTTATACCATATTCACATCCTATCGAATACAGTAACCAGATAATACGAATAATTCGTATCCACTTTTCACCCCTATTGCCAGCTTGATTTCGTTGTCTAGTACAACATTCAAAGGTCAAAAGTAAACACAGGAATTAGGGTCCTAGCTAATACTCATTACATAGCCATAATTTCTACTTTATGTGTAGTTCTCTACACAGATATTTCTCTACTATAAAAAGCCTAATATTAGATGCCACATCAAATACGGTTCCCCAAAATCGTCTCTGAAGACATAATATCACAGATGGTTCTTGTTAAGAATCTTCTCTGAGTTATCACAGTCGGTTCGTATTAAAAACTGCCTGTGATGTCTCATTATCATAGATGGCTTTTAAATAGAACCGTCTGTATTTTGTCCTTTGTCATATGAACTACGGAAGCTACTGATCGATCAGTTTGAATAGACAAATGTGACCAGTCAGTTTTACAAAAGACAAATTCAAGTCAAATTTATTATAAAAGTCCAAAAAGAGATATTCTGAGATCTTAGTCTTCTAAGCTTCATATGCTTCCTCTTCTACTTTTGGAGTTGGAGAATCAGCGGCTGAGTTCTCGAATGTCATGAAGATTGTCCTTGCCCTCTCCACTTCCTCCTCTAGCCTGGGCAAATCATTAGCATGACCCATAATCTCAAAGATAATGCCATGATGAGCTTCCTCAGAATCAGCCGCTTCTGCTTTATCGGTAAGATTATCCACATATCCTCTACTGGCGTAAGAGCTTCTTCCGCTTTGCACACATTGAAGAGAAAGAACAAGGCTGAGGGCGGTTTCCTTTCCTGAGCGGCAACGAGACACCTCCGTCAACGGCGGATGATGAGGTCCAGCTGATAGATGAAAGTGATTCGAGGAAGGAGAGCAAGGCGTGAGCAGAGGAGCTGCTACAGATGTAAGTTGTTGGCCACTTGTGTAAGGTTACGGTCGAACAACTCATGATGGATAGATGAGAGGAAGGAGATCAAAAGAATACTAGATGCCATTATTTAGAAATCTGGTTAAGAAGATGAGGGAGATGATAGTTTAGAAGAGATTGAGTTTGTGGTATCAAGGAATTGTACACCGCGCTTGCATCGGAATATTAACAGTGGGAGTACGGTACACATTTTTAAGTGTTATCACAGATGGTTGTGCATTATCACAGACAGTTCGTAAAACAAACCGTCTCTGATAATGCCACGACACCGATCCGTGGCATCTCCCCCAGGATTCTGATCTTACCCATCATGCTCTCTGCATAGAACGGTAGGCACCTGTTTCTCCCACCTCTCACCCCTTATTAATTACTTCCCATCTCCCTTTTCCCTAATTTCACTTCAAGATGCATGAGTTCTACCTGCTGCACCTAGTTCATCCACTCCTAGCTTATTCCTCGATGACGCCGATTACCACTGTGAGCTAACCGTCTATGATAGTTGACTATCGCAGACGGTTTGTAGTACAAATTGTCTGTGATATCTGATGTATCATAGACGGTTTCAACTGCAAACTGTCTACGATAGTCAACTATCACAGACGGTTGAGTTAATAACCGTCTATGATATTCTTTTGTATTCCAAAATCTACTTATGTTTGTTGGCTAGCCTCAGAAAATACTAACTATACCCTCTAAAACGAGCAAAAACATAACAAGTACATGTATACATGTAATTCACATTCGTTTTATAAACAAGAACATCTATTTCACAAATCAATTAACTAAAATGAAATAAATTAACCACGCATGAACAAATACACACATATACCATTAAGTTCAATCTTATTCCAAACAAGTTCAATCTACATTGTGAAACCCTCTATCTTCTCTTATGACTTGAGAAATCAAGGAGTATGCACACTGTCCTCAAATTTTTTGGAGCTCGACCTGTTCCAACGCAGTTATAGCGATAGTCGCAACCTGTCGGTAGGAAGATCAATGTCATGCATACATATAAATTGATATGTATGAAATAATTATTACAAGATTAACAAACCTGAGGATAATGGGTCCTCGCGGAACTGAGGAGTAGTTCCATGTTGTAGCAAACATAGTATCCACAGGTGTTGCCCGACAGCTACTAGTGGCACTGCAAAAATAAAATTTGTTAGTTTGAGAGGCATTACTACGAAGTGTTATATATGATTAATGTGTACTAGCGAATACCGGAAAATGTAGATCGTATCGCAGGGTGTTGATCCCTTCCTTGGATATCCGTACAGTAGCAACGTATTTGATAAACGACCTACGTGATTCCAAAAAGTTCGCCTTAGCCATTGCGAAGGAAGGAAAGACTACAATAGAGTTATCTATAGAGGAAATGTATTTACCTGTCAATTAATTGTTAGACAACTTTGAAGTCAGTTTTGGTTCTCTTTAGAGAATCAAGGTATATTATCTTGCTCCATTTTGGTATAAGTAGAAGTAAATTCTAATGGAGCCTACACATGTATGTCATCATGGTCATTAAACCTAAGTGAGTATTGCTTATAAAATACAAATCAACAAGTATAGTCACTAGTTCAGCACTTACCCTTGGTTGTAGGCCATAAGTATGAATTTCTTGCTGCGGTGAGCCACCAATGCCCTCATCATGTAATCCTCGATGAAGGATGCATTCTCTTTGATGATATTTATGGAGACCAAGTGTGGGTCGAGAAAACCTACCGGTGATTTTGTTAATCTGGGTGTATTCACCAAGTATCTATATATACATATACAAAAGCAAGGAGTTATATATGACATTTATCAGTATTACATGAACATAGACCGTGATTGTACACACTTACAGTGTCCAGCATCGAATGAGTGAGGCATCGATGGCATCGAGGTTGAAGAGAAAGAACAAGTCGTTAAAGGTCACCGTGAAGACACAATCATGAATCTCGTGCTGAAGATGATGTGGTCTAAACTTGACGTTGACGTCTGAGTGCCGTTGTCCATCCGGCTTGTTGGCCAGTTCCATATACCATGAATGCAATCTTTGGCAAGTGAATTCTTGGGTTACGAGGAGTTCTTCTGGCACAACCAATGGCTCGCCTAGCACAAATTTCTAGTCCAACGGCAAGTAGGGATATCATCGGTCTTCTTTAGTTTATCCTTGCACCTCGCTGTTTAGAGGTCAACTTCACAGTAGTCGACTAGGTATGAGATGTAGATGCATGTGATTCACCACGCCCTTACCGTGTTGGTGCAGGTAGATCCGGTGCAGATAGCTCCTGTTGACTTGGCACCGGTGCAGGACTTTCCCGTAAAGTTGACATCGGTGCAGGAGCCTCCAGTTAGATGTCCCTCTTAGACCACTAGATGAATATTCCAATGGCTTGATCTAGAGTCATGACCTTATTATTGGGGGCATCTAAGTAGGATGATCTTGAAATTGGTATGAACACAATGTATATTCATTTTTACAAAACCTGACACTAGAGTTACACCTGCACCAAGACCCTGGCACCGTATGGATACACCTAGCCCCAACCAGCGTACAGGATAACAGAGGCATATATCACTTGTAGCTTGAACTTCATAGCCACCTACATAACGATAAAAAACCGGCTACTCCAATGGTCACTTTTCGAGGTAGGGTTGGACGCATAGCTAATTTTATGGTTGGGAACTGGCTAGTACAGGAGCGGTGGGGGCTTCCAATTGATTTTCCCAAAACCTTTTCTACATGCTCTCCATCTGCCGTTGCATCTCATCTCTGACAGCATCAGTGACCTCCTCTATGAGGGTTGTACAAATATCCTCTCGTAGCTGTGCCTCATGCTCGGCTTTGGCTTCCTTCCTACTCCTGTATGCTTCGAAATCCTCTGAGAATCCCGGTTTCCATAGAACATAAAGACCAAGGCCTCTCATGCGACTCGGGTGCTCCTTGTTTCCCAAGGCCGCAGGGAGTATATCTCTCTGCTTGATTGCCTAGAATAAGCCTCGGGAAGATTCTACACTCAGCGCTTCCTACAAGAGCCCGACATGTCATTTCACTTCCTACGAAGTTATGGAGTAATTACAAACTAGGTAGTTTAATATCTTTCCAGGTGGTGGGACACTTCCTCGTCTACGGGATTTCGAAATGAGATGACCCCCAATGACATGGTAGATAACCTTGCTCTTATCTAGTTTCGGGCGTCCTCATCAGGGATCCCGACAAATGGCGGGGAGGCCTCCTGCAGGATTGCATGTCCATCATCTTTCCTCCATTGCGGGATTTTACCCGTATACCCAACGGTGCCAAGTCTATGGGGGTGCGTGTTTTTTGCCAAGAGGGCTCTATGCACCGTACTTTCACTCCTAAAATTATCTGTCGTCTTCTTCGCCATAAACTCTTGCCAGCACGAAAATAGAAACTAATACTTCTAGAAGGGCATCAGATCCTTCTCCACGTGTTGCCTAATAAGCATGCTCTTGAAGTCTTGCATGCTTTGCACGTCCCTAGCAATGCATGTCGTCGTACGGAGGCCTATTGTTCTTCTGGGATCTCGAACGATCGAAATTTTTTTGTCACCAGCTTATTTTTTCGATCTTTGCACAAGTCCTTCCACAAATCGTATGTGATCTCAACCCGTTCTTGTGCAACTATTTTGACTATTGTTCGGAATGCGAACACTCATCGGCAAGGATTGAGAGGGGTCCTAGATGCATCAACATCCGCGATGGTAAATCGATTCTCAGGGCCTTTTCAATAATCCTCTTACATGGTGCTTGGATTTTCCAAAGGATGGTGCATCACACGCATGAGGTGACGATGACAAAAAATAATTGAATGATAACTTCACAAGATAATAGAAGTGATGAAGAAACAGAGAGTACTAGTGAACTGGCTGCCAGTAACAAATGGCAATAAGAATCAATTCGAGCCTTGTCCCTACTGCCTTCTCGGTGGCTTGGATTGTTGGAAATTAGGCGTTTTTAGCAATAATTTTAGGTTAATTCCAAATCCAAGAACTAATAGTAAATCATATATCCAACAGTATGTAAATGACATGAAGATAAACCTATTATTTTTCAAAATAGATAAAATATTCATGTTATTAACACAAGATAATATGCTAAACTGTATAAGAAAGTGGGCATTTATGAACTGCATCTTTCACAGATTAAAGTTGTGAATTTGCTCTCAGTTGAGGAGTTACACAGATTAAATGTTGGCCTTCTTCCACTCTTGTCAACATATCAATAATTAAAGTGACTATCTCTTTACTATTTTGCTAGTCCAACAATGCATAAATTACCTCAGATAAGAGACAAAGTCAATTGCATGCTATAAGCATAAATAGAAATAAAGAACTGCTACTGCAGTGACAATAGAGTTTCGGCAATAATAGAAATATATAACAGATATATGCTATTGTGGTATGAACTGAATTCAACAAAAATCAAGACAATAGTAAACTATACCAAAACAGAAGTATCTATCTTAGCAATCGACAAATTCAAAAGCTAGTAGAATACTTCAATTGATAGTCACAATAATCTGTAATATGACAAGTTTTCCTATCGAGCAATCTCAAAAGGTCCACAATCTATTACACAAAAGTCTTCCTAGTGCTGGTACTATTCACAGATTTTCAAAGATAATGAACTGAACTACTAGCACGGCAAACTTTATGCAGGATAGAAATTTCAGAAAGTAAAAGCTCATTGGGCAGTGGCAATACAAGCCACTGAAAAGACGGTAGGGGCAAGGCTCATCGCAAGAATGATGTACCCCATAAGGCCATGAGCCATGAGAACAGAGCAAAGCATTGAGGTCATGACTGGGGTAACTACCTTGCTCGGGCAGGAGGCACACGGGGAGAAGGGCGGTGTGCTCGGGGAGGAGGTGGCGCGTTCGGGGGAGGAGGCGATGTACATGCTCGCAGAAGAGGCGTGCTCGGGGAGCAGGCAAGGGGCTTAGGGGAAGAGGCGGCGGCTCATGCTTGTGGAGGAGGAGGCGGGCTTAGGGGAAGAGGTGGCTTTCTCAAGGAGGAGGCATGCCAGGGAGGAGGCTACAGGCTTGGGTGAGGAGGCGGCGGCTCGTGCTCATGGAAGCGTCTAAGTACATGGGAGCATGGACAAACCCCAAAGTCCAAATTAAATAGGTTGGACATCACAGATGGTTCTAAATTATAACCATTTATGATAATACACATCACAAATAGTTCTAATTTAGAACATTTGTGATAAATTCACATCATAGACGATTCTACTTTAGAATCATCTGCGACAATACACATCACATACGGTTCTAAAGTAGAACCGTTTATGAATCACTCTTCAGTTATATACATAAGTGCTAATTAACATGTATATGACTCATTCTCATACACATAAATGCAAATTCACATATATATTACACATACTCATATATATATATATATATATGCAAATTCACATATATATCACACATTCTCAAATAAATAAATGCAAATATAGAAGATATGACACATACATATTTCATTTATCATTCAACTTACTTATTTCCTTTAAAAATTAGCCTTTCATGATGATCGACGCGCATGTAGCTAGTTTTCTCACGTTGTTCTTCCTCGACCCTTGTGCTATTTTCGAAAGGAAGCAACTCGTCAATTTGATTGGATTCTTCGTCGTCCACTACATTCTCAACTCCGATAATCCTTCTTTTTCCATGATGAACCATGTGGCGCTTCTTATTTGCCTGGTAAGTACGAATGGTTCGTCTTTATATCATACACGTTTAAGGTCCACGGTAGCGACATCGTACTGATCGACCTTCACCTGTGGGAGATGGACCCAACGACACCGAAACAGGGGATCTTGAAAAGCACGTAGTCGAGCTCCTAAATCTCCTCTATGAACCCATAGAAGGAGTGCATCAACCCATCGATATTGAACGCATCTATGTGGACACCACTATTCTGGTTAGTGCTCTTTACATCATGAGCCTACGTATAGAATATGTACCTATTTATGTCGTATCCTTGCCATGTTACAAATGTAAATATTGGCCTTTTTACCAACCATATCAGCATATCACTTGATGAGTTCCTAGCGAGTCGCTCCTTCAACTATTGGTTGAACCGACTATTGTGTTGTCTCGTGATCCAAACATCCGGTCGCTCTGGATTCTATTGCTAAAGTATGTCCTTATGTTGGTTGATATACGGGGACACTTCAGTCATGTCTTGCAAGACTGTGAAAATGGGCTTGAGCATACGCATCCATGTTAGGAGTGATTGTTTTCCTTCCGCTGGTCCCAATACCCACGAGTCTCCCCTCGTGGCGAGATCGAGGCATACCTATCAGTTCGACCTGTGCCATGTAATCGGCACAGAACTCAATGACCTCTTTAATTGCATAACCTTCGATGATACTGCCCTCCGGTCAAGATTGATTCTATACATAGGACTTAAGAATTCTCATGAACCTCTCGAACGGGTACATACTACATAGGAACACGAGCCCACATATCTTTATCTCCCACACAATATGAATAATGAGATAGACCATGATATCAAAAAACAACGGAGGAAAATATATCTCAAGATGACATAGAGTCGTCACCACCTTGTCCTTCAGAGCATTTAGTCATTCGGGATCGACGACCTTCTAAGTAATTGTGTTAAAGAAATAACACAGCCTCATGATTGTCTCTTGGACCTTAAGAGGCAAAATACTTCTAATTGTAATAGGGAGCATCTGTGTCATCAGCACATAACAATCATAAAACTTCAAGCCAATTAGATTAAAATCTTCCATCGAAACAAGTTTCTTCATATTGACAGAGTAACTAGATAGAACTTTCACACCATGCAAACACTGGCATTGTTTAGTTCTCTCAGCCTTTGACAGAGTGTAACAAGCAGGGGGAAGTTACATTCATCCTTTATCGATCTTTGTCAGTGCTAACTCTGATCTGATGTCTATATCAACCAAGTCAAGCCATACGTTGACATCATCCTTTATTTTGTTACGAATGTTCAGTAAAAGACCAATCAAGCTATCACATACATTCTTCTCTACGTGCATGATGTCAATGCAATGGCGAATTTCTAGGTGCTCACAACAAGGTAAGTCCCAAAATATTGATCTCTTCTTCTAGATGTTCTTCTCACGGGTCCTCGATTTACGTCCCTTTTCGAACACAACTTCTAAATCCTTAATTATATCATAGACTTATTTTCTGCTTAAATGCTTTGGAGTTAAATTGTCCTCCTTCTCTCTGTCGAATTGTTTGCTCAACCTGCTTATGGGTGAAACACTCCGAAGGAACCTACAGTGACGCATGTACATGGTTTTACGTGAGTGCTTTAGTTACACACTCTCTATATCATCTAAGCACTGAGTTCAGGCTTTGGTCCCTTTTGTACTCTGGCCTAACAGGTTAGCAAGGGTAGGATAATAATTTATGGTGTAGAATAATAAGGAGCGTAAAGTGAAATTCTCTCATTTGTACGCATTCCATACATGTACCCCTTAAATTCACAGTATTTTTAGATCTTCCACCAACGATGCTAGTTACACATCAATATCATCCCCAGGTTGTTTCAGCCCTTGGATAAATATCGACAGCAAAATATACTTTCACTTCATACATAACTAAGGAGGAATGTTGTAGATACAGAGAGTCACATGACAAGTCCTATGTCAGCTACTCATGTTACCGAAAGGATTCATTCAATCTGTACTTAATCCAAATATTATATTCCTCAGTTCTGCACCAAAGTTTGTAAACCTCCTATCGATGTTTCTCTACTTGGAAGAACAGCAAGGTGTCTTAGCATTTTATCCTTCTCACGCTCCTCTGAGTATCAACGCAACAGTTTTGCCTCCTTTGGGCTCACAAAAAACTACTTCAAATGGGTAATTACAGGAAGATACAGTACCACCTTAGCATGTGGTCCTTTCTTCACCTCTATTCCCTCGTCATCTAATTGATCTTACGCTTGTATCGGGATACATTGCACACCAGACATACATGCATGTTTGCATACTCTTTATGGTAGAGGATACAGTCGTTCGGAAATGCATGTATTCTTTCTACTTCCATTCCCAATGGATAAAGAACTTTCTTGGCTTTGTAGATGGTTTTGGGCAACTCGTTTCCCTCCGAAAGCTTATCCGCTAAGAGACCTAACAACGTCGTGAAACTCTTGTCGGACCAACCGTTGCTTGCCTTCAATTTCAGTAGTTCAAGCACATCTGAAAACCTCGTGCACTTTAACTTGTAGCACATGAACAAAGATTTCTCCGAGTCCTCTATCAAGCCCCAGAATTTAACATACCCTCTTTCATCACATTCCCTTCTGAATTGTGAATATCTGATCCAGATTGTTATCATACAGCCTATCCGAATTAGAACCACAATCGACATCATCTGGCGGCATATCATTGACTTCATCGGCAATGTCGTTATACTACCTTCTTGTGTAATCTTCTCTTCACCAACGTGTATACCCCTTTTTGAAACCCCTTCAAATTAAGTGTGCTTCGATCTGTGCTCGGTTCTTAACATCTTCATATTCTCATAGTCAATGCATGGACAGTATATATTCCACCCCCTTATTCAACATATCCTTCTCGACAACTCTTGTAAAGGAAGACACTATTAATGTACTCTTCACTTACACGGTTCTCAGCGTACATCCAGCTTTTGTCCTATGTTACGCATATAACATTTAGTATTAAATATTGAATTAATTAATTAGTATACTAGCTATATATGATCTAAAGTAGCTATATGTAGAAAGAATAATTAATTAAATTGAATTAAGTAGAAATAGACTATGAATTGGCTAAACACTAAACCCTAAACCATACTAGATGTATATAATCTTATCTCTATACCAAACTAGATCTAAACCATTTTCAATTCTCCCTTTATCAAAAGCTAGATCTAAAATATAATGCAATTAGGAACAAATTACTAACCATATATAGTCGAGAACAAATAGATCTAAAATCACTTTTGTCAAATCTGCGGTCTCCTTTCATCAAATAGCTTCAAAGCCCCACCTCCTCAAAGCAGCAACCTGTGAGAACAGAATTGGAATTTAAGACAGATATATGAGGGTCGACGGGTCTGCAATTGATAAGTGAAATTATCACAGACGATTTTTAATACAAACTATCTGTGATAACTTAATTATCATAGACGGTTTTTAATACAAACCATATGTGAAGTATCATAGACGGTTTAAAGAAACAAACCGTCTGTGATATTTGGTAATATCACAGAACCGTTTATGATACTTCACATGCAGCATTCACCACGAACCGTTTATGATATTACCTCTTCACAGACTATTTATAGCGTTGTCGGCAACATAGATGGTCTCGAAACCAAAATCATATGTGATTGTATTTAATACTAATGATTTTGGTAATCGTTTGTGATAAGACGACTAGTATTAATCTTTTAGTATTAATCTTTTTGTGGTAGTATTTGTGAGGTCACAATCTCATGGATGCCAAGAACTCTAGTGCTCACTGCACATGGCTTCCAGCCAGCGACCACCAAGGACAGTTAGCTTTTAGCCATGTACAGCGGGCAAAACATGACGGCCGTCGGCGGTCGCAGCGGCCAGCGGCAACCACCCCACCTCCTGTGTGATCCGAGATGGAGCCATGGAGGGGATGGCAAGTTGCAACCACTTCGTTTCTATTTTTCTTTTGCATGGAGTCTGGGGCCATGGACAGAACGGAGTGATTTGCGCCACGTACGAGGGAATAGCATCGGGAATAGGCCCGTGGGAACAGGAAAGCCACGTCCAGGATGTACCAGCCTAGAAGCCGTATTTTAGAAAATACTAGTAAGGTGCCCGTGCGTTGCAACGAAATACCAAATAAAAGTGATACATACTATCAAACATGATGTCAAACTGAATAATAAACATTGTTACTCCAAAGATACCATGGCATTATTTGGTGTGAGCTCTCTATATATACAATAAATAGGTAAACTGATGCTTCTTATACGGTAAAGAAGCTTGGTAACCATTAGTACCAGTTGTTCCAGTTGGCCTTAAGCCCTTAACATAACAACAGCTCTTGGCAGAGCTGTAAAAGTTAAATAATTCATAGTATTCCAGTAAGTACAATTGATAGCATACAGATTTAACGATTTGTTTTGGATGTAGTTTTTTTTTACTGAATTGGATGTAATTATCTTGCAAATGTCACCTTCCTTTTATACTTGTGAATAAATGTTTCGATGATACGAATCAACTATTAATGTTTATTCTTGATAGCCATCTTTGTCCATACCAATATCGCTTTAGACTTGGTTTGTCCGAAACAACTGCATATACGAATTACAGAATTGTGCATGCGAAAAGTCGGAGTGGTGAAGCGAAATTTGTTCGATACGACATGAAGTATCAGTTTAAGAAGATCACTGGAATGCGCAAGCCGGCTCCTCCTATCTTTCCCAAGGACAAGACCTTCTTTGACTCACTTGATTCGGATGGCACTTGCCCCGCATGGTCTGTCGAAGAAGATTTTTCCTACTACAGACAAATTTGAGAAGACAGGGTTTCTGAGGAGGGTTGCATGGACTTGTATGTCTCTTATGGTCCATTCTCACTGTTTTGATTTTTCAATTTACTGCTTTATTTATTGTTGTTTAGTCAGGGAAGCTATTTCATTTTAGTGGAAGATAATGTTTTCATCAAAAATCTGTGATTTGATGAAATAATATTGACACAATTTACAATGTTTAATCTGGTCAACAATTGTCTTACATATAAGCATATATTAACAAGAGTGAGGACTTGTCTCTAGATAATTAGAACTGAGCACCTGTTCACATCTCATTAAAAAGAAAGTAGGATTGGCTGGGATGAACCAAATCATGTTGCGCTAACAACGAACATTCCATGTATTTTACTAACATGAATTGAAGGCTGTACTTATTAGTGAATGATGGCCAATCTACTATTCAGAGAGTGGGTTTTGTTGGGCCAGCCTTTCCATATAGCCTGGGTGTCAAATATCATGGTGGTTGTCCACCAGCAAAACCAAACATACAAGATACCCCTATCATCGATGTACCAATGCTTGGACTAAAAGGCCAGTATACTTATTCACCTCTGCTTTAACAAAATTCAGATACAAATCTCAGTAAGGGGAAAACGATGTACGCATTCAACAAGTTGAATATATACAATAAAACATAGTTTTGGGACTTTTTGCATGTAGCATAGCTACAAATTTTCGCAGATCATCTAATCACAGCATACAACAAAACAAATACATATTAGATATTTTCCAAAGAATACAGCAGAGAATAGATAATTCGATACTTACGTGTTTCAACAGGAGGCACCTTTTTTTCCTTTCCGAAATGTGCAAAAGCAAATAAATAAAACAATCACCAAGACACCAATTAGAGCACCAATTATCCCCCACCCCCTCACTGATGCACAAGGAATGACACTGCACAAGCCAACTGAACATTGTCAGGTAGAAGAAAACTAACATGTTACACATAAAGAATAGCATCATGCGAAGGATATATTAGTACCAAAACTGTTTCACAAAAAATATAAAAAAAATGGTTCCAAAACAGTCTTTATATTAGTACTAATGGCATGCAACTTATACATCGAAAGGATATATTTAGATAAACATTACATTTTATTGCTAATATGAAACTTTAATTACCATGTTGAAGTTGAAACTAATTTTTGCAAACCTTACATTAATTAAAATAAGATTTTGAGTTACATAATTTATTAGCACTTTGGTCCAATTGCTACAAACAAATTTTTGATAGAACTTGCACTACTTAGTACATAAGAACGAATATACATTTTATGTATGAAACTCTGTAATGATTCAATTCTACTAATAATCTATTCTAATAGAGCCTTTACATAGTGACAATGTCAAACTGAAGAATGAAAAAAGTTCTCAAAAGGACGAAAAGGTGATCAAAGTGCTCTATGTGCTTTCGACAATTGGGAAAAACTAAAATGATGACAAATAGATCATGGTAGTGACGATCTATACATTAGCATTAAGGCGAGATACGTGGTATTAGTTTTTTTTACAAGTTTAGAACTGCATGCGCAACAAAGAGAGACAACATAGGCTTCAAATCCAGTGATCCATGGGTGGAGACACAAGCTAAAACGTTAACGAGAGAAAAGTGCGAGAATCAACACGAAGAACAACCTTTTCTTCTTCTAATTTCTTCAAAGACATCGAAAACCTTTCCTTCCCTACAATCATCGAGGGGCAATCAAGCAGGGAAAACATAAAGCCCACCAATCCAATTGACATTGCAATACAACCAACGAGTCTTGTTCTCTAATGCTACAAAGTTTGATTTGACTCACCTTATCGCTGCCATTCTCCTCCTCCCAATGAGTCATGAAACACCGGTGAGTGTGCAAATGGAGGAAGAAATAGGAGAATGTCAGAAGAGGTGGGAGGTGGAGAAGAACAAAAGGAGAGGAATAAATAGAGAAATGAGATTACCACAGTGTAACTGCCAGACAAACACGTCTCTGATTGCAACTGCTGAGATTGCAGCCACGTTGTTCAAGCTCGACGGTTGGCAAGAAACAACTGCAATTTTTTATCACTGAGTACCGGATCCTGACATTCCTCCTCTTTGTAAACCTCCTGCTAGCTCTGGTTAGGAAACCAGCTCGGTTCCTCGGAAACACCATGAAGATCGTAAGGTCGTTCATAAGACGTATCATATGAAACATCAACACTCATGAGTACCGCAAGTCAAACGTAAAGAATGAGAATTCAAAATTGCACGGTGTATATATTTTCCTCACATTGCTCTGATCCCGCTCCTCACCGGCGTCGTGCCACTCCACATTCCCAACGGCCGGCGGCGCCACCTCGACGACCACAGCGTCCTCCACGCCCCCCTTCCTGTTGGCGTACACAGGGACCCTATGGCAGTCCGCCCTAATCCGCCGCTCCCCATACCCATCGGCGTGGCCGAAGAGGTAATCCAGCCCCCGCATGCACTGCCTCCAGTAGTCGCGCCGCCTTGCTCTCAGCTGATGCACACCACAACCCACGCCGCACTTTTGTTGCCATGGTCGACTATTGGGGGAGAGGACGCGGTGAGGAGAGATGGGCGCGGATCGGGATGGGGGAAGGGGAGAGTAGCGGCGCGGATCAGGACGGTGGGAGGGGGAGGCGACTCGGTGAGGATACATGCACGCAGATTGGGACGGGGGGAGGGGAGAGTGGCGGCGAGAAACTGGTGGGAGGACCCGGTGGGAGGAGAATCATGCTGCCACCGTCGGTGAGGAGAGATGGCGCGGATCGGGACGGTGGGAGGGAGAGATGCGGGGCGGCGGCGGCGGAATGGGGAGGAGGAGGCAATGGCGAGCGGAGGAGCCGGGAGGAGGCGGCGGAGGCGGAGGGGTGGCGGGAGGAGGAGGCAGTGTGGAGGCGGGGTGGGAGGAGGAGGCGAGGCGGAGCGGAGGAGGATAGGAGGTGAGGCGGCGCGAGGAGGAGGGAGGAGGCGGGCGGGCGGGCGGACGAGGGAGGGAGGAGGTGAGGCGGCGGAGGAGGAGGGAGGAGGGAGGCGGCGGCGGACGAGGAGGAGGAGGCGAGGCGGCGGTGGGTGGAGGAGGAGGAGCGACGGAGAAAATGAGGCGATTAGGCGAAGCCGGAAGAAATGAGGTGGGGGAGGCAGCGCACGGGATTAGGTGGAGACAGCGCACGATTTTTTGGGTGGGGTCCACACGTCAATCAATATAACTTTTTTTTGTGAAAAGGTATTGGAGGCCGCACCAACCACCAACTCTTTCTTTTATAATAGTAAAGATGGTGTGATCGATATCTAATTGGCGGTCTAAAATACTCTCTAAAAAAATTAGATTAAAAATAAAAGTTTATAATACCCTCACAAATTAACGGCAAGATTTTATTTCTACCACCAGTATAATGGACCGTAAAAAAATCCTAATTTTATTATCTCCTTTTTAGGGAGAGATAAGACTATATCTAATGTTGTGTTTTAGCCGGTTCAAATGAGGAGAGAGAAGTCATTAAATCAATTCAATACATTGGAGTGGTCAATTCCAACAAAAAAATGCATACAATCGGATTATACTTAGAAGTCGATTCAAAGCATTAAACAATTCATATGAACATTAAATAACTAAATAGGATAGAGTGCGGTTGAGAGAGGATATTATTATTTTGTAGTTTTTTTAATACATTAGAGAAAACAATCTTAGTTGTTATAATACTTACGTAGTATGACTTTGAATTGACATCGGTTCAATATACTAAAAATGCGCTAATGCACCCACTAATTCCCAAAGTCCATGGTGACAAATTTGATGACCAGTAGAATTAGGTCATTTAATAGATCACCTCCTTGAATGCTTTCATAAAGCGGCAATTACTTGGCTCTCATCTATAATCTCATAATTAATTCATTCTGCTGCTCTGATCACAGAGAAATATGATTACCTATACCAACTGACGTTAATCAGAAGTGTTTATCATGGCCAAAGGACTAAACACATTTCTAAATCAAATATAATCTTTAAGAGAGAGTTATCAAGAGTGGGTTTCATTTAAGAGTAAATTTGCTCCGTGCCATTACAATCATCGTAGAGCTGAACTTCAAATACCATCACAAATGCCAAATGTTCTGGAAAATGCCATCGTTGTCGCATTTTGCATCCATGAGCTCTGTTAATGACATCCATTTTAGTGAGAGAAATGTCATAAATGACAGGTTTACCCTTGTTGTTTTCTTATTATCTACTCTCTCCTTAATTCTTCGTTCCGGAAGAGTTAAGAATGGGAGAGGATAGGATAGAATGAAAGGTTGGACAGGCCATAAGATAAAAAGAAAGATATAAAGAAGGCATAATGAGGGCAGAATGGTCATTTTCACCTTAGTAACTGAAAATTTGATGACAATAGTATTTTCCAAAATTTTTGTATTTTTAAAATAGCACTGAGAGGCCGACCTCCTTTGCGGTGGTATTTCATAAGCCCGAACGATTGCGACGTAACTCCCAACGATTGCGACGACACAAAGTAAATTTACTCTTGATGTAAAGCAAATAAAAGCAAATTGCGACGACATAAAGCAAATAAAGAAGGAAGAAAAATAAAAGCAAATTTACCATGTGTGACATTTGTTCTGCGGAATAGAAATGCTATGTGCCATGTCTAATGTATCCTTTTTCTCTCTCCTTTGGTGCGAGGAGATTTGTTACCAATTCATCAGCATCTATAAATCAAGAGGGACGCAGGAAACCAGAGAGGCATCATCCCACAGCGTAGAGAGAGGGGGGGAGGGAGCCAGGAAGCTGGAATCCCCCATCTTTTTTGCCCAGGCACCTCCGGAAACATCCCTACGATCAAACCAGTATATTCACTCGCACACGTCGATCGCCATCCACGTATCCGTCTCCGGTGTCTTCAGCGTCAGCAACACCGCGTCAGCTCAAGCTTGGGCAGCAGCATCATCATCGTCATCAGTCGATAGATTCAACGAGCCAGCCAACCAGGTGAGCGAGCCCATCGATCTTTTCCTCTTCTCTGTTTCATCTGAGCTTTACAATGCAAATATGCTACATCTGAATTCACTCCTTCCGCTTGTCTGCGATGTGTTGCTTGCTCTGACCAGCTCCACAAGCTGGTCCATTGCCATGCTTGTGCCGTCGTGCTCTGCTCTTGGGGTTGATTGGTCTCTGTATGGTTTTGGTCTGTCGTTTCTGTTCTAGGTTTCAATTTTACGGAAATATCGTTCTTATTACCAAAACGCATTCGGATGTGGAAATAACGTTGTTATTAACAATACTATGCAACAAACTGAATCTATTGATAATTAATTACATCATCAGTGGTTGGGGACAAAATTTTTCAATCGTTGTACATTTTGGTAGTTTGCAGTTTAGATTTTCGAATAGACACCTAGCATTAGATTTGATTGCATTAAGTTGCCATGCACCTTGAGCTGTAGTCAGGTTAATCACTGCTTAGTGCTTACTTAGCCCTGTCTGTCACTCTTGTCTCCCTCAAATCACCCAGAAATTGCTATACTTGAAATTTTTGTTGGCTGACCAGCTATTGCGATCATAATACCTATATTATAGCCGGGGATTCCCCGGGTCTCGCAGCGTTCACGTCACGACTTTTGCAAAAAAGTCCTTGTGGTTTGCCAAATTACGTAAAGGTCTTTCGTTCTCGCAAAAAGGTCCCTGCTAAGTTTGTTTATGCGAAAACCCCCTCGGCTTTACCCAAATTGCGTATTCTTTGTCGGATGGCGTCCCGTAATTTTCCAAAATTACGCATAAGTTCTTGTTTAGTTACGTACAGGTCCTTACAAGTCCTCGGTTTTTTGCGAAAAAATCTTTTGGTTTTCTCGAAATTATGCACGTATCCTCGATTTTTTTAAAAGACTCCCCGCGAACTACCGTCTCTTTTACTTTGATTCACACGATAGCTAGTGCGGCGTGCCGTCACGCTTATGCATCTAGTAGGATATTATCATACCCTCGAAAGCTCAAAAAGTCTGAGAGAGGCGCAAAATGACAAGACAACACATCTGTCGTCTGTAGAAGAATATGGTGACAGTAATTCTGTGGTAATCGTAAGGGCAGAGGAAGCCGAAAAGGTGAAAAAAAAGAAGAAGAGCGAAGCAAAGAATGGGATTCCAGAATGTCCTAGTAGTAGTAGAAGTAGACTAGATTGACATGTCATGCCTGTAGCATTATCTCTGTTCACCATCCGTTTGATCTTTACAGGGTCTCCACAATAATACCATTGTCACTTTATAACATATTCCAAGCAGTTTATAACTTTTGATTTTATAAGCTAATTTTTTAACGAAGTGATTTTTTAAAATAGCTTATATAAACTGTTTGTATGAGTCATTGAATCGTTTTGAACATTAACTTCTCAATACGAATATCTCTTACTCTCTTAATCTCTCACAGTTAATTAAAAGTCAAAAGACACAGTGAAAAGACAAAAGTTTTGTTACTTTTGAACAAAGCCTAATTAACCATAACTTTATTTACAAGAAAACAATCACGGATTTTTGGTAGGAATTCCGTAAGGAATCCCGTAAGAAAGATGTTCCAAGCAAGTCTTACATTAATAAAAATCAAAATTTTAGTGGCCGAGGGTGCGCCAGGTCTTAAATTAATAAAAATCGAGCGCCAGGTCTTAAATTAATAAATATCGTGTCTACATACTAGTGCTCGAGGCAAGGAAAATCCTCATTCGTACGTACAGATTCGAAATAGGGATTTTCTTTAATTTTCACCTAGATCTTGCTGCAGATAATTGCGGCGAAGGACTAGTTGTTCCCTTGCACGACATGCCATTGAACGTCAATCATATCGTGCATATATGGTGAACGGAACCATATACAGGGACATACCTGCCTCGACCAACCAGACGTGGTACTTGGCAGCTCGTCAGTTGTCACGCGGAACAAAGGCACTCTCCATGGCTTGGCTCTCCGACAAATAAGTATGACTGTGTTTTTTATCTTTCAGAAACGATGTATCAATACAGTTTTTTTAAATAGTTTATCTACTTATCGATATCTGTTCATATAAATATTTATACTAAGACTAAAAATTATCAACTGTAAGCATAAGCTATCATCACAACCATGTGAGCATGTATTTTTGATGACACCGCATGGTATATATTTTGAGACTATTTAGAACGTACGGATTTAACAGAAATTTTGGAATAGCTTTATTATTTTTTCTAAATTTGTATAAAATTATTGCATTTCAAACGGCCCCTCGAAGCTTTGACGCACTTTAGTGTTAGCGAAGACACCATGCGAAAATAGGGATGTCAACTTTAAATAACCGTTAGGTTTGGTATGTCTACTTGGGTGGGAATTGTGATACCAATTATCAAGCTCGTTTGTATAAGCCCCTGAATATAGACGAATGGATTGCCGAAACAAAGTGAACACGTTTTGCGCCCCCAAACCCAAGCGCAGCCCAGCTGGCGGCTCCTATCTATTCGAAAAGCCTGGGGCTGTGGCTGGTCGCCGTGTTTAGCTTAGAAACTCCGGTCCGTCCAAGGCTCCAAACGCAACCCAAGCTGGCGGCTCCTATCTATTCCCGAGCGCGCGCGTAACGTCCCGGCCGCCACCTTCGCATATAGCCTCGGCTCCCGCGGCCGTGCCCATGGCTGGCTAGCTGCTGGTCCCGGCGAGCCAGCGGCCGCGCCACCTCCGATCCCCCGCCGCAAGCGCCGGCCGGACATCGCTACGGGCACCGCATGCCGCCGCGCGCGTCCGGCCTTCCTCACGTCCCCGGCCGTGGTACGAGACTTGTTATATTCATCCTATAGTATTACAGCTGTAGCTTTGCTGCTATAAAAAAATACCCGTAAATTCCGGGACAAACCCCCGTTAGCTTTCGCTTTCTTTATTTAGACTCTACTCGGGAGTGATATGACTTTTCGTTTTTAGATAAAATAATATTGTAGAGACCGTTAATTTTTCTAAAGTATTTAATTAAAAAAATAAAAAATATCATTATATCTTGATAAATAATACAAAGAAAAAACACGTTAAGAAACTAATATATTTTAAATAATTTTTGGATTCTAAAAACTAGAAGGCATTGTTGTTTAGAACATAGCCTTAACCTCCCCTAGCTGTGCCCATGGCTGCTCCGCTGCGGCCTCCGGCGCATGCCCACCCACCGACGTCGCCGGCTGGGTGGCGCTTGCTCTTTCCTCACCGTCCCCAGTTGATGATCTGGATCATCACCATCACCTTTCTTCGGATGCTGCTGCGGTTGCTAGGCGATTTGTTTGTTCCATCAATCGCGCGGCCGCCGTCATGGAGAGCATACAAGCTATGATATACTATTGCACTGTTCCATGTTTGAGCTGCGGAACACCAATGTTTTTGCATTGAATTGGGACGTGCGTGCGCGTGGCGCGGCGTGTGCCGTCGAGTACACTAGGGCGGATTAATTAACTTGCCGGGGATTAGGGCGTAATTGGGGTTCCTTTAAGCGACCCCAATGTCTAAATATGTTTAGTTAATGTTTTTATCATGAGTTTTGACTTCAACTTAAAAAAAATTGATACAAGTTTGTTAATTTTTTTAGTCTTGGCATGTTTCGATACTGTTTCATACAAGTATCAATTCTACTTGTAGAAAAGTAGAATGGCCGGAATAATTGTCGGATGTATTGCTTGAGCCTCGGAGGATGTATATATAGAGTACAATATGACTATATGACTTGAAGGTCAAGTCAATCCGTTACAGATATGAAAGGTTACTAGAGATATGGAAGGAATCATATCATATACAAGTCATCCTAATTGATTCTATTATATCTCTTATAATCTTACTAAACATGTACTCTAACATCCCCCGCAATCGAAGCGGGAACGTCGTGGACACTAAGGGCCTGTTTGTTTCAGCTTCTGGCAGCTGCAGCTACTCCTAGAATCTGCAGCTCAAACAAAGGGCCAGATTTTCATCCGATTCTAAGTAGCCGAAGCTACGAATCCGAAAATGAACTAGTAGCCGAAGTGGGGTTATCCAGCTTCTCCAGATTCTCCAGATTCTCCGTGTCGGATTTCGTCTGAAACAAACAGGCCCTAAAGCTAGAGAATAAGTCAATGAGGATGCTTACGGTGAAGTAGAAATCGACATAGAGTGTTATACGAAGAGCCGATGTTGAAGTTGTCTACCGTAGAGGTAGTTGTCGAAAAAGGTCGTAGCTACAATAAACCGGTCGTAGCTACAGGGAACCGACATCGGTCTGAAGATCGACACCCGGGAGGCCGCGCGTACGGTGGGTGACCGTAGGCAGGGGCGGAGGAGACGACATCGACCTAGCGCACGATGCCCGGGAGGCTGTCATGTTAGAGTAGAAAGCACATCGGTCACCAACAGAGTGCATGGTGGCCGAAAGAGGTGGAGAAGAAGAGCAAGCCGGTAGGCGCGGGATGCCGAGGCGATGGGAAATGCAGCACCTTGTACGCGTAGAGGAAGAAGTAGAACCAAAGGATCGGCTTGGTATGGTAGACGCTGGCAAAGTGCGCAATGGCCAGGGAGATACGAGAAGAGACGAGGAAGCGGCAGTCAATCACAATGGTAGACAAAAGCGGCGGAGAAGAAGAGCAAGCCGGTAGGCACGGGACACCGACGTGGTAGGAAAGGCAGTACCTTGTAAGCGTAGAGGAAGAAGTAGAAGTAAAGGATCGGCTTGGTGTGGTGGACGCTGACAAAGTGCGCAGCGACCAGGGAGGTACAAGAAGAGACAACGAAGTGGTAGTCAATCACAATGGCAGACATGGTCGGCAGTTGGGGGTGTCGGTGACTAGGCCGGGAGGAGGCCCCGTTCATCGGGGAGACCACATCTAGGGCCATGAGCTTGGATCTAGTCAGCGTGGAGCTCCACGGCGCTAGAGCCAATAGGGAAGAGCGGCGGAGAGAGCCTGCACTAGATCCGTGTGGAGAGACCACCGATGAGAGCAGAGAGGGCCGACCGAATCCAGCGTGGAGGAGACCGGATCCTGGGTTGGCGGCGACCAGGAGGAAGCATAGCGGCGCGGCTCGAAGTGGTGGCGGCGGCGTTGGGCCCAGATTCGGACGATGGGAAGGCCAAATCCGGGCCTGACATTGCCTCGACAGTGGCACGAGCGCGCGCCGGTGGCTGATGAAGGTACTCGGCGGCGGCGCAGGCGCATGCGCGGTCCAGTACAGGCAGCGATGGGGCCGGGAGGAGGGGCTATATGCCCGAGAGGAGCTCTTCGATGGGGAAGCTGAGGGAGTACGTGATGAGCACCTCCGTCCCCGTCCTACGCTAGCGCTCGTGAGTGCGGGCGATGCACGTAGGCAATGTGCTGCAGCGGCCAGACCAGACCTGATCTAGTGTGGGAAGATAGAAGGCCATCTACTTACAATGTTTTGCACAACCCCTAAGAGATTAGATCATAGAAATTGAATCATCTCTCTCAGAGGCGGTGCACTGCGGAATTTGGTGGTGGCTAGGACAAGGCTCAGATGCGAATCCACTTAGAGGTTAAGTCAATCTGTTACGGATATAGAAGGATACTAGAGATATGAAAGGAATCATATCGAATATAAATCATTCTAATTGATTATATTCTATCTCTTATAATTTTACTAAACTTCCCCGCTCGGTTGGGCTAAAAAGCTGTGGCTTATGCTGAAATTTCACTTTAGCGGCTGAAATTTCACTGTTTCTGAAGATGACTTATTTAGCGTAATTAAATTTAAAAATTTTAAAAATAGAAAAATATGCTAGCTCATCACGGACAACGCAAACAAATATGAAAAAAACCGGCAAAAAAGCTCAAAAAGGCCAAAAGTTCAGAAAAAAACGAAATTTATAAATAGTAAAAAATAAATCAGAAGTCAGAAGTTGAAACCGAAATGAGCAGTACAAATTGTTCTAGGATCTGTCGCTGTTTGCTGGCAATGGCTGTCATTCATAGTCTGAAACAAATTGGTTAGATTATCACGACGGCTCGGTCGATCAGCTCCGGTTTTATTGTCATGAGAGCAACGGCTCAATTGACGTGAAACCTTTCCATGCCCGATAGGATCATATCCATGCGATGGGGACACGCCTTTAACAACGTCCTGCACTCGAGTTCCTCTTCGATTTGAAGGGTTCATGTAGCACAGCTGGTTCGCTCCTGCATGCTGGACCCTACAAAGAAAAATTATAGCGACACATGCGTACAAGTAATACTACTTCTTTCATCTTTTTTTAAGTAATATTTTATTTTTTACGATCTACGGAACATGACTTTGACCATTACTCTTTATAAATTTACCTTATTACTCCTATATACTAATAAATTTATAATGTTATAAAAATATTTTCAACAATAAATTTAATAATATAATTTTCGTATAGCCATTTGTTCTTTATAAGGTCACTACACTGTAGAAGAGTATAACAGTCAAAGTTAACTGGAGTTTGCTTAAGAGTGTATATTAGCCCGAGGAGAAAGAAAAATCCTCCTCAGCTGTACCGAGTCGAGCTGTACACTCTGCACAGGTTGTTGCTCGGCGAAGGGGGAAGAAAGATCCCTCACACGCCATGCAATCGAACACGTCGACGTGTGATCCATGATATCCGTACGGACACACCTGCCTCTGACCAACTAGGTGTGGTACTTGGCAGGTGGGCTGGCTAGGTAGCTGCTGCGCCGGTTCCGGCGAGCCTACCTCCCCTGCAGGCTGCCGCGCCCGCCTTGAGCGCCGCCGCTTGGAGGCTTGGAGCTCACAGGTGACCTTCCAACTTGCGCCGTTGGCTTTGCTTCTGGCCTGGCAGCGTGGCGGATTATATAAATTAATTTGATTAAGTTTCTGTTCTAAAGTTATGTGGCTTTTGATTTTAGGAACAGCTCTTTCAACAATGTAGCAAAGTTTTATGACATTTCAATAAGCTGCAATAAGTTTCAACAAGTTTCGTTAAGTTTTAGAAAGCTCCATCAAAAATATTTGAGAAAATTTCAAGTTCCAGCGAGTTTTATGTATATCTAGAATTTTTTACATGATTCTAGAAAAAAAAATTCAAGATCAAGCTCCAACAAGTTCTAGATTTCAAATTCAAGCTTTAAGTTTGAACATGTTTCACCAAAGTTTCTGTTGAAGAGTTTCATGAGATTTCAGTAAGTTTTAATAAGTTTCATCGAGTTTCAACCGAAGGGTCTTATGAGGTTTTAGCAAGTTTCATCGAGTTTCAATCGAAGAGTTTCATGAGGTTTCAGGTTTTAACATGTTTAATGAAAAGTTTCAAAGAAATTTCATTTTTGTTCTTGAACTTAATGTTTTAAGTAGTTTCAGCATGTTACGTGAATAGTTATATGCAAGTTTTAATATTTTTAAACAAATTAGAAAATTATTTGAAGCAAGTTTCAAGTTTTTAACACGTTTCAAGAAGTTTTCAAAAAAATTGAAGCAAATTTTAACACGTTTTAAGAAGTATTAATAAGTTTCAGAAAGGTTTCTTCGGAATTTCATCAAAAAGTTTTAACAATCGAACAAAATTCAAACACAATTTCATGTTTTCGAGTAGGTTCAACACAAATTCAAACAAAATACATTGGATTTCAACCAAAAAACATAAAAATCCACGCAAAATTCTAAGATGCACTTGGGTTCAATAGTGACTCCTTGCTACTCTCCACCCGTGATAGTCCGCCACTGCTCACTTGGGCGGAACACGACGAACTGTCATTAGCATCCACTGCATGCTCTCGCCCGTCTCTCATCGCTCGCAGCCGCCGCACTCGCCCGTGGTCACTACGCACGTCACAACCATCCTAGCACATCACTCGCCAATGACCACAGCACCGGCCATGCACGAGATCATCTCACTGCTCAGCAGTGGCTTGTCATGCTCGCTCACCATCCCTCGGATGTCGTGCTCGCTCGCAGATTGTCGACAAGCGCTCATGTACTGACGCGTAGCGCTTGCATGCTGCCTCTTGCCCATGCAAGCCTGTTGTGTTTGCTTGTCATGGCCGCTGGAGAGAGAGAGAGAGAGAGATTTGGGTAGGAGAGAGACGTGTGCGAGGAATGGCGAAACGTCTAGAGACTAGAGAATCGTCGTGGGATAGAGGGGATTTCCTCATAAGATGATCGAGCGGTTATGGGCTATCCTGTTAAAAGTGGGTTTGACACTATAATATTGGGTAGTTTTTCTATTTGATTTTGGCTGAAATAACACTATAACAATTGTTATTTTCTCCTAAAATATTCAATTAAAAAAAGAAAAAAAAACTACCATTGTTAGAAAACTAATGTGCTCTAAATAGAAGCTATCATTTCTAGAATGAACCTAATAACGGCGCCGTACGCCTCGGGAAACAATATTTAGTACATCTATATGATAGTATGAGTAAACTTTGTTTAGCGGGCCGGGGATTAGGCGTGAGCTATGTCTCTTTATTAATCGAAGCGGCATTAGCCAGCGTTTAGCGTCAGGAATCCCATTCCATCAATTAATTACGTACGTACGAACGGACTCCAGCTAATCAACCCTACGCTAGCTCATCAGGAGTTTTGACTTCAATTTGAAAACTGCCTGGCATCCGTTTGATTTGCGCAAGACATTCTAGGACATGTCGCTACTTGCTATCGCCGCCAGACGACGGCACACGCGCGACGTGGACGGCTCCCGATCGATCTGTTTTGTTTTCTGTTCATCATCGTCTACTACTTGGGTTCATCGATGAGCTGTTTAATGTGCTGAGGGCGACGGACGGCTCTTGTCCTGTGTCCAGGACGTGAAACCGTTCCATGCCCGACCGAATCACATAGGTAGTGTTTGGATTGGGGACTTGGTGGGATGGGATAGCTCCATCCTAAGTATGTGGAATGGGATAATTTCACTTTTTGTTTGGTTGAAAGGATAGATTAGTCCCTGTTTTTTATTTGGATGGAGGGATAGAATGGGATCTAGTGATCCCACCTCTCCCACCTCTTGTTTGGTTTCAGCAAATTGGGAAAACAGTACAGTTAATCAATAAAAAATTCAATACATGCTAACTCACACATCACAAGTATTTACTGTCAACAAATCAACACATATATCAACTAAAATATCACACAAAAATACTGGAGTAGAGGTCACCAGAGTCAATACCTTACAAGGGAGAAGTGCACAGCAGATCTGGCTTGGAGGAGAGGAGGTCGGCAGTGGAGAGGAGGCGGCGGTGGAGAGGACGGCGGGAGGGCGCGGGCGGAGAGGAGGCGGAGAGGGCGACCCGAGCACGGCGGCGAGGACGGCCGAGCACGGCGGCGAGGACGGCAACCCGAGCACGGCGGCGAGGACGGCGGCGAGGCGGTGACCCGAGCGACCGGAGCGGAGACACGAGCGGACACTGGGCGGCGACCCGAGCAGACACGAGCACGGCGACCGAGGAGGCGCGCACACCGGCGGGCCGGCACCAGCGCGTGGAGGAGAGGGCGAGCGGCGCGAGGCGCTCGCACACCCGGCCGGGCCGGCGCCCGCGCGTGGAGGGAGAAGGGCAGAGCGGCGCGGAGAGATGGGGGAGAAGGGCAGAGCGGCGCGGGGAGATGTGCGAGAATGGGAGGGCTGCGGGAAATGGGGATTAGGGTTGAGGGAGATATTCTCACCCGCGCACGCGCCGAATCCGCTCGGTTAACTCGCACACGCGTGAAGGAAAGTGGGTTGGTACCGTTCACTCGATTTCAGCGGACCATCTCAACCCACATTTCAGCGAAATATTCTCTCTTGGGTCCAACCCACCCCACCCAATCCTACAACCAAACACTACAAAAAATGGGTTGGCCCTCTCCCATCCCGGGATATACCACAAATCAAACACTACCGTAATATCCAGACGATGGACGGAGACTACCCGTCGGGCCCTTTTAATAGTCTCTTTCCATTTGAGTAGTTTTCGGTTGCGGCCGGTGTTTTTTTTTCCTCTGATGCAATCACTTGTATCAATATATTAAATACTGATAAACTGATTTAAAAAATCTATTTTAATAAATTATTTTAAGAAAATACGAAAAAACTATTTTATTTATTTGATTAGAGAATATCATAACACATAAGTTAAGGAGCAAAGTGGCATGCTGCATGCACAGCTGGTTCTCTTCGCATGGGATCGCTCGTGGCCCCGCAAAACCAATGGTGGTGCCACCTATTATGGATTGTAACTTGTGATATAATTGGATTTGGGGAGAAGCGACTCGACGTTTGCGGCCTTGTTATGCGGCATAATTTCCTACCTTTACGACCTATTGCTTCATCGACCCAATATTTCCTTTCTTGTTACGAGCTGGCTGGTGACGCTTGGGTGCCACTTCAAATGTAGGTCTGTTCTTTGTGGGTGATTTTTGGTTGAAATTTTTGAATTTTAATTGTTTGTGATAGAGATTATGGATAAAGATATTCGCTTGCGATTTTAGATAGTACAGATGTTAAATTTTTAGTGTGTACTATAATTAACTTGTAGACCTATCTTAAAAAAAATATTCCGTTTGAAAGTTAAGTACTATAGTAAAAACTAAAAGCCAATTTTAAAAACCGAAAAGAACAGACCCGTAATATATCATCATTGATTGGACGAGACCAAGTTCCCCTACTAGGCGGTAAACGATCGCGGAAGTGATTCCAACTGATACTAAGTAGTGACCACGGAATTTGAATCATGGTTGCACAAAAAAAAAAGGGTGCTATACAGCTGCTCCAGTTCCCTGTTGTAGTATCTGCAACTGTCGGTAGTGACGCGTACTAGCAGGAGCACTTCCTGCTAGGGTTGAGGGTAGCTCGGTTTGCAGATATGTTGAGTGAGATAGCATGTGTCTATGCTTTGAAAGCCCTGTAGCCTCTGATCAATGGTTATATGTAGACATATACAGTAAACGCACACATATTTATGCGTATGAGTGGTGTGCGTGAATATATATATGTGTCTGCGTTGTACACTTAGTAAAAAACTGCACTTCCTACGTAGTGAAGCAGGATCAGTACCCCTGATGTGTAGTATAAAGCTGGTGCCAGTCCCACCAAACAGCCAGTCATCATTTACAGAACCTTTCGCCAGTTAAAAGGCCACACAGCTCATCGCTTGCACATGCCCTGTCCCTCTCTTCTTCCCCTGCTTCCTAGATTGAGTGCTCTCCCCTCTCTTCGTCAATCGAAGAGATTTCCTAGATTGAGTGCTCTCCCCTCTCTTCGTCAATCGAAGAGATTCTGGTACTAATGTTCACACCATTTTTTGTCTGTAACAGCACAAGAGGTGTGTCTAGAAATCTCCTAGCTTAGATTGGACTTTGTCCTAGAGATTAGCGTATTGCAGTTAGCTTCCTGCCAAATTGAGTGGTATGACAGCCAAGTACAGTGCCCTCGGTGCCATCTTGGAGGATGTTACACTAGTCAAGAAGCTTCTTGACTCAGTGCCTGATAAGTTTCTACAATTGGTGGCGTCAATTGAGCAATACTCGAGAGCAGTGTGGAGGAGCCAGGCAATGAGCCCGACGTGCACGGATCCCAGGGGGACATACAACTGGTACAGAGGAGTACAGCAGCTCGGGTGAGCACTGCAGTTCAGGAGACAAGGTACTATTCCATCTATTTGGACGCACAAGGGTAGGAGTGAAAGATGGTGTAACCTCAGCTGAGATGTGCGCGTGAAAGCGGACATATTTGGTCCAAGAGAGGGGAGCAGGAGGCTTAGGTAATGGCGAAGAAAGGCGGTCGTGAAGTAGGTGTTTCAGCCTAGTGAAGCGTGTAAGGAAGGACGAGATCAGTTCAGGTGCAAGGTGTGGCAAGTGTTGGTTTGTGCATGGCTCGAGATGGAGCAAGCACAGGCAGTAGGGCGGTCATGGCCTAGGAAGGAACGACTCACGGGAGTGCAGGTAAAAAGAAAGAAGCAGAAGCCAGTGACGGGGAGGTCAATGTGGACCGTATGCGCATGCAGGCGTGGGATGCAGGCGCTCTGCGGGTCGCGGCGAGTAGATGGCTTAGGACACACGCAATAGATTGCAGCGGAGCATAGCGGTAGCAGAGGCCGAAGCGGTGGTTGAAAGTAGTCTCACACGCTAGAGGAGGAACTCCAAGAAGAGCAGACTGTGCCAGTGGAAGATAAGCAGGCAGGTATGGGTGCTGGTGTAGCAACAAGGGAAGACGAAGGAAGCAAAGAGGCAGGCGGAGCTCAGGATAGAGGAGGATCAAGTTGATTGGAACATCAGGTGTAGAAGCTCAAGCTAATTGGTGTTAAAGATCTTGCATAACGAAGTCTAGATTATAGGGGAGTATGTTGGAATTAATCTAGACTTGATTAGCAATCTTTGAGGGTAGGTATTTGCGTAGAGTACGAGTCGGTTCAATCCAGTCGTGGAATTGAACTAAGAGTCCAGGTTGGTCTTAGTTTCGGAGTTTAGTTTCAGTATGAGAAAAGAGCCTGAGTTTAGTTTGTAATTGACAATGAATTGCTTGCCTTTGAGATGTAATTTTGAGTATAAATAAAGGGGAGAAAACCCAGAAAATGTGCGACGATTGAAGTGCCACCAAAAGATCTTGTTTGTTCTATCACTCTATTATTATCGGCTTGTCGTCGCCGTACTAGAAAAACAGAGGAGTCTCGGGTACTCAGAATATTTCGAGTTTGACTAATATAGCCGGGTGGACAGTCGAAGTTTGACTTCGAGCGAGAAGTCAAAGAGAATCAGACATCATTCGAGTGCTATCGAAGCGTATCGGACGGAGTGGTCGGAGTTTTCGAGCAGTGCGGTTGAAGAGTTTCAAATATGAAGAAGTCGAAGTTTCGAGCACAGAGTGGTTGAAAAATTTAGAGCATGGAGCAATCAGAGATTCCGAGTGAGAGGTTGGAGATCCTAGGGCACCTAGCTGTTGGAAGCTGCAGTGGTCGAAACAAACATGTTTTCTATTTGATCCAGACCCTGGAACCCCGCTAGGTCCAACCAGGTTTACTCTCCAGTCCCCAGGTCTTAAATGGGCTACGCACCTAAGTCCATGGAATGCCTGCAAGCAAATCCCTCAAGCAACATTCTTATAAGTGGTATTAAATCTTCTTCCCCAAAAGATTAGTCCAATATGTGGAGGCTCCCTCACACTTATAAGTTGTACTTTTTTCTTTCCGACAATCCATATGTGACTATTTCCCAATAATTTTTCCCTCACACATGGATTGTGCACACCACACTCCTAGGAGATGTTAAGTGTCTAGGCTCTGATACCACTGTTTGATCTGAACCCTGGCACTCCGTCAAGTCCAATCGGGTTACTTTCCAGTCCCTAGGTCTTAAATGGGCTGCGCACCCTACGCACCTAAGACTATAGGCTGCCTACAAGCAAACCCTTCAAACAACAACCTTACAAGTGGTATTGAACATTCTCCCTCCAAAAGACTAGTCTAATGGGTGGAGACTCTCATACACTTATAAGTTGTACTTTTATTTATTGAGTTGCATGCACCAACCAGTTCACTCAAAAGCTTAAGCTGATGAGTAAAGATGGACAATTCACTTATACTTCAACACTCCCCCTCACGTGTAGGCTCCCTTAAGCCTAATACGTGGAATAGAAGTGGACTGCAATTATTTTTTTTTAATTGCGTCAGCCGGGTCTTGAACTCGAGACCTCTTGGCTCTGATACCATATTGAGCTGCATGCACCAACCAGTTCACCCAAAAGCTTAAGCTGATGAGGAAAGGTGGGCAATTCACTTATACTTCAACACTCCCCCTCACGTGTAGGCTCCCTTAGGCCTAATACGTGGAATAGAAGTGGACTGCAATTAATTTTTTTTAATTGCGTCAGCCAGGTCTTGAACTCGAGACCTCTTGGCTCTGATACCATATTGAGTTGCATGCACCAACCAGTTCACTCAAAAGCTTAAGCTGATGAGTAAAGATGGACAATTCACTTATACTTCAACATTATTTTCCCACAATCCAATATGAGACTATTTCCCAACAAAATCTTCTTACCATTTGGTCCTTTTTAAGTTCACTTGTCAGCTCTTACACTGCTCCCTGTATGTGTGTATCGTGCAGGTCTCGCCTGAGCAATGGAAGCCAACAGCAGCAACCCCGGCGACGTGCCGTCCCTCCTCGCCGACGTTGAGGTGCCCAACCTCCCCGGCTTTGATGTCATGAGCCCGAGCCCGCGCCCTCCACCCAGCCCCCGCCCTCAGCTGCACCCCAACAAGCCGTCCAGCGCATGGGTAAGTCCTCCCTTCGCCTCAGCTTCGTCCCATCGATCATGGTTGGAATGGAGATGGACTTGGGCGTTGAAATGACCGTCTCTTTCTTTGCAATGCAGGTGCCGCCGTTGGACCGCGTGCCACGGCGCAGCGAGGTGGTCATCCCGTCGCTGGACTCGCCGTTCCAGCCGCCGGGTTTCCGGTTGGTGCAGCCCGTGTCCATCAGCCTGCCGGCGTCGCCCAGCGGCTTCGGCGTGCCCTTCCCCGTTGCCGGCACTAGCGACTCGGACGACTTGCGGAGGCAGGCCATGACGAACGCGGCGCGGGAGCCGCAGCACCCGCCAGCGCAGGACAAGGGGGACAACAGTTTCCGGTTCGTGCAGCCGGACAAGGTGATGTTCCGGTCGCAGCCGATCACCGACGGGCAGCCCTCCCGTGCCGGGAGCCGGATGACTAGCCGGGGCGGACGGGAGATGAACCGGGACAAGCGCTACGACTCGTTCAAGACGTGGTCCGGGAAGCTCGAGCGGCAGCTCACCCATCTAGCCGGCGGCGGGCCAGAGGTCCCCGAGGAGGACGGCGGTGACGAAGACGCCATAAGCAGCCACCGCACCACCTCCATGCCCAAGGTTGATCGCTTCTTCGCCGCACTGGAGGGCCCCGAACTGGACCAACTCAGGGTAAGTTAGTAATTCTTGAGTTCTTCGATCGCATTGTCCATTCATGTCAACTTTGTCATACGCATCCATTGCTTTGCTTGGAAGCTCATGACGTTGTGAAACTTGTGCCGTTGGTTAGTCGTCGGAGGAGCTGGTGCTGCCGTCGGACAAGACGTGGCCGTTCCTGCTCCGGTTCCCGGTGTCGGCGTTCGGTATCTGCCTCGGCGTGAGCAGCCAGGCGATCCTGTGGAAGACGATCGCGACGTCGGCGCCGACCATGTTCCTGCACGTCACCACCAATGTGAACCTGGTGCTCTGGTGCATCTCCGTGGCGCTCATGTGCGTCATCTCGGCCATCTACGGCTGCAAGGTCGTCTTCTTCTTCGAGGCCGTCCGCCGCGAGTACTACCACCCCGTCAGGGTCAACTTCTTCTTCGCGCCATGGATCGTCTGCCTCTTCTTGGCCATCGGCGTACCGTCCTCCGTCACGACGAAGCTGCACCCCTGGCTCTGGTACGCGCTCATGGCGCCCGTTCTGTGCCTCGAGCTCAAGATCTACGGCCAGTGGATGTCCGGCGGGCAGAGGCGGCTGTCCAAGGTGGCCAACCCGTCGAACCACCTGTCGGTCGTCGGCAACTTCATCGGCGCGCTGCTGGGCGCGTCCATGGGGATCAAGGAGGGGCCCGTCTTCTTCTTCGCCGTCGGGCTGGCGCACTACAGCGTGCTGTTCGTGACGCTGTACCAGCGGCTGCCGACGAACGAGACGCTGCCCAAGGAGCTGCACCCGGTGTTCTTCCTCTTCGTGGCCGCGCCGAGCGTCGCGTCCATGGCGTGGGCCAAGATCACTGGCGAGTTCGACCTCGGGTCCAGGCTCGCCTACTTCATCGCCATGTTCCTCTACGCGTCGCTCGCCGTGCGCATCAACTTCTTCCGGGGATTCAGGTTCTCGCTGGCGTGGTGGGCGTACACGTTCCCGATGACCGGCGCGGCGATCGCATCGATCCGGTACTCGACGGAGGTGGACAACCCGTTCACGAAGGCACTGTGCGTCGGGCTCTCCGTGCTGGCCACGCTCACCGTGATGGGGCTCTTCGCCACCACCATGGTGCACGCCTTCGTGCTCCGCAACCTCTTCCCCAACGACATCTCCATCGCCATCACCGACCGCAAGATGAAGCCCATCATGGAGCTGCACGAGAGCCGCGCCGGAGACGACAGCGTGTCCGGAGGCAGCAACGACATCGAGACCGGTGCGGCCACAGCAGCAGCAGAAGCTTGAGGAGTTGCCTGAGTTGCACGGTAAATTTGCGTGGAGGATGACACGATCGACTTCTTGCTTGGCAGTTGGCACTGGCAGAGTGTACGCGCTTGGTGGGATATTACGGGAAGAGTGCCCGGTGGTGTAAAGTGGAGAGAGCTTTCTGTTCCTGGTTTCAGTAAGCGAGGGTCCCTTTGGATTGGCGAGAATCTCACGGGTAACTAGGTGGTAAAAAAGGTTCCAGCTCACGAGCTGCTCAGATTAGGCTCACTTTAGATTTGATTTGAGTTTCAAATGAATCGAACTCAAGTTCCAACGAGCCAAATTTGAATAACTCATGAGTCTCAAGTTTTTTTAGAGCCTACATATATACTAACTCTTATCAAGTTTACTCAAGCCTAACTCGAGCTTTCTATTATTGAAAATTAGTATATATTAAATTATTTTATACTGTTATCGAGCTTTTTTAAGTCGAGCTTGAGTTTGAGTTTTTCTTATTGTGGAAAAATAGTGCGTATTATATTATTTTAACCATTACCAAGTTTATTCGAGCCGAGTTCAAACCGAGCTTCAGGTTCAGACTTCAACTCAAACTCGCTCGAGCTCGACGCAAGTCTCTACTAAACTCGAGCTTGGAATGCCAGACTCGTTCGAGTTTGACTTGTTTACAGCCTTACAGCAACCTACAAATTTGCTGTTATCAAAGGCCTAAATCCTGCGTCCTCTAAACAGGGCTAAATGTTTTTGTACATATCGTATTAGACTGCGTGCTGTTATCAGGGAAGATTGAGCGGTTTCGCCTTGTGCATCCCTAATATGAAATTTTCTACAATGCTGCCTATTGTGAGTTGCAGAGAACATGTAGAAAGAAATTTGCTACTCTAAATTGTATCCACGATACGTTGAATTGTCAAATTTCAATGGCCCGCCGTTTCCCCTACCGGTGAATGTCCATAAATTATCATTTTTGGGGAAGAATCTCGTATGGACTACAAATATAAGTGGTATTTGGCATTTTTTTTGTAATGTCCAATGCAAATCTTTGACTATGATTTTTTACTTAACGCCCTTACGCGAGCATTGTCATCATAGTTTGGATAAAGTATTTGGCAAAAAGTTTTTATGAAATTTACATGTAGTGTTAGGACTTATTTGGAATGTAGAATTTTTTATTTCTATAGGAATTGAATGGTTTCTTATGAAATTCCTATAAAATTTTCTTACGAAATTACTATGTTCCAAACAGGTCCTTAATGATTATATGACCGGGTGATGATTAGTTGATATGATGTGTCTAGCTAGGAAACACAAAAGATGTATGCTTCAATTTTCAAATGTAAGATGTCTACTCCACGCTCTCTCTTTTTACTATACATGCCCTAGACTGCTAGACATATCCGTCAATTAATAGTAATTCCTATCCATATCAATTATTCTTCATAGTTGTGCATATTGATCTGGAGCCAAAAAGAGAAAGAGTAGTAGAAAAGGGAAGAAAGGAACACAGAAAGAATGGAGATCGACCCTCAATTGCCTTGAACATGATCTCGCCTTTTGGCTCTTCCTACGCCGGCAATATAGGCCATGTTTCAGAGTATTATGTTTTTTTGTCTTTTGGCTTAAATGACATTGTAGCGGCTGTTAATTTTTCTGAGATATTCAGTTAAAGGAAAATAAAGAAAAATAGGAAAAACGAAAAAACCATTATATCTCCACAAATAATGCAAAGGAAAAAGAGGAAAAAGAAAAAAGAAAAAGAGAGAAAAACTATGTTAAAATTCTATGAACATGCCGAATTATGGAAATTTTAAGTAATTATTTTTATTCGGAATTACAAAATTATACCTGTGAATTTTTTAGCAGTTTTGACCATATGTCGTCGCACAGTTAGGCACTTGGGCTAGTTGCCCAACCGTTAGACGACATATGTCGCCCAACAGTTGAGCAACTAGGTGATATATACTCGAGGCCGTGCGGCCGGCCGAGCATGCCGTGCCTCGTTCGCCCAAGAGAAAGAAAGGAAGGGGGAGAAGGGGAGAAGAGAAAGAGAGGCGGGAAGGAGAGGAGGAAAGAAAAGGAGGAGAAGAAGAAATGAGAGGTGGAAGAGGAGGAGAGAAAAGGAGGGGGAAGAGGAGAGGAGGAGGGGAGGAGAGGAGAGGAGAGGGAGGGGAAGAGAGGAGGGATCTGCATATCAACGACGGTGAGTTTTTTTGTATTTTTTGTACAATTATTTTTGATACATGGTTGGTTAGCAATTGAAATCATTAAATTTGTAGTTTAGAAACTAACGGTAATTTAGTTGTTAATAATTGTATTGTCATTTATATCACTTTGTTGTGCATTTGAAGGCCTAGTTAATTTTGTTAGTTGCTTATAAATTGTAAAAACCCCGTAATAAGTATTGTTAATTATTAGAATAACTAGTAGGCATCGAAAGATTTAAAACTATTCGTGACGATTAGAATAGGACTGCCAATTTAAAATAGTATGCGATGATTTAAGATTACGTGTAGCAATTAAAATTGTACGCGATGATTTAAATAACATTTGAGTTGAAAAAATCCACAAATGACTATAATAAAATTCAGGGATCCCGTAAGGACGCCTTAGTATAATTAATTTAATTATTATATTTAAGATTTACTTTCTGTTATATCTATAAGTAATTGTATCATAATTGCTAGCTTAAAATTGATTTGCAGATATAGCTCACGACCTTAGTGATTCGGGCTAGTCTTTCGGCTTGCTGGACCAACTCGTCGATGCATAGCACCGCATGAGCTGTCGTGTCCCACATCCCGAGGGCGTGGACTAGGAGACCGAATTAGGGGTGGTCCGTACACGGACACCCTGACAGGCTTAGAGACTAGACTCACGTTAGAGAGATAGGTTTGTGTATAAAGTATGACACATCTTTTTACGATATTTCTGCTATGTACTTACTTTTTTGTGCTTTGCAGACTGAGCGATATCGGCCTTCTACCACTCGCGCGGATGGTGGAGGCAATCGACAACGACAACGCTCTAGTCGAGGAGGCCGGTGAGGTCTAGGCCAGCCCAGACCGGTCACGACGGTTCATATTTGACCAGTCGTTGCTGACATCTTTGTTGGGCCAGTGGCGACCTGAGACACACATATTCTACCTCCCATTTAGGGAAATGGCACCCACTCTGCAGGACGTCGCGATGTTGCTTGGCGTGCCTATCGTGGGAGCGGCTGCCTCCCCAGAGGATGCACCTGGCAACTAGCACGACGTCCTACTAGGCAGGTTTCATAGAGTTCTTCCGGCCAAAGTCGTGACAGCGTACCACGTCTTCCCAATGCGAAGAGGCATAGCTTGCCCATGCAGTGGCTTTCGCAGTTCTGGGTACATATGCTATTAATTTTCTCTGTTTAGCGATGCACTATCCTTACCATATGACCGGCTTACTAATTTTTTCTTTGTGCATAGGTCGAGCAGATGGACCCAGACGCCAATGAGTACATGCTGTGGCTGTTCGGCTGGGTACTGTTTACTAGCAACCACGGTGACTCCGTCGACGCCTGCCTCGTGCGGTATGCGACGGTCATTGCCAACGGGGACGAGGTGCACATCAGCTGGGGATTAGCCATACTTGCTGCGACCTGCTACGACATGTCTTATGCTTGCCGTAGGATGAGGACGACCTCTGTCCTCATAGGCTGCCCTCTCCTGCTGCAGCCTGGTCATTCGAGCACTTCCCCCTCGGATGGTCGATGCTGCTTGGCAGCGGTCCGTACCGCACGGATATATACCACGGGGGCACCGTGGACTGGCCTACTGCAGGGTCTCTTTGTTGTCGTAGATGGGTACATGCTCTTTTGAGTCTTTACTATACGTACATTACAGGTCATCCTCTGTAACCACTGTTCTGGCTCGCAAGCATAGTTTGCACACCTGCAGGTCACCCATGTGTACGTCAACTTTGTCGAGCACCTCGACTACCTCACCATTGACGACGTGCGCTGGGAGCCGTACTTTGCTCAGGAGATGGCGGACCGTGCCCCCTCCGGGCTCTCGTCGCTGGGCTTGCGCGACTGGGCGTACTAGCTCATAGAGAAGAAGCTCGTCTTCGGCATGTTCGTGGAGGACTACGCATTGCATAGGGTGATGCGCTAGTTCAGCCTCTACCAGGCTGTTCGTGTCCCTGCCGGGCGTCGAGTGTTTGACTTGGTCAACGCATGAGTTATACACAACACATGTTTCTAAATTTTTTCGCAGTTCTGTTACGATGCCTTCTAATTACAGTTGTACGTTTCACAGGCACAATAGGAGGGGTGATAGCGGGATGAGCTGGGCCACGAAGATGGCACCGTGGGTAGAGGAGTAGGCGGAGGCACTACAGGACTTTGTGCAGGAGATCACCGCGTATGACCCCAACACATACAACGAGTACCTCCGCTGGTATGCTCCGCACCCCCCACTCACGTACTAGCATCGATCGATGCGTACCCCATGCACTTAGCGCGGAACTTCGCCCTCGCGGTAGGTACTCTCATGTTTGAAAGTTTCTGAGTACGATTACCACAATTATTACTTCGACGCTTTCATGTATTTCTTGCAGATGAACATCACCGCCGAGATTGTGATGGACACCAGGTTGGTCATGGACAGGGTCGCCCACAGTTTGGAGGTGTATGTATTTTGCTTTGTCTTCCTCCGTACGAATTATCTATTGCATCGTAATATTAGTTACCTTCCTACTTACAAATCACTGCTATCTCAATTATGTTCACAAAAGTCTTTAGATATTTCTTGTACTATAATAATGTACGATGATCGCGGAATATTATTGCAAGTCTAACATGTTTCTGACCATTCATAATCTACGAAAATTACAATGCATCAAACGACATTGTCTGTCATTTTATTTAAAAGAACAACTACAAACAAGATTTTTTAAATATATTACCTACAAAAATTGTCATTACTCGCCCGCAATTATTTTCATCGGATTAATACAATAATTACATTATTATTTAAATTGTCCAACCATTGGGTGACTGGGCTAGTGGCCCAACCGTATGGCGAAATATGATCAAAACTGAAAAAAATCGCAGGTATAATTTTGTAATTCCGAATAAAAAATGATTACTTAAAAAAATTGCCGAATTATGTGTTAGCCCCGTTTGGAATTGAACCGTGAAATTTCTATGTTTCCAACGGATAGCCCCATTGTTTAGGAACTAAGAACGCTCGCGTTGTTGGTTGAAAGATTTGTGTTGATAAGATCAATGCATGTTTTAGTTGAAAAACACAAGTATAGATAGAGCTCGTACCTAGAGAGACAGAGGAGTCTGCGTACAGGAAGAGTTCGCTCGTCTCCATCTGCGCATCTGCCTTACGCTATTCTTTTTCTCTTTCTCTCCAATCAGTTCTCTTGTATCAATTCATAGTTATTTCTTAAGATGGGTCCACATGTCATGCACACCAAAGAGAATTCTATGGCTAATACATGTTCTTTGATGCGCACATCTCTAGATTGAAAAGATCCATAGCTATGCTTATTAATCATAATAAGGTCCACTAAATTAAAGGATGAATCATGGATGTCATTTTTTATGAGAACTTCTAGCACATTTATCTTATTTCATAACAGCTGTAATACAACCCTCATCAGCTTTTGTTATATAATAGATTAATAATAGAATTTGTAGAGTTTTTTTGGGTTATCGTAGCCGTAATTAGTTTTCATGCCTACTTCCTCCTGTTATTGCCCAGCAAACTAAATACCTCTTTCAACCTAATCCCAATATATCGTGTATGCTATCCAATACACTATATATTTGCACCATTATAATTTAGACCCGTTATGACAATAAGACCATAGGTGTGAATATAACTTTGAGTTACCGGGTGGTGGGAGCAAGGGTGTTTGTACCAACCTGCCTAGCAGGTTTGATCTTAGGATCAATATGGCATAACCTATTTAATTAGTGTATTCTCCCATGTGTATTTAGTAGGAAAGCATATATTTGTGCTCTGTGAGATCTTAGATTTATCCAAAGCTGTGCAATCCATGATGTGTGTAGTCTGACACACGCTTACATGTGCATGTGGCGTGAGTGGTGGCAGCACGTCCTCTATTGTGATTAAAATATAAGTGTGACGTATATATAGAGAGAAGTAGATGAATAGAATTTGGAAAATTGCAAACACCCCCTAAAAGTCAGTCGGAATTTGATTTACCCCATACAAGTATTTTTTATAGCGCATGACCACATACAAGTGTATGTTTGTTTGAAATGCCCTCCTAGTGCCCCTTCTTGCTGACTTGGATGCTTTTTTTTTTGTTGATGTGGACTTATATGATGTTGGTTCCTAGCATTCCAGTTTGGGATATGGGGTTAAGCTATTCAGTTTGGATTGGGATTCATGTTTTGTTTTTCTCCTTGAGATGAGTGGAATCTATATGAAGGAAGGCAACAAACAAAGGCCAAACTGATTGGAGTGATATGGCGTGGGTCTAATTGACCACATTGCACCTAGTTTATAACTAAGGTGGCACGCCATAAGTTCAGGTGAACAAAAATAGTCGAGTCAGCCGGAAGGAGGAGCCAAGGGGGTATTTCAAGCAGCCATGCATTTGTCAGGAGCCATGTGCCATAAAAGTACTTGTAGGAGGTAAATCAAACTCTAACTGACTTTTGAGGGTATTTGTAATTTTCCCATAGAATTATACATTGGATGAACACGATATTAAGATATTGTAAACTTTAAGATATCTAATCATTCTATACTATGAGAATTTTTATTTCCCATGCGTATGTCTCTTATCAAGTTAATTGTTAGAACCGTCCTCTCTTTCTTTTTCTCTTGGCGCGGTGCTTTTTTTTGGGGTGCTTGTTTTTTGACTTCCCGTACTATGTAAAGTTGTCGGGTTTACTTCATGCATCGTGCATTGACCATTTTTTTGACCTTTTTTACTTAAGTACACGGGTTTCATAGACGAGTCAAGGATTATGTTCTACTTTTTAAATTACAAAGTAATATATCTTTAATTAATAGTAATGTCTGATGACGGCTATAGTGTATTTTTAATTAGGGTCCACAGTCTAGGGCCAAGATGTTTATGGTTCACCGGAACAAAGGTCGGCTGCTTTACATATTTATATTTTTCTAATAATATCCAATGATCGGTACAATTTGACTTTAATTAAAGTCCGCTAGATCAAGGAACATATGCTTTGCTTTTTATGATGATTTCTAGCATATTTTTTCGTGAGCTCTTTTAGGTATCTTAAAATGAATATAAGCCGTCCAATCTTTACGATCCAACAGTTCATATTAGTTAGGATTTAGTTATATTACCACACACACTGCTTGCAGTAAAATCTCAAAAGGGATAAAATTATAAATGAAACAAGTGGTATAAGATTAATTTTTGCTGGTGGTGTCGGAGCATAGCCCGATGTCTATGATACGATCGCGCCCAAGAACAACCACCAAAGCTCGCAAGCTTCGGTCGCCAGGCGAGGTCACCGTGCTGGAGAACCGCCTCCCAACCACCCGTAGCTCCGTCCCGATGACACGGACCCCATTGGAGACGTACTTGCCGACGAACGGTTCCACCATGACCCTTGGTAGGTGCGTCACAACGTACTTCTCGTTGGCGTGGCGCACGAATGCCCAGAACGTGCCATCCCAGAGGTCCTCCAGGAAGAACCTAGGTAGTGTGGCCTTCACCACCACCACAACATCGTAGACGCCAAGCCCAACTATGGACACGAAGGTCATGCTGAGGAGGGCGATGGGAGGGTAGACGACGAGAAGGACGGCGGCCCTGAGCAGGAGGGCGACGAGGAGGAAGTAGCGAAAGAGGTCGCCAGAGATGAGGATCGTGCCCTCCGGCTCAGCGGTGACACTTGTGCACCGGTGAGAAGTCATGGAGTTGTAGCTAGTATCACCTAGAGAGGAGCTAGCTAAGCTTTTACAAACATATGTTCCCATGAATAGTCCAAAATACCCTCCAAAAAAGGGTTTAAAAACAAAAGTCTAGAATGCCCTCACATATTAATGGTCAAATTTAATTTCTACTGCAAGTATAATAAACAATAAAATTACTCTTTTTCTTAGCACCAGTAGATCACCTATCATGTGCTTTTAATATATAATAGTGTTAGACCATGTGATGGTCGTGGATTTATTGATGATGAATAATTGACATTGGAATTATTGGAATTTGCATTCGTGAATGTTCGGGTCGATGCACTTCTGTGCTTGAGTTTTCAGGTTTAACGGTTTGGCCGCTTTGTATTGGACAGTCTGACCGACTCTTCGACCACGCATGGAAGTCGGTGGTCCGAACGTCTTTATATCGTTGGTCCGAATAGCTTTGTGCTGTGTAGTCCGAACGGCTTTGTCCGATCAGCAGACTTCGATCACGTCAGGTTTTGACCATAGCATTTGACTAGGTAAGTTGAGAACTGCATATTTTGACCATGTCTGACTTCGATCACGACCTCGACCATGTCTGACCACGACCACGTCCAGCTTCAACCACAGCAGTCTTCGACTACGGCCTTTTTGACCACGGCAGAATGACCACGCAGTAATCACTAAGCTTCGATCTCGAACAGCGAACTGGTTGTAGCTACAATACTTTTTCATAGTCGTAGAATTTACTGTTCGATACTCGATAGTCATGGACTTTACTGGTCGGTACTCGATAATCAAAGACATTGCGATCGATGGTCATAGATTTCACGGACTGCTGTCATAATCGTAGACTTTGTGGTATGCTATTGTTGTCCTTGGCTTTTCGATTAGTTATAGTAGACCACGTGATCGGCAGTCGAAGGTTTTGCGATTGGTTGCCCTAGGCTTCATGGTCTGTACTTGTACACTTCATGGTCGGTAGAGTGCTTTAACTCTTGCTATCTTCGAGTACTTCGAGTACTCGTGTTAGGCCAGCAGTACTCGTAATCATAGCGATCGGTACTCGGTAGTCGGCACTCGATGGTTCTGGTCGGTAGCGATGATTGGTATCCCTGAGTGTTTTGAGGGAGCAATGGTAATTCTCGAGTATTTGTCATTTTCAAGTACTAAAGCTGATTTCTGGATAGCGATGAGATTGGTGATCGTGGATGACCTGGTTGGTGTTGATGGTTAGTTGAGGTTGTGATTATATGTGTTTGTGTGTGCCGATGACTGTCAAGTTAGGAAGAGTTGGGAAAATGTTTCTTTGGTCTTTGCATATGCAGGTGAATGTGGAGACAATCACAGTCGGTGACAAGGAGGACCGGGAATAGGATGGGGGAGATCTAAGGTGCAAGGGTTGAGGATGTCATGCGAGGTGGTCGGGCTAACACTGGAGTACGTGGACATCAAAGGTGGTGATGAGTGGAGAAGCTATGGGCAGTGTAGTCCTGGAGGCTTCGGTATAGAAGTTGAGGAGGTGTGATAAAGATACAAGAGTTGTGATCCTGGAGGCTTTGTCATGTATTGGGTTAGGAGTTGTTGATGGAGTCTATAACTAAGAAGATTAAGAGTTTGAATAAAACCCGTATTCAGAAGGGTTTCGGGTCCCTTGATTTGAGGAAGAGATAGGATTTCATGTTTGTGTTTGAGTCGAACATGGTTTAGGGCTCTATCATATAAAAGCAGGTAGAGGCTAAGAGTTTTAGCTGCAGGTTTTGGGAAGAGGCCTTTTGTGCTAGGGATTTTAGGGGTGCTTGTCATGGCACTTTGTAAATCTACAGAAATCTAGCAATAAAGAACATTTTAAATCAATCTGGTTCGTGATGTGTTGAAGATTTCTGGTGATTGCTGTTGGGGTGAAGCATACGACTATGTGCAAAGGTGATCGAGAGCTGAGCAACGAATAATCGGTCTAGCCTGTGAGTTCTTCATCGACTACATGAATATTTCAAAAAGCAGAGGCAATCATTCACCCCCTCTGATTGCACCATATGATCCTACAAGTGGTATCAGAGTAAGGCTGTAATGGCGTCAGATCGGGATCGGTTCTCAGGTAAGCCCCCATTTTTCGATGGTTCAAACTACCTCTATAGGAAAACATGCATGGAGGTGTTTCTACAAGTGCAAGGTAATGCTATTTGGTAAAAAGTTAAAAATTTGTATGAAGTGCCTTCTGTCGTTACCATTGAAAATACTGTTGATGTGGAAGTGAATGCTAAGGATAGAAATATTTTATTGCAAGGTTTAAGTAGAAACGAGTTTGTTAGAATTGCTCATCTTAAATATGCAAATAAAATTTAGACTACTCTAGCCGACTATATGGAGGAGCAAAGTCTGTTAAAGGTGTGCGTCAAAATCAATTAAAAAAGGAGTAGTCTAAATTTGAGATGAAATCTGGAGAATGAGTATATGCTCTTTTCGATCACTTCAATAAGATTATTAGTGATTTACATTCTGTTGGTGTCACATATACTGATTCTGACAATACTTGATAAATTTTGAATTCTTTGGATATGTTTGTTTAGAATGTTTTAGTCACTACCATCAATCATTATATTAGCATGAAAATACTTACCTTGAATGATATTTATTCCAAGATGAAAACATATGAGATTGATGTTTTGGCCAGGATAAACAATACTAATTCTTTGGGCTTAGTGACTAAACAAGTTGACAGTTCATCTAGTGCTTCTAGTGTCTTTTCTTCTGCTTTGTGCTCTATTTTAGTCCAATAGGGTGACAAAGGTGATCAATAACGTCAGAATGAGGTGGAGAGGAGGTCCTGTCAGATACTATGAATGTGGTGAACTTAATCATATTAAGTTTAACTGTCCCAAACTGAAGAGCAAGGAGGTCAATGACGACAAGTGATGAGGACATCACTTCTTTGGATACACACAACACTCCTCCACTTGATATTCAAGGACCAATCACTAGAGCTCGCGCCCGACAATTGAATTTAGAGGTGAGCTCGTTCCTAAGTACTTCTTTTGGTTCATTTGAGAATCGATTGCTACCTAATGATTTAATTATGATTAGGAACCATGGAGACGATCAAGAAGTACTTGGAGAAGGGCTACGAGGCACACAAGTCCAGCAAGGAAGGACGAATCATGTTGGATGTCCAACTCAAACCGACTTCGAATCCAATTCGGAGTCCAGGATCAGGCTGCACTAAAACGGACGCCCAGATCGCATCCGGACTCTGTTTTGGACGTTCCACATATGTATGGAAAGCTGAGAAGATAACCTTTCCAATGGCTCTGGTCTCATATCAAAATTCCTTCTGAGTCAACAGGAATCGTCGAAACAAGTGGACATCCAGAATCTGTCAGGGTGCTGCGACACCGTCTTTTGGGCCGTTCGGCTTTGTATCGTGTTGGAGTCCATTAAGGACGCGTCCAGGGTTTTGCACGCCCCTTACTCCTTTATATACAGCCACCACCCCCACCATTAGGGTGGGGTTTTGCTTAGATTAATTCTGTCTTTGAACAGTTTCGCCGTCATCGGTTTGTGAAACCCCAATTTTCGAGTGCTTCATCAATATATCTGCAATTTGGTTGTGTTCTTCCTTGTTCTTGCTTGTGTTCTTCGATTCGCAGGCGAGGATTAGCCTTCTTGGCAAGGTCAACCGGGCAGCGCACGGTTGATAACCCGAGGCGTGGTGCTGCGATTGCGGGGTTGAACGTGTCGTTCGGAGCCGGATCGATTTGTGTCGCACCTCCACCAAAATCGAACATATCCGAACTGTTGGAAGATCGGGACCCGTTCCCATCAAGTGGTATCGAGCTTGGTGTTCCTTCGAGTTCGCGTTACCCCTCCTTTGTTATTTTCGGTTTCGTCCTAGAGTCCATGAAAAGCCCTACAAAAATTGTAGTCATAGGTTGTTTCTGTCCTAGACCTCGTTTAGCCTTTGCACAAGTTGATTCCAGAGTCCGTAGTGTTGAGTTTGTGTCCTTAGTCGAGTTGTGTTGCTGGTTTAGATCGTGTTTTGTTCGAGTTGTATTCCTTCCGCTACCACCGCGTTTTCCACCCTCTGTTTTTGTTTTCCCACCCATATCCCACCCTCTGTTAACCCTCTGTTTCGTCATCCATCACGTCTCGTGATCACACCGAATCATCCCCACCTTTCCCGAGCTTCCGCCACCGATTCCACAAATTCCCTCCACCCGATCTTCGTTTCACCCCACAAAGAACCATAACTTGGAGGTCCATCTTCAAACGGCCATAACTTTCGTCGGACTCGAAATCAGTTGCTTTTTTTTGAAATTGGGTGAAATTAAATTTTACATCCGAAACTTCCCAACTTTGTCGGGTTCGTGAATTTATTTTCCCGAATTCGGCCTGGAAAGTGTAGTACTCGCGCTCCGAAATTGAATCACCGAATTGACACATTCATTATTTTCTGTAGGCCACTCCTTACATCCGATTGAGTTGCAACTTTGTGTGGTTCCTATTTCTGTGCTCTGCTCTGTGAAAAAAATATAAAAAAAAATACAAAAAAAAGAAAAATTTCAGCTATAGTAGAGAGGAGAGAGAGTACTATCTGTGGCCGCAACAAAAAAAAGAGAAGAGAGAAAAAAAAGAGAAAAACTCCTGACAGAGCACAGTTTTAGGTGCCAACAATTTATTTGTTTTGTGCTTATGCTGAATTGAGCTTCTCGGTGCGACCATCTTTGTTCTTTGTCGTTGCTTTCATATTCAGTTCTTGACTCCTTGTTCATCATCTCATATTTGATATAGGACACATTTAAACCAGCAACTAGGACCATACTTTGGACATTTATTCAGCATTACTATCTGTTATTGATTTGTGTTCCACTGACATATTTGGCCTTCAAACTCCATATATCTACTTGGATAGCACGTTTTGACCTTGCAATCGTACCACGCTCGACAAGGTATCACGAACCGACCACCGGTTGTACCACCATTGCTTTGGTAAGCACACTTGTAAGAGCTTGGTAAGCCACTTCCTTTGCGGGTTTCCACTTCCTTCCTTTGTAGTTGATAGGGATCATCCTTTTGTTTTCCCCGTATTTCCACTAACCATGGCGAGAAACGAAGAGGACGGGACACCGGTCGATTTCAACGAGTGTGTTAGTCGCGGCCAGCTACAAGCTGCGCTCGACAAACAAAACGCTTCACTCATCGATCTCGGCGAGATTGGACACCATCGTCGCCGCCATTACCCGATTGAACACCACGGAAGGCATTGAGCGGGTGGAGCGGCGGATGGTGACCTCACCGGTCGGATGGACACATTGGAGGCACGTCTACCACCAGTCAATGATGGACATCATCATGATGACGCCACAGAGTATGATGCAGATGGCAACATTGATCGGCGGGCGACACAAGATGCACGACTACGTCGTCGTCTTCAAAAAACCGACATGGTATGGGAGGTAATAACCGAACCGTCATGGTAACGACGACCCTTTTGCTAAAGTCAAGTTTACCATTCCATCTTTTTCTCGGTCTTTATGATGCTGAAATATATCTTGATTGGGAGATGACGGTGAAGCGAAGTTTAACTCTCACTTAGTTCTGAGCAACATAGAGTTAGACAAGCTACTAGTGAGTTTAAGGACTTTGCTATTATCGGTGGAATGAACTAAGTACCATGCGCACAACCCGATACATGGGAGCGCTTAAAAGAAGCTATGCGTGTCGTTTTGTTCCTCCCTCATATAAACTTGAATTGAGAAAAAATTGCAGCGCTTAGAACAAGGTGATAGTTACATTCAAGACTATTATCTTGAGCTTCAAAAGGGTATGGTGCGTTGTGGGGTTGTTGAGGACACGGAGGATAAGATTTGTATTTTCTACGGGGTTCTGGCGTGAAATTCGGGACATTGTTGATTATAAAGAATTTACTATCACAACCGTTGTTCCACCTTGTTATGCTTGCGAGAAAAGAATTGCGGGGACGCAGAATCAACTAAGGCACGCACCGGACGACCCTTCTACACCCCGCGAACTACTACATCAACGGGATCGCCCAATTCTTCTTGAGTTTCGTTCTCCTCCACTACACAGTGAACAAGATGGCAGCAGCATGCACCAAGCCACCTTCCACGACACGCCTTGTAGATTCTTCAAAAATTCTTTGCGGGTCCAGCCAAGAGTTCTTCTTCCGTGGCTTCAACGGGCGCTCCTCCGGCATTCGATGCCACCGCGCCATGGGCTTGGTCATGTGCGTAAGAATTGCCCTAGCCAGCGGGCATACATCGCCACGAAGATGGAGGCTACATCGACGCCGGATGTCGAGGAGGATGATGATGTTGCTGCTGTCTCGAACGACAATGGCGGTGGTGATGACGACCTCATCCTTGGTGGGGCGTCCACAGCGACGCTACGGAGCATCATTGTGCAGCGCGTCCTCAGCACGCAGGTACAACAACCCGATAAACTTCAACGCCATAATTTGTTTCAGACCTTCTTTGCAATCAAGAACCGGCGTGCACGTGTCATCATTGATGGAGGAAGTTGCAACAACTTGGTGAGTTCTGATTTGGTAAAGAAGCTTGGCTTGACCACGCGACCGCATCCACATCCATACCATATTCAATGGTTAAATGACTCTGGAAAAGCTAAGGTAACGCAAACATGCCGAGTTCATTTTTCCATTGGTGCTTATGTTGATCATGTTGATTGTGATGTGGTTCCCATGCAAGCATGCTCTCTTTTATTGGGTCGACCTTGGGAATTTGATAATGATGCTTTACACCATGGTAGTAGTAACACATACACTTTTATGCATAAGAAAAAGAAAGTTACTTTACTGCCTTTGACCCCAGCTGAAATTATAGAGGCCGATAGGGCGAGAGCTGCTGCTAATGATCCAAAGGAACATGATAAAACTGAAAAACAGCAAGTACTCCATTTGAAAAATTCTGTTATGCTTGCCACAAAATCAGACCTTGCTGCAATTGATGATGTTAATGATACATGCTATGCTTTTGTGTGCAAAGATGCTTTATTTTCTCTTGATAATATGTCTTGCACTTTGCCTGCTCCTGTTACTAACCTTTTGCAGGAGTTTAGAGATGTTTTCCCTGATGAGATACCTCCAGGACTTCCACCCATTCGAGGATTGAGCACCGATTGATTTGATCCACAGCGAGCTTGCCAAACCGTGGCGTCTGAGGACCAATCCGAAGAGACTAAGGAGATTCAGCGCCAAGTCCAAGACCTTTTGGACCGTGGAGTACGTCACGTGAGAGCCTTAGTCCTTGTCTGTTCTGTTCTTTTGGTTCCAAAAAAAGATGGTTCTTGGCGTATGTGTGTAGATTGTAGAGCCATTAACAACATTACTATACGGTATCGTCATCCTATTCCTAGGCTAGACGACATGCTTGATGAGTTGTGTGGTGCTATAATTTTCACAAAGATTGACTTGCGTAGTGGATACCACCAAATAAGAATGAAACTTGGCGATGAATGGAAACGCTTTTAAAACTAAGTTCGGCTTGTATGAGTGGTTAGTTATGCCTTTTGGTTTAACTAATGCACCTAGCACTTTCATGAGATTAATGAGCGAGGTTTTACGTCCTTTCATTGGCAAATTTGTGGTCGTTTACTTTGATGATATCTTGATTTATAGCAAGTCCATGGATGAACATTCGACTCACTTACGTGCTGTTTTAATGCTTTGAGAGATGCACGTTTGTTTGGTAACCTTGAGAAGTGCACATTTTGCACGGATCGAGTCTCTTTCTTGGCTATGTTGTGACTCCACGGGAATTGAGGTTGATAGAGCCAAGGTGGAGGCGATATGGAGTTGGCCCACGCCCACGACAGGTCTCCCAAGTCGCGGAGTTTTCTTGGCCTTGCAGGATTTTATCGCCGCTTTGTCAAAGAATTCAGCACCATTGCGACACCGTTGATTGAGTTGACAAAGAAGGGTGTCGTGTTCCATTGGGGGCCATCACAAGAGGAGTCCTTTAATCTTTTGAAGGACAAGCTTACGCACGCACCATTGCTCCAACTTCCGGATTTTGGTAAGACTTTTGAACTCGAATGTGATGCTAGCGGAATTGGTATTGGTGGTGTGTTGATGCAAGAAGGCAAACCTGTTGCCTACTTTAGCGAAAAATTGAATGGTCCTGTTCTTAATTATTCCACGTATGATAAAGAATTGTATGCTCTTGTTCGTTCTTTAGAGACGTGGCAACACTATTTATGGCCTAAAGAATTTGTCATTCATTCCGATCATGAATCACTTAAGCATATTCGTAGTCAAACCAATTTGAATCGTAGACATGCTAAGTGGGTTGAATTTATTGAATCTTTTCCTTATGTCATTAAACACAAGAAAGGGAAGGATAATGTGATTCTTGATGCTTTGTCTCGACGCTATACCATGTTGTCTCAACTTGATTGTCGCATTTTGGTCTTGAAACTATTAAAGAACAATATTCTTTTGATGCTGATTTTAAGGATGTGTTGTTGCATTGTAAAGAGGGTCAAGCATGGAATAAATTCGTGATCAATGATGGGTTTTGTTTAGAGCTAACCGCCTATGCATTCCAGTTGGATCCGTTCGTCTTTTGTTGTTGCAGGAGGCGCATGGAGGCGGTTTGATGGGTCATTTGGTGCTAAGAAGGCGGAGGACGTTCGATCACACATTTCTTTTGGCCAAAGATGAGGCGAGATGTTGAGCGGTTTGTGGCTCATTGCACTACATGTCAAAAAGCTAAGTCTCGCTTGAATCCACATGGTTTATATATGCCACTCCTGTTCCTTCTATTCCGTAGGCGATATTTCTATGGACTTTGTTTTAGGGTTGCCCGGGACTAAGAGGGAGAGATAGCATTTTGTTGTTGTGGATCGTTTTTCTAAGATGGCTCACTTTATCCCATGTCATAAAACCGATGATGCCGTTCATATTGCTGACCTCTTTTTCAAAGAGATAGTTCGTTTGCATGGTATGCCTTCTACTATTGTTTCAGATCGTGATGCCAAGTTCTTGAGTCACTTTTGGCGTACTCTATGGAACAAGTTGGGTACAAAGTTGTTGTTCTCTACCACATGTCACCCACAAACTGATGGCCAAACCGAGGTGGTGAACCGCACATTGTCTACCATGTTGAGAGCTATTTTGAAGAACAATTTGAAGCTATGGGAAGAGTGCTTGCCGCATGTTGAGTTCGCATATAATCGAGCGGAACATTCCACCACCAAGGTAAGTCATTTTCAGGTAGTGTATGGATCCAATCCCCGTGCCCCTATTGATATTTTACCTTTGCCTACTAGTGAGAGAGTTCATAATGATGCTAAGGAGCGTGCTGATTTTATTATCAAAATACATGAGACTACTAAGGCAAACATTGAAAAGATGAATGAAAAATATAGGATTCTTGGTAGTAAAGGTAGAAAGGAAGTTAAACTTGAACCGGTGATTTTGTTTGGTTGCACTTGCGAAAGGATAGATTTCCTGAATTAAGAAAGTCAAAATTGATGCCTAGAGCTGCTGGTCCTTTTAAGATAGTTGAGAAGATAAATGATAATGCATATAAACTTGAGTTGCCTCCCGAGTTTGGGGTTAGTCCCACCTTTAACATTTCATATTTGAAGCCATACTTGGGAGAAGAAGATGAGGCTGAGTTGAGGGCAACTCCGCTTCAAGAGGGGGAGGATGATGAGGACATCACTTCTTGGATACACACAACACTCCTCCACTTGATATTCAAGGACCAATCACTAGAGCTCGCGCCGACAATTGAATTTAGAGGTGAGCTCGTTCCTAAGTACTTCTTTTGGTTCATTTGAGAATCGATTGCTACCTAATGATTTAATTATGATTAGGAACCATGGAGAGGATCAAGAAGTACTTGGAGAAGGGCTACGAGGCGCACAAGTCCAGCAAGGAAGGACGAATCATGTTGGATGTCCAACTCAAACCGACTTCGAATCCAATTCGGAGTCCAGGACCAAACTGCACTAAACGGACGCCCAGATCGCATCCGGACTCCGTTTTGGACGTTCCACATATGTATGGAAAGCTGAGAAGATAACCTTTCCAATGGCTCTGGTCTCATATCAAAATTCCTTCTGAGTCAACGGGAATCGTCAAAATAAGTGGACGTCCAGAATCTGTCAGGGTGCTGCGACACCGTCTTTTGGGCCGTTCGGCTTTGTATCGTGTTGGAGTCCATTAAGGACGCGTCCAGGGGTTTTACACGCCCCTTACTCCTTTATATACAGCCACCACCCCCACCATTAGGGTGGGGTTTTGCTTAGATTAATTCTGTCTTTGAACAGTTTCGCCGTCATCGGTTTGTGAAACCCCAATTTTCGAGTGCTTCATCAATATATCTGCAATTTGGTTGTGTTCTTCCTTGTGTTCTTCGATTCGCAGGCGAGGATTAGCCTTCTTGGCAAGGTCAACCGGGCAGCGCACGGTTGATAACCTGAGGAGACGTGGTGCTGCGATTGCGGGGTTCGGAACGTGTCGTTCGGAAGCCGGATCGATTTGTGTCGCACCTCCACCAAAATCGAACATATCCAGAACCTGTTGGAAGATCGGGACCCCGTTCCCATCAACAAGGCACCAACTCGTCGATTTGGGTTCAAGACTACCTTAAGCAAGAAGCACAACTATCGCAAGGCGGTCTAAGGTACTCTCAGTACTTGAGGAGATTGATTTGAGCGATATTGATTCAGCAAGTGATGGGGAGGATAATGGCAAGAAGTCAAAGGAGGTGGATTTCACAGGAATATGCTTTATGACAAACAGTGAGGAATTCGATAATGATGACCTCTACAGTGATCCTGATGAGGTAAAATCTTCTTATACTGATTTATCTTGTGTTGTGCTTAGATTGACAGAGGAGCTCAATAAGTATAAAAAGAAAATTAAAAATCAAGATCTTGTTGTTGAGAACTTAAAATTTGACATTCATAGACTTAGAGCTTCTTTCCTGATGATGAATCATGTGAGTCCTATCAAGTTTTATATTCGGAGTTGGAGTCTACTAGAAAAATTAATGCATCAACCTTGGTTCAATTTGCTGATGTAACTGCTAGACTTGATGAATTAAAATTGGCACACAATCCTTGTGATGAAAATTTAAACCTTGCATATGAGGAAATTGAAAAGCTCAAGTCTAGTTCCTCTGCTTAACCCAAAGCTTGCTCTAAGTGTGATTTGCTTTAGGCTAGGCTTAATTCATCTCAGGAGTCAATTCAATAAATGCTTTATAATGAGATTGTTTCTTGCTCTAATTGTCCTAAGCTTAACACTGAAATAGAAGATTTGACTAGATAACTTAATGATTTTGCTGAAAAGGAGAAATTGGTCCAGTCTAGTGCTTCCAAGGAGATTGTAAATGAATCTGTTAGGTGCTTATCTTGTTCCACACTGTCTAAAGAAAATGAGTATCTTAAAAACACTTTAGAGAGGTTTTCTTTTGGTAAGAAGAATTTGAATATAATTCTAGACAAGTCAAAAACTAGTGTGAAAAATCATGGTCTAGGATTTAATTTTATTGAGTATGCTAAGAATAATCCTCCTAAAGTGGTCAAACTACTCGAATCAGGAAAATTTGAAGTAGAATCGGAACCAAAACAAGTCATTTTTAGATCTGCTAGTTTTGCAAAAGAATACCCTACCAAACTGAGTGCTGTTAAGTCAGTTGATACGACCAGTCATCATGTCAAGTATCAATGTACTTATTGTAGTAAAGCTGGCCACTTGGTTCAATTCTGTTTTAGAAAAGCAAAGAAAGAGAAGAAAGACAGGGTAAAGAAGCGTGTTCGATCAGGTGCTCCCTATGGTCAAATCAGTGCAGCTGGATCAGGTGCTCGACCAATTGATTCTCACTGTTGGACCAGCTTCACAAGAGAGTTTCAACTAGTCTTTGTTGCTCGATTGGACCAATCAGTGATCAAAACATCGATACACAGTCAGTCAGATCACTCTCGACTAGCATTGTCCAAGTGACTTGACCATCAGTGGTTAGACCAGCTTTTCTGAGGAGGTCAGACCGCCCAGTGGTTAGACCAGTTGTTCATCGACTGTCTGATCGAAATATGACAAATTCTTATGCTTCACATAAATCTTTGTTAGTGCATACTTTTTCTCCTGTTTGTCGAGTATCTCAGTACTGGATACCTAAATCTCTACTATCTAACCCTATTACTAAGATACCGATGATTGTTCATGCTCTGTAGGCTCGTCGCAAGAGGAAGGAGAGCATATAGCTCATCTACTCCAGTTGCTCTCACCACATGACCGGAGATTCACGATGCTTCTCATCCCTCACTCGTGCCCCCGGTGATGAGATGATCACTCTTGGAGACAACTCTCAAGGATGAATTCTGGCTAAATGCACTAAGCACATCAACGATAAGTTCATCTTAAAGGACGTCGCTTTCGTCAGTAAGTTGAGCTATAATCTACTTTCGATTTCACAGTTGGTAGATGAAAATCTTTAGGCGAACTTTAAAAAGTATTCTTGCTGTATCTTAGATTCACCTAGTGATCTTGTTTGCAAAATAAGTCGAGTTGGTCGCTTTTTTAAGGGCGATTTTTTGCATTCAGCATTTTCTGATCTTAGCTGTCTTATTTCATCACACTCTAAGAATTTGTTCTTCTGGCACCGTAGATTATGTCACATTGGTTTTGGTCATCTAGCTCGGCTCAGTAATATGAATCTGGTTAGAGGAATTTCTAGTCTTAAGATTTAAAAGTCAATGGATCTAGTTTGTTCCCCTTGTCGACATAATAAGATGGTCGCATTGTCTCATCCCCACTCTCTCTTGTGATGACTGATTCCCCAGGACAACTATTGCACATGGACACTGTAGGTCCTTCTAGAGTTTAGCCTGTTGAAGGTAAATGGTATGTTCTTGTTATTATTGACGATTACTCTAGTTATTCTTGGGTGTATTTTATGGTCTCTAAAGATGAAACTTTCGGCTATTTTTGAGATCTAGCTCTTAGACTTGCTAATAATCTTCTAGGAGCACTTAGAGTAATTAGAAGTGATAATGAAACTGAATTCAAGAACTCATCATTTCCTTCCTTTTGTGCCGAAAAGGGTTTAGGCCATCAATTTTCGTCAGCTCAAGTGCTGCAACAGAACGGTGTGGTTGAACGTAAGAATAGAACCTTGGTCGAGATGGGTAGAACAATGCTAAATGAACATGCTACTCCTAGGAAGTATTGGGCTGAAGTTGTTTTGACTGCTTGCTATATTTCAAATAGAGTTTTGTCGCGAGCTAAATTGCATAAAACTTCCTACGAGCTTCGTTTTGGCTGTTTTCCTAATATTTCTCACTTTAAGGTGTTTGGATGTTGATGCTTCATCCTTAAACATGGCAATATTGGTAAATTTGAATCTAGATCCTTAGATGACATCTTTCTTGGGTATGCAATTCACACTCGGGGTTATCGGGCACTCAACTTAGAAACTAACAAAATCGTTGAGACCTGCGAGGTCACTTTTGCTAAGGCTAGTCCTGGCACTAGACCCAACAATGTAGATATACAATCAGTTGACAAACTCGATGACATCTTCTATAACTCCGATGACAATAACAGGGAGTCCTCGAGCTACACTGCGACACCATGACAACTCTACAACTCCTACGACTACAGCTACTGCGACTGCACCCCCGACAACAGCTGCTACGACTACAGTTACTACGACCACTCCTACGACTACAGCTACTATGATTGCACCTTCGACGACAGTCACTAGGACCACTCCTACGACTCCATCTACTATGACTGCACCTATGTCTACTACGACTGCTTCTATGACCACTCCGCAGGCACCTCTACATATTCAATGACATATCCCCAAGAATAAATGATTCGTGAGTTAAATGAGGGGGTTCTTCATAGCAGGTATAACTCCAATGTCTCATACGCTCATTCTGCTTTCGTCTCCTCTTTTGAACCCCAAGATGTAAGTCACGCTTTATCTTATGAGTCTTGAATTAATACCGTGCATAAGGAATTATAAAACTTTGAGCGTAATAAAGTCTGGACCCTAGTCTCACTTCCTCATGGTCATAATGTTATTGGAACTAAATGGGTTTTTAAGAATAAATAGAGTGAGGATGGTGTTGTTGTTCGAAATAAGACTAGACTTATGGCTCAAGGATTTATCCAGGTAGAGGGTCTTCATTTTGGTGAAACATTTGCTCATGTTGCTCGATTAGAAGCTATCAGAATTTTCTTAGCTTTTGCTGCTTCAAAGGGTTTTAGACTATATCAAATGGATGTGAAAGTGTTTTTTAATGGCTATATCGAGGAGGGGGTTTATGTAAGACAACCACCTGACTTTAAGAATCCTAAATTTCCTGATCATGTCTACAAATTGTCTAAAGATTTATATAGTCTAAAACAAGCATCCAGAGCATGGTATGATAGGATTAAATTATCTTTACTAAAAAATAAGTTTCAAATGATCTTTAACTCATTTAGATTTATGTGGATGATATCACATTTGGTTGTTCTTCTCATGATCTTATTTTCAAGTTTTCAGATACTATGGGCAGGGAATTCGAGATGAGTATGATGGGAAAGCTCACATTCTTCCTAGGCTTTTAGATTAAGTAATCGAAAATAGGTACTTTTATTCATCAAACTAAGAACACCAAAGATCTACTTCGTCGGTTTGACATGGGAGCAGTCAAACCCATTTCCACACCCATGAGATCTACAAATATATTAGATCCTGATGAAGATGGAGAGCTTGTTGATCAAAAGGAATACAGAAGCATAATTGGCTCGCTTTTGTATCTCACCGCTTCAAGGCCAGACATACACTTTGCTGTGTGTTTGTGTGCTCGATTTCAAGTTTCCCCACGTGCTCCACATCATCAAGCGGTAAAATGAATTTTCAGGTATCTTCAGTCAACTTTGAAATTTGGCGTATGGTACTCTTTTTTCTCTTGTCTTACTCTTAGAACTTATTCAGATGCAGATTTTAGGGGTTGTCGAATTGATAGGAATAGTACTTCTGGCACATGTCACTTTTTAGGCACATCTCTTGTTTCATGGGCTTCTAGAAAATAGGTCTCTATTGCACTTTCAACTACTAAGGTTGAATATGTAGCTGCTGCTTCTTGTTGCTCTCAATTACTTTGGATGACAGCTACTCTTAAGGATTTTGGCTTAAATTTGGATAGTGTTCTACTTTTCTGCGATAATACTAGTGCGATTAGTATTGCTAAAAATCCTATGCAACACTCAAGGACCAAACATATTGATATTCGCTATCATTTTCTTAGAGACCATGTAGAAAAGGGAGATATTGTCTTGCATTTTATTGATTCCGATTCTTAAGTTGTTGATATATTCACCAAACCACTTAATTCTTGTCATTTGGCTCGTTTGCGGAGTGGGTTGGGTGTGTTGCATCCAATGGGGTTATTCTGAGGAGGAGCTTGGTGTTTAAAGTTTCGGAAGCTTTGTTTATTATACTTGCCAAACAATATATCAAGTCCAAACCTTGAAATCAAATGAGTAGAAGAGCTTTATGTATCATATTTACTCATATGCTATGTAGTTTTGATCATGACTGGTTCTAATAAATATGCTACATTTAAATTAAAGTATGACATGGCAGAACACTTTGACTAGATTAATTATAGATAGAACTTTGCGATGTTTATCTAAAAGGATTAGCAATCTTAGCTATGAGGCTAGTCTGTTTTATGTTGCAATCTTTTTATGATTACTCAAATTGGCATGTTATTATAAAAAATGTATAAATGAAAAGAAGTATGCTTTAAGCATGTCATGGTTAAACAAAAAAAAAGGCACAAAAAGTGCATAAATGAAAAGAAGCATTCTTCAAGCATGCCACCATTTAATAAAAAAATTGCTATAAAGATGGTATTATGAAAAGAAGTATGCTATAAGCATGCCACATGCTAAAAGGTCTGAGTATGGAACAATAGGTTGCCATACGAGACTGCTAACTCGTCTAGATTTAAGGTTTGCTTTACTTTTAGGCTTTGACTTTTTGTTGTGATATCTCATAGTGCTCTCTATAATCGGTTTGGTCAATGTTGAGATGTCTGTCTTTAATCTAATTTGCTTAATTATGTTAAAGACTAGTTTTGATAGTGCTATATGATATATGAGTTTATATGATCAAGGGAGCTCTACACAAAAAGATGACTTGCTTAAATTCTTAAATCAATGCCACGCGAGTTGGATAATCCTCAAAGCTTCTAGATGTTTATTCTCTTCCTTCTTTTTAGAATTATTCTCTTTCTAGAGCCCTTGATGATTTCATTGCCAAAGGGGTGAAATTAGACAAAGCGGGAGAATTAGAGAGTTTTCTGAAATTGGAGAGTTTTCTGTGGTTGTTTATGTGCTTTTCTTACGTAAAAATTGTTCTCTAGAGTTGAGGGGGAGTTTTCTGAGTGGTCTATGCGCTTTTGGTTGTGGTTAGTTTCTCTTGCAAATTCTCTTATTCAAAATCTTTTGAGATGTTGTCAATGTATTCATCAAGGGAGAGATTATTAGACCATCTGGTGGTCATGGATTTAGTGATGATGAATTATTGGAATTTGCATTCATGAATGTTTGGGTCGATGCGCTTCTGTTCTTGAGTTTTCAGGTTTAACGGTTTGACCGGTTTGTATTGGGTAGTCTGACCGGCTCTTCGACAACGCATGGAAGTCGGTGGTCTGAACGACCTTATATTGTTGGCCCAAATAGCTCTATGCTGGGTGGTTCAAATGACTTTGTTCGATCAGCAGACTTCAATCATGTTAGGTTTTGATTATGGTATTTTGACCACAGTACTGCGAGATTTCGATCATGTCTGACTTCGACCACGTCCAGCTTTGACCATGTCTGATAATGACCACATCCGGCTTTGACTACGGCCTTTTTGACCACAGTAGAACGACCACATAGTAATCGGTAAGCTTCGATCTCAAACAGCAAACTGGTCATAGCTACAATACTTTTTCATATTCATAGACTTTACTAGTTGATGCTCGATAGACGTGGCTTTTATTGGTCAGTACTCGGTAGTGAAAGACTTTGTGATCGATGGTCATAGATTTCACGGACTGCTATCATAGTCATAGACTTTGTGGTCTGCTATTGCTGTCTTTGGCTTTTCGGTCGGTTGTCGTAGACCACGTGATCGAAAGTCGAAGGTTTTGCGATCGGTTGTCGTAAGCTTCACAGTCCACACTCGTAGACTTCATGGTCGGTACGAGTGTTTTAACTCTCGCTATCTTTGAGTACTTCGAGTACTCATGTTAGGCCAGCGGTAGGACTAGCTGGCGGTGATTGTGAATAGTGTTCGGAGGAACGGTACTCATAATCGTAGTGATCGGTACTCGGTAGTCGGTACTCGATGGTTCTGGTCGGTAGCAATGCTGGTATCCCTAAGTGTTTTGAGCTGAGCGATGGTAATTCCCAAGCATTTGTCATTTTCGAGTACTTGTTGAGTTAGCTATTGTATTGATTGATTTGAAGCTGATTTCTGGATAGCGATGAGATTAGTGGTCGTGGATGACCTAGTTGGTGTTGATGGTTTGTTGAGGTTGTGATTATATGTGTGTGTGTTGATGACGGTTAAGTTGGGAAGAACTTGTGTTGGGAAATGTTTCTTTGGTCTTTGCATGTGCAGGTGAGCATAGAGATGATCACGGTCGGTGACAATGAGGACCGGGACTAGGATGGGGAGATTTGAGGTCTAGACAGTTTAGGATGTCACGCGAGGTGGCCGGGCTAACGCTGGAGTACGTGGATATCAAAGGAGGTGATGCGTGGAGAAGCTACGGGCGGTGTAGAATCATGTAGAATCGTAGTAGAATCATGGTAGAATTGCAGTAGAATCATGTAGAATCACGTATCATTCAAGATTATGAAAGACTTATGTGTTTGGTTGTTTCCTATCTCTCAATTCAAGTTGTATGTTAAATACTAAGTAGTTAATATCTTAAACATTAAGATTTGAAGGTTTGGAATAATAAAAATTAATTTAATTATCTATTTATTTTACATTTTTATGTAAAGTGATCAGATTATGGCAATATTGATAACATCGCTCTCCTAGTCGTAGCTCTCAATGACATAGGATTTAAACCATGATTCTAGTGGTGAATAATATATATTTATTAATCAAATTAGATGCCAAATGACCAAGTAAACACTCATATCACTCTTGGTATACACGATAAATTAGAATAAATATATTTTTGGTAGAATTGAGTAGGATTTTAGATTATACGATTCGATTCTAGAATGTGATCCTATCAAACTGTCTTCAATCCAATTTAGAATCATAATTCTGACAACCTTGCCCAAGACATGTGATTTGAAAGAGGTACACCTACAGAACTGTAAATTCACCTAGAGCAATGAAAGAGACAACGCAACCCTGGTCAGACTGGACAGATTCTTCTAAACAACTCTTGGAATGCCACTTTCAATAACCACGTATTGCATGCCTTATCTACATATCACTAGGACCACTACCCCTACTCCTATCAAACACGAGTGGCCCGCGACTACTAAAGAGCTTTCACTTTGAAAACTTCTGGACTCGGCTACCGCAATTCCTACACATAGTTCAACAAGCATAGGGGAACCAATCCTTGGGCTAGATCCGATTCTAAGGCTAAACAACAAATTGGCAAACATGGTGAGAATGCTCAAAATTTGGAGCAAGAGAATGTTCCCAGAGAACAAACTCCAGCTACATATGGCCCAAGAGATCATCTTGCGCTTAGATATTGCATAAGATAATAGGCCCCTTTCATTGGAATAGAGGGACATGCGGATACGCCTAAAGAAAAGGGTGATGGGCCTAGCCATAATTGAAAAAGCTAGGAAGAAGCAGACGGCATGAATCAATTGGCTATGAGAGGGAGATGCAAATACAAAATTCTTCGACATTAGAATGAATTGTCGCAAGAGGAAGAATTTTATCTAGCGGCTCTCCATAGGACGGGAATGGGCAGTGACACATGAACATAAAGCAAATATGCTCTTCGCCCACTTCAACCAACTCATGGGACAGAGATAGCATGCAGTCACCTACTTCAATTGGGAGACTCTTTAGCTGCCACGAATAGATCTGCAACCCTTAGTTGCTCCCTTCACCGCACATGAGGCGCATCAAGCGATACTTCAATTGCTGGCTGACAAAGCTCCAGGTCCCAACGGGTTCAACTGAACCTTCTACCGCGCATGCTGGGACATCATAAAGGATGACCTCATGGCTGCCCTATAGGCCTTCTTCAACTTGAGAACAAACATTTCCCTTGCATGAACACTGCAAAATTGATCTTGCTACCAAAAAAAGATGGATCCACCTCTATAGGGGATTTTAGACCCATCAGTCTTATCCATAGTGTATCCAAAATTATTACAAAAATCATGGCATCGTGACTGATGCCCTACATGAATGAGCTTATCTTCCTAAGCCAAAGTGCATTCATTAGAGGGAGATGCATTCAAGACAACTACCTCTACATTCGCAACCTAGCAAGAAGATACCATCGGAGCAAAACATCATCCCTTCTCATCAAGCTCGACATTGCAAAAGTATTTGACTTGGTCCGTTGGGAATACCTACTTGATCTTCTGGAACATAGGGGTTTCTTGACACGCTGGAGATACTGGGTTTCATGCCTCGTATCCACTGCCACCTCAAGAATCCTCCTCAATGGAGTCCTAGGGGATAAATTACAACGCCACAGAGGCATCCGACAGGGTGAACCTTTATCTCCTTCCCTTTTTATCTTAGCGATCGACCAGCTGTAGAAAATTCTAGACATTACAATGGAGCTTGGTGCTCTACGGCCCCTATGGGGTCGCCCAGTCACCCTCCGAACCTCCCTATACGCTGACAATGCTGCCATCTTCCTAGTGCCAGAGCAACAAGATGTCTACACTCTCGTCCAAATCCTACAAAAGTTCAGAGGCACGATAGGTTCGCGCACCAATCTTCATAAAAGCTAGATGGCACCAATCAGCTACAACTAGATTGACCTACAAGAAATATTGATTGACTTACCTGCACAACATGCCTCCTTCCCGATGAAGTACCATGGCCTACCGCTCGCAATCAAAAAACTTCACAAGGTAGACTTCCAAGTACTACAAGACAAATATACAAGCTGCCTAGCAGGATGGCGTGGCAAGCTGTTTACTTTCGCGGGTAGGAACACTTTGATCAAATTTGTTTTGACACCCCAGTCGACCTACCTTCTTACAGCCATCAAGGCATCGAAATGTGTGATTAAAACACTTAATAAATGGATGAGATGGTTACTTTGGGCCGGATCAGAGTAGCAATTAATGGGTAGAGCTATAAGGTCAATTGGGATAGAGTTTGCGGGCCTACACAGATGTGAGGATTGGGCCTCCTAGACCAAGAGCGCTTCGCTAGGGCTCTGAGACTTAGATGGCTTTGGCAGGAATGGTGATGAGGACATCACTTCTTCGGATATACACAACACTCCTCCACTTGATATTCAAGGACCAATTACTAGAGCTCGCGCCCGACAATTGAATTTACATGTGAGCTCGTTCCTAAGTACTTCTTTTTGTTCATTTGAGAATCGATTACTACCTAATGATTTAATTATGATTAGGAACCATGGAGAGGATCAAGAAGTACTTGGAGAAGGGCTACGAGGCGCACGAGTCCAGCAAGGGTGGTCGAATCATGTTGGATGTCCAACTCAAGCCCACTTCGAATCCAATTCGGAGTCTAGGACCAGGCCGCACTAAAACGGACGCCCAGATCGCATCCGGACTCCGTTTTGGACGTTCCACATATGTATGGAAAGCTGAGAAGATAAGCTTTCCAATGGCTCTGGTCTCATATCAAAATTCCTTCTGAGTCAACGGGAATCGTCGAAACAAGTGGACGTCCAGAATCTGTCAGGGTGCTGTGACACCGTCTTTTGGGCCGTTCGGCTTTGTATCGTGTTGGAGTCCATTAAGGACGCGTCCAGGGGTTTTGCTTAGATTAATTCTGTCTTTGAACAGTTTCGCCGTCATCGGTTTGTGAGACCCCAATTTTCGAGTGCTTCATCAATATATCTGCAATTTGGTTGTGTTCTTCCTTGTTCTTGCTTGTGTTCTTCGATTCGCAGGCGAGGATTAGCCTTCTTGGCAAGGTCAACCGGGCAGCGCACGGTTGATAACCTGAGGAGACGTGGTGCTGCGATTGCGGGGTTCGGGACGTGTTGTTCGGAAGCCGGATCGATTTGTGTCGCGACTCCACCAAATCGAATTTATCCAGAACCTGTTGGAAGATCGGGACCCCGTTCCCATCAAATGGAGCCCAAACCAAACCTTGGCAAGGAATGGAAACCACGTGCATTGACCTAGATCGGCGTCTCCTCGCAGCGGCCACAACCATAACAATTAGCGATGGTATGAAGGCATTGTTCTGGACTTCCACGTGGGCTGATGACAACAGACTTTGTGATATTGAGCCCACCATCTTCAAGGCATCCAGAAGGAAAAACAACACCCTACAGACTGCCTTGATAGGGAACAACTGGCTACATGACCTAACTTGAATGGATGGTATAACACCGCCGCACATACACGAGTTAGTCTCCATATGGGGACACACGTCTACGATTACTCTACACGAGGCAGCTGATGACACAATCACATGGATACTAACTACCAACGGCATGTACACGGCTGCCTCAGCATGCAAAGCACAATTCTTTCGGGCGTTCAAACCACTATGAAACCTTTAGTCTGGAAAACTTGGGCGCTACAAAAATGTAAAATCTTCGCCTGGTTGGCCATACAAAATAGACTATGGACTGCAGATCGCCTGGACAAGCGTGGCTGGCCTAATCATCTCATGTGCCCCCTGTGTAGACAGGAGTCAAAATCCACCATACTCCTACTGGTCGGGTGACACTACACCACAAGAATTTGGACTTCTATAGCGTAGTGGACTGCTTGCGACTCCATCAACTCAGCTTCCTAGTAGACATTTCACTCGGTCCGAGACTAGTGGGAGGATGTTGTTCTCTGGCCTGGAACACCACGAAAAGCTATGGCATCACTAATGATGCTAGTCTCTTGGCAAATTTAGAAGAAACTGAATGCCTACATTTTCTGATCGATGGTAACTGCACCCCCACTCTTGATTGCCGCCATTAAGGAGGAGGCCAGAGCCTGGGCCCTAGCAGGGGCCAAGAGATTATAGGAGCTCCAATAATTTCTATAACAACAACATAGTTTTCTTTTAGGCTAGCTCCTGGGCACTCCCCTGTCTCTCAAACCATCCCTGTTTTTTTTTGTTTCCAATCTCCCTTTGAAGTAATAGAAGGTAGCCCTCCTGCCCAGTTAAAAAAAAGCTAAGTCCAACAGTTTATATGATATTTGATTCAAGTTGCAGACTATTAGGTAGTGCTCGACATAATAATATCTACCATACCTGTTCGGCTAAACGAGGGATGCTATTTTGTGGTCATCCTTTGCCATCTCCACAGTTTTGTCCTTCGCGGCTACTATTTTCCTCCCTGCGGATGAGTTCACCATCGAAATCTCAAAATTCAAACTTTCAATTGGATTGAGAGAACCTTCAAATTTCGGATTTTAGAGAGCTGTCACCTAGATCGAGAGAAAACATCCAACTGGATTTGGAGAACGTTCAACCGATGGCCGTGTTTTAGCAATATTTTGTGGTGCAATACTAAGGAACACTATACCGTCCCCTCCAAACCAACGGGATAGACATCAACCGTTAGAAACATCTGGACTCTCCACATGAGCATACATTTTCTCCTTTTCTCATGAGTCCTTACTCGGTCATAGCTACATCTCTCCTCCCAAACTACTGTCTTCTTCTGATGTACATCTTAGTGCTTGTCTCCCGTCGCTATCCAAGAAATAGGTCATGGGAAGCCCTTGCTCTTAGTCTACCTCTTGCTCGGCATCACAAAGCACTTGGAGTCCCCGTCTTCACCACCGGTAGTCACCGGTTACTCTCAGATATGGCCGGTGTGGACTTCCTATACTGATCGGGGATCTCAGATCTGCTCGGTGTGGTCCTTCCTCACGGATCCCATGTGGATTTGGCATCAATCGCCTTGCCTTCCTGTGTGCTGGCTCTATTCGGCCGTCATGCTTTGTCTTCCACACTCTTCTATCCTCACCTCCTCCACCGCCTCCCACGGTCACCACCATCGTGCGTGCCTCTCCTAGGCTGCCTGAACACGCTAGACTCCGCGCATTTCCATCGCCGGATATGGTCTTCTCCATCGCCATCAAACATCCATCTTCACCAGATTTGCTCTTCCCCATCACTACTAACGCTGGATCGTGTCATCTCCATCGTCGTTGAGCTTTGTCTTACCGAATCTGGCCAATCCATCGTCGCTGGATTTCATCTGCATCAGATCTGGTCTCCCCCACTCAAACATGAGCCTGATCCAGCACGAATTCGCTTGCATCGATGCCATTTGGAGCCAAAAGCCATGTCCCAGATCCTCACACACGTGAAGCTCCTGCTCCGCCACCACATGGTCACCATGGCGGCGCTCGACGCAGGCCTCCCGACGGACGTTGTCCACCATTTCTCCGAGATGAGGTTTCATGACTTAGTTTCATCGTGTTTCATAAAGTTTCGTGAGGTTTTATGACTAAGTTTTATAGTGTTTCATTAAGTTTTATAAAGTTTCAGGAGATTTCATATCTCAGTTAACTAAGTTTTTATAACGTTTTATGTCTAATTTTTAATGTTTCATAATATTTCATAAAGTTTTATAGAGGTTTCATGTCTAAAGTGACTAACTTCCACGAAACATATTCTAAACTCTATAAAGCTTTGTGAAACTCGTAACTTATAGATAAAGCCCAATGGAACTTAGATATACCATTAGAAATCTTACTAACAGTATACCGTTCGCTAACCTTCGCGGGCAAAGCAAATTACCTCATGTTGGCTAATGGCTTGGGCCGAGCCACCCTATCTCCAAAGTGCCATGCTAGCCCGCGTCCGGCCCAGCCGACAAATGCTCCGGATTCTCCGGATGACCCAGATGCAACATCCCGAATCGTAAAGCACCATCCCCACCTCCAGGCTCCTCCAGGCCAGTCGGTATTCACCAACGGCCGCGCGCGCGGGAAACCCAAACCCACACACCAGCTCGCGCGCCAAAATGCTGCCGCCATCGCCGCCACCGCCGCCGCGGCGGCTAGACTTCCCGGCGTTCCCGTTCCCTCCGTACCCGATCCAATCGGAGTTCATGTCCTTCCTCTACGCCGCCCTCTCCTCAGGCCCCGGCGCCCTCGCCCTCCTCGAGAGCCCCACCGGTGAGCACCACCTTGCCCCCTTCTCTTTGCCCACCCCCCTCAAAACCCTAACCGTTTCGATTCCCCTCCGGCGCCGCAGGCACAGGGAAGACCCTCAGCATCATCTGCAGCGCGCTCCAGTGGCTCCTCGACTACCGCGACGCGGCCGCGCGGGGCCACCCCAGCCGGGCCAATGGCTCCGCCGCCGCGCCCGGCGGTGGCGACGACGACGAACCCGAGTGGATGAGGGATTTCACGCCGCTACCACCGGAGAAGGAGACTAGGAAGAAGACGAAGCCTCCCGACGCGAGGAGGCAGGCGCCCAGGAAGACGGCGGGTTCGGAGAAATCCGAGGGATTTGCGGAGGACGTCGACGAGGAGGAGTTCTTGCTGGAGGAGTACGAGAGCGACAGCGAGGACGGCACGAGGCGAGAGGCCGGGAAGCGGGCGCATTGTGGTAGTAGTAGTGAGGGCGAGGAGGATGGGGAGGAAGAGCTGGAGGAGGAGGAGGTGACGCCCAAGGTGTACTTCACTAGCCGCACGCACTCGCAGCTCTCGCAGTTTGTCGGGGAGCTCAAGAAGACGCAGTTCGCGGGGCGGCTCAGGACGGTGTGCTTGGGTTCCAGGAAGAACTTGTGCATTAACAATGGTGAGGGGATTAATTGGTTAACTTTGTTCTGTTTTTTCATGTTGGGGATTGGGGTGAATTGATGTGTGGTGCGTTTGCTTGCAGACGTTCGGAAGCTGGCGAGCACGAACCGAATCAATGAGAGGTGCTTGGAACTGCAAAAGAATAAGAAAAGCAGCAAGATTAAGGTCTGCCAAGTCCATTGGATTTTTGTTTGGAATGCTTAGCTGTTGATTGTTACAGGTTATCGTTGACTTCTGCACCCAAATTTAGTTATCTCTTGTCCGTTTAGAGCCTGGCATGCTTATTAGTATTGTTTCATGACCTTGATTTCTTCAGAAGTCCTCTAAGCTGAACTTTGATTTTGTTAATTCTTGGTGGAAATACACACTATAAATGCACACAAGTACATTTTCACAAAACTTACATCCAATGTGCTTGTAATCAATTTTTTTTTGCCGCACCATACACTGATTTTCAGCATTTTAACTGCTTAATTTTGATATTTACATATGCAGTGGTTAAAAACCAACAGTATGCTGCCATTTACAACTTGTTTGATAATATGCTGCCATTTACAACTTGTTTGATAACTACTAATTAGTTGAGTGGTCATCAATATGCAGGTCGAGGGTGATAACAGAAAGGTGTGCCGAGCAAAGACTTCTTGTGGGTGCCCAATGTTAAGAAAGAGAAGTCTTCAGAAGGAATTCAAGATTGAAGTGTCATATCAAGGTGCATTGGACATCGAGGATTTGGCAGAAACAGGGAAGAAGATTGGAACATGTCCATACTACGGTGCACGTGACATGGTCTGCTCAGCTGACCTTGTAGTCCTTCCTTATCAGTCTTTATTGCTGAAGTCTGCTAGAGAATCACTTGGTCTTAATCTGAAGAACAGTGTTGTCATCATAGATGAGGCTCACAACTTACCAGACTCCCTCACTAGTATGTACAACTCAAAGATTACATCTTCGCAGGTTACTCTTTCTCATAATTCACCTGTCCCTCACAGTCTGGCAACAATATTTTCGTTCTGATTTATAGATATCCACATCTGTTAGCAACTGTATTGTGTTGCATTTCTTTCAACAAAATTGTTGTTTTATTCTATTCCATCCTATTCATTTAATTCAGAAATATCCCTACTACATAACTGGTGATTGTGGCTTCATATTGTCATGTCCGTAATGCACATTCGATGTTGTTAAAGCTCCAAACACAGATATTATTAGAACAAAAATCATATAAAAGGGGCCTAACCATATAGATTTTGCTAGCACTAGCAGTGAGTTTAACTTTACTCGGCTGATTCGTTATGGCAGATGATAAGATCTTAAATATGATATTATCTGATCCATGTTTTTTGTTAAATTCCTTTGCAAAGCAAAATTCAATTTGTACATGAACTGAGATTTTTCACTTTCAAGTGTAGAAAAATCTTCATGTTTATGGACTAATTCATTGTCTGATTCTCATTTTCCTTTTGCATTGCTAGTTGAAGGCAGTTCTGTCCCACCTGGAGGCATATCTCAATAGATTTCAGAGTGTTTTGGGAGCTGGAAATCGACGTTACATCCAGACCTTGACAGTTTTAACACGGTCATTTCTGCGAGTTTTGATAAGCAATCAAGATAGTGCCTCCGCTATGACCTCTATGACTATAAACCAATTCTTATTCTCCCTTGATATTGATAACATAAACATAGTAAAACTTTGCCAGTATGTGAAGGAAAGCAATATAATTCACAAGGTGACATAGTTCTTCCACCAAATATCCATTCAATCGTGCACTGTCTAGATCAATTGACCATTGATTTGCAGGTTAGCAGCTATGCCAACAAATTAATCATCACCCAAGATGTTGTGAATCATTTGAATTACCAGCACCTACTTGATGAAGGAAGCAGCATAGCAAGCTTTCAGGCATTGGCTGACTTTTTATCCTCCCTGTTGAACTGCAATAACGATGGGAGAGTCATAGTTGCAAGGCAAAAACTCGGTGGACAATCTGAAGATGCATATCTTAAATTTGTGATGCTTTGTGCAGAGAAAATATTTTCAGAGGTGCTGTAACCTTGCTTTGTATGTTGCTTGGTGATAATAGGTATCTTATTTCATGTAACTATTTATGGTTTTTATTCCTTATTTCCTGTTGCAGGTTACACGTGATGCATATGCCGTTATTCTAGCTGGTGGAACCCTTCAGCCTATTGAAGAAACAAGGATACGCTTGTTTCCAAGCTTATCGCCTAGTGATATTAAATTCTTCTCTTGCAACCATATTGTTCCTCCTGAGAGCATTCTTCCTATAGCTGTCGCACGTGGACCCTCAGGCATGGCATTTGATTTCAGCTATAGTTCTAGGAGTTCTCCTACCATGGTTTGTACTTCATACCTCGAGTCATTTCTCCTTTTCGTTTGCTACTCTAGCATATACACCCTCGATTACAAATGTAAGTTATTTTGGACGTTGACATGGTCTTCAAGTTGACACTTTGACCATCAATTTTTATAAAAATGCATTGTTTTAAATAAAAATAAATATACATTAAGAAAGTATATTTCATGATGAATCTAGTTATACCAATTTTATATCGTTAATCTTCATAATTCTTTATATATTAATGGTCAAACCTAAAAATGTTTGTCCGGTACGAATTCTAAAATGGTTCACATTTGGAGTCGGGGGTAGTACTGTTAAATTACAAGATATATGAGTTTATCTTGCAGAAGGCTTGCAATGTTACAGCTTGCTCAAATGTTCTAAAAAAAGAGCTTGCTGAAATGCACTTGCATTAGTGCATAACAGCACAGGTCCTGATTTATTCTGTTGTTTTTATTATATAAGCTGTAGCCTTCTATATGAGTGCATGATTTGATCCATGCAAACTCTTTCCCAATGGCGATAATTTACTATTTATATTTGTTGTTGACGATTTTTTTTGGTGTAATATGCTGCACTCAAAGCATGTCATGTTTTGTGCCTATTCCTATTTTCCTATCTGTACAGATTGAAGAGCTTGGACGTTTTCTTTGCAATATAGTGACAATAGTGCCTGAAGGAGTGGTAACGTTTTTTGCTTCCTATGAGTATGAAAGGCGTGTTTATGATGCGTGGACGGCTTCAGGTACAATTTCCAAGATTTCTAAGAAGAAACATGTTTTTAGAGAGCCAAGAAACAGTGTTGATGTTGAGGTGATACTCAACAAATACAAGGAGGCAATTCGGTCGTGTTGCAAAAATTCACGAGACACAGGCATCAATGGGGCACTTCTATTGGCTGTGGTTGGTGGGAAGATTTCTGAAGGCATAAACTTCAGTGATGGGATGGGTCGTTGTGTTGTAATGGTTGGATTGCCTTATCCAAGTCCATCTGATGTGGAGCTGATGGAGACAATAAAGCACATAGGAAAAATTTCTAGCTCATTTTTGGTTGGAGATGACAAGTCCTCAACCAGCACATATGATGATGAATGCAAGCTTCAGCCTGGTTTTGATATATTAAGAAAGTGCAACAAAGGTGGGCGAGAGTACTATGAGAACTTATGCATGAAAGCTGTGAATCAATCTATTGGTAAGCTACTTCTTCATTTGAACATTCATGATGCTAAGTCTTAAAACATTATTGGCTCAAGTTCTTAGATGATGAAATGATTCGATTGCAGGCAGAGCAATCAGGCATGTAAATGATTATGCTGCAATGCTGTTGGTTGACTCACGTTATGCACGCACTTCACTGAACAGGAGTTTCTCTTGCCCTACTGACAAGCTGCCCCAATGGATAAAGACACGACTTACTTGTGCTCAGAACTATGGAGAAGTTCATAGATTGTTGCATCAGTTCTTCAAACTCAATAAACAGATGCATTGAAATATCAAATATTACATATCATACAATGCAGTTTTTTTTTTGCTACAGATGATGAAAGCAAACACGTACAGGTTTACATATGATTCTCAATGCATTAATGTTTTTGACTGATGCCAGTGCAATATGCTTATGTGTCGCTAACTGCTTATGAGCGAGGTTTCCCAGGTTCACTCCGCTCCCGAATCCCATGGGATTCATGGTTGTGCTTCCATGTTATTTGAATAAACAAGCAGTAATTTTGTCGGACCTGGATTTAATTAGTCGACCCAAAATCATTTGTGAAATCACTGCACTATTCTTTGGATCAGTAGATAGTGCTAATAGATACAATACTCAGTTATTTCATACACGATGTAAATCATATCATGCATTAAGACATCAGAGTTCACAAAGACCATGTCGGGTCAAGTTTATATTAGGGCCGATCAGGCTAAATAGATGCATTACACAAAAGCGGAATCAGAAAGGGGGAGACACATATCGTGACAGGCAAGCGACTGAGATGACCCGTGTGTGATTGATTTTACCCAAAGACTTGGGTAATATTGGTACATGCAATTGTCAACTTGGTCAGCTAAATCAACTTGGTCAGCTAAACTGGGGTGAGATCTAGACTACTAGAACCTAATATAATATCCATTGTCTTCATCACTATCAGCTCCTTGATCTTCGTAGTAGATGTAGTGACCTTGATCACTGGTTCTGAAGGGTTTTGAGAGCAAGAGAGCACAAACAACGATGCTCCGTGAGCTAACACACAGAGTTGCATGCAAGGTTTAACAAGTTAGGCTAGGGTTCTTTTATTTGCTAAGGGCAATATTTTGAAGTACAATAATTAGAAATTTCTATGACTTAGTAATTTTACCAATCGTGTTTTATTAAATAGAGTGAAAGCGTGTAATATTTATAGCGGTGCAGGTTCCATTCATTTGTTATATGGTTCTATCTATCATAAGCTTAATTTTGATTACTATGGTTACATTCACCCAATTAACAACACTGGGTTATATCCACCCAGGAAAAGTCAAAACCAGGGCTATACCTATCCAACGTGTTTTCATCCCACCTACAAATGTTTTTGAGACAGAAACTAACTTGAGTAACTTCCTATGCCCACCTTTGACCGTGGGTGCGGCTGTTCGATCAGTTTATTCTCCGTAGAGACTACATTTTACCCAAAAGGGAATCAACTTTTTATGTTTCATAAAGTTCCTTAGATATGTGAATAAGGAGATCATTACAAGGCCTTTACAATGTATCTCCCAGTGTAAGCTATACCCACTAAGATTTCATCTAAGGGTGGTTACATCCGCCACACCCTGACCTCTTAAGCCACATGACGGCTTACACCAGCGACACGACCTATGTCCATAACAGCTTAAAACCAACGACACGACTTGTGGGTCACTCCAATGATGTAACTGCACTGGTAGATACAAATTAATTAGCCAAGTTGGCACCATTATAACCTTGTGGTCGTTCTGTTTTACATTAGGAAGTCATCACAGATTTAAGTCATTTAGTTTTCTATGCGGTACATGCCACAATCTACAAGTTCCTGTGCTACATGCGCACCAATCATCACACCATCCGCTTAGATATGGTAACAATAAGTTTTAGGGTTTTGAGAAGTATAAACTAAGTTATCTCACATCTACCAGTCATTTCCTCCAATGACTGCCAAAAGCAAGTTTTCATGATTAAAATATGATGATTGGGACAAACTAGTCCTTGGTACTTAAGCAAGACTAGCATGTCACTTAAGTACAACTATGTTAGTAAAGTTACCATTTAGTATCTAGGGTGACAAGGGTCATATAATTCAGTGTCAATGGATGGCATAATGATAATATTACGATATCAAGTAGGCATGTAACTACATTAAGTTTGACATACATTTGCATAATAGATTAATCATGCAATTTGATAATTTAAATAAACATAAATTTGCACGAAATTTAGATTCAATATGATCAAAATGTTGACTCACCTAGCACAAAAGTAGGTTGGTCTTGGAACTCTTGTGTTCCCTCGATCTAGGGCTTGCCCGTGTTCTCGTACTCTACTCATACGGTCGCATTGGAAAAATGAACAATACGCAAACAAGAGCAAATAAATACAAAAGAAAATTAAAATGAACTCTAAATTGTACAAAACCAGCACCAATAGATTGATCTTGAATTTAGAAAAAATTTAGAACAAGTTTCACTAAATGTGGTTCCAAGATGGCTTGAAAGGGCTCTCCAAAGTTTACATTCAGATTAAATCCAAAAATAAATAGAGGAGAGAGAAATTCTCTCTCTAACAGGTGGGACCCACCTTTTTAATTAATTTTTAAATTAATTTTTGAATTAATTAAAATATAAAAAAGCTATAGGGGCTAACAGTTAGGGCCTACGACCTTTAATTGAATTTTTATTTATTTTCTAAAGGATAAAGTTCTAGAGGCTAACATGTGGGACCATGGCACTGTGTAAACAGTAAACTAGGCCCACATGTTAGTGGCCCGAAAACTAAAACCGAGTTTAAAAAGATGTTTAAACCAGGGGCGGGGGGCACTTGTTAGCTATTTAATAACTTAACCGACGAGAGGGGTTCTACTTATCGGCGAGATTAACCGATTAACGATGTCATTACGCTAATTAAATCTCACGCTTAACAGCTAATGATGTCTAATGGGGGCTTCGTCTCGACCGAAGGAAGGCGTAGCTCATCGATAGTGAGAGGGGCCACGGTGGATAGGCCGACCATGGCACCACAACGAAGCATGGCGCTAGGGACCGATTCATCCCTAGGGGTGCTACTAGGGACTACCAGAGAGTTACCCGAAGCACTGGTGGGGCTTGAGGAAGCTTGGAGTGAGTTGGCATCGGAGGGCCGAGGCCGTAGTAAGGTAGTTGTCGTGGGCAGTGCACCGGAGATAGAGAAGAGGCATGGCAAGGCTTGGGTTGTCTTCGGGACCTTTGGGCGGAGCTCCAAGCGTCGAGAATTGGACCATGGTGCAAAACTTCGCAGATGGAAGTGGCAACGGCGGTTCAGCCGGAGAGGAAGGAGGAGTTGGCTCGGTGGCTCTCAGGTGAAATTGAGGGTGAGGGGGAGTGATTGGGGATGAGGGGAGGGGCTCTAGGGGATTTTATAGGCGCCAGAGACGGAGGGAGCCATTTGGGCACCTTAATGGTTGTGTGGCATCTCGAGGCGAGCGACGGAGGTAGGCCGGCGTAGGGAAGGGGATGGTGGACTAGCGCAGACGGCACGGTGGCAACGAGTGGCCGGGAGCTTTGGGCACGCGGGAGAGGGGGTGTAGAAGTGGCGGGCTTGGGTCGTGGGGAGCACGCGGACTAGGAGGGGAGAGAGGGGGCTAGGCTGGGGAGGAAAGAGACGCTAGGCGAGCTTAGCTTGGCATGCGCTACGAAGCCATAGTGGCGCACAGGAGAGGGTGGCGAGGAAGCGCGTGCGCGATGGAAACTCTATCAGCCAGGCTCCGGGGCATGCAGGCCGAGGCGACACCAGGTGGCTCGAACCAAAGCCAACAGTCGAAAGGGGTGGGCAGTGGTGTTCTTTGGTCAGAGAGGCGGGGATGGCCGAGCCCAGCCCAGGAAGGGATTTCAAACTTTGAAATTTTGAAAATTCAAGCGAATTTGAGAAGCACATTTCAAAATCAAAATCAAAATTGAAATTTTATTTCACAAAATTTTGCATGCCTAGAAGGTGATGTTACAGATCCGACCCCCTTAAACAGAATCTCGACCCCGAGATTTAGGCTACCCTGAGAACAGAAATGGGTAATCTATCGCAAGCTGATCCTCAGGCTCCCTGGTGGCTTCTCTTTCCGAGTGGTTGCTCCACTGAACCTTGCAAAGACGGATGATCTGACGTCTTGTTTACTTCTCCATGACATCAAAGATTTAGGTCGGACGCTCTAGGTACGTCAGGTCTTTATGGAGCTTGATGGTCTCTACTAGAGTTTGTTCTTTAGGTACTCTGAGACACTTCTTGAGCTACGAGACGTGGATCATGTTGTGGATGTCTACTAGGCTAGCAGGTAACTCCAATGGATAGGCTACTTCTCCACACTTGGGTGGTGATTGGGAATGGGCCTATATACCTAGGCGCAAGCTTGCCTTTCACTTTATATCTCTGAATTTCTCGAAGGGGTGACACCTTGAGGTATACATGGTCTCCAATTTCAAAAGTTAACTCCCTATGACGATTGTCGGCATAGCTCTTTTGTCTGGATTGGGTAGTTAGACCTTATCTTCTGCTTGCTTAAGAGTATTTGGTCCTAAGATATAACATTCTCCTGCTTTTGACCAATGCAGGGGGTCTCTTACCAGGGGTACTCAGGGTGTGTTATAGCATAAGCTATTATATCACTGGCCTAAGGGCTTTGATTGCATATTAAAGTGGCTCTTTAATGGATTATTTAATCCTCATCAGTTTTGCATTCACAAAATAGAGTACTAAGTTTTAAGGCAAGCAATTTAGTTCAAGTTTGTAATTTGGTTACTTTTGCTATTTCATTTTTTTAAATAAAAAATTGAACCCAAGGTAACTGAAATAGCATCCAAATTTGGTTAACTTGATTTAGTTGGTTTTATTGCCATTATGATGCTTAGCTCCGCTCCAAATAGCTTCAACTTTTGGTTTTTTTGTTTTCGGTTTATTTAAGCCAGAAGCCACTTGGAACAATCGGCTTCTAATTTTGACTTATTTTGGCTTTTGGCATTTTTGGCATTTCGTTTTTCCCTTATTCTTTTGCATTGGCTGTGACAACATAACTTTTTTCAACTTTTCTCAATGTCTTTCTATTTTTCCTCGTTTTTTTCTTAGAAAAAGCTAGCGGCTGGAAAAAGTTAACAGCTACTACAGTGCAATTTCAGTCAAAAGTCACAGCTATAAACTTAGGCTAAAAACTTGCACGTTGGAAAACTATGAGAACGATCCCGAGCAACTCTCCAAGCAGCCAGAGCAAGGCAAGCACCCCCTTTGACCATGTTGAACCTACTATTTCAATTATTGTATGTTATTTGCAAAGAACATTATGCATGCATGTATGTTTTGGCTAAAGTTGCTATATTTGCGGGTAATGGTAGTTAATTCATATTGTGAGCATTATCCTCCTTGAGATATTGATATTCTTACTATTGTAGCCAATATAATATGGTTTAGATAGTAACTAATGTCAACTTGGGTATGTTACATTTACATATATCATCTAGATGCTTGGCCATGCTCTAGTTTTCACTAAGTTTGGATAGTCGGAAAAACTTGCAGTGGAAATGGGCAATTTTGAAATGTTGGACCAAAGCGGTAACCTCTGTTAGTTTGGTACAAAAATAAAATAAAAAACCTAGTTTTTGATGCTAGTGAGTTATATTATAAACAGGAAAATGTGATAATGTGATCTCGCATGTAGATAGGGGGACATCCTCACTCGGGTCGATTAAGGATCGAACTCTGTAATCGCACATCTAAGTCTAATCATACAACTATATGTGCTATTATGGGCTCTGGCTTTAGCTAACTAAGTTATTTAGGACTAGCCTTGCATTTTGGTAGGTTGCAGTAGTGAGGGCATTCTACTATAAAAAAATCTAATACTAGACGCCACATCACAGACGGTTCTCCAAAACCTTCAATATTAAATACAAACATAGACGGTTTTAGTTTAGAGACCGTCTATATTAATGCTAGTGCTAAAACCACCTATGAAGAGGTAATATCACAGACAGTTCATGATGAAAACTATCTATGAAGTATCACAGACGGTTATTCATAAGAACCGTCTGTGATAAAATCAAATATCACAGACGATTTTTTCTTTTAACCATCTACAATACTTCACAGACGGTTTGTATTAAAAACCGTCTGTAATAATTCCCCTATATTAATTACGCGTAGACCCATCGACCCTCTATCTTAAATTCCAGATCTACGCTGCTGCTTTGAGGTGGAGGTGGAGCTTTGAGACAATTTAGTCAAAAGAGACTATTTGGTAAGTGTAATTGTAGATCCACTAAGTTCTTGACTACCTATGGTTAGTAATTTGTTCTTAATTATATTATAATTTAGATCTAGCTTTTTGTGTAAGGAGAATTGAAGATAGTTTTGATCTAGCTAGCTTGGTATAGAGAGAAAATTATTTTACATCTAGCATAGTTTAGGGTTTAGTCAATTCATAGTCCATTTCTACTTAATTTAATTTAATTAATTATTATTGCTATATATAGCTATTTTAAATCGTATATATCCAATATACTAATTAATTAATTTAATATTTAATACTAAATTGTTATATGCGTAACGTAGAACCGAAGTTGGATGTACGCTGGAAACCATATGAGTGAAGACTACATCAATGGCATCACCGTAGATTACGTTCCTTCGGAGGGCTCACCCATACTGCAGGATGAAGAAACAATTCGACGGAGAGGAAGACAGATCAGCTACAAGGCATTTAAGCAAAAAAGAGGTCCATGATATAGTTAAGGATTTAGATATTGTTCTCAGAATGGGACATAAATCGACGACCCGTGAGAAGAACATCTGGTAAAAGAGATCAATATTTTGGGGCTTACCTTATTGGGAGCACCTAAAAGTTCACCATTGCATCGACATCATGCACATAGGGAAGAATGTATGTGACAGCTTGACTGGTCTCTTACTGAATATTCGTGACAAAACAAAGGATGGTATCAATGCACAGCTTGACTTGGTTGATATGAACATCAGGCCTGAGTTAGCACTGACAAAGACCGATAAAAAACGAACTTACCTTCCCCTTACTTATTACACTCTGTCTAAGGCTGAGAGAACTGAACAGTGCCAGTGATTGCATAGTGTGAGAGTTCTATCTGGTTACTCCGCCAACATGAAGAAACTTGTTTCGGTGGAAGATTCGACGTTAATTGGCATGAAGTCTCGTGATTATCATGTGCTGATGGCACAGATGCTCCCTATTACAATTAGAAGTGTTTTGCTGATCAAGGTCCAAGAGACAATCATGAGGCTATGTTATTTCTTTAACACAATTGCTCAGAATGTCATCCATCCTGAAGGACTAGATGCTCTGTAGGACGAGGTGGTGATGACTCTATGTCATCTTGAGATGTATTTTCCTCCATCATTTTTCGATATCATGGTCCATCTTATTATTCACATTGTGTGAGAGATAAAAATGTGCGGGCCCGTGTTCCTATAGAGCATGTACCCGTTCGAGAGGTTCATTGAAATTCTTAAGTCCTATGTACGAAATCGATCTCGGCCGGAGGGTAGCATCGTCCAAAGTTATGCAACCGAAGAGGTCATTAAGTTCTATGTCGATTACATGGCTCAGGTCGGACCGATATGTATGCCTCGATCTCGCCATGAGGAGAGGCTCAATGGTATCGGGACCATAGGAAGGAAAGAAATCACTCTAAATATGGATACGTATGCTCAAGCCCATTTCGCGGTCTTGCAACACATGACTGAAGTGTCCCCGTATATCGACCAGCATAAGGATGTGCTTCGGCAATAGAATCCAGAGTGGCCAGATGTTTGGACCATGAGATAACACAACAGTTGGTTCATCCAAAGGTTGATGTAGCGACTCGCTAGGAGCTCGTCAAGTGATATGCTGACATGGTTGGCAAAAGGGCCAATATTTACAGTTGTGACATGATAACAATATGACATAAATGGGTACACACTCTATACGCAGGCTCAGAATGTAAAGAATACTAACCAGAACAGCGGTATCCGCATAGATGTGTTTTGTACTGATGGGTTGAGGAACTCCTACTATGGGTTCATAGAGGAGATTTGGGAGCTTGACTACGTGCTTTTCAAGATCTCCTTGTGTTGGTGCTGTTGGGTCCATCTCCCATAGGCAAAGGTCGATAAGTACGGTGTCACTACCATGGACCTCAAACGTGTCAGATATAAAAACGAACCATTCATACGTGCTAACCAAGTTGTTCAAGTTTTCTATATAACCGACCAAGCAAATAAGAAGCACCACATAGTTCTTTATGGAAAAAGGAGGATTGTCGGAGTTGAGAATGTAGTGGACGAGGAAGAATACAATCAATTTGATGAGTTGCCTCCTTTCAGAAACAACATAAGGGTCGAGAAAGAACAATATGACAAAACTAACTACATACACATCGATCATCATGAAGGGCTAATTTTGAAAGGAAATAAGCAAGTGGAATGACGAATGAAATATTTATGTGTCATATGTTTTGTATTTGCATTTATATATGAATATGAGAATGTGTAATATATATGTGAATTTGCATTTATGTATATGAGAATGAGTCATATATGTGAATTTGCATTTATGTAAGCATTTATGTATATGACAATATGTGATATATATGTGGATGTGAGTAGGAAACATCACAGACAGTTTTAAAAGTATTTAAAACTATCTATGATATTTATCATCATAGATGGTTCTAAAATAAAACCGTTTGTGATGTTTTTATTATTACAGATGGTTTTAGTTTAAAACCGTCTATAATTATTCCCCTATATATACATTGCACACCAGGGTTTGTCCCCACTATACTAACGCTAGTCCTCACTAACACCGCCACCCCGCCCTGAGCCCGTCACCCTCTCCTCCTCCCCCGACTCTAGCGGTGTTCCCCCCTAAGCCCGTCGCCCTCCTTCTCCTCCCCAAATCCGGCAACGCTCCTCCCCCGAGCCCATCGCCCTCCACCTCCTCCATGACTCCAGTAGCACTCCACCCCTGAGCCAATCACCATCCTGCTCCTCTCCCAACTTCAGTGGCACTCCTCCCCTGAGCCCGTCGTCGCCTCCCTCGACTTCGGCGTCCCTCCTCCCCCGCATCGTCAACTCAATGGCTTAGATTGCCATTGTAGCAATGAGTTTTCCTCTGTACTTTGATATTTACTATCATGCTCAGTTTGTCATGCTAGTTAAACTCGGTTCTATTGTCTCTAAAACTCATAAGTGCTAGCACTAGGGACTTTGCATGATAGTTTGTGGGTGATGTGATTGCTCACTAAAGAATTTGGTCAATGTGAAATTCTTATGTGACAATTTGTGATATTGTGTTAGGCTGCGAGCTGAGCTATTATCTTTACATACTAATTCTTACTGACATGTTTTTGGTCAGTAAGTCATATATCTGAACATCTCTACTAGAGCAGTTTACTTGACATGCTTTCGGATAGTAAGTTATATATCTGAACATCTCTGTTAGAGCAATTTACTTGAAGTAAATAGTTTTGATGTATGTCTCTAGTTCATTGTTAAGTTTGTTGTTGCTTGTCTTTGGATATTTGGTAAGGTAGTCTAGAGTTTAAAGCCTGACTGATTAGGGAAATTGTCACATAAATACGTGTCATATTAGTCCCTTGTGGCGGGGAGGCCCTGCTGCTGGTAGGTGCAACCCAGCAAATCAATTAAATCAATCTACGCATTATGCAGATCAGTGTAGCCCACTTACTTGCTTTGTGTTTGCTCGATGAGGAAAACCTAGTTCATATAATGATTGCTCAATGACAAAAACTTGTCAAATTGAGATCATTGTGACCACAACAGAGGAAAACTCATGCTCTATGTTTGAACTATATTATCCTATTTAAATGACATGCTAGATTTACATGTTTTCATGATGATGTTGTCATTTACTTGCTACTCGAAATATACTTTTGAAGAAGTCGTCCGCTCATTCTTCAACATCGTCGCCGGATACACGTGATGCACCATTCTCTTGAAAATCCCGAAAAGGAAGAGGACTATCAAAAAGGCCCGACGACCGATTTACCATCACAGATGTCAATGCGTCTGGGACCCCTCTCAATCCTCGCTGAGCAGTGTCCGCATTCCGGAGAATGGTTAGAATAGTTGAATGGGAACGTATTGGTATCACGTTCGATTCATGGAAGAACGTGTTTGAGTTTAGAAAAGTGAGCTGGTGACGGAAGTTTTTCGATCGTTTGAGATCCCAGAAGAACACCAGGCCTCCATGCGATGACATGCGTTGCTAGCGGCATGCAAAGCGTGAAAGAACTTCAAGAGCCTGCTTGTCAACCAATACATGGAAACGGATCTAACGTCCTTCCACAAGTATCCATTTTTGGAACCGCAATGGTAAGAGTTTGTGGCGATCAAGGCGACATATAATTTTAGGAGTGAAAGTGTGGTGCACAGGGCCCTCTAGGCAAAAAAACACGCACCACCATAGACTCGGCACCATTGGTATGTGGGTAAAATCCCACAAAGGAGGAAGGAAGACGAGCAGGCAATCCTGCGGGACACCTCCTGGCCATTTGCGGGGATCCCTGATGAGTGTGCCCGAAACTGGATAAGAGCGAGATCATCTACCGTGTCGTCGGGGGCTATCTCCTTTTGAAACCCCATAGACGAGGAAGTGTCCCGCCGCCTGGTAAAATATCAAGCAACCTAGTTTGTAATTACTCCATAACTTCATAGGAAGTAAGATGATATGTCGATTTCTTACAGTAAGCGTTGAGTGTAGAATCTTCCGAAGGCTCATTCCAGGTGTCAGGGAGAGAGATATACTCTCCACGGCCCTGAGAAACGAGGAGCATCTGGGTCGCACGAGAGGCCTTGGTCTTTATGTTCCTTGGAAACATGGTTTTTCAGAGGACTCCGAAGCGTATCGGAGTAAGCTACGAGAGGACATTACGGCATCCCTTGGAGATGAGATGCAAAGGTATGTCAGAGATTAGATGGACAGGTATAGGGAAAATCAGTAGGAAGCCCCTGCCACTCCTGTGCTAGGTAGCCCCCAACCGTCGGAGTAGCTACGCATCCAACCCTACCTCGAAAAGTGACCATCGATTTCTATCGATGACATCCTAGTAATAATTATTATCTCTGTAATACTCGATCTATTGATAGGCCTATTGGAGTAGCTAATTTTGTATCGTTATGGAGGTGGCTATGAAGTGCAAGCTCCAAGTGAGATATGCCTCCATTGCCCTGTGCGCTGCTTGAGGCCTAGCGTACCATTCGGGCCTGGGGCCTTGGTGCACGGTACATCTCTAGTGCCATGTTTCGCAAAAGTGAATGTGGATGGTGTTCATTCCAATTTCGAGGTCATCCCGCTACAGATGCCCCCAAACGATGAGACTGTAACTGTAGGGCAAGCCATGGAGCATTCTTCCAGTGGCCCAAAAGGGACATCTGCCTAGAGGTTCCTGCACCAGTGCCGAGTCCACGAGAGATATCTGCACCGATGCCAATTTCACAGGAGCGATCCATACCAAAGCTACCTACATCGCCGTTGCAAGGGAGCGGTGTGTCTACATCTCGTGCCCAGTCGACTACCATGAAGTCGTCCTACAGCCGAGGCGGTAAGGGCAAACCGAAGAAGACCGATGATGATATCCCCTACTTGCCATTGTTCTAGAAATTCGTACTAGGGAATCCGTTGGTTGTCCCGATAGAGCCCCTACGACCGACTTGCCAGAGATTGCATGCATGGTATATGGAACAGGCCAACAAACCAGAGAGACAACGGTGACCTTCGAGGACTTATTCTTTCTCTTCACACTCGATGTCTCACTCATTCGATGCTGCATACTGTGTGTATAATCACGGTCTATGTTCATGTAATATTGATAAATATCATATATAACTCATTGCTTTTGTGTGTGTATATATAGATACATGGTGACTAAAGCTAGATTAACAAAATCACCGGTTGGTTTCCTCGACCCACGTTTCGTCTCCATGGATATCATCAAGAATGATGCACCATTCGTCGAGAATTATATGATGATAGCATTGGTAGCTTACCGCAACAAGGAATTTGAGAGACCATGTGGTGGTCATCCCGTGTGTATGATGAGTAATTGACATCGGTTTAGGAAAGTTGAGTTTGAGTTGGTTGGTTCGGACCTTGACGTTGCGTGGTGTAACGGGCTCGGTCGGACTTGGTCAAACCTAGTCAAAAGGATTAGGATGCATATTCTGATGATTCGACAGGTTTGTTGATGTTATTATGCTTACATGTATCGAGCGGTGCTATTTGACGTGTTTCTTGTCTGAGTGGCTGCAGGACGTCGAGGCGAAGTCGTGGCGAGACACGTGGACCGGACTAGGCGCAGGTGGCACTGAGGTCAGAACGGTCGGGATATGTCGAAGACAGCGTGGACTCGAGGTGGTTGCAAGGCGTGCGAGGCAAGGAGCGTGGAAGCTTCCCAGAAGGTGCAGGAGGGGCGAAACGGGAATTTCGCAAGGCTGCACAAGCGGGAGACGGCTCCGTTAGGGTTTAGCCGGCGTAACGGGTTGGAGACCCGTTAGCCAAGGGCTATAAATAGGTGTTGGGGGCTGCATACCCCTTTGAGGATCACAAGTGTTTTTAGAGAGCTCATTCACTTCTTTGTGTGTGTGTTCCTCCCAAGAAGCATGTGAGGCTCTTGGTGTTTTTGAGGATTGAGAGGGAGAGGATGGATTGAGAGTCTTGTAATCATTCCTCTTGTTCTAATGTCCATACGTATGGGGACTCATCTGAAATCCTTGGTTGAGTTCTTGTTTTTGAGCTTCTTTTTGTCTCTTTGTGCTTTGCTTCACTCTTTAGCTCTCTCTGAGTCTCTGCATCCGTTCTTCATCTGTAGCTCCTTGCTCTTCTCTGCAGTCTTTCTTTTTGATTGGAGATGTTGGTAGTATATCACCTATTGATTTGGCCCTGAACTGGGAACCTTCTTTAAGTCACTTGGGCAGTAAAAATCAGCATTTTGGGTGCAGTTTTGCTGCTTACTGTGGTGCAGTTTTGGGCAGTAAAAATCAGAATTTTGGGTGCAGTTTTGCTGCTTACTGTAGTGCAGTTTTAGGCAGTAAAAAATCAGCATTTTGGGTGCAGCTTTGCTGTTTACTATTGTTCAGTTTTCAATCCGAAATGCATTCAGTTTGTGCTGTTCCGTGTCTCCTGTATTGGCTGTAGTTACTATGCTTTTATTTTTCTATCTTCCTTCGGATGAAACTGATTTTGGTGGTCAGTTTCTTTTCATTCTGCTTTGCGCCTTTCGCTTGCTTTCCTGTCAGTCTTCGGCCAGTACTGTGAGATCTCTTCTGGTCTGCTTTTCGGTTGGAATTTCTCTCCTGCTGTCTTCTCTCAGTGCTGCAGCTGCACCCAGCTAACCAAAGAAGTATCACTTGTCAGAACGATTCTTCACCACCGGCCAGACCGGCAACATCCTGCTCACTTATTGGTCTTCTTTTTGGTTAGTGCTATGTTGTGTTGCTGCTTGAATTATTTTCAGCCCTGCCTTTAGAAATGTGATACTTTGGAGCCGAATGCTTTTGTTTGTTTTGTCCTCTTTCAAGATAGTCTGGAGCCTGTGATCATTTAAGTCTCTTGGATAGTTTCAGATACCTTCAGTCAATTGTTTGTTTTCTTTGGTGTTTCAGTGGAGAATCTTTGTCAGTCTAACTTATTTCTCTAGTGAGCTTTCATATCTTTCTTCATAGCTGTTTATACCTATCGGAGAACTAAGATTCTCGTGAATACTTTGAGGGGCGATTTTTGAAGGCACTATTCACCCCCCTCTGTTGCCATATCCGATCCTACAGAATTTATACTTATGCCCTACAACTAGGGGTAAGTGCTGCACTAGTGGCTATACTTGTTGATTGTACTTTATAAGCAACATGAACTTAGGATTAATGACCATGCCGGCATACCTGTGTAGGTTCCACTAGATTCTAATTGTAATTATACTAAAATAGAACCGGGTAATATACCTTAATTCCCTAAAGAAGAACAAAACCTACTACACAGTTGTCTAACAATTAATCGATAGGTAAACATACTTCCTCCATAGATAACTCTATTGTAGTCTTCTCTTCCTGCCAATAACTAAGGCTAACCTTTTAGAATCATGTACGTTGTTCGCCGTGTACGTTGCAGAGGTACGAAAATCCAATGGAGGGATCGATGCCCTGTGACACGATCTAGATTTCCCGGTGTTCGTTAGTACACATTAATCCTATATAACACTTCATAGTAATGCCTCTTGAACTAACAAATTCTATTTTTGAAGTGCCACCAGCAGCTGTCGGGCAACATCTGTGGATACTATGTTTGCCACAACATGCAACTACTCCTCGGTTCCGCGAAGACGAATGATCCTCAGGTTTGTCAATCTTGCGATAATTATTTCATAATTATTAGGTTATATATGTATGCACGACATTGAACTTCCTACCGACAGGTTACGTCCATCACTAAAACTCTGTTGGAACAGGCTGACCTCAAACGTATTCGAGGATAATATGCATACTTCTTGATGTCTAGGTTAATTAAAGAAGATGTGGAGTTCCACAATGTAAAATGAATTTCACTGTGATTAGATTGAGCTTAATTGTTCATGTGTATATTTGTTCATGGATGGATAATTTTTTTTTATTTCAGTTAATTGATTTATGAAATTGATGTTCTTGTTTATAAAATGAATAAATGTGAATTGTATGTATATATACTATGTTGATCTTCTTGTTTCAGAGGGCATGGTTAGCATTTTCTAAGGTTAGCTAACAAACAGAAATAGATTTAGAAATATAAAGTAATATCACGAATGGTTATTAACTTGTAACCGTCTGTGATAGTCAACTATCATAGATAGTTTTTAGTTGAAACCGTCTAGGATATATGATTTATCACAGACGGTTTCTACTAAAAACCATGATATTAAACTATCATAGACGGTTTGTAGTTGAAATCATTTGTGATAAATCATATATCCTAGACGGTTTTTACTAAACACTGTCTGTGATAGTTGACTATCACAAATGATTTTTAGTAGAAACTGTCTGTGATAGTCTGCATCACAGATGATTCTAAAGCCGTCTGTGATTACCTCATGTCATTACTAACCCGTAAACTCAGACGGCTTAAGAAACTATCTGTGATGATATTTTTGAACCGTCTATGATGGCCTTTCCTGCAATAGTGTTTTCAGAAAGGTTTGCTTGTAGGGGCTCTCTTCACCAAGGCATTGAGACCAAAGCTTGCCAATACCATGGTGAATGCCTCACTTTAGAGATAGACATGCTTAAGTGAGGATTTGTCATTCATCAGACTGGTGCAATGTTAGGTCTAGATGATGTTAAGGCTATATGATAATCATTTCGTTGCACACACAAGAAAGCGTGTAGTGGCTGACAAAATAGTTGATTATGTCATGTGGGTAAAACAATATAATCTCTCGAGAGTGTAAACTATTTAAATAGCTATACTCACGGTTATGAACATGCTTGGTGCAGCTACACTAGGTCTACCTTTTATTTTTGACAAAACGGTTTTTGTTGGAAATGATGTGATGGTATGTTGTGACGTATGTGCCATGTCTATGGCTGAAACTTATTCTTTGATCGCAACTGAGGAGGGCTGTGATTTAATCTTATTAAAGTTGTATAATTGCTATTTCATTACATGTCAATTGCTATAAAAAATTTTGTTGCAAATTATTACCTATCGATATTGCAAATGAAAACTTTTTATGCTGAAAATAACTTGTAGCATAGAGCTTCAACATTTGTTTAGCCTTGCATTTATATAATATATTATGATACACTATAAGTCTTGCTGAGTACCAATGTGCTCAACCTTACTTAAATTGTTGCTCAGAGAATGAAAAAGAAACAATATCCGACAACGTATACTTTGCACTCGGCACCAGAGGGTACAACGATGGATCATTTAATCATTGTCAGTTGCATATAGGATATGGATGGGATACTGCTGGATGTATTTTGGTTTGTTTACCTTGTCTTCCACTGCACTCTATTGGTACTTGTGTTTATTTGGCCGGTTGGCCTTTTCGTTGTAACTTGATATATATTGCATATGTATGACCTATTGCTATAAGTTGTATGAACGCAATGTATATAGATGTGATTTCAATATTGTGGATGTGTGTACTATCCATTGATCATAAGACTAGTATGACACACACACAAACACGCACGCACGCGCGCACACACACACACAAGGATTACGAGTATTCAACACCTGGGGTCCGACAGCCATGGACATCAAGGTAAAAAAACACTCTGCCCAATCCCTCTCCCTGTATTTCTCTATGAGATCTCCTCTCTCACTTCCCCTTCACCTCTCCCACCCTGAGCCTTCCTCTCCCGTGACGCTGATGCTTCGTCCTCCACCTCCCACGCCCCGGCGCCGCAGCAGCCGCCATCGCCGCTGGCTCCACCTCCTTTTTCCACGCTCCGCACCCACCTCTTCCTTCAGCGCCTCACTCTCCTCATCTTCCCTCCTTGTAGCCTCGCCTCCTCCCCCGTGATGATGTGCCATATTCAGGGAAGACTGGATCTAACGACGTTGTTGACGGGGAGGTCAGGATGCTGCAGTGCCATGGATAGGGGCTGGAGGATTCGGCCCCGTCCCCCACCACGTCAAAGCGGTGCAGGGAAGGAGGACCATGAGGGGAGGAGAGGCGGTGGCGACAGTGGCACGCAATGGAGGCAAGGGAGATAGCATGTGGGAGTTGTGGCTCATAGGGATGAGGTGCGGGGAAGTGAAAGCAACTATATTTACTGATTGATCTTTTATTTTTCTGAGATTGCATTTGTTGATGTGGACATAAGATAGTTAATATGTATATACGTTGATTCTTTTTTCACCTTAGAAAACCAGAGAACTTTTCCATAGTAGATACACCATGCAAACATGAAGTACTAGTAACCGCACTACTATTGCTCATTAGCTTTCCACGTGTCAATAACTAAAGAGGCTTCTTATGCATATTTGCTATGATACTTCTTTGATGTCTTCATATGGGGACTATCATTCACTATATCTTTTGTTTTTTAAACGAGAAGAATATTTTTAGGTGTTAGTTTTCAAGTCTAGATCTGATGAGATAACTGTAACGTACATATTTGTTTTGTCACTAGTGATTCACGGTCATAGATCCAGGAAACAGTACAAATCTTTGGGGTCAATAAATATATCAAACAAGATTACTACAATGCCATTGGCACTATATTTTTAATTGAAGTTGGCATAACAACGTCATCCTAGAAGCATGACACTTTTCTTTTTCTGGACATAGCAGCAACATCGTTCATAAATCATAACTAATCTTTTCTTAGCCTGTAAGTTCATGGAGAAGAAAACCCAGCCAATCCTTTCCCAGCCTGCAAGCTATAGCATCATTTTTTTAGAGTTTTCTTGAAGTCTTTAAAATAAAATTCACCCTTTGGATCTTTTGGAATTAATTAAAGCTTAAATTAAAATTTTACAATATAAAAAGAATTTATGCTAACTTAAACATCAATTATTGCTAAAAATATTTTATTTGGATTTCTTGTGGTTCAAGGAATTTTTTGATTTTTCTGGAATTTTTCCAGGCTTACTTGCCATTTTCTAGAGCTCAATTTGATTTAAACAATTTTTGAAATAAATAAAGTCCTCAAAACTTTCTAAAGCCAAATGGGCCAAAGCACATCTCCCCGACACATTTTCTCTTTCTCCTAGATGGACATCACATGTCAGCCATCCATCGCACCTCTTCGGCCGCACCGCGATCTCGACCGTTCCTCTCTCCCTTCTCGCCGACAGGTGGGGCCCACCTGTTAGTCGTCACCTTCGCCATGTCCGCCCTAGCCACATCTTGGCGTCCGTGTCTGCGTCCTCCCCAGCGTTCGAGCGGTCTCTGCTGTGGACTCTCGGTGTCCGCGCCATATAAAGAGGAGCATCGCCCCTCATTTTCCACATCTCCCAAAGCCGTCGTTGCTGTTCCTCACTGAGTTCGCCATGCGCCGCCACCTTCGTCTTCGCCACCGATCGAGCCATCCTCGTCGTCCTCGACTTCATTACCTTGGGTCGACGCCGTCCTTGCCATTGTCGGCAAGCCGTCTGGCCACGCTCGTCTCCATCCAGCCTCTCGCCGCTGTGCCCTGTCGCTCCGCCGGCCATTCGCTGCCGATCGTCGTCGCCCTGCTGCCTTGGTCTGCAAACTCGCCATCACCACCCACGCGTCAGTTCGCCTCATGAAGGGACACTTCACCCCACGCATTGATCAACATCATCCGGGTGACATCATGCCGCGCCACACCCAGCCATCGCTTCATCTTCTCCGTGAACCTAGTCCGCATGTATTGTGTCTTTGTCACATGGGACCCACCAATCCAGCTAAGTCAGCATCAAAGTCAGGAAACCATGTTAGCCTAGTATGATGTGTCAGTCCATGTGCTTGCCACATCATCAACCCGGGCCATCGTAGATGCCACGTCATCATCCATGTTAGCCGCCACGTCACCCTGTCATCTCAGTAGCCATGTTAGCCCAAGGTACACATGTCATGCCACATGTCGTGCCACATTAGCCCTAGGTGCCATGTCAGTGACCTCACCAGCATGCACACTGTTCCGTGAGCCAAGTCCACTATAGACCGTCCTGTTCCATGCACCTGGTCCGTGGCACAATAGTATTTTTTAATTTCCAGTATTTTCCAGCCAAGTAATTTTCCAAGAGCCTGTACTTCTCCATCCTAGCAACGATTGACCCAATTCTTTTTCCTAAATTCCTCTAAAATTGAGCTCTATCTTTTGATTCTAGTTTTGAAGTTTTTGGAGTTGCTTTGAATTTTATTTGATTTTATTTGTGCCTCATTCTGTTTCTCTTCCGTTAGATAATGTCTTTGAAGGAGATGAAGCAGGATCCGAAGACTAAGAGTTGGTATCTGAGTAAGGCCAAAGCAAGTCATAACCTTTGATCATGTTGAACCTAGTTTTTCAATCTATTTATTTATTATTTTATTTTAAATTATGATACATTGCTATTTTAATACAAACCTTTGTACATGATAGTTATTGTCCAACTTGCTTATTCCCTCAGTTGATAACTTGAATACCATGATTCCATTATCACCTTAGGATGAGTAATTATCTAGTGATACAATACTAGTTACCACATGGTTGTACGTTTAATATGCTTAGCCATGTTTGTGGTACGTTGGATTCTATTCACATGTTAATTAATTAATTTTGACTTAATGAGATATTGAATCATGATGGTCAGCCACAATTACAAAATTTAAGTGGCATGACATGGGTAGTGTCATTGGTTATGGCTATACAAAATGGTTTTCACTTGGACAAGTGATCGTGTAGTAAAGGGGGAAGTGTGGTTAGCACTTTGTAGAATGTGGATGTCTCGCCTGGGTAATGTCTAAAGATTTAACTTTATGCACCATTGATTTAAGCCTTATCGTACAACCATGTTCTAGTATAGGATGGACCTGGCTAATTAATTTGTGATGTTTCAATTTTGGTTTCGCCATCGGTATGTCAGTGGGTGTCGGTTGACATTTTCATAGGGAATAAGAGGGATCTGTTTGACTAGCTAGTTAGCCTACTTGATCTTAAAAGCTTAGTGGGCGAAACTGAGTTAAGATTGAACTTAGTAACAACCTTGTTATGATTTTCTTGGTTAGCGTGCCTAAGGAAGCGTGTTGCTCTAGTGTCACTATGCGATGATTATATCATGTGGGCAAAGTTGTGCAATCTCTGTAGAGTGTAAAACTATTCGAATAGCCGTATCCTCAGTTATGAACAATGCTCAGTTATTTCACACGAGGGGTAGATATTTCATAAAACCTGGTTGGGCTGGTTAGTTAACTAGTGATTCATTATGTGAATGGTTAGTTCATGGGGGTTTATTGGGTTAATGGTTTGTTCACTTGTGGTTTATTTAATTCCTTTAGTTATTTACTTATCAATCATTTTCAAAGTTTGCTTTCAATCTATTTATTGTATTTACTTCAGATTATTGCTTTCTACAAAATAACTGCTCAGTATCATTTGGTACGCCTTGCATAATTATATTCCATCCTTTTACAAACAACTTGGTGAGTACTCTATGTACTCACAGCTATATCCATATTTGCTTAGTTGTAGAAGAAGACCATATCAACCAGATATACTTGAAGGAGGATACTTCAACGACTTCTCGGATTAGGGTCTCACTTCCCAGTCAGTTGCTTGTGGGCATGTCGAATGGCCACTTCGTTCTTGTTGTGTTTCCTCTGCTAGTTTTGTTAAACCTTTCGGTCGTTAAAGTGTAAACTTGATCATAAGGTTGCAACTCTGATAATTAGTAATATTTGAGTATTTTTCTTGGTTAACCGTGAATATGGTCGCTATTCTATCTATGTTTTCACTATGTGCACTAGCGTGATCTTGAACTAGTGTAGAATATGTAGAGAGTCCAATTTGCATATTCAGGTCTCGACACAAGCTCATTAAGAATAAAAGACTAAGGTATCTCTCCAGTGCCATTAGCAATGATGGCCATGTGGTTTATAATTACACATCATTATTTTACGTATATTCTGCTTTATCTCATGTTTGTTATCTATCTTTTAGCTAGCTTAGTTAAAAAAATTTACATTCAGCTAAGTAATTCCTGATTAGCTCTGTCTCTGTTAGTTTCTAGCCTAGCCCAAACTACTAAGTTACAAGATACGTGCCTATGGATTTAGCATATATTGTTTTTGCACAATATCTTGTTGTTATCTACTAAGATGCTTACATGTCACATTCGAATTGAACTAGGACATGTGATATCTGCACTAATTGATTGAGAATACACACATGAGATGTTTTATAGCAACGCAGTAAAAGTAGAAGTCCTTGAACATACATTGAAACTCCTCATTTACACAAGGTAGAAAGTTTGTATCACAAAATGGTACAACTGTCATTTGGTGAATGCCATGTTACAAAAGGAATCTAAATTAGCATGTGCTCAAAAGTGTCATCACGATCTTGTCACTTGCATGATTGTTGTCCATTTACCTGTATAAAGGTGATAGGGTCATAAAATTGTCCAACTAATGGACAATAATTCTAACCTATCATCTAATTAGCTTCGAAGAAGGAGAAAAATAAATAAAATGTCCACTCGATTCTAAAAATTCTTTGTTAATTAATTATTATTGTCTGTGTTGCATATATAAATGATTCTACGAGTACACAAAATCCAAAGGGATAGATGGTGTCCCAGTTGGCCTTGATGTGATTGCCCCTACAAGTGTTACTATGACAGTGTGCAATTGATCTATATTGACACTAAAAGAGTTCTTAGATTTTTTTTGGCTTTTGCTCAATTTTAACTAGTGCCTGGGTTATCAAGCTCTGCTACATTTGTGTGTTCCTCTACAATAGCAATAATGTATGTCTTCAATGTTAATGTTCCAAAGGTTAAGTTCCTTCATGCTTCCATGTCCCAAGAGTTCTCCTGGTGATTTCTAGCATTTTTTGCGTGTTTGTTATTGTACACATTGCCATTAGATTTTTGTAGTTACATGTGATGATGAATCAAACATATTGCTAAATATCTAATGCTTGAACATTGAAATCTTGTCAGCATCACTTCTTCAATTGCATAACAACAATTTCATTCTTCGCATCTTTCGTCTTGTAGAAAAAAATTGCTTAGTTGACTTGTGATTGCAAGCAGCACATTGGAACACAGTCAGGAGACACAGACTAGGCTGGTTTGTCTTTCTTTCAATTAATGTTTCTGTAACACCCTAGTCCAACAAGAACTTAGAATGCTACAAAAATAGTAAAACAAGTAACTATAATGTAAACTATTCTCTAAATTTTTGGCAGCATTATCATTGAAACATAGAGCATAAAGGGATCAAAACAAATCATCTTTACTATTATAAAAGTATGAGTTGGTGGTTGGTTCATTCTCCCTCCTCTCTTCTCAACCATCCGATTTGATCTGGATCATTCGTCTCTCTCCTCCTCTCTCTCTCTCAGGATACAACCGCCCACCCCCTCTACTTTTCCCACTCCTCGCGCATTCTGGCCACCCTTCTCTCTCTGTCGCTTGCTTTCCAATATTTGATGTGTGAAGTTGGCTAGGTTAAGTTCTGTTTTATTATTTTTATGACTTCGTTGCAACACACGGGTCTCTAACTAGTTGAATAAAAGTGCATGATATCCATAAGATAAAAACATAGAACATAACTATAACAGTACAACAGAAGGAGATACTCCCACTTTGCTAAAAAGGACACAAGTTCATGTCATAGGTATGATCATAACCCTACACAAATTCATTAGCATGGCTCTTCCAATAAAATATTGTTTGTTAATTTGTTGAGCATGGTGAATGACAATATGTAATGCACAAATATCTACCCCATTCCCATGCATGTCACCTTCTCACCAAATACCTAAAAACAAAATATAAACAATAAGTGTGAGTCCACGACATAGCAAAGTACAAGCAAGACAGTAAACAAAGATACATTAACAGATATTATACAAAAATAATGCCCATAAACAGCCATTCATACTTTTTTCAATAATTTTCGACTTTTACTTTCATGCGATGCAAATGCCACAAATGCACATCTCTTTTCTCTTTGCAATTACTGGTAATGTGGAGTATGAACCTGTCAATGCATACTCAAGCCTATGCCTTCTTGCACATGGACCTCAAGCCCACACTCCACAAGTGTGGGTACCTCAAGCCTGTCTAAAGCATGATGGGGACCTCAAAATTATCATTACTTGGCTACCACATAGACCAAGTTTCAAGGATCAATGAAATGATACAAATGAATGCTGTCAACCTTTAATCTTTATGTCTTTACTTTATCCACATTGACATAAGGCATAACCAATAGTTAAACATGAACACACATTCATTTGCATAACACATTAACAATGCATAAGTGCTTCTTCTACATGTTGGTTACCGACTCCTTGCACTTGCCTCAATCGTGTGACGTAGGATGACAAGCAGAGGATCCCGCCCCTTGATTCCCAACACCACATGAACATTTATAAAGCACACTAAAAAATAGTCCAAGGGCAGTACAATGTTAAAAAAGAAATATTAACCGCTGCTCCTAATTGCCACCCAAACAACCCTCCTCCAAACAACAAACATTAACCCGTAGCGCTGCTGTTCAAATGGCCATAACTCTAGCTCAGGAACTCAAACCTATTGAAAGATATGCTTTACAAAATCTACACAAAATTTCTAACTTTTTCTTTAACATCATCATTTTTGAGATTCGGGCATTTACACCCCCTTTTTCTTCTCTGAACTCTGTTCTATCCAAAATAGAATGGCTGCCTTCCAAAATTCATAACTCCTAGTATACAAGTCCAATTCTAGAAAATTTTACCACTACAAATGTCTACAGAAAATTATCTACAACTTTGTAGTTATGAGAATTAACAGATTCTTAAATTAAGGAACCATAAGTTATGATTTCCATGATTGCTGCCAGAGTCGGTCCAGATTTGTACTGCAGAGATCTAACAGGCATAATTTTTCAATTGTTAATCCAAATCATGTGTTCAAGCACTCTACAGAAAGGTAAAACAAATATCTACAACTTTCATTCCTATCAAAACTCCAGAATCTGAATGGAAAATACTCTAATCTTCCTCTCAAACGTTAGCCCCAAACATTTCCCTCAATCTGAAAATGAATCAAACCCTAAATCAAATCCAAACCAATCTTTACCTCACGCGAAATGCCTAGATCAATCACCATGAACCCTAGCCACCACAGCAAGGAGAGGGAGGGGAGGGGAGGAGAGGAGGTGCCTGGTTAGGGAAGGGGAGGGGCGACTGCAAGGAGGTAGAGGGGGAGGGGCGGCTGGATGGATGGGAAAGAAAGGGGGCTAGATGGGGAAGGAAGGGGAAGGGGCTGGTTGGGAGGGGTTTTCCCCTTTTTTATCTAGCAAAAGAGAGAATGTCCCACGTGTCTCTTGTATGAAGTTTTTTGGGTATTACAGTTTCTCAGGATTAAGGTGATATATTTTCTTGATAACTTAGTATGTTAAGAGTTGTTTGTACTTTGCTAAAATAATAAACTTCATAGGCAATCTCCATGATGGCAAAGGCTGGGTATGCCAAATAGACTTCAATCCAATCTGAGCGAGTGATGTGTAGCTCCTTGTAGGAGGAACCTTTGTTATTGCCCATTCTCTTGCAGAATCACATAAGGCAATCACTGCCCAACGAATTACAATAACCATGTTGTAGAATGTCGCTTAACAGCTGTATGTTTTCCCATCTTTGCAAGTGATTGCTTGCTCCCAACAGTAATAATGGAAGCAATTATTGTTGGCATAAGATTACATTTATGATGTGTGATTTAGAAAAATCAGCCTCTGTACACCTTACTTCTTGTGCTTATGTTTCTTGTATGCACTTTGCAGATCATTTTAGCTATAAAGCTAGGGATGGACCCAACTTAGTCAATATTGAAGGTGAAAACTCTCTCCAATGTGGAAGGACAATGCATATCATTTGCTAAGAAACATGGGTCTGATTATCCTACAGTTGCTGTCAAGGTACTATTCTGCATGAGTTACAGATTTTTTTCATGCATATCATTGTATTTGTAGTTTGTGAACATAGATTTGTCATGGGAGTTCTGGTGTACAAGTTATCACGAGTGCTCTAATGTTAATTGAAAGCTGTAGTATTCTTGACTCGAGCTATTGACCTCACCATAGGACTAGATTCTCCTAACTACACATATTTGCAGACTGCTTGTGCCACTACACTTCAAGATGTCATGAATAAGGATATATAATCGTTTTCGCCACAACGATTTGCTTTTTTGTTTGCAAAACTAGGGCAGGGGCACTCTGGGAGGCCGTCGAATCCATCCCCTTTAAGGTATGTAATATGACGTTAGTGTTTCATAAGAGTAGATGGTATATTCCCTCCAATCCAATTAGACTTAGTTTTAGCTCTATTTCTTATATAATAATGAAGGATTTCAACTACTAGTTTAATAAATAGTTTGCTCCTGTTAATTTGTAGTACCATAGAGTATTTGACAGAGAAGACTGCCTGCTGAAAATAAAGAGAAAATTTATTACACGCCATCGAATAACTCCCTTTTTCGTGATTTGCCATCGAATAATACCTTATTTATTCCATGCCATCAGCATTCAAATCTTCTTCACAGTATGCCATTGCCATCATCTCCCTGTCCGGCCCCATCCATTAAGCCTGTTAGTTTTTTAAATTGACCAAAATACCCAAGCACTCAGCAAGAGATTGGAAACAATGGCCCACTTGTAAGGGAGAGGAAGAGAGACATAGATAGGAGGTCATCTTCCTCGTTAGAAAGGGAGGTAGCGATGGGGCCATGAGACTATGTTGAGTGGATATTTCTAAAAATCAACATATTGGTATCAGATACCATATCAAATATGGATATAGCCCTGATACGATCGGATACATATCCTCTCGTATCGGTGATTTTCCTATTTTTTTTTAAAAAAAGAAACTAATTCCCGATACATCTCAACCCTTACCTTTTATTCTACTCATTACGAAGTTGTTTGTCCGTATGCTCTGTTCCCACAAGCTCATGCAATTCCTCTTACCTGCCTACACTGCTACTACTCCCCTACACTCGCCGGCCACCGCCATCACTCCCCATAGTCCCCATATCTAGCAACTGGATTTGGAGAGAGATGGAGGAGGAAGAGAATCCTAGTTTTCAAATGTCGCTACTTGGTGGGCAACGTTGGCTCGTCACCACCTCTTCTTGGTGGCTCTCATCTCCCCTCTTTTCACTCTCTTCTCTTCTTTATTTCTTCTTTGTGCTTGTTGAGGAAAGAGAGAGAGATGGGATTGGTGTGGGGTGGTGGCTAAAAATAAGAGTAGAGAGATCGAGTTGGGTAATTCTAACTGGTTGGCCGTGGTGCGCTTGTATGCTGGTGCATTATTTTGTACAGGTGGGCTAGTGGGTTGCTCTTTGTTGGTGGGTTGGTCAAGGGTGGACACACCTTGAGGGATGCAGGGGCACAGGCCCCCACACCAATTTTAATTTTTGTTACTTAGAGTTCAAACTTACAAAATGTGTGCTCCCACATATCAAAAACTAATGCCCCCACATGTCAAGAACTAAATCTATCTGAAAGAAGAAGGCTTAAACACATTGACAAACAAAGAAAGAAAAGAAAAGAAAAATATCTATCATTTTGTGATTTTAATTTGGACCATTTGATAAGACTAGCTAAACTTTATCCTAATAATTTTAATTCTGGAGATTTGAGGGATCTCAACCATCATCTTTGCCTCTATATTACTGATGTGTGAGCAGATGATAGATTCTCTAATATAGATACCATGAAGGATCTTTCTTATGTAATGGTTGAGAAAGGAAACATCTTTGCTATCCTTTGGTTTATCGACTTTTGAAGTTAGCACTAGTTTTGGCTATCACCTCTACTATAGTTGAGAGATGCTTTTTAGCCATAAAAATTGTGAAAATAGCTTTACGCAACTGCATCGGTAATCAGCTCATGAGTGATAGTCTTATTTGATATGTGGAGAAACATGAAATGAAGGGAGTTACCAATAATTCTATAATAGACCGCATCCAGAGAAGTCGTTGAAATAAACTATAAAAATATAATTTGCTTCACTTTATTCGATTATTATGTAATTTTTTTACTTGAAATTTTACTCGCTTATTGTTTTTGTTCTCTATTTTATAGGCAATGAGGCTAGATGTTGTTTTTTGCTGATGCTAACCATCTTTTGTTCTCGGATTCATTCTAGATTCTTCAGTAATAGTAGGTTTCTTGATTTTTAGTATGTTGTCTGACAAACAATTATTTACCATTCAACGTTGTCATAAAGTTAGTTGATGTTACAATATTTAGAACATATTACTATATACTACATTATTAATGGATGCATTGATAAGTACATATATAAAGCATGAGGCTCCCGTGGTATTTTTATTCTAGATCCGCCACTGAGGCTTGTTGGTTACGATATAGTAATGATCTGGTTGGACTGCCCATTTCTTATAAGATATCAGTTATTTCTATATTTTTATTATATATATATATATATATATATATGTGTGTGTGTGTGTGTGTCATCGTTTCGGTATTTTTGGGGGAATACAATGGTATCACTGTATCACATGTACCTATTTGTATCGCCGTATCCAGGCAACTAGCCGTGAGACGGCTACAGGCGGGACATGCGTTTCGGTGTTCTCAGTGTAGGACGACCACTTGATTTTGTAGAGCACCGCGATGCCGGAGGCGACACTGCCGCCGCCGTCGCCCCCGACCTTGGCAGCTGCAGGTTGCGAGACGCACTCGAGCGTGCCATTCGCGAGGCTCACCTTTGGGCGCCAACCGATGACCTCATGCTGGCTGCCAAATCGCTCTACCCCTGCAGCTTGTTCGAGGAGGCTTCCACTCCGGTGCTGAGGCGGGAGATGCTTAGGCGCGATGACATCAATGCGATGCTCTCTCCGATGCGTTGCCGCTGGTGAGCAGAGGATTGGGGAAAGAAACAGAGGAGGAGGAAGCCGATGGGGCACACACAGGAGAGATGTTATATGGGACTTGGCTATCACTCATACGGGCAAAATAGTCTTTTTCTCACGCCTGAACGGTACCAGTTGGACGGGAAGATGAACATGATGGGATATCGAGAAGAAAATTTATTCTGTGGTAGATTGTGAAAGATGAAGTTATTTAACATCATATAAATTTTCTCAAAAATAAAACAAGCTTTTGCAAACAAAGCCACCGTTGGTAAAACATCTAAATGGGACCAGAGGTAGAACAGTACACTGATGTTTCTTTCAAGAAGGAAGAAGAGCGACACCCAATTTCATTAAAGAGAGAAATTTACACCAGGCTCAAGACGGACGAAATACCTATTACATGTACACCACGGAGGAAAGTAATTTGTTACTAGCACATTCTTGTGTCCTACGAAAATGCTTATGTGTCCATTTGTAATGTGAGAGACTACATGGACCCATGGTTCGTCCTACCGCCATAATGGCATAATATAAAGTTTTTTTTTGTGCTGTTGCTCGTTGTATGATAAATAATGATTTCTAAAAGAAATTAAAATTAAAAACTGAAAAGTCAAAAAAGAACATGCCATATTTATACAACTGAAAAGTCTTACCCGACATTTATGTGCTCCTATTTTTTCAGCTTCAGTATTGAATATCATTTAATGTGGGCAATTATTTTGCTTCTTTGATCGATTGTCCGAGGCTATGTACTGCAGCGGCATTCACCTTACATTGCTTACCTGTTGGAGGACAACATGACCAAATCCCTGTACTGCGTACCATCGACCAACTAATGCAGTGGTCAAGTACTAGCACACTGTACACCTCACATGCCCGATGTAAACACTCCTGTGATGTAAGTGCCCAAAAAAAAAACCCTACACCGCCACGAGATCAATCCTAAACTAACGTCTTTCCTAAGCAAATCCAGCAAATGAGCATAGACGATGGTCCATCTTTTCAAAATTAGAGATGTCCGTTTAATTAAAAACAAGCAGCTAGATTGCTACTCTCTATTTTTCTATATTTGTTCACAACCCCACCATACGTATAACTAAATAATTAAATATAAGAAAATTAATAAGAAATGACCATATATATCCCCCTATTAAATGATATATCAGAACCACTTAATCTCTTCTAAATCATTTAAGTAGGGATAGAGAGTGAAAATATTACAATAATTCACTATTGATTTTCTCAATGAACAAATATTTTAAACGGATACTCCAGAGATCACGAACAAATATAGTGAAATGGAGGGAGTAATTAACTAGTACTCATGTGTGTGTTTTTTTAGAGTACTCGTAACATCTCTCCTTGGGATCTTCACCATGATTTGTATTTCAACTTTGTCTCACGACAACGGTGGCTCTTCTGCGAGATCTAGGGTTTGAATTCCCCAATTTAAGGTTTGGGCTCACTGAAACCCTATCTATAGAGTGAGGAGGGGCGGTGGGGGCGGCGAGGCAATGGTGGCACCGCTGACCATGTGCATGGAGGTGGGTGGTGGGTGCCAGCCGACAGGAGGAACAATGATGGATCAAGATGATCAAGTTAGGTGGGGGTGCTTGATGGCGGCAACACCGTTGGAGCCGAACACTCGGACAGGGAAGTGGCCAACGAGCAGACATTTAGGAGGAATGAGACAAGCATTGTCGACAGGCACGTAGGGAGGCGGTGGCGGTGGGAGGTGTATGTTTTTTTAGAGTACTCGTAACATCTCTCCTTGGGATCTTCACCATGATTTGTATTTCAACTTTGTCTCACGACAACGGTGGCTCTTCTGCGAGATCTATGGTTTGAATTCCCCAATTTAAGGTTTGGGCTCACTGAAACCCTATCTATAGAGTGAGGAGGGGCGGTGGGGGCGGCGAGGCAATGGTGGCACCGCTGACCATGTGCATGGAGGTGGGTGGTGGGTGCCAGCCGACAGGAGGAACAATGATGGATCAAGATGATCAAGTTAGGTGGGGGTGCTTGATGGCGGCAACACCGTTGGAGCCGAACACTCGGACAGGGAAGTGGCCAACGAGCAGACATTTAGGAGGAATGAGACAAGCATTGTCGACAGGCACGTAGGGAGGCGGTGGCGGTGGGAGGTGTGTTGTTGGTGGGGTTGAGGGCTAGTGCTGCCTAGGGTGTAAGATGGGTGTGGTGGGAGGTTTTTATATGAGACAGACTTGGGCAGAGAGTTCTTGGATGGAGATCCAATAATTCAAAATTTTAGTACTCTCTACATTACAATTACATCTTAAAACGAAGTGTTAGCAAGTAGTATATGTTTATAATTTTACGGTTTTACTTAAAATATATACCCTGTTTATGTCTAAATAAAATATCATTTTAGAACATATGCAGCCAAACATTCCAAACTTTGGTTATTAATATACATAGTTTTCTTTGCAAACAAAATATAGACAAATTAGTCACATATATAGAAAGAAAAAATAGTAGATATATTCATCATAAAAGGTACTCCACAATATTAATCTATTGAATACTAAAAGTAGATGAAGCGTGGTTGAACACTCTTAGAAAAAAGGAAAATATAGAAATTATAAAAATATATAGTTTTTATAATAATTGATGAATATTTATACTAGAAAACCATGTGGATGTCTAAAGTAACACTTTTGAAAAGAGAGCGAGTATAAATTATTTAATTTCATTTCTGCATCAATGCTCACTACTAGGTTAGATTGAGTCTAGGTCAGGAATAACACGCTTGCCGGTACCGAAGAAACTACATGCATGCCCGGGTTTCACCCTAATCCAAAATGCAATCATTAACTATTGAAATATCCTTCTACATGTTCCGAAGAACATATTTTGAAATTTGGCCAAAAATCGAGATTTTCGAAATTTTCTGAGATTATCCGGTATGTTTCGAGATTTAGCCCCGCTCATTTCAGCTTGAGCGTTTGGCTTCTGGCTTATTTTTAACTATTCCTAAATTTCGTCTTTTTATGACTTTTTGGCTATTTTTGAGCTTTTTTGCCTATTCTTTTTTTCGTATTCGTTTGTATTGTCCGTGATGAGCTAACATGTTTTTCCTATTTTAATTTTTTTTAAATTTAGTTACACCAAATAAACCATCATCAGCTACAGTGTAATTTCAGCAAGCTACAGTATAATTTTAGGTATAAACCAGATTATTTCAGTCCAACCGAGCGACACCTTAAGTGAGAAAAAGAATCAGCTGGTTGCGGGATTTGAATCCCTAGTCAGGTTCAATATCTTCAAAGGGTGTTGATAAACATCTCTCGGATGTTTTCTTCTAAACTCTCACTAGATTTATAACTATTGTATTATAGATCCAACGGCTATAAATTCTCCCCCACTCCCTCCAAAAAAATCTCTCCCTCCTCTAAAAAAGGACCGTTGGATCTCTAATTCAATGGTCTCAAATCTAGATGATTGATAAAAAAAATATCTAGGTGATATCTAAACACATCCATCTTCAAAAACCTTTTTTGAGGTACATCGCTTCTTCTCTGGCTATAAATACCTGTACCAGTAGGTAGCCTTCTTTCACCCGGCTAAATCTTCTCTCTCCCAACCCCAAGCCGGCGAGAGACATCGCCGCCACCCCATCAAGCTCCATGCAATCAATGAACGGCGGCAGAAGCGGCGGCCGGCGGCTCAAAGACCGCCTCGCCCGGCTTCTCCGCCCCGCCAATGCCCTCCTCCGCTCCCCCTGCAGCTCCTCCACCTCTACCTGCTTAACCATCACTACCGCCACCACGATATCGAGCTCCTCCTCCTCCGCCACCACCGCCGCTCTCCTCCCCCGCATCGAGCCATTCTCCGCCGCTCTTGACCTCCTCCGCCACCTTCCTCCAGAGCACAAGAAGAACAACAAGCAAAGGTGCTGCTCGTCCCGCCATGCCCGCCGCCGACATTTCAAGAACGTCGACAAGGGCGTGAGGAAGCTCTCGTCCAAATCCTACGGATTCACCACCTCCGACGACGACGAAGAAACAGACGGCGGCGACGACGACACGGAACCCTTCGTCTCCTCAAGAAGCCTCGTGTCCTCCGACTCCTCCGGCTTCTACACGTCCACCAAGCAGCTGCCCAAGAACAAGAATCGCCATCGTCAGCAGCAGCAAACGAGACGTCGGCGGCTGCGAGCGGCGAGCTGCGTGGACTCGTGCAGCGTGTGGGACGAAGAGGTGGGGGTCCGGCCGCTAGTGACGACGGCGGCGGCGGAGGAGCAGATGAGGAAGGGGCTGGCGGTGGTGAAGCGGTCAAGGGACCCGTACGGCGACTTCCGGGAGTCCATGGTGGAGATGATCGTGGAGCGGCAGGTGTTCGGCTGGGCGGAGCTGGAACGGCTGCTGCAGTCGTACCTGTCGCTAAACGCGCCGCGCCTCCACCCCGTCATCCTCCAGGCCTTCTCCGACATCTGGGTCGTCCTCCACGGCGGCTAGCTTCGCCGGCGTTGTTGTAGCTAGATGCCTAGATCTGATGCATGCGTACGTGTGTACGTTTTTGATCAGGTTGTGAGTGGTTAGTTGGCATGTTAAAAGGGCAGTGCTAACTCATGTAGTAGCTGTGCAGCATGCATCAGACGTCTCTCTGTCTCTTGGTGGTCCGTGTCAAACATCATCTACTATCTATTTTAAACAGAAGATTTGCATAGATTCCATTGCAAAGTTTTCATGGTTAGAAAAATGCCACCGGGTGCGTCATTGACAAGTGGGATCTGAGACCCACATTTCAGTTTCACAGGCTCAGAGGGCTAGAGGCCAAGGCACTTTTCGAAACTATTATACATCATTTGCAGTGGCATTTTCTGACATTTTTCTCCGTTCTAGTTTGAGCCGCTGGTGGCAATTAACTAACATGCCTTTTTATTCGAAGGAATTGTTCTTTTAGGATTGAGTACTAGAATTTCTCACCGTATGATTTTTCCTCGAGATTCATACTCTACCTCATTCTTCAGTTCCGACGAGTTAGGGTTGGGCTCACCGGAGCCCCCTAGGGATGTTGACAGACTGGCGGTGGGGCGGCAAGGCAACGGTGGCGTCGCCGGTGCCGCAGGTCATAGAAGGGCGGTGGGCAGCGACCGACGGGTGGAACGGTGCTTGGGCGTGGAGTTGAGTTAAGTTGGCCGAGGATGAGCGCCGGTGGATAGGCGGCGGGCATGGCGCCCTCGGCACGGAAAGTTGCATGGGAGGCAGAAGCGATGACAGATAGGGCTCGCTAGTGGGCCACGATACCGCTGGGGACAACGTCGGCTTGGTGGAGGGAGGGTGGCATGCGGGTGGGGGTGCGGGTCGGGAAGGGGATGCAAGTGGCTGGGGAGGGAACGACGGAGGAGATGGATGCCAGTGGGGCTCGCTAGCGAGGTGATGGGGGAGGCGGTGAGTAGTGCAGCTGCTGCGACAGCGGGGTAGATGTGGTAGGGTTTGGGGGTGGAGTGAGGTAAGAGAATTTATATAATTGAGGGGGAAGATAAGCTCCATTGGATCAGGATCCAAAGGCTTAAAATCTAAGTACTCTTAAACAAAAAATCACTCAAGTTTTGCCTAGACATAGGGAATTGCTAACTAGTACTCAATTGTTTTTTAAGAATTGAGCACTCAAGTTAGATTTTGCCTAGAGATTCGTGTTCCACCTCCTTCTCTGGTTACGGAGAGTTAGGGTTAGGGTTCGGGTTCAGATTTGGTTCTCCGGTACTACCACACATGGGGTCAGCGCAAACGGTTCATAACCCTCATCAAAGATGGTTTCTGAACCGTCTGATTTTTTACGTCGGTGATAACAGACGGTTATCACAAACGGCTCTTAAACCGTTTGTGTTAAGTCACAACACAGACAGTTTTTAAAAATAACCATACGTGATATTCGACATATCATAGATGGCTAATACAAAAAAACCTTCTACTATGGTTTATGTATCACATATGGTTTTGTGTTAGAAACTGTCTGTTTTTAGTTCTTTATATAGCTAAAAAATTTCCTATTTTTCGGCCAGCCACGGGAAATGTTAGCAATGCCCTTTGAAAACAAGTAATCAGATTACCGATAAATGGCATATAAGTGAATTACAACTCAAAGTGATTTACAACTCAAAGTGAATTACAACTCAAAATCAATTACAAAAAAATGTTCATGTATTGTCACCAGATTTACAATTGAATCAATTGTTTGAACATGTATTAAGCGGTGTCACCGGAGTGAAACTCTCCTTTCGAGTCAATGACCTCCGTCATGAGGAAGGTGGAAAGCCATCCTCAAACATCCGAGAGTTCGTTTAGATCGAATGTACTTGATTTGATTGTCATGCCCTGTCGTTAGGAGGAGTAAAGTAGTAAGCATATATATTTAAATTGATAATTAGGAAATAATTATTACGAGATTGACAAACATCTAGGTCATTCATCTTAGCACTCATGATTTTATATATATGATGGTAAAAGTAGAATGCACATAAGTTACCTTGTAGTTGCTGGTGGTACTGCAAAAATAAAACTACATGCAAAGGTATAGTCAGTTCAAGAGGCACTCTTACGAAGTGTGTGTAGGTTATTGTGTTGTAGCGTGGCGCTCGATTCCTTGTCTCTTCCTCATTGGCAACATAGGCACTGAACGACCTACGTGATTACAAAAAGTTATCCTTGGCTATTGCAAATGAAGAAAAGACTACAGTAGAGTTATGCATAGAGAAAATGAGCATACCTATGGAGTGTTTATTGCACAAGGGTGAAGTCATGGTTATTCTTGAGTAGGGAATCAATGTGTATTACCTTGTTCCACTTTGGTACAATGACTATAAGGATCCAGTGCCACCTACTCATATATGTTGCCATAGTCATTAAACTTAAGTTCATGTTGCATATAATGTACAAATAAAATTTGTATAGCAACTAGTGAAGCACTTACCTCTGATTGTAGGACACCAGTATGTACTCCTTGTTTCCCTAAGCAAGCAATCCCATCATTATGTAATTCTCGATGTAGGATGTGTCTTGTGTGATGCATTGCTCACATATCAAATGTGGATCGAGGAAACCCATTGGTTCTCACGATCGCTGGGCTTTTTTGTATCATGTATCTATATATAAACAATAAGTTATGACATTTATTAGTATTACGTGAATGTAGAACTTAATTGTACACACTTATAATTTCCAACATCGTAGAAGTGAGGCGTTGAGGTTGAATAGTTTGAATAAGTTGGTGAAGCCTACGACGAAGAAGCCTAGCTCGTGTAGGAAATGCCTCTCCGTGTATCTGATAGTGAATCTAGTAGACCGGTTTGTCCTCTGCTTGTTGGTCCTCCACATGTACCAGCATGAAAACAACCGTAACCCATTCCAAGGTAGGGCAATAGTGTGTTGGGGACCAACAGCATTCCAAAGGAGTACATCCAGGGCTTGTAAGGCGCCTTAATGTGATACGTCTTCCTGGAAAACGACTCGGCATGCTTTTCTTATTTCTTCAGCGCCGTCTCCACTGTAGCCGATACGATTGTCTTCTGAAGCGGATGTTGAGGTGGAGTCATTAAGGGTTTTGTTGGAAAGACATGATTATGTGGAGATCGAGGCATTGTAGGGTCCAAGACGATGTTCCTCTTGGGCCACTGGACAAAAGTGTGCATGGAATCTCCTAGTGTTATGATGTCTTCATTCAGAGGCTTCACCAACGAGGCACCCATGAAAGGGTCAAGTACCATGTCCACCAAGACCTTGGCATAATCCTATGTCAACTGGGCACCGTGCAGTGCTATCCCTTCCTGGCATGAAAACGCCATCCCTAGCCCAGCCTCAATAGGAATAGACCCAACCAACCTCACTTGGAGCTTGCAGGGCATGGGCTCCTACAAAATGATACACAATTAGCTATGATATCCTACAAGTTTATCTTTAGAGCATTCTAGATATATACATTACCTGGATTTCGTCGATCGGAAATCGAGCATCGCTTGGGTTAGGTTAGTGTGTGGAAGTGCAACTACTCCGACAGTGTTGTGGACTGGACTCCACATTAATATGGGCAGCCTATGACTGGCTGAGCACTTGCTCTAGCCTTTTCTCCAAATGTGCTAGCTTTCTAAAAAATTCTGCATGAATCTCCTCTTTTATGCGCTTCTCGTGCTCGACCTACAATCTCTTGCGACTCCTGTACGAGTCGGAGTCGTCTAGGAATCCTTACCTCCAGTGAATGTAAACCCCCAAGGCCTCACATATGACCCGGGTGCTCATTGTTTCTCAGGGCCATGGATAATATGTCCTTCTCCTTGATGGCCTAGAAGTTGCCTTGGGAGGATTCCGCACTCAATGTTTCCTGTAAGAAGCCAACATGTTATTTTAGTTCCTATGAAGTTATGGACATATTGCCAGCCAGGTAGCTCGATATCTTACTAAGCGTTGTGCCACTTCTTGGTCTGCTGGGTTCTTGAAGGACATGGCGCTCGAAGATGTGGTAGATGTCCTCACTCTTAACCAGTTTTGGGCTTGCTTGTCTGTAATCCTGGCAAATGGTAGGTAGGCCTTCGACAAGATTGCCTCTTCATCCTTCCTCCTTCATTGTGAAATTTTACCTGTATACCTAGCAGTGCTGAGTTTGTGGGGTGAGTATTCTAGGCCTGGATTGCCTTGCGCGCCATGCTTTCTTCCTAGAATTTGGTGGCCGTCTTTATGCCAACAAAGGAGTCACATATATCCAAATGGAGGAAAGGATATTTCGTGAATGGTGTCCTGTCCTCATTCACATACTTCATGATAAGCATGCTCTTGAAGTTCTTCCACGCCTTGTTCATCAGCAGGAGCACCTGTCTTCGCACGAGGCCCTAGACTTCTACTCTGATCCCAAAGCTGCTCTTTCTCTTCACGCATTAGAGACTTCCAGTTCGGTGTGGTCATAGGGACCCGTTGCCTTGCAACTATCCCACAGGTGGTCCCGAATATAGCCGTTGCTTTCTTGGGATGTAGAGAGACCCAACTCGATTGACCTTCATGATGGCCATTCAGCTCTTAGGCATTTTTTATATGCATCAGCCCTCTCGCTTAGTTGCTCCTTTGGTCTGGTCATCAAATGCATTCGGTGAAACTGAGCCTGAAGACTATGTGGCCGCCATCTCGCTTAGTTGCTATCTATGACCAAACAATTTTCATCAAATCACATTCAAAAAATAGCTGAGCAATAGATTCAATTTTATTATTTTTATTTAAATGCTAATCAATTTTATTGGCATCCCTGAATTATTTCCTAATTTTTCCTAATCAAAATGGGCCAAAAGAATTTTGGCGCCATTTAACACGATCTTGACATTGGCGGTCTGACGCCAGCGAACACGGTCGACGACGCACTTGGCACGCAGGCGAGTAGCTTGGCATAGAGGAGTCGGGCGCGTGGGCTCGAATGTTTTGTACGGATAAACCTTTTTTTATTCGAAAATACAGAAATATACCCGCGGGAATTTTTTTACAAAAATAGGCTGCAGTCGCCCAATTGGAGCGCGATTGCTACGTTTCGCCCAACCGAGAAGCGACATTTGGTCAATATGGGAACCGTTGGGCGAATCATTTCTGTCGCCTGGTCGTTAGGCAACCCAATTTCAGTCGCCCCACCGTTGGACGACTAGAATCTCAGTCGCCCAACGGTGGAGCGACAAGGGGGTTAAAGACACCGTGTCGCGCCACCTACCCACTCATTCTGCACACAGAGAAGAAACGAAAGAAGAGAAAAGAAGAGGAGAGGAAGAAAGGGAGGGGAAGAATAGGAGAAGGAGAGGAGGCTAGGGTAGGAGGTGACAGAGGAAGGAGGAGCGGAAGCTATTGCATCTATTTGGATCAGGTATTTATTTTGATTATGTTGTATGTTATATGAAATGTTGGTTTTTGTAGTATAGAAATTTGTGCATAATTTATAGTATAGGGAGTTTAGTATTGTGCGATATTATTTGACATTTCGTAAAATTGAAACATATATGCAGGCCAACATCATCAATGGCAACTACATTGAGAGTGCATTACAGAGCTGGAACCATTCGTGAAGGTCTGAATGGTGTGGATTTGAGCGATTTTCCGCAAATCACTGTCGTACTTCCGCATGGTGAGAATGCTCGAATGGAAGATGTGCAGCATTGGCTGGCCTGGAGTTTTTCATTGGACCCCGAGATGTGCAGCGTCGTCGTGCAAGGGCTTTGGAGCCGGTCTCCCACGGACATCAGATGGGAGTTGAAGACATTGGTGCGCACTGCTTCGTGGAAAGGCTTTGTGCAAGCGTGCCAGCGCCGTGGATACGAGTGTGTGCTTCTTGTGCAACCGTGCTCACTACAAGCAGCTGCGCAAGCTCGTGCGTCCGCCATTGCTCTGTGAGGTGCTTGCAGATCGGGCGGGCCGCATGTTGGCGAAGATGTTGAAGTTGCTCGTACAACAAACTTAATTTGTTACACAAGCCATGCTCTCATGTCCTCGCTGCATGCGGGACCGTGGGCATGGATCCTTCGAACTTCATGTCTGAGTACTTCTTTAAGGAGAGGATACTACAGGCTTGGTGTGGGGAGCTCCGGGGGTTCAGGGTGGTGGGAAACTTCGCCACTTTGGACATTGCATCGAGGACCTGGGTTCCGGATGTTAACATGCTGAAGGGTGGGAAGGGTCGGCGACAGAGCCGACGTATTAGAAATGATATGGATGAATCACAAGCTGGAACACCAGGTGCACGTTGTGGACGATGCGGTCAGGAGGGGCACACATGTAGACGATGCAATGCATGTCCTGATCAGTAGTTTATGCAGACTACACCTAAATTTCATGTACCATTTCTATAACTTGCATGTTATATCTCTTTTCTGTAATGTAGTTGGTGTTTATGCAATGTTGTGCAAATTATTTATGTACAGCTTCCTTGATACATACATAGATCAACCCTCCAGCAGTACAACAGACGATAACAATAAACACAAGAAAGAAAATAGCATACAACATTAAATTAACACATACATAGATCAACCCTCCAGCAGTACAACAGACGATAACAATAAACACAAAAAAGAAAATAGCAGTACAATATGTGGGATCGTACGAGCTTCCTATGTTCACGACCTCCTCGTTGCCCCTCTCGCGTTGCATCTGTTGGCGGAGGTCAATGTTCTCCTCAGTTAGAGTCTCGATTCGCTCCTCGAACTCAAATATTCGCTGTCATAATGTAAACACATAATTGACAATATATCGTTTGTGGGGAGGGTTGATCCAGTGGGAGAACTCGTATTTCGCCATCTGCGGGAAAGGATGGTAAACATGGAGGCTCCATAAGCAATACAAAAAAAGTATTGTTAGTAATTTGCACCCCGGAGCGTGGGTATCGGAAGAAACGTCGCCTGCCATCGAACTGGCCTTCCATGACCTGCACAACCGCGTCCTCATTGTGTCGGCATTTCGGCCATGCTGGTTGAGCACGCCGACTTGGTATCAGGCGGTAGTGTGGACCAAAGATCTCCCTCCTTTCCAAGGGAAGGTCTTCCTTCGGTGATCCATATCCAATCGGCCCCTCAGCTTCCGACATGGTATGTTTCACCACAAAAGAGAACGTACTTCTTTTTTCGATTTGCACAGTTCTTTGCCTACAATATCATGGGACCCCAACTATGCTATTTATACCAAATGAGAGAACTTACTGCAGTGAGCAAACCAAACAAAAAGGCCAGCTTTGCGTAGTGACAAGACAAAAGAGGCCATCTTTGCTCAGTGACATGACAAAAGAGGCCAGCTTTGCTCAAAGACATGACAAAAGAGGCCAGCTTTGCTCAGTGAGATGACAAAAGAGGCCAGCTTTGCTCAGTGAGATGACAAAAGAGGCCAGCTTTGCTCAGTGACATGACAAAAGAGGCCAGCTTTGCGCAGCGATATGACAAAAGAGGCCAGCTTTGCTCAGTGACATGACAAAAGAGGCCAGCTTTGCGCAGTGAGATGACAAAAGAGGTCAGCTTTGCTCAGTGACATGAAAAAAGAGGCCAGGTTTGCTTAGTGAGATGACAAAAGTTGCCAGCTTTGCGCAGTGACATGACAAAATGAGAGACCATGTGGAGGTATCCACATGTTTGTGATGAGTAATTGACGGTTGTATTAGTGAGTTTGAGTTTGTTTTGGGTATTCTAGGGTTGAGTACCTTTCAGTTATGCTAATATTGATTATGCTGTTTCGTGCGGTGCTATGTGACGGTTTACTTGTCTGTGTGACTACAGGACTTCGGAGCTAGGTCATGGTGAGGCGAGGAGGACCGGGACTAGGCACAGGAGGTGTTGAGGTCCAGACGGTTGGTGATGCCGAAGATGATCGAGGCTGGCGAGTCGGGAGACGAGGAACCGGAGCTGGAGCTACCGGTGACGGACACGACGGGCAGCGGCGAGAGGATCGGGACTAGACACAGGGAGGAGTTGAGGTCCAGACGGTCAGGATGCCGGGTGCGGTCGTGTGTAGCGGAGCGGACCAGACTAGGCTCAGGGAGGAGTCGAGGTCCAGTCGGTCAAAGGTACCGGTTGCGGGAAGCTTCCGGGAAAGTGCTTGAGGGGCAATTTGGAGAATTGACTCAAGCCATGAGTGGTGACGAGTTTTCCTCCAATTCTTGTGTTGACTTCTTGCCTCTTTGGTGTGTGGAGAAATGGAGTGGTTTTGAGCTGCCATTTCTTGATTTGCTAATAGAGGGTGAGCTCTTGCCTTCATATATGAGTGGAGGAGGCTCTAGAGGGTAAGCAAGATAGAGCAGCAGCAGAGACAAGTAGTGTGCTCAGTGTGGGCTGCCTGCGTGTGAGTGTTCTCAGTGAGCAGTGAGCTGAGTGTGTGTCCTGGGTGTGTGCATGAGTTCTTGAGAGAACCATGTAGTGTGATTCCCTTGTTTTAATCGCGTATGGGGACTCATTTGTAATCACCTCTTTTCAATATGAGAAGGATTATGTTGTGTTATTTCCTATTCTTGCTCTTCTGTGATGGATTTCGTTTTTGCTCTTGCCTCTGTTCTCTCTTCGGTTCTTGGTAATTTGAGTTGAATCCGTTTCCAAGAAGCTCCAAATTCTTATTGCTCTGTGATGGGAACTAATTTCAAGACCATTTGGTCAGCATCTCCCAAGAGCAAAAGAACTCTAGTACATATTTCTTCCAAACAACAAAATTCCTCTGTTTTTCACTGTAGCTAGGGCTTGGAGGCAGGGACACTCGGTTCTTGATTTTTCCAGTGAAAATGGCTGCTAAAGATTTGTGGTTCTCGCCATGAGACCATTTCTTGATGTATTACAAAGTCTCATAAGCAAAGATTGGAGAATATCAAGCAAATTGAGAAATCTGTCATATTCTCAGTGCAGTAACAGATTTCTTTTCAGTTCTTGATTCCGTTTGCTTCTTGTCTTTTCTTTTCTCTCTTAAATACTATCTGCTATTCAGTTTAAGGACCAAATCTTTCTTCCTAAGAAGAGCAGCAAATTATTCATCAATTTCCTGTCTTATGAAGGTCTCAGTATTTTAGTCGGCAGCTTTGATTTCCTGATTGTTGTTTACTCTGCAAATTTCAGTCTTCAGTTGATCTCTCAGTTTTCTTTTCGGCAGCAATCAATATTTACTGTTCTCAGTTCAGATTACTGTCAGCTTTCAGATTTCTTTGTTTTCCCTGCAGTTCTCCGGTTTCTGCATGTTTTGGCCGATTTGCTGTTTTTCTTTTTCGGATGAGAAATCTGCAGCCTCGGTTCAAGTTTTTTTTGCTAGCTGAGTTGGTCCAGCGTCCTTGCTATTTTCAGTTCTCTTTTGCTGACCGTTTGCACAAAGCGTGGCTTTATTTTCAGTCTGCAGTTCCTGTTGTCTTTTCGGCAATTGCAGCAGCGGTTGTGATCAGCATTCACTAAGTTTTTTGTCTGCTACTTTCAGTTTCAAGAAAAGCTTTTATTCTCATATTTCAAATGACTAGTTCAGTTTGTTAGCTAAACCAACTTCAGTTTCGGCAGTGTTAAATCTTCTCAGTTTTCCTGCTTAAGTTTCACTGTGAGGAGTATTTCTTGGTTTTAAAATTTATTACTCTGACCTGTGAAATATAATTGTTGGCTTGTAGCCTTCTCGACCAAGTTTATTTCAATATCTTTTGATGGTCTGTTTGTTTGGTTTCCAATGAGCAAAATATTTCATGCTTCATAGCTTTTGTAGCTATCGGAGTAAAAGACAGTGTGAATACTAGGGGGAATTTTTAAAGGCACCATTCACCCCCTCTGTTGCCATTTCCGATCCTACACAAAAGAGGCCAGCTTTGCTCAGTGAGACAATGGGCCCTATAAATTGATGTGCATTCCATTTCGCAGGCCACACCGCACTTCCAAACCTCACACTACACCACACTTCCTTCGCCCCACCGGGATGGACAAAAAAACAGAAGAATCAATGGGACAAGATGGTCAAGGAATGGGAGGAGACCCGTGACCTAGCACGATCAGCTGCCGCCCGCGATGAGAAAATAAGGGCTATTGCAGCCCGGGTAGAATAAGTCCAGCGTGCTAAAGGGTCAGCTCCCCAAAATGAGCGGCCGCGTAGCAACAACTCCATCCCGAACTGCCCCACCGAGCGTTCGCCGTAACTTCCTCCCTAGGGGGAGACACCCCCTTTGTTGGTGCGGGGACACTTGCAAGTTCTTCAAGTCTAAAAAGCACATCAGCCTAGGTATGCGTTACTGGGGTTGCGCAAACTACTCCAGTGACTACCCCGATCGACGTTTTGACACCGCAACCTATCGGCAGTCGGTATCGACGACATGCACCATTTTCCCCTACCTTTTCTCCTTCGCAGCACGCACTAACAATCTCTCCTCTGTATTTACAGTCTCCAGAGCCCCTATGTGCCTACCGCAAATGGATCGATCTTGAGATCCACCCTGCGGACCAATGGACCCTCGACTTGAGGAGTGGAATGTCACACGGGAGCGAGGAGTTCTTTGGAGGAGGAGCGCGAAGAACGAGCACACCCTACGTATACAACGTGAGACGCAAGTTCATCTCGAAGCGTGCACGCGTAGGGAGCGGGAGGCTCGCGAGAGGGAGCGGGAAAGAAAGAGGGAAATGTCGGCTAAGACAAAAAAGGCCGCGGAGGATTTCAACGCTGAGATGGCAAGGAAGGGAAAGTGGCCTCGGTCCACACAGTAGGTCGTACGAGCAATTGGGTAGGTTAGTCGTATATCATGCTATATGTTATGCATGTAATAAAAATGTACGCGGCATGTTACTCCCAACTGTATTATGAAGTTTATTTCTATTCAGATAAGCTTATTATCTCGTCTTTCGCATTGAATGATTCATATAGCAAGTCATTTTACAATATTAGCATATCGGTTCTCTCCGTACACTAATTCCTGGTAAAATCAAAATATCACTTACCACTGTATGTATCGAGCGTTCCACAGTCATTCGTTCTTAAAAAAATTTCTCAATAATTTTTACGCACCTACAACATACAGTGAACATAAACCTTTATTATAACTACACCAGATTTTTTACCAGTTTAAAACTACAAAATTGACAAAACTACAAAAACTCACGGATAGTCGCCTCCCTATTAGGCGACTCCATTCCAGTCGCCCACATATTCCCATTGGGCGACTTCATCCAGTCGCTCAATTGGAAAGCGACTCAGTGCAGTCGCCCGGGAGTACATCGATTAGCTTAAGTCGCCCCTCCATTAGGCGACGAGAGTCTATTTTTGTAAAATTTTTCCCACGGATATATTTCTGTATTTTTGAATAAAAAAAGTTTATCCGTACATAAAAAATCGCATGGGCTCAGTGGCAGCCCATCTTGGCACGGAGGCGCAGGGGCATGCGGACGCACATGGCACAGCATGGCCGGCACAATGTCAACACCCAGGGGAGAAGAGAAGAGGTAGAGAAGATGGAAAGAGAGGAGGAGCTGCTTGGTGGGCCAGGGAGAAGAAAATGGAAAAATGACCAAGAGAGAAAAGGAAATGGTCTTGGGGGGTACATTGGGCTGGCCCAAAATTTGAATTTCAGACTGAGTTTAAGCTTAGTTTGGCATTGGTTTATAATTTTGTAATTTTCTTTTCCCAAATTTTGAATTCGCTTATCAAATCAATTTCCCGGTCATAATTTCTTTTACCCGAATTTTTGTTTTGTTTAACTGAATTAAATTTCAATTTAAGTTTTTATATTTGACTTCATATTTTATTGTTAATATTTTATTATCACATTTGTTATTTATATTTGGGGATTATTCCTTGTTATTTTATTTGCACAGCATGGAATTCGCAAAAATCCAAATAAAAATTGCAGAAGAAATCTGAATGCTAACAGAAGTCTGAATGCTAACCGAACGCAACAAAAAGTTTTTAATTTTTCACTCTTTTGATCACCCAAAATATCAGGATGTTACACATATTTTAGCAATTCCATCTGTTCAAAAACATCGAAAAACTTACATACATCATTTGTCTAAAACTGAAACTACATATTTTGGACCGTATATAATGTTGGCACTTGATAATGCTCAATAGCAAGCAAAAGAACAAGAAATGTGTTCTAATGTTTCAATCATTTTAACCACACAGATTGTCTCCTAACTTTTTTCTGCAAATGATTCAAAGAAAGAGTACACATTTTCTCTATGAGTGTTATATATATGAATGGATTCTACTAGCTTTCTCAGATAAACATATCTACCTGCAAAAAGGTCAGCATAGATGGAATTTGAAGATAGCCATAGTGTAGGAGTGTGCATTGCTTGCATGGGACTCGAGCCTATCTGGCTCAAAACCTATCAGATCCCCACCACATCAATACCAAAAATAAATGGGCCTTTGAGTCACGTTGCTGCTTCTTTTTCCCAAGTACAGGGCGCTGAAAAGATGGCTGTCGATTTTGTCATTTGCGTTTGAATATTGTAAGGTGCATGATTGGAGTTGCCACGTTCTTCGGTTCCCAAATGGATGGCCTATTAACAAAAGTTGTTGCTTGATTTTGGTGTGTGGGGCTGTGTTTCCTTTAAATCTTGCACCTACTATGCCTTCTATTGTTATGAACAAATAAAGGGCATGTTTGGCAAATCAAAAGCCGGTTGACTTTTAACTTTTGCTACAATATCTAATTTTCAAATGGAGTATTTTTTTAAGACGGTGTCTACAAGTTAAACATAGTACACGTTAAAATCCCAACATCTGTACCAGCCAAAATCGTAAATGAATATCGGTCTCTCCATAATATGTACCGTAAACAGCCAAAATTAAAAAATTTTAACCAAAAACCATAAGTCGCAGCCAAAAAGACCAGACCCAAAGCCTTCTCTACTGTCTTGTATCATTAAGAGATGACATGATTACGTTATAAAGCAGAATCAGGAGCTAGGGGTGGAAGGACATCCACGCTAAGCCCTCAGTAATTCTACTGTTTTCTTATAATTGTGAAATTTTCCTGTAGAGGGTTACTTAAGAGCTAGCACACATCATACACTATCTTGTCATGCATTGAAATGTAATATTAGGTAAATAAACCTCAAAGGGCAAATCAGTGAAATGCAAATGCAAAGTAAATGAACGTCGAAGGGCAAATCAGTAAAATGCCACTGAAATGATCAAGTGAAGCATCAGGTGGTATCTTTCAAAACCTGAAACTTACCAGTGGTATATGGGCGGGTTCAATGCTGCTTATGGCTTATGCTTATGTATTATAGTTATAGTAGTTTTTTTAAAAAACTGTGTGTTTTTTCGAGACGGTGTCTAAAGGTCAATTATAGTAAAAAGTGTAATGAGTTCAGTTGTACCGGTCAAAATCATATACGACTATTTTCCTGTGCGTACTGCCTCCCGTGAGTAGACCATAATTCAAAAATCACAGTTATAAATCATAAGTCACAACCCAAAAGAACTCACCCTATATATCCAAATTTCCTTTACTAAAAAATCTACTAGTTGTTTACTAAAAATACTCGCTTTGGTGGTTTTCTTTGAAAAAGTCAAGGCTAGGGTTGTAAACGAGCCGAATTCGAGCGAGCTTAGCCTTCCAGGCTCGAGCTCGGTAGAAGCTCGAGCTGAGCTCGAGTTAGGGTTCAAGCTTGAACCTGGGCTCGAGCTCGGCTCGGTAAAGCACGATAACAATTAAAATAATTTATTATGCACTATTTTTCAATAATAATAAAATTTTAAGTTCGAACTCGGTTCTAGTAACCTCGATAACAGTCAAAATAATTCAAATATACACTAATTTTTAACAATAAGAAAAGCTCGAGCTCGAGTTCGGCTCGAATAAGCTCGGTAAGAATTAATATGTATTACTATTTAACTTCGAATCGGAGCTCGCGAACTATCGAGTTCGGCTCGGTAAAACTCGCGAGCTCGAGATCAAGCTCGAGTTCGGCTCGTTTAAAGTTCGAACCGAGCCTAGAACGAGCCGAACTCGAATAGCTCGTGAGCTCTGAGTTTTTTTTACAGCCCTAGTCAAGGCAATAACTTGAACTATCTATCCTTACAAGTTTTAACCTCGCTAATATTTGTTTGCAAATATGCATATGTTACGTTTAGAAGATTAGACTCCTCAGAAATATTGAAACACCAAACAATCAACGTTTCTGCAATATTGCTGCTATATACAGATGCAGTGTGGTTATTTTGTTGAGCTGATGACCAGAAAAGGCTTCAGACACTAAAATTATTTTGTATTAATTAACTACATACAACAAGTGATCTCAGCCTTTTATAACTACCCTTGATCTACAATTTGCGGTAGGATAGGATAGGTTATGCATTGCTAGTGCATGCTTCTCCAGTTGTCCTATTTGTATAGTACTCCTAGCTAATCTAGTTTTGATGAGCACTGCGTAATTAACCTCTGTACCACACCAATCATCAAACGAATGACAACCAGTAAAATTAGTTGTCGATTGTTATCCAAAGCCATGTCAGGCCTAAGGTAGGTTAGCCTTAAGCTGGGTTTTGGATGAATTTGACAAGCTTAGGCCAATGCATATCAAGTTGGGCTTGAGATCGAAAGGCTCAGCTTAATTGGGATGTTCTTCCTATAGACATCTACAAATTGAATTCATTTTTTTTGGATTGCTATGTTACAAAACATCTCAGTTGAAAAATAATTCTCAACTTTTTTTTCTCTTCATGCATATGCAAACAAAAAAAGTACGAGTAGTGGAGTGCGAAAAGTATTTCTGAACTACAAACCATACACTACCAGGATCCCAATCTTTTGTGTCGGCTACAATTCTTCTAACGGAATCATTATTCCCGTCACAAAAATAGTAATTCCTGATGGTGGCTTGAAATTCTGTCAGGAAAATTATTTACCGTAAGCGTGATATCTACCAGGACTAGGGATGGCAATCGGACGCGACGGATACGGGTAGTGCTCGCCTATACCCGTACCCGCGACCCCGATTTACGCCCACGGACATAAAACCTCGTCCATACCCGTCGCCCGCGGGCATACCCGTTTACCAGCGAACTGAGTGCATCACATTCAACACATCACAAAGTTACAAATATGAGAATGGAACACCAATCAAATATTAATGTTGAGAATCAAAGTCACAAATATGAGAATTGAAGTTCTATGTTGAATTGAACATAAATATGAGAACTTCTATGTTTCTGTTGAATCAATTATTGAACACAAATACTATGTTCCAAAACCATAGTATCTTGCCAAACACAAATACAAATACATATAGTTCTATTTATCTTGCTGCAGTACACGTAGTTTTTGTCTTCTCTAAACCCTAAACACAAATACAAAGACTAACTTGAAGACATTTTGCTAACTAATTACAAAATGTTGGTATGCGTAAACGAATGTAGAAAGAAATGGATTGATGTATTATTTTCTATGAAGCCTTGTGCAGCTGTTAGTGCTGAGATGGAAACTACCAAACTACTATGGACCTCAACATCTATTTACATCAGGGGAATGTTTTAACTAACAGAGCATGATGGCCATTGGTGGAACACATGCAGGCCCGGCCCTGGGGGGGCGAGCGGGGCGGCCGCCCTGGGCCCCCAAAACTCAGGGGCCCCCATAGGCCATACATTGATATACATTATACATAATACATTGTATATGTATGCGTATAGTAATTAATACTATCCGGATCCGGCTCGACTAAGTCGACTTCTCATCTTCAGAATTCAGATCTTCTTTTCGTGATTTCGTCTAGGGCCTCCGGCCTCCACAGCACCATCACGCCGCGCCGCCGAGCCGCCGAGCCGCCGAGGTTGGCCTGGCCCGCAGCCCGCTGGCCGTCGCCCGTCTGCCCGTCTCTAGACGTCTCGTCGTCTCTCCGGCCTCCGCCGCGCAGGCGCGCAGCCGCGCTACCGCTACGGCGCTACGTACGTGAATACGTGATACGTCTAACGTCCCCAGGCCCCAGCCGGTAAGCTCTGCAATTCGCGCTTGCGCCGACCGCTCATCTGCTTTGCATTGCATGGCCTGATGGCCTGCATGCAGGTGCAGCATGATTGGCCTGATGGCCTGCATGCAGGTGCAGCATGAATCATGTCATCATGAATGATTATACTGTAGACTGTAGTTTGCAATCTTGCATATTAGGAATTTTTAATCAATAATTAGTGTTTTGTTAATTGTTATTTGTAGTTACTAATTATACTATTGTTCTTTAAATTTTCAGTACCATGTCATCTAGAAAATATGCATCCGGCAGTGAAAAAAGAAAAAAGAGGAAACAAATAGATGAGTTGATTGAATCACAGTGTAAAAATACATAACATATTTTAAGTGTTTGTTGGTAAAATTAGATATATATATATATATATATATATGTGTGTGTGTGTGTGTGTGTGTGTGTAGATTTATATTTAGATATTTATACTAGGGCCTCTATTCCTAGTTTCGCCCCGGGCCCCTAAAATCCCAGGACCGGCCCTGAACACATGAGGAAGATAACTTCTTAGGCAAAAGGATTCATACAGCAATGTTTTAACTACATAACAGGCACCTGCTTACGTAATTACAAACATCATGTTCAACATGTAATGTTCAATCATCATGTTCTTAGGCAAAAGGATTCATGTAGCTTCATGTTCAATCATCTTTATGAAGGCATAATTACAAACATCATGTACAATCTATACATCAAACCTTCCGTGGATGGCGTCGACCAACCTGTATGCCTCAAATTTGCTTCATGTATTTACTACCCACATGTTTTAAACGAACTATATTTGGGTTCATGTATGAGTAAGAACGAGGATTTCAGTTGGGAAAAAGTTGGTTTGCAGCTTTCTGAAAAGGAGAAAAATCATTCAGTGGTCAGGAACATGAGAGAAGAGGAGAGTAGGTCGGTACCGTTGGGTCTTGCGGAAGATGCAGGCGACTGGCCGGCCGGGTGGGGGCGGAGGGGCGACCGGCGGCTAGATTTGGACAATGAACACGAGACGAACGTCGGCGGCTGGGGGCGACACATCCTACACGCCGAAGCTGGCACTCTACGGGAACAACTCCATGGTCTCCTTCTTCCTCTATGCCTCCTCACGCTCTGCTCCGGGCAGGAGGCTCATCATCGCTGGGGCCCTCTGCGGTAGCGTAGGGGCGGAGGAGGCGGACGGCGGCCGGGTGGGGGTGGAGGAGGCGATCGGCGGCCGGGTACGACGATGGATCTGGGCAAGGCGGAGGCATTGAGGGCTGAGGCGAACGGGGCGGATCTAGGGGCAGAGGAGGAGGCCGGCGGCCGGGTGGGGGCGGAGGAGGATGAAGGAGGACGAGGAGGAGGCGGATCTGGCGGTGGAGGAGGAGGCCGGCGACCGGGTGGGGGCGGAGAAGGCGGATGAAGGAGGAGGAGGAGGAGGCGCCGAGGCGGATCTGGAGGCGGCCAGGCGGGCCGTGCAAGAGTGCGAGAGGGGGCGGAGAGTTATCTGGGCGGCAGCGGGGGAGTTTTAGGGTTTATTATTTTAGGATAGCCCACCTGTCAGTTTATTTCACGGGTAAACGGGTGAGACGGGTACGGGTAGAGCTAACCCATACTCGTACCCGTTTACCCGATGGGCAGAGATTTCCCCCCATTTTCATACCTGTGGGTAAAGAATACATCCCATACTCGACTCCATTAGGATATTTACCCACGGGCACACGGGTAAACGGGTACAATTGCCATCCCTAACCAGAACCCCAATCTTTTGTGACGGTTACAATTCTTCTAACGGAATCATTATTCCAGTCACAAAAATAGTAATTCCTGATGGTGGTTTGAAGGCCTGTCAGGAAAAATCATTAACCGTAAGCTTGATATGATTTCTGATATTGTTAGTCACTTGCTTCTTAAACAAATTAGTACGAAATCAGATCTTCCCTTATGCTAAAAACAAAAATGAACAATAAAGGCCTGCATGTTTCCCACGGCAACAAAAATTGGAATCCACTTGATATGGTTTTTGATATTGATAGTCACTCACACTTGCTTCTTACACAAATTAGTTCGAAATAATTTCTTCACTTGTGCTGAATAAATGCCTTGCATGTTTCCCACGGCAAGAAAAATTGGAATTCAACCCTCCAATTTCAATTGGGCAGGAAGATAGAGTGTTTAGGGCATCCACAATATTTAGAGACTGCATAGCCTCTAAGTTAGGACTCACAGACAGACTCTAAACTTATCACTATCCTCTGCAGTGTGCAACACTATACTAGCCTCTAGCAGGTGGGCCCTGCAACACTACAATACCTCTTTCTTCCTTCTTTCCTCCTCAGCTTGAAATTTGGAACACCTTAGTATAAAATTGTGAAAAAATATTACTATTCTATTCTTAGCTCCTGCCTCCAAGTGAAGAGGCAATGCTAGCTGATTTTGGTTAAAGGCTGTGATGTGCAGTGGTAGAGGCTGTCTGGGCCTTGTTATTTTCAGTTTCTAAAAACTGTTTTTTGGCTTTTCTACAGTAACTAGCTTTTAAATGGAGTGCTTTTTCAAAATAGGGTCTACTAGTTAATTGTAGTACATACTTTATTGATTTCATTTATATTGACAAAAACCGCATGTGAGTTTCTGTTACTCTGTAATCTCTCATATAAATAGCACAAAAACCACAAGCTGCAACCAAAAGCTACAAGCCGCAGCCAAAAAGAACAGCTCCTTCCTCTCCCACTTTCTTAGAGGCAGTTTTTTTTTAATATACTGTGGATGCTCTTACATGCTAGAAAGACGAGCTCAGCGATCTAGCCCTTCCGGCAGAGACTGAAAGGTCATGTCCGTTGGACTAACTGTTTGGGCATTAATCTGCATGGCATGATGATGCAATGATCAAAGGAAGAATTTTGTTTCATGATTCTCGCAACAATCACGGGGTAGATACAATTTGCTTTTTTCCCTTAAAAAGGAGAGGGAGAGAATGCAACGATGCCGATTTCATTCCATCACCTTCCAGTGATTTGTGTCCTTCTCCATATGCAGTTAAATAGTTAATATCTTATTAATGTAACATCCCATTTATTTTCTTCAAAAATTTAATTTTAAATTAATTATTTAAAAGTGTCTGGATTTCATTTAGATTTTATGTGTAATTCTAGAAGGAAATCTCAAAATTTTAATTCCAATCCGAATTTTCAAATTTGAATTCTAAAAATTCAAATTCAAATCTCTAAAAATCCGAATCTTTAGACAAATATATGTTCTATTTTTCTAGGCTCAACCTATTTTTCTTGGCCTATCTTTTCTTTCTCTCTCTCCTCTTGGTTACTGCTCACCCATGGCACTGTTTATCTCCCTAGATTGGTTCCGCCAAACAGCAGACCGAACAGAGGCATGGCACTCCACTTGCCCCCATGCCAACTCTTCAACCAAGCATTTATCTTGACGTCGTGCCAAAACAAAAGTTATTCTAAATCATGCAAGGAATTCATTCTTTCCAATTTCTTCGCAATCCGTTTATCCGTTTGCCTTTTATCTCGTCTATTCCCAAACTGACTCAAAACAAAATCCTATGAATTTGAATCCGTTTCTTGGTAGAAATAGGCCTATATGAGCAAGGTCCATTTCCTTAATTCCAAAACATGCATGGTTTAGGGCATCCGGAGTGTATGAAAATATGGGTCATAAGCCACCTTAAGCTCGACCTTATACATTACATGGTTGATCTTAAGCAGGCCATAAGCAAAAAAGGCTTAAGGCCGGTCCTTAAGCTAAAGACCTGCCACAAGCATTAAAATACAATTTTCTTTTAATCTTGTTGTTCTCTCTCCCCCCACCAACCAACTACCAACAACCACAAGCATTAAAATACAATTTTTTTACTGCCGAGTGGGACCCTTATTACAGCCGAGCGGTGGCCTCAAACATAACGAATCGACCTTAACAATTAGGTGAGGCCCACCTTAAGACCCATTGCGATTTATACACTCCTGATGCCCTTAGTACCATATTGCTAAGCAAGGTGAGAGAAACCAATTTATAAAGTGGAGTCCTCACCACTCCTTGAATATATATAGAGATGGTATGAGGAGGGTTCCGGCTAATCACACACGCGCACACGCGTATGTACGTATTTTCGTATGAAAATCGTGTAACTTGCGACACGCGACCGTGCCGTGACGTGGCGCGCCACTTGACAGACCAAGTCCATCTTTATTTTTGCTGAACCCTGCACCACTCTCTCTCTCTGTTTGAATGAGATTCAAACGTTTGAATTTGAGGCTTTATTGGGGTTTTGATGACAGGCAGTTACCAGTGGGTAAATGGCTGGTTGAATGTGTCAGTTACCAGTGGGTAAATGGCTATTTATATTTTCAGTTCACAGTCTGTCTATATATATACTTGGAGACGTCCAAAGTATATAGCGAAGAATTTCACTGCATCCATTTTCTTCTTCTCTGCAATCTTATGCTTTTGTATTGTGTTGTTTGAACCTCGCCGACCTTTCTTCCCGGCGTGCACCTGGAAGGAGGGAGAGCGGCTATCTCCGAACCATTGCCGCAGAGAGTACCTGCACGGGACGATAATAAGGTTTTCTGGGCAGCGCATCTGCGTGTCCACTCGCTTCACTGCGTCATCTACGTTCTGCACTGCATCAAGTCTGCGCTGCTTCCTGTTCATCATCATGCTCAAAAGTAAGTCGTTCGCACGTTCGCTCGACTTTGTTACTATTTTTTCCTTGCGTATATTCTGAAGTATGGTGAGTAGCCTGCTGGTAGTAGTAAGTTTTGCATCATTGTTTTATTGTATTTATCTCCTAGTAAAATTTGGAATTAAAATATTACCAATATTTTCAACATTCCAGAACCCTTATTATGAATTTTGTTGCAATACAGCAGTGACTAGTGCTTCTGATGCGATGAAACCTGAGAGGTTTTCTGGTCAGAACTTTCGTAAATGGCATAATAGAGCTAAGTTTTGGCTCATGTCTTTGGGGCTGTGGTGGGTAATCTACCCACAGTATCCATTTACGATTGAGCAGTTCATGCAGTTTGAAAATACGAACAACATTGCTCTTGGCTGCATCCTGACTATTCTGGCAAATCAGCTCTATGATGTGTACATGGACTACAAGTCCGCCATAGAGTTGTAGGATATACTAGAGCATAAATATGCAAAGGTAGAGGCAGGTCGCTGGCTCTACATGTGTAAGCAATTTTTCGACTTTAGTATGGATGAAGCTAAGTCCATAGTTGGACAAGCTCATGACCTCTAGCTACTAGTCGGTGAGATTGTGCACTTGGGCTATGTGTTGCCTCCAAAGTTTGTTGTTGCGGGCATTGTTGCTAAACTCCCTACCTCTTGCCAGAATTTTGCTACTAGCTTGAAACATAAGAGGGAAGATATTTCTATTGAGGATCTTATTGCAGCCCTCGATGTAGAAGAAAAAGCAAGAACAAAAGATGCACCTAGCACCTCTGGCCAGAACAATGCAAATATCATAGAGAAAAATACTGTTGCAAAAAAGTACAAATTCAACAAACCGAACAAGACAACTATATTTAAGAAGAGGAAAACTGAGAAAAAGGATTTGAGGGACATCACCTGCTTTGTGTGCGGAAAAGACGGTCATATGGCGAAGGACTGTCGCTTTCGCAAGATTAGAGATGGTGAACAGCCAAAGAAGAAGGCTGTAAACATGATCATAGGCGAGGCCTCGACTTCACGAGGGTATGGTAATCCACATGTTGTCTTTTCAACATGTCAATCTACTGATTGGTGGGTTGATACTGGTGCTAATATTCACGTTTGTTCTGATATTTCCTTGTTTTCTTCTTATCAGACAGCAAGGCTTCCTCGTCCTAATGCGAAACGGGTTGCATACTTCTGTTCTTGGTGTTGGCATGGTGGATATGAAGCTTACTTCAGGAAAGACTATCCACTTGAAGAACGTGCAGCATGCTCCTACAATAAATAAGAATCTCGCTAGTGGTTCTCTCCTATGTAGGGATGGTTATAAGCTAGTTTTTGAGTCAAATAAAATTGTAATGTCTAAGTTTGGAAAATTTGTTGGTAAAAGCTATGAGAGTGGAGGTTTGTTCCGCCTAAATATTTTAGAGTCTTATTATAATCTGAATGTTGCAACAAGTTTAAATAAAATGTGAGGCAAATATTTGGCATTCTCGTTTCTGTCATATTCATTTTGATAGTATTGCTAGAATATCCAGATTAGATTTAAATACAAAATATGTAATTGTCAAAGGATCAAATAGCCAGTCATGTGTGCAAGCAAAGCAACATCAAAAACCCTTTAAGAGATTACAGGACGAAAAGAACTTGGCACCATTACATCTTGTTCATTCAGATTTGTGTGAAATGAATGGATTATTAACAAAAGGAGGCAAATGATATTTTCTAACTTTTATTGATGATGCAACACGTTACTGCTATGTGTATTTGCTAAAAACTAAGGATGAAGCTTTAAACTACTTTAAGACTTATAAGGCCGAGGTTGAGAACCAACTAGAGAAGAAAATAAAAAGATTTATGTGTGATCGTAGAGGAGAGTACGTCTCTCATGAATTCTCTCAATTTTGTTCTGAGCATGGAATAGTCCATGAATTTACACCACCATATTCACTCCAATCAAACAGGGTAGCTGAGAGCACTGCTACAAAAGAGGCTACACTGGACGGGTACATCACAGACGATTCATACAGAACCATTTGTGCTTAAACTATCACAGACGGTTTATACTAGCAACCGTCTGTAGTATTTTCATAGACGGTTATTAATACGACCCGTCTATGATAATCGAGGCATCACAGAGTTCACAGATGGTTCTTATAACGAACTGTCTATGATAATCGAGACATCACAGACGGTTCGTGTTAATAACCGTCTGTGAAAGTTCACAACGGTTCTTATCACGAACCGTCTATGATAAGTAAGACATCACAGACGATTCGTGTTAAAAACGGTCTGTGAAAGTTTAGTTCTTCATTGCTTCTTAGTGATCAGAGGTTAGTACTCAATTGCTTTTAATAACTTATATGCATGCTTTTGTAATTGAAAGAGATGATAGATAAGTTTTTGTTTAGATCTAGCTAGCTAGTTTTACGAAGATCTTAGTGATTGCCCAGAAAAGGGAAATGTGTTGCCCAGAAAAGTGATTCTTAGATCTTAGTCTTTAGGGATTCATATGCTTCTTCTTCAACTTTTGGAGTTGGAGGATCAGCCGTTGAGTTCTCGAATGCCATGAAGATTGTCCTTGCTCTCTGCACTTCCTCCTCCAGACTGATCAAATCATTAGCACGGTCCATAATCTCATAGAGGATGCCATGATAAGCTTCCTCAGAATCAGCAGCTTCTGCTTGATCGGCAATGTTATCCATGTGTCTCTCCACTACCACAAGAGCTTTTTCTGCTTTGCACACATTGCAGAGAAGAACGAGACTGAGGGCGGTTTTCCTTTGATGAGCGGCAATGAGACACCTCCGTCGACGGCGGATAATGAGGTCCAACTGATGGATTATGGAAGCGAGTCGAGGAAGCAGGAGATCATCAGCAGCGCGTGAGTGGAGGAGTTGTTCCAAACGTAAATTGTTGGCCGCCTGTATAAGGTTGCGGCCGAACAACTCATAATGTATAGATGAAAGGAATGAGATCAAAAGAATATTAGATGCTATTATTGAGAAATCTGGTGAAGAAGATGATCAAGAGGTCAGTTTAGAAGAGCTAGATATATTAGCGCGCGCATATTTAAGCGTTATCAGAGATGGTTCGTATACCAAACCGTCTCTGATATTAATATCACAAACGGTTTGTATAACGAACCATCTCTGATATTAATATCACAGATGTTTCGTATAACGAACCGTCCCTGATATGTGCCTTATCAGAGACGATAATCAGACATCACAGACGGTTAGTATAACAAACCATCTGTGATAATCACACGTCACAGATCCATGGCGTATACTCAGGATTTCGATCTCACCCGTCCATTCTTTCCACATCGAATGGTAGGCACCAGTTCCTCCCACTGCTCGGCCCTTATTAATAACTCTCCATCTACCGTTCCACTGGTACTAGTTCATCCACACTAGCTAGCTTCCTGCATCCTCTCCCCTCCGCTGTGAGCTAGTGCCTCCGTTGTGGCACCACGGTCGGCTGGACAACACACTTTTGTCGTAAGTGTCATAAGTGTGTCTTGTTCAGCCACACCGTCGTGCCATGAAGGGTTTGTTAGCTTGTTATCATGTAATATATCTGAATGTGTTGTTGTGCTTGCCTCTGTATTTGCTTGTTCCTCGACGACGCTGACTACTGCCGTGAGCTAGCGCCTCCGTTGCGGCACGACGGGACGCTGGACAACATACTCTTGCCGTAAGTGTGTCTTGTTCAGCCTCACCATCGTGCCACGAAGGGTTCGTTAGCTTGTTATCCTATAATAGATCTGACTGTGTTGTTGTGCTTGCGTATGTATTTGCTTGTTTTCAAAGGGCATGAGTAACATTATTTAATTTCTTGAGGCTAGCCAAAAACATAAAAATATTCAGGTATAGAGTGAATTATCACAGACGGTTTGTGGTATAAACTGTCTGTGAAGGACTATCATAGATGGTTCTATATACGAACCGTCTGTGATACTCACCAATCACAGACGGTTTGTATTATGAACCATCTGTGATATTGTGGACATCATAGACGGTTCGTGTTAATAACCATCTATGATAATTCACAGACAGTTATTAATACGAACCGTATGTGATGTCCACAATATCACAGACGGTTCGTGATACCAACCATCTGTGATCTTATGGACATCACAGACGGTTCGTATTAATATCCGAATGATTGTATCCTGCACCGTAAAGAGTATGCTAGCTTACATGTTTGTCCGGTGTGCAAAGCATCCCGATACAAGCGTAAAAATGACTCTAATGAGGGGAAGGGCATGAAGGTGAAGCAAGGACCTCCTGCTAAGGTGTTGTGGTATCTTCTTGTAATTCCTTGCTTGAAGTGTTTATTTGCAAACCGCAAGGATGCAAGATTGATGCGTTGGCACTGGGAGAAGTGTAAGAAAGACGGAATGATAAGACACGTTACCGATTCTACCCAATGGAGGAACATCGATAGGATGTTTGTAGATTTCGGTGTGGAACCGAGGAATATAAGGTTTGGGTTGAGTACAGATGGAATGAATCCTTTTGGTAACATGAATAGCCGACATAGCACCTGGCCCGTGACTCTGTGTATGTACAACCTTCCTCCTTGGCTGTGTATGAAGCGAAAGTATATTTTAATGTCACTACTTATCGAAGGGCCAAAGCAACCTGGCAACGATATTATTGTGTTCTTAGCACCATTGATGAAAGATCTTGCAATACTGTGCAACGGTGGGGTACATGTATGGGATACGGATAAACGAGAGAACTTCACTCTACGCGTCATGTTGTTATGCACCATTAATGATTTTCCTGCCCTTGGTAACCTGTCAGGGTTGAGTACAAAACGTGTCTGCACTGCTTAGATTATATCAAGAGTGTGTGGTTGAACAACTCGCGCAAAACTGTGTATATGCGTCACCATAGGTTCCTTCCAAAGTATCACCCATACCGCAAGATGAAGAAACAAATTGATGGAAAAAAAGAGGATGACTCAGTACCAAGGCATTTTAGCGGGAAAGATGTGTATGATATGGTCAAGGATATCAACGTTGTGCATGGAAAGGGACGTAAATTGAGGAAGAACATGTGAAAAAAGAGGTCGATATTTTAGGACTTGCCTTATTGGGAGTACTTAGAAGTTTGCAATTGCATCGATATCATGCATGTAGAGAAGAATGTATATGACAGTTTGATTGATCTCTTACTGAACATTCCTGATAAAACAAAGGATAGTGTCAACGCAAGGTGTGACTTGGTCGCTATGAACATCAGGACTGAGTTAGCACCGATAGAAACCAATAAAGGCCGGACGTACTTTCCCCCAGCTTGCTACACTCTGTCTAAGTTTGAGAGAACTGAACTATACCAGTCCTTACATGGTGTGAAAGTTCCATCCGGTCACTCCACCAGCATGAAGAAACTTGTTTCCATAGAACATTTGAAATTAATTAGCATGAAGTCTCATGACTGTCATGTGCTAATGACACAAATGCTACCTATTGTAATTAGAAGTATTTTGCCGAACAAGGTTCGAGTGACAATCATAATGCTATGTTATTTCTTTAATGCAATTGCTCAGAAGGTCATTGATCCCGATGGACTACATGCTCTGCAAACCGAGGTGGTGACAACTCTATGTCTTCTAGAGATGTATTTCCCTCCATCATTTTTTGATATCATGGTCCATCTCATTGTCCACCTTATGAAAGAGATAAAAATACGCGGCCCCGTATTTCTATGTCGTATGTACCCTTTCGAGACGTACATGGGAATTCTCAAGTCCTATGTACACAGTCAATCTCGACCGGAGGGCAGCATCATCGACAGTTATACAACAAAAGAGGTCATTGAATTCTGCATCGGCTACATGGCTCAGATCGATCTGATAGATGTACCTCTATCTCGTCACGAGGGGAGGCTAGAGGGTATCGGGACTATTGGAAGGAAAGCAATAACTTCGGATCAAAATATGTATGCTCAAGCTCATTCACGGTTTTACAACACATGACTAAAGTGACCCCATATATTGAAGAGCACAAGGACATGCTACGTCAAGAGAATGCAGGCCAGTCAGAAAGTTTGGATCATGAGACAACACAACCGTCAGTTCAACGAATGGTTAAAGGCGCAATTGACTAGGAGGTCGTCAAGTGAAACACTACAATGGTCGGCGAAAGGACCAAAATTTACAATTGTGACATGGCAAAGATACGACATTAATGGCTACACATTTAATACAATAGATCATGATAGAAAGAGCACAGTGTAGAACTCAGGTATCCGCATAGATGCCTATGATGCGCACATCAGTACCACTGGCCCAAGCTTCTACTACGGGCTTGTTAAGGAGATTTGGGAGCTTGACTACGTAATTATCAAGATTCCTCTATTTCGGTGCTGTTGGGTCCAACTCCCACGGGGTGTGAAGTTCGACAAGTACGGTGTCACTAACGAGATGGTCTTTGTTATTAACCGTCTATGATATACACAATATCATAGATGGTTTTTTTTAAAAAACCGTCTGTGATAGTCGAATATCACAGACTGTTTTTTATAAAAACCGTCTGTGATAGTCGACTATGACAGACGATTTTTTTGTTAAAAACCGTCTGTAATGTAAGTTATCGCAGACGGCTCCCAAGCCGTCATAACCACCTATTTTCACTGACACATAAACACCGACGGTTCAGGAATCGTCTACGATGATGGTTCCGAACCACCTATGATAGGACTGTCCGTAGCAGTGGAGGAAAAAACCAGACACTAACAAATTTGGTTAATGGCATGTTAGAGAGTGCCGGTATGCCTAAGGCGTGGCGAGGGGAAGCTATACTGACAGCAACCTTCATCTTAAACAGAGTGATCACTAAAAAGAGTAAGATTACTCTGTATGAGGGATGGAAAGGGAGAAAAACTAATGTTAATTTTCTGCAAACTTGGGGGTGTTTGGCAAAAGTCAATATACCATTGTAGAAAAAGAGAAAACTTGGACAAAAAACAGTCAATAGTATTTTTCTGATGTTGAGTATTAGAAAGATGCAGTTCATAGCGAGATGGACTCTATCATGGATAATGGGACTTAGGAAATCACTGATCGTCCTATCGGGTGTAAACCTGTAGGATGTAAGTGAGTCTTTAAAAAGAAACTAAGGCCTGATGGTACTATTGAGAAGTACAAGGCAAGACTTGAGGCCAAGGGTTACACCCAGAGAGAGGGAGAGGATTTCTTTGATACCTATTCTCCTGTTGCCAGACTAACCACCATCAGAGTACTCCTTGTGTTAGTATCTTCCTATGGTCTACATGTTCATCAATGGACGTGAAGACAGCTTTCCTTAATGGAGCGTTGGAGGAAGAAATCTATATGGATCAACTGGATGGTTTTGTGATTTCTGGACAGGAAAATAAGGTATGCAGATTATTGAAATCTTTGTATGGCCTAAAACTAGCACTTAAACAATGGTATGAGAAGTTTGACAAAACTTCGACATCCGCTGCTGCTTTGTTGTGAATGAAGCTGATAAATGTGTGTATTATCGTTATGGCGGGGGTCAAGGAGCGATCTTATGTCTGTATGTAGATGACATACTTATATTTGGAACAAATACTACCGTAATTGACGATGTCAAATCTTTCTTATATCGGTGTTTTGATATAAAAGACTTGGAAGAGGCATATGTTATTTTGAATATTAAATTGATCAAAAGCAAGGATGAGATCATTTTGAATCAATCACATTATGTTGAGAAAATATTGAGCCGGTTCGGTTTTGAAAAATGTAAAGTTTCTCCAACACCTTATGATGCGAGCATTAAACTTCGAAAGAACCAGGGGTTAGAAAAAGATCAACTAACATATTCACAAATTATTGGGTCACTTATGTATTTAGCTTGTGCCACAAGACATGACATTTCATTTGTTGTGAGCAAATTAAGTCGGTTTACTTCTAACCCAGGAGATGATCACTGGAAGGCATTTGAAAGAGTGTTATGCTACTTGAGGGGCACAACATCTTTTGGAATACATTATACTGCACACCCTTCTATATTAGAAGAATACAATGACTCTAATTGGGTCTCTAATGCGGATGAGATCAAAGCTACAAGTGGTTATGTATTTACTTTAGCCGGTGCTGCGGTTTCATGGAGGTCTTGTAAATAGATTATGTTGACAAGGTCAACCATGGAAGTAGAACTTGTAGCACTTGACACAGCCACTGTTGACGCTGAATGGCTGAGAGAGCTTCTATTGAACTTGCCATTGGTTGATAAACCAACACCTACAATCCTGATGTATTGTGATAATCAAACAGTGTTGGCCAAAGTCATAAGTACAAAGGATAATATAAAGTCCTCTAGACATGTGAAGCGTTGGCTTAAATCTGTCAGAAAACTGAGAAACTCCGGAGCGATTGCTGTGAACTATATTCACACTGAGAAAAATCTGGCAGACCCTTTTACAAAGGGGTTAGCATGGAAAGCGATTTCCGTTGCATCTATGGACATGGAAATAAGTCCCATTTAAGTTACACCACAATGGTAACCTATACTTTCTTTATCGGAGATCCCCTGACTTAGGCAATGGGAAAAACAAATTGATGTTGTAATAAGAGAGTATATATTTATTGTACACATGTCCTAATAAACAATGTACTCTTGACTGTATGGAAGGTTGGCATAAAGCCTTAATGTATTCTGTTGTCCAAATGAGGAAAATGTATTAGCCTGCAGGATACCTAGAAGGAATACACCTACCTGAGCATAACTGTGTGGTCGCAGTTCACGAGAATAGGGCATTTTCTAGAAAGTTCATGAGCAGATAAGGGAGCATGACCATCTAACGCTCCATTTAAGAGTGGTTCATTGGTAGCCTAGTACTAGTTAAGATTTCAAGTGAAATCTGATCACAAAAAGCTGTGAATTCAAGGCATAGTCTATTCATCAGCTGTGTGAAGATGAATCTTGTCATTCTAGGTGCAAGTTCAACCCGTACGGGACTTACACTAAAAGACTGGTATATTGACAGTACTTCAGCACAATATCTTTGACATCTGTTTACTTCTTGCTTTGGAATTGGTAGGGGGTTGTTAGAAATTGGCCCATATGAGAAAGGCTCATTTCCTTAATTCCAAAGTATGCATGTTTTAGTACCATATTGCCAGGGCAAGGTGAGGGAGACCAATTTATAAGGTGGAGTCCTCACCACTCCTTGAATATTCGCGTATTCAAATTGCGTGACTTACGACGCGCGACCGTGCCGTGACATGGCGCGCCACTTGATAGACCATGTCCATCTTTATTTTTTCTGAACCCTGCACCACTCTCTCTCTCTCTCTGTTTGAATGAGATTCAAGCGTTTGAATTTGAGGCTTTATTAGGGTTTTGATGACAGACAGTTACTGGCAGGTAAATGGCTGGTTGAATGTGTCAGTTACCAGTGGGTAAATGGCTGTTTATATTTTCAGTTCACAGTATGTCTATATATATACCTAGAGACATTCAAAGTATATAGTTGAGAATCTCACTGCCTCCATTTTCTTCTTCTCTGCAATCTTGTGCTTTTGTATTGTGTTGTCTGAACCTCGTCGACCTTTCTTCCCGACGTACACCTAGAAGGAGGGAGAGCGGCTATCTACGAACTGTTGCCGCAGAGAGTACCTGCACGGGGCGACAATAAGGTTTATAGGCAGCGCATCTACGCATCCGCTCGGTTCACTGTGTCATCTACGTTCTGCACTGCATTAAGTCTGCGCTGTTTCCTATTCTTCATCAAGTTCAAAAGTAAGTCATTCGCGTGTTTGTTCGACTTCGTTAATTTTTTTTCCTTGCGTATATTCTGAAGTATGACGAGTAGCCTGCTAGTAGTAGTAAGTTTTGCATCACTAGTTTATTGTATTTGTCACTTACTAAAATTTATAATTAAAATATTACCCACATTTTCAACATTTCTATCTCTTTTGATACCTTATATATGACCCCCATGACCCCTCTCAACTCTTTCCAATCTTTGTCAAGCCTCTTCATGCCCCAGAACACTGCCGTCATCGTGAGCCCTCCATTCCCGAAAATTATTCAACGCTCCAACTCACGTTCCGACCACTCCAGTGAATTTCTTCAAATTTCTTTTGAGCCACTTCGTGTTCCTAAGTATCTTGCACCGTCATGTAAAGTTAATTTCATTTTCGTGTAGCCATTTGATGGGAATCGAGTTTTCAAAAAACCGATCTACTATGTCCTTCGACGTCGATTTGTTGCCTACGGTGAGCCAAAACCTAATTCTTTGCTACTTCACGATCATCATCATCTACTCTACATATTTCACACCTCCGTTTGTCCAATGCATCACCGAGGAAGTCCCGCACTCGAGAGCACCCCTTGGTTTCCATGGATGTCATTATGGCTAGCCCAATTCACCCATCCTCCGGTCAAACTAATCGCACCATCGCGTTCCTTGGGTCGAGGATGTGATTGTGCTCACTTGTACCCTTCGAGTTCGTGGCCGGAATGCCATCACCCCTGTCAACACGCCGTCGCCCATCGTTTTGCGCCGCCCGTCGCTACTGCAGGCCACCAGTCAGCACGCCGCCACCGGCTAACTGTTCCCCAGTGATCTACTGAACTATTTTGCTGATCACCTCATTACCTTGGTTTTCCCCTTACCAGCAAAATGGACCACCATTGCCACCCCTTGCTGCCTCTGGGTGCTACTCTTCTTCAACAGAGATGCTCTTTGTTTTTCTCTTCTTTCTTTTACATCAAGTCCATGATAGCTAGGCCCAACACATCATACACATTAGCAAATCCAAAACCAACCCAAAAGAAGATTCCCTAGAATATTCCTGCTTTTTGCAATTTTCAGCATTTTCTTTTGAATCGATCTTCCAATCACTCGTTCTCCGTCGTCTCAACTCCAAATCCAGTGATTCAAGTTTCTAAATTTATCTAAAATCCTAATATTCCTTTCAGTGTATATTTTACATTTTTGTGATTTTATTTGTATTTATTTATTTATGTTCCTCGTTTTGCACGTAGAACCCGACGCCGTCGAAGTATTTTTCGACCAACGAGAAGGGACCCTAGCCACAAAAGGCAAGTCTTCCTTGAACATGTTGATCCATGTTTTATCAAAATTATTTACTGTTTTAAATTTACATGCCTTGCTATTTCACATCAAATGATAACTTGTCTTAAGGTCATTAGTTAATCCTACATTGTTATACCCTCATTTGATGTTGATATCCCTGTACCTCTGTCATCTTAGAATTCCCCTTGTCTCAGTATTAGGATTATGATATTATTTGGTAATTTTAGGAACGATAGAATTGCTTAGACAAGCTAATCGGTCATTATAATCCCAAGGGTGGGAAATTACTACCATATGCCTTAATCATTTCATTATAGTAACCTTGTGGCAATAGGTATTGCTGCAATTTTTAAAGTAAAATAAAATGATAAAAATGATTTAGACTTGGACAGATGGTAAGTTTGGGTTGGTGTAGATTGAGCACGAGAACTTGTATTGTGAATTTGCCACCCTAGTCAATTAAGAACCGACGCTTTTGATTATCTAAACTGAGCACTACTATACAACCACAAGTCTAAATGGGTATGATCTGGCTAATTAATTTGCAACAGCTTAACTTAGATTCCACCAGATGGCTCAATGTGGGGTGTCAAACAGCGACATTACCACACAGCATAAAAGGGGGGCTTCTAACTTGGACAGATTGAACCCATTCAATGGTAAAACCTTAGCGGGTGGATTCTAGTTGAGTTGGCGTATTGTAAAAGCCTTATGATAAACACTTAGTCACATGCTAAAGGAATCTGTATTGGGCGACAATATAAATTGATTATCTCTTGTGAGTAAAGTTGTACAAGCTCTACAGAGTGTAAAACTATTCAGATAGCTATGCCCACGGTCAAGGGCGGGCAATGTGCGCTTTCACATGATAGATTTATGATTTTTTTAAATGAGCTTTTGGAAGTCTGAGAGCGGTTAGAGCTCTTAGGTGTGCTCTGGCAGATAGTGCCATTTAGGTAGACAGAACTAGATTCATTGAATCTTGGTGGCTAAAGCCTTAATACTAGTATTGGAAGCTAGAACCTTCACTAGAAATTATCTAGTTTCAGTTATCACAATTACTTTATTAAATTGATGCTTTGGAAATCTCTAATGGTAATTGAACTAAAAAGTGTTGCTTTGTGTAAAAGAACCATATTTTTCTTCCTTTGTTAAGCCTTGGATATAATTGTATTTTTCTCAAGACTTACGAAGTACTCTATGTACTCACCTTGCAATCTACAAATCATCTCAGAGGAGTATGAAGACGCAGAAGAAGACTACGACTACTTCACGTGCAGATTAGATGAAGGATTTTTGGAGGTCTAGGTTGCGCTTCCCCAGTCAATTGCCTATGCTGAATTGATGGGTTATCTTTGGAGTTTATTTATTTTGCTTCCGCTTTGAGTTATGTATTTTAGTGAGGTTTTGTTGCATCTTTGGTACTAGGTGGCTTTAATTATGGTACTCTATTATTGTAATAAATCATCTTTGGTTATGTAATTATTATTGTTTAACTGTGTGCACTAGTTTTGATATGAGACTAATGTGATAATATACACAAGGTTTGGATTTAGAGATTCGGTCCTAACAATTAATCACTTAAAACAAATATTGGAAGTCAATCATTCTGAATTTTTGGTTATACATTATTTTTCAAAAAATATCACCATATGTGTGCACCAATTGATAACAAAGCCAAGCATGCATGCCTGGCCCCGCCCAACCCTAACCAAGGGGCCATTCAATGTGGCTTATAGGGTGACTTCGCCTTCTGGCTTGCCGTAATGAACAGAATGACTTTTCATTGGGCTTTTAGAAGTAGCTTCTTCGGACACCTTTTTCCCCTCCTTTTTTCCTGATCTCTTGTCACTCTCGCTCGCACCATGCTCTAGGGTTTCCCCTGCTGCATCGCCGCTCCGTTGAGAGGTGCGGCACTACTGGATCTGGCCATCGGACCCTGCTATGGGCCATCCCCCCAACGGATCTACTTCAGCTGCCATCTAAGGCCTCTTGCTGCGGTGCGGGGTCCGGTGCCACATAAACCTCTTTAGCTACCTCCTTCGCCTCCGGTAAGGTCTGCGCATCATCTGTTGTTGTCTTCAAGCTGGTGTCTCTATCTGCACCTGGATCCCCATCCGGGTGTGCTCCCCTACCTTTGGAGTCGTATCGGCCATGCCCTCTAGCTCCACCTCATCCTCGATCGCCTTTTTTGTCCTCGCATTAAACTATGCGTCTAACCTACTATAGTCTAGCCCAGGTGCACGCCACCTCCCTTGCTGTCTCTGAGGCCCTACTGCGCGTAGCCTCCCTTGGCTTCACTTAGGTCATCTACCCCACCATCGCTAATGCTATCGTTCATGTCGTCTCCCTCACTGTCGCCGAGGTCGTCTTGTGCAACACCTCCCCCTCCGTGGCCAAGCCTAAGGTGCGTGCCACCATGGTATATCCTATTCTTCCCGTCCATGGTTAATTTCAGTATTGAATGAACAAGTTCATGATGCACTTAAATTTTCATTGCTCGATTTTTGCCACTGCCACATCCCCAATCAGTATTGTTATTTTGTTATGCAATACACGAGTCCTATTTTGTATTGTAGTTGTTGTATTTAGATGGACAAATCAAAGTTGCCTTGTGCCATTTGGGATGATGTCTCACACATAGCCATGCTAGACATTTGCCATGAGGAGATCGCAACGAACAAACGACCAATAGGTTGTCTCAATGGGAGAGGGTATAACAACCCCATTAGGAAGTTCAAAGAACGCATCGGTAAAGAGTACACCAAAAAAATAGTTCAAGAACCGTTGAAATACACTGAAACACAACCATACACAATGGAGAACTTATAAACTTAATGCCGCCGATTTAGGAATTAACCTGAAATAGGCTCCATAGCTGCAAGTGACGATCGGTGGGAGCGGCATAACACGGTATGCAAACATTCGCATTGTTTATTTTAAAATTGTGTTTATGCATGCTATTTGAATTGAAGGTATGTTTGTACTTTCCTTGCAGACAATGCATAATTGCCTCAAGTTCAAGAATGCTTTGTTGCCTAACGAGGAGCTCATCGACTTCTTCTTTGACAGTGCGGCACACACAAACGAATTCCTGGAGCTAGACAGCACAACACTACTATGAGCTCCAATGACACTATCGATAAAAACATTGCCTCTACCAGCTCATCACACAAGAAGTCCTCCAAGTGGAGGAGCTGCACATCTCTGCTTGATGCACCCGCTGGGAAGAAATCGAAGAGTAACTGTGCATTCTTCGCATGTGCAGCCCGATCAAGCTCGGTAGGAGATACGTGACTTACTTGATTTGATGAAGGAGGGTGGCTGCCCCGAGGGTAGCAATGAAAACTTCTATGCTTCCATCATGTTTATGAAAAAAGAGTACAGGGATGTGTTCCTCACGCTGACCACACCGGAGGGCCACATTACATCATGGAGATTTACTGCTTGTTGTATTCTTGTCCTATCAAAGTGCATCAGTTACTTAACTACTTGTGTTCTTATCCTGTCATATTTGTGATCCATTTATACTGTTGCCTACTTTCTAATAATTTGTATTGCATTTGGTCATACTATTGAAACAATTGTTATTTCCATGTTATTTGTGTTGGATTTACTACTAATCTTGTCCTGAATGTAATGTTCATATGTGCAAAATGTTTGTAGCCTGATTCAATATTTGCATTTTTTGTGCAATTCTTGCATAGAGAACCCATGTCATAGCCTAACAATGATGATGATGGCGATGATGCAGATGACATGCCTCCTCCTTTTTTGGAAGTAGCGATGCTTACGTATCTACGTGATAGGTCCAGATCGTCGTCAAGGAGGCCTCGTAGAGAACCAATAATTACGGGACTTGAGTGGGTCGACGAGCAACTGGCCTCATCTCAGCTGTGCCACGAGATGTTCAGAATGGGGAGAACAATGTTTCGCCTACTCAACAACACTTTGGTAATGAACTATACTTTGTAGTCCTTGCTGGGAATCTCGTCGAAAGAAGCACTGGGAATGTTTTTGTGGACGGTGGATGCACCGCAATCAAACAGACAGGTAAAAAACTGGTTTGTGCACTCTTCTTCGACTGCGAGCGCAAAGTTACATGAAAGTGCTCGAATGTTTGTGCTGCATGTTGACGGACGTCAAACTAAGAGATCCTACTTTTAGTATGATGCATCGAAGGCTTATGGAGGATAGGTTTTATCCACATTTCAATGCATGCATCGGAGCCATCGATGGGACACACATTCCAGTGATAGCATGGAAGGAAGATCGACTTATGCACATGAATCGGCACGATTAAAAGAGTTAGAATGTGATGGTGTGTGCGATTTTGACATGATGTTCACCTTCATGTGTGCAGGTTGGCCCGGGTGAGCGCACGACACACATTCTCTTGGACACTTTGGTTGGTTTCACGCATGCTTTCCCACCTCCTCCTAAAGGTGAAATGCTACATCTGTCTATTTGTGAGCAATATTCTGTGCTGATTTTTGTTCTCATGTGTGTCTTTGTTATTTGTACGACAGACAAGTACTACCTTGTGAACTCCAGATATCCTAATAAGACCGGTTATCTGGCGCCATATAGGAACAAGCGCTACCATGTAGCGGAGTTTGCAAGCGATGGCCGATTGTGAGGGCATCAGGAGACATTCAACTATCACAATTCGTTGCTCCACAACATTATTGAGCATGCATTCAACGTTTGGAAGATGAAGTGGCTCATACTGTAGAACATCTCAAGCTACATACAGGAGGTACAAAGCAAGATTATCACATCAGTAATGACCTTGCACAACTTCTTAATAGATTGCAGGTCACATGACCTGGATGTTGACAATCTAGCATTGGGCCGGGATTATGTAAGTGAGGAAGCAGACATTAGTTCTGACGGAGCACACGTTCCGTCAAGCGATGTTTATATGAATCACATATGTGATGCTGTTGTGAATGGTCTAGTCAGATGAAGGCATTTGTACTGTAGTATGGAGCACGTGCATGTAATAAATGTACGTATGTATGTGAGTTTGTACGCAACACACGGTCTAGATGACCCTGTTGTGCATTTCAATTCTGTCTATATGTATCCACATCTAATTTGGCACAATGCAATTCAACATGGACATTAAATCAGCATAATCAGAAAAAACCCAACAGTTTCAGTCAAACAACACTACGGCTGAGTTCTTTTCGACTTTTAGTAGGGCTATGCTTGTACTGTCTATAGTACCTAGTTTTTAAACGGTACATTTTTTAAAAGCAGGGTCGACAGGAAGATTGTAGTAAAAAGAATATTTGGTTTAACTGTATCGGTCAAAATTATATGGAACTATTTTTCCGTGTGTATTATCTCTGATAAACAATCAGTATTTAAATATTTAATCTATAAACCATACACTAAAAGAACCGATCCATTATTTATCCGCAGCCAAAAGCCATGGTATTGCCATTGGGAGCAGCAGGCCCTATATAGTAGGTGAGCTGCAAGCATGCTGCGCGCATAGGGTAGGTCAAGCCAGAAGCCATTCCATTTCCATCTGAGACGATGCGACAAGGACCAGCCACTCCATTGACTACCATCTGTTCCCAATGTGCCTCGCACTACGGTGTCACTACTAGCTCTGCTAGCTAGCTAGGTTAGTTTAGCATGCATGGAGCAGCAGCCAATGCGGCTAGCTAGCCAACCGACTGCTCCATACATGCGATGCACACTGGCGCCATCTCTGCATTGCATCATTCCATGCATGCGCAAAGCCTGCCTCGTCAGCTGCTAACGCTGCCCTTGCAGTGGGCAGGAGCCATGGTATTGCCATGGCCATCGCCATCGCCATTGGCGCGTGCACGCAGCTAGCTAGCTCTTACTCTGCATGCATGCATATGGTACCGTGCGCGCGCGAGGGCAGGCAGCAGCATTGGTCGGCCGGGCTCGTCGCATGGCCAGTCCCGAATGGCCAGGTTGCATGCAGTCGCAATATTTCCTCTCTGACGAACCGCTCAGTCCTGCCGGCAATGGCGACACTGCATTGCACAGCCAACAGGGCGATGAAGGCGTGCATGCATGGAAGATGGAACCAGGGGCAGGTAGCGCAACATTTCATTTGCATGCCCACCACAGACAAATTGATGAACCCCATGTATATATGCATGGCAGCCAGCTAGCCTGCTACTCTCTCCATGTTTAGATGTCTTCTGTAGTAGTATTTGCCATGGCCTCCAGTATAGAACATGACTTACTATGTTCAAGAATATATGATGGTTTAGATATTAACATGGTCTCTAAAATGTAACTTAAACCATTATTTTTTATATAAATATGTTCATTAGAAATATAAAATTAGTATATTATAGAAATATGTTTCATAACTAATCTAATGATACCATTTTTATTTGACCAATCTAAATATTTTTTTTCTATATCAGTAGTCAAAAATAAAAAAAATTAATTGAACGTTTTCTAAAACGTCATATATTTCTATACGGAGGAGTATTACTTTGACCATGATCAGTTTTGATAATTATATGCATGTTTGTTGGCTTGTTAGCATATTGTGTAAAAAAGCTTTTGCCACAAGTATAATGGTATACTCCCTTTGGTCATAAATATATATCATTTTAAATATCAACACGGTCTCTAAAATACCAAATTAACGACTAATTTCTATTGTAATATATTTATAAAATTAATAATATTATAATATTATAAAAGTACTTTTTTAAGATAATATATATATATATATATATTATTTTCATATATCCAATATAAATATTTTAAAAAATATTGATAATTAAGTTTTGAAAATTTAATTGCACGTATCTTAAAATAACATATATTTATAACCAGAGAGGGAGTACATGATTTTTACATAGCAGATCTGAATAATTTATAAAATACCATACTACTGTTTTTCAAAGTTTGACCAAGTTCGATTTGTGAACGGAGATCGCTTCCATGCCTGGAAGTAAATTCATACTACTACACTTTATTGCTAGGTTCGGATTATGTGGCTCGATCTTCTAGAAAGGAAGTGTGCATCTGGTCATCAATGTAGTCATGTAGATGTGTCAGGATCGAGCTGCCAAGCTAGCTTTCCTAAGCGACAATGGTGGATGTAGCATCTTTAGGATGGATGTTCGGAATTAAAGTTGTGGTTTATAGTGCTAAAAATTAAAGTACAAATTATTTATAGTAGAAATAATATTTTAAATAATTTAGAAAAATTTGTTGAATTGGGAATATGAGATTTGAAACCTGAAAATAGCGATGCACTTATGTTGTTGTCGACACACGCAACTTGTTTTGCTGGTCTCGGTGGCCCAACCACTGCCACACGCTCTCTCACAGGTACAGTCGATTTGGCTAAGCAACGCTTGGCGCCCGCCGCCATCTGTTTGCTATCTTGAATTTAAATTTTGTATAAAACTCGATTTTGGTCAAAAAAAAAATTTAAACTGTCTATTCACCCGCTCTTTTGTAGTCAGTCTTCTTCAACCTTCGGTTGGGTTGTAGTTTTTTAGATGAATTGGAGAGGGTGAGGTGTGTGAATAGACTAAAATCTATTAGAGGTATAAATACAAAATAATTGAACTACTTATCAATGTATATGTTAAATATATCTACTAAATATAAGGTATTTCGTCAAAAAATTTGGTTGTTCGTCTGGACAGCCAAAAGCTACATGGGATCCGCCCCTGCTACGCGACCATCATCTGAAAAAAAGGAAAGAAGGGGGGAAGGCTGTGCTATGCAACAGTATCAAGTGTTAATAATGGACTGTCACCCATGAAGAAAAACAAACTAACCACTTGGACTCAACAGTAAAATTAATTCTGTAGTGCGTGCACATACATACGTACATATCTCAATCATGTAATGAACATTCATGCGGACAAATCAAACAATTAATAACGAGATAAGTGAGGTATACAGAAAAAAAAGTTATGGTGTAAAATGTAAGCAGACGTGCCAGAACAATACAAAGACAAGCGTGTACACCGGCACCGCCAAAACATGGAGAATTGAGAGATGATTCTATACTTTTCTTAATAGTGATTTATATAATTTTTAAAGCATGATGAATGATTGATAGGTTTTACTTACTTCTTTATTTATTTTAAAATTAATACTATTTTTATTAGAGAAAAAAACATTAAAGTACTGCTTGGAGAAATATGTTTGGGATTAGAGATTGTTTCGGCTGAAATTCGGGGCGTGTTTTTGCCGTGCTCGGCAGGCCAATCTAGGCCTTGCGCGTGCAGCCACCGGGGCAACTGATCGCTGCGAGTAGGCCCAATTCAGTTAGTTAGCCCATGCCAGGCAATCAGCCCAAACATGGGCAAGTTGAACGAGTCTATGTATCTCTTTTTTTTTTTTGAGTTTATGATTTATAACTTTTTCTAAATAGACGACTAATTTTTTTGAGGTTTTACAAGTTTGAATGAAAAATGACATATTTGGCAAATATGGTGTGTAAGAAGCATCCATAGCTAAATTCAATAAAAAAAGACTATTGTATAGAAAATTCCTTGTATCTCACAAAAAGTTCCGCACATCCTTGATCTATCACTCGAAATTTGTCTCTTCCTTCGGTGCCACTAGATACTCAAATTCATACCCTTACATACTACTTTCGTTAGCTAAAGTTGCCGTTAGACTCTAAAAACCTGTCATATTTTTCACAAAATGTACATCTTGCCCTCGCAAGAGCGATGGCCCATATGTCAGTGCTGTCCTCATCCCCACCCCTTCCCTTCTCCACTCACCACTTGCTGCCCGTGCTCCGCTGCACAAGTGAATCACCATTGCACCATTGATGGCACTTCTCCTAGTGTAGTTCCTGTGCTTGACCGGGTCGTCGATGGATGTCCACGACGGGCTAGAGATAGAGATGCGTCCATAGAGGCTGAGTGCAGTACCTCTCATGTGAAGTTTTAGGCAGCAGAGGGCTTTGCGACAGGCAGCGGGTAGAATGGATATTTGGGCCAGGGCCAGGGCCAGGGCGCCGGGGGAGGGGACTGGTCGGGGGCAACATATGGGTTGGATTTGGAGCCGAGGCAAGCAGCATGTGGATTGGCGGCACTCGTCTACGTGGTGGGCCACCGCCCTTAACGTTCTGTGTTCGTGCCCTAGCATGATCAAGTGCCAAGCACCCAGCCTCACGCCGAGACCTCAACAGGAGGTAGTCCCATGGTTCTGATGATCGGCCGATTATCGGTTTTATCGGTCGTATTGGTCCTATCTAAAAAAAATTATTTTGTATTAATTTTATCAAATATAGAAGAAATTTTACCAAAATTTGTTTTTACAAATTTTGACTGATAGTTTCAACTGATTTTCGGCCTATTTTCACTTACGTTCGGTCAATTTTTTTAAATTCAACTGTTGATTTAAAAAATTCAGCCTAAAATGCTCTGAAATTTCCTGATTATTGGTTATATCGGTGTTTCGGCCTGATTATCGGTTACAAAACCCTAGGTAGTCCGAGGTAGGTGCTAGAAGAAGGGTGGCCATAGTTCGTGTCACCCTAGTGAGCAACAGTGAGCCCACAGTAGTAGGTTTGTGGTGTCATGCAGAGAGCTATTGGCAGCAAGAGGTGACCCCAAGAGACATGAGAGAGAGAGGAAGAAGAGGGAGAAGAAGAGAAGATGAAGGGTAATTTCATCTTTTCACAACCCACTTAACAGTGACAAGACTTGGCGACGATGACATATAAGGGCAACGTTTCAAGGTAAAATATAGTGATATATTAGGAATTTTCTCTAGCCTTGCATGTTCACTCTAAGTAGAGAATTTCCTAGATCTACGCCATTGCTTAACATCAATAGATTAGGTAAAGAAACCATCACCACGTTTACATTCGTTTTGAAGCCACCCTGATATACAATGATATACAATATGGTACTAAAGACAACAAGAGAAGTTTTTTTAAAAAAGATGGTGTTGCCACCAGATTTTGGCAGGCAAAATAGTCAGCAAAAGTATTTTTGGCAGTTGATATGACTTTAAGGAAAGATCAGGATTTGTCAGAAATCATAATCAAGCATCGGTCACACTATGAAGTTTTCAGAAGAAACCGACTAAAGAAAGGTAGATGCGAAGAAGGAAATCGTCAACAAGAGATTGGAAACATGAAGATTTAAAAGTGGACAAAGATTGAGTCAACACGAAGAGGGGGACTTGAAGCACAATCCAAGATTGAGTCGCCTATTTTAGACATAAATACCCAGTATCAATTGACGGAAGAAAGCAACATGCCAACCTTTACTACATTTTTTGCATCTACTTTTCCAGTACCTTAGGAGTAGGTTGTAACTAGTGGAATCTTACCTCTGTAATTTAACTTTGATCAATATTACTTTGTATCGATGTATTGATCAATATGTGAGTTACACATATCCCCTGTTTCGAGATTCATTCTTGTTCGTTATTGCTTTGCATCAACATTTTGTCCACGTGCTTCACATCGATGTTTTGTCTAGGTTTACCTATCGTCAACTCTGTTGATTTGCTAGAAAATTAGTTGTCACATCACATACGCTGCCAGAGGGGAAGGTCTCCCTAGCGTGGAGGATCTAATACGGACTATTGATTTTTCTATTTTGTAGAATCCACCAAGTCTAATATCAACTCCGGTAAGTTCACGGAGCGTATATCAAGTTATCCAAGGCTAGCTTAGTAATCTTGTCAATCAATCTGTGCATCCGGCTCTTATCAACAACTCTTTGACAATTGTGAGTATTGTTGATCCTCTCTTTCATACTCAAACGAAAGGTCTATTATAGGAACTCATAGTTTCGCTAGAGACATTTTTCATGCTAGTTCTAGAATTATCATGATATCCTGTGTTTTCTCTGAATACGTCAGATTTTGTGAAAAATCTCATCAAGAATAGTCAATAGGAAACTTCTACATCCAACTTGCATCAACCATATTGCTGATGACACCAACACGCAAGACTATCAAGCACCCGTTGTAGTAAATTAACATTTGTAATTGCCAATTAGGGGCTTGCTTGATTGGAAATCACCAACTTTGGTGGTTCCATCAGTCAATCAAGTTCCATTCGGCTATAATGCCTCTATTTCGATCGGTTCACAAGGAAACTCGCCTCACATGGCTCCCCAGCCACTGGCGCCAAAGTTACCAAGACCCGGACTTAGAGGGCAGGTCATCAACAAGAATGACCCAATGCATGGGTAGCAATAGCCGATTCATCAATAGCCACTCCCTCAGTCGCAACCAATTCAACAATTCCTAGTCAATAATCAGCATGGGGATCGTGATCCAGAACAAGCTTACTGCTAGCAGAAATAAAAGCGTCAGGTCTATCCACCACCCAATCAAGACCTGATGATTGACCAACTCATCAATACTGTTGGAGAAAGATTCGACAAACGTATTTTTGGTAGTTAATATGATTTTAAGGAAAGATCCGGATTAGCCAGAAAATCATAATCAAATACCGACCACACTAAGAAGTTTTCAGAAGAAGCCGACTAATGGAAGGTAGATGTTAAAAAGAAAATCATCAACATGAGATTGGAAACATGAAGATTTAGAAATGAATAGGGACTCTATCAAAGGAAATATTGAGCTGACATGAAGAAAGAGACTTGAAACACAATCCAAGATTAAGACGATTGTTTTAGAGAATAAATGCCATGTACCAGTTGACAAAAAATGCACACATTAACATTTACTACCTTTTTTGCATCTACTTTTCTTTTACCTTAGGAGTAGGTTGTAGCTAGTAGAATATTACCTTTGTATTTCAACTTTGATCAATATTGCTTCGCATCGATATGTTGATCAATCTGTGAGTTACACATATCCCTTGTTTCGAGATTCATTCATGTTTGTTATTGCTTCGCAATGACGTTTCATCTAGGATCGTCTTTCATCTAGGTTTACCTATTGTCAACTTTATCGATTTGCTAGAAAATAAGATGGCACATCGCATACTCTGCCAGAAAGCACCCTCTATAGAGAAGCGGTGCTGCTGTCAGAAATTTCCAATGGCAACAGGGGCAAGATAGGTGCAAATGGTTCACCATGGGCTCTTGGGCAGTACAAACAAATCAAAGGATTATAGCTAACCACAAGTGACTAACATAATCCCATACTTTCTTCACCATGGGCTCTTGGGCAGTACAAACAAATCAAAGAATTATAGCTAACCACAAGTTACTAACATAATCCCATACTTTCTCTCCAAAAAAGAAGTCTGTTATGATAAAAAAAGAAGCCCATACTTTGACCGGCTCTTCTTGTTTGTTGACGCTACTAAGGATCTAACTATTCAGCCCATTAAGGCCTCATTTAGAATGCAAGAATTATGTAGAATTTTAACAGAAAACAGTTCAATTCCCGTAGCAATCAAGGAAAATTCCTGCATTCCAAACCAAGCCTAAGTTTTATGGGCTTTGTTGAGATCATACCTTCTTTTGTTTACATAACCATGACAAGATTTATTCCCACCAAATCAAAATGTGGTGGAGAAAATATACGTCACTTCACAAACCAAAAGCCCAATTCATAGTTGGTCGTACATATGCTGGTTTACGTGCCTTTCACAACTGTATCTTTCAAATCGTTAGTGTTTAGCATTTATGGATGGCAAAACATAGGAAGCATGTTATACCAGTGATATTACAGGTTGGTCATATCATGTGGGTAAAGTTATGCAACCTCTATAGAGTGTAAAACTATTTGAATAGTCGTGTCTCTGGTTATGGACAATGCTCGATAATTTCACACGAAGGTTAGGTTTTTATTAAACTTTAATTTGGCTAGAAAGTAAGTTGGATGGGAGGTGAATGGTCAACTCACTTGTGATTTATTCATTCCTTGGTTTGTTACTTCTTTAATTACGTCCTTTCCATAAATGTGTTGTCGATTTATCTATTTACTGTATTTACTTCAAATTGTTGTTTTCTACAAAATAACCATTAGCTATTATTTATTAAGCCTTGCATAATTATATTGCATTTTATTACAAATGACTTGTTGAGTACACTATGCACTCACAGCTATATCCATATTTTCTCAGTTTCTAAAGAAGAGCCATATCAACCAGAGATACTTGGAGGAGGATACTTTGATGACTTCTCAGATTAGGACTTCATTTTCTAGTCAATTGCCTGTGGGCATATCGAATGGCTACTACACTTATCATTGTTTTTCGTTGCTAAGTTTTTGTTAAGCCCTTCCGGTTATTATTGTAAGTTTGGCCTTAAGGTCGCTATTCTGATAAGCAATAATATTTGAGTTTTCTTAGTTAATCGCGATCATGGTCAATATTTCATCTATGTTTACACTATGTACACTAGCATGATCCTGAACTAGTGCAGAATACACAAAGAGGTCCGGATTTGCATATTAGGGTCTCGACAATTGTTGTTTTGTACTGTTGTGGTTTGTATTGATGTTGGGTAATTACTGTAGGAGGAGTACCATCGGGTTTGGTGTCATCTTTTAATCAACCCAATCATCGCACCTAGAAAAGGCAAGTGCATGGTAGAATATTATTCGAGTGTTTGAGCTTGTTACTATTTTAAATAATTACTTGCCATGATGATTCACACAATTATACTTGTTATTACAATGCTCAAATGTTTGTGGCAGAGTGATGATGATGTATATGGTAGAATGATGATGATAGTTAAATTGATGTTTATGTCAACTGATTAATGCTGATGATTAATTAATGAAATATACAATCATTGCATTGCATGTGAGCATTCATGTTATAAAGAGGTGTCTTGTATGTATGGCCCTTTAGAGAAATACCTACTTAGTAGGCACTTCATAGATGAAGTCCTCGTATGAAAAAGCATAGACTTGAGGTCCCCTTTAAAAAATGGGCTTGTGGTTCCTGTATGAAAAAGGGCGTGCTTGAGTGGGCACTGACGGGTGTGACAATCTGCTATATCAGTATAAGCAAGAGAAGTGAGACATGTGGATTACATTTATGAAGAGAGAAATAAGATAATGAAACATGAGGATGGAAATTGATGAGAATGGATATGTGAAATGGAACTAATGGTGAATGGACATTAAATATTAAATATAATGTGGCCTCGTTTTATTATTCTATTGTGTATTTATTGAGCCTTGGACTCACCCTTGCTTTGTTGTTGTTTTTATGTGCTCATTGTTGATGATATGTATGGATGGGAAGTAGCACATGTTGACATTGCACTTAGTAGTTCTCTCTTTCACTTAGGCCCTATTTAGTAGAGCTCCAGATTTTTATTTTTTAGCTTCTGTTCTGGATTCTCTAATAATCTAGAGCTGCCTCTGAAAAACGTTTGGTTAGTAGGTTGGATCCAGATTCATAAGAGGGGGTTTGAGGGAAATAGACAATGCTACCCCCAGTTATAACACTTCTTTTTTTAGTTATACAATACCAAGATTGTTTTACAAACAGAAGCATAAAATTTTCGCCATACAAATCACGAGTTGTATTCAACATATTGAAAAGGTTCACTTGCCCATCAATAACGGTGCACGTCACTAGGAGGTAACATGAAAGAATGTACATCAAAGAACAGTACATGTAACATGAACAGGGGACATCATTTCTATACACTTGGATATACGTTTATGTGGTACACCATGCATCTTCCTGACTCTTCTTCCTTTCTACTGACTTCAGTTGGTGGATGGCTCACCCATGTAATTGGTATATCTAACCCTATCTCGGCACATTACTCATAACCAAGAAACTTGTAACTATCAAGTGAGCTAGTCATAAGCTAGCGATGCTCCTCCTCCGCGGATAAATTGGGGATATCCTCCTGGTGCTCACTTCATATGCGTAGACATACCAACAAGTCATCACAGATCATATCTGAAGCTACTGAAGTTCCTAAAAATGGCTGACTAGCAGGTCATCCTTTTTCTTTTTGTTGTTCGTCGTTGTCTTTCAATTCAAATGATTCCATCTGATAGAATTATGGAAAAAAAGAAATTTTTTAATAGACATCACATTGACCAAAGAACAGTTAAATGATTTGTTAACAAAGGCCAAAATTTATTAGCTTAAATAAGACGATCATATTCATAAACATATTGAGTGTACACCACATTTTCAGCCTGGATATATTCTTATAGTACTTTCTGGCAAAATTGTGTAGTCTCTAAACATGTAATGTGAATAACTATTAACATATGTTTTATGCATTAAGTGATGTAGTATATGCGGTATAAGCATAATTAATGATTTAATACCAATATAAATATGAGCACACAGGAAGGACATCAATTCATATATATAAGACTAACAAATATGAAACCACATGAATTGATCATTCCAATTAAAGTATAGCACATATTCAATAATAGAAACAATAGCATTCTAAACATGAATATGTATATCAATGTAAAGGGCATAGACCAATTAAGACTAGCAACAAGCTCAAGTTTTAATTGAATATTTGTGCTCTCAGATTGTAGGGTTACCCAAGAATAATCTTGGTCGTTCCGCTACTAGATCATATACTCTTCCTTGATTGGTTATTTAAATAATGGATTCAGTCTTTTGAGCTCTAAACATAAACTCTATATTCTCAAGACGAAAATATATATCCAGCATATGAATATTCAGATAGCAATAGTCAACAGATACACAAGTCCACCCATATACAAGTTAATATTTGATTCAAAGAGTTAATTGTAACTTGTCAGAATTCTTAACAGAAATGTGCTCAAAATATGAAATTGCTATTAATCTGAACACAGCAAGAGCCGAAGGGCACAAGAATGATATATCAATGACTGAGAACTATATTTTAGAGTTTCAAATTGACTGAACCAACAGATATGACAGCAATTAGAGCTCAAAGACTAATTCAACCAATCTCAGCATATGATTTATGTCATCATTGAGCAGCAACCGATCCCACAAGCAATCAATGTCTCCCAGTACCAGATTATGAACAAATAATCAACAATCTAGCACAGCTCACACAGATTGCAAACAAACAACAGATGCACTCACAGAACCAGTGATATTCGAAATCACCAGAAGAACAGGGCTAGGCATGCTTGCGCTCTGTCCCAGAAAACCTATTGCCCTCACACCACCGTGAGAGAGAGCAGTAGGCATGGAGATACAAAGCCCTCTTGCTGAAGTGAAACAGCGTCGGCAAGTCGAGGTAGAGGAACACCGCACAAGCGCAGGAGAGGAGCCAGCCAAGCACCTCACCAAAAGACACCAGGGAACCACAGTCGTCAAACACCACAGGCAAAACTCAAAGAAGAAGAGGAAGAAGCTCACGGTTCATCTGATTCTCAACCAAAGAGCCGGCCACCATATATAGCCGAGAGAGGGGAGGGGCTGAGCACTCAGATGTGCCGCCAACGGCCGGGACCGAGTCTCACGCACCACCACCGCAGCCCAAACTCACCTTGTGTGCTGGATCTGAGGACCGAGTCTCACGGGAAGAGGAGCGACGAGCTCATGAGAGAGAGTGGGGAGAGCGCGAGTCGCACGGGAGGGAGGATCGCAGTGGAGACCGGGCTGCCACCGAGCTGACCCGTCGGGCCCGCCGAGCCCGCCGAGCCCGCCTGCCTCCGTCGCCACTTCCTCCGGATTCGCCGCCGCCATCGCCTCCCCTCAAAATGGCCGCTCGGCTTCTGGTCAAGGAGAGGAGCGTAGCTCCTCTCTTTTGGCTTCCGTCCGGCCCACCGACGGGTGGGCCCCTCTTTTCTTTTTCTCTTTTTTTCCTTTTTATCAAATGGGAAATTACCATTCTGCCCTCGATATATACAACATTAAGAAAGTACAAAACTAATGTTACTAAATTCACAATAAGTAAAAGAATATTCGTGGACCACTATAGTTGTAATTCAACTCATGCCCCCAAGGGACCATGGTTTCCAAGTGCCCTAAAATCTCCTTCCATACAAACAAAGAGTAAATGCATTCCAATCCAATTATGTCAGATCATTTGCAAAATGTTGCTAGTCTAACAAAGGAGAACAAAGCTTTCACCATGGCAGATAATATTGATGGATAGTCAAGCATTACAGCAACAAGAAACATTAAGCTACACGGCCAAATTCTTAATGCAATTTGATGCAACAAGGGTTGTAGAAATGCCTATCAATGGGGTGCTGCTAATGAAGAGCGTCAAGGCTGGCTATCTCGCATTGACACAAAATACTTCCTAAAATGAAAAAATCCAAAATCAACATATATTAAATAACACACAATCAATACCCCAACACGACCGCATCGGTGGTTGTGAATTGCCACCCTAGCTTAGTCACCGCCCTCTGGACCACCTCTCCAGTGGAACCGACGGCCACCTAGCACACTTGTACGCCCCTCACCGAAATTCAGTCCCTACCGGCTTGAAAACCCCATGATACCTCTCCACAAAGCTCATGTTCTTCCCGAATTCCTCAAATTCAGCAGCGGCCATGAAGAGGACAACCAAGTTGGGTGGTGGGTCGAAGAGGCACTACTATAAAAAAGGCTATATTGGACGTCTAATCACATATGGTTTTCTCGAACCATCTATGTTATCATTATCACAGACGTTTTACAAGCGTGATTCATGTACCGTCTATGATACCTATTATCACATATGGTTATTGTTAATAATCGTTTGTGATATTTTATAGACAATTATTAATACGAACTATATGTGATAATTACAGACATCACAGATGGTTTTAATTATAACCGTATGTGATAGTTCATAGACAGTCATTAATATAAACCGTTTGTGGTAGTTGTGTATCATAGACGGTTTGTGGTTGGAATCGTCTGTGAAATAGTTTCTCTCCTCGATACGCGCCTGCCATCATTTTGGCTCCTAGATCTGTCTCTTTATCTCACGAGCCGGATGTATTCCTTGTTGTGTAAAATTGATCGTCTGCTATGGGAGATTAATCATGTACGAGCACCTTGCTGGCCGGCTATCTTCCTTGTCTTCCTTATCTCTCAAGCACAAATAAATGGCTCCCTATTCCTTGTCACTGGCATTGATGACCAACCTGGCTATCCTGGATGAGCATCTCGCCGGCCATACGCTGGCGGATGCTGCGGAAGGACATTATGCCAACAATGTCCTCCCTCCTATGTCTGAGGATTTACCAAAACAGTTGAAGGCCACCTTATGTCATCTTGATATCCTCCTCCGCGTCTTCTGGTTGGTCTCTTGCTTCCGGCGAGCTAACCTCACCATTAACATTGTCCTCAACAATGACGTTGCATGTCTCCAAGAGCCTTGCCGTCGCTTAGAGTGCTTAGTTGAGGTGGCGAGTGAATGAGTCAACCTTGCCGAGACCCCTTACGAAAGGGAAGAGAGCCTATGGGCTCAATTCGACTTGATTGTTCAGTCAGAGCATGTTCGGGAGACACACGAATGAATGCGTCGGCGGGTGGACACATTTTGGGCTTCGTTTGCTGAGTAACGGCATAACGGCATTACTGATAAGTAACAAGTAACTAAGTAATACATATTTACTCTTGAGTCATTACTGAATTTGCATTTACGTATGTGAAAATGAATTTAGATTTTAGAACCGTATTTATCACAGACAGTTCTACTTTAGAACCGTCTATGATATTTATTCGCAGATGGTTATTAATACGAACTGTCAGTGATATGTAATTATCATAGATGGTTCATAATAATAACCATCTATAAAATCTCGCATTATCACAGACAGTTATTAATGAGAACTATCTATGATAGTGCAAGACCACAGACGGTTCGTGGTTGGACGTGTCTGGGATATGCCGAGTTATTAAATGGTTTGCTAGTGGGGTCCTGACAGATCTGTCTTCATTGCGCCGCATTGAAGGAGGCGGCTAGCTTTGGAGAGTTTGGTGAAAGTATACCGCTTGCAGATCTAGCTCTTTTAGATCTATTTGTTCTTGGTGATTAAAGGTTAGTACGCATTTGCTTCTAATTATATGCCTTGTAATAAAGAGAGGTGATGGCTAGGTTTAGATCTAGCTTAATTGGTAGTTTGCTCCAATTTAAGAATGGGCCACTACTCCTAGTTTACTTTAATATATTCTTGCTTCATATATACATTGCTTCATGAATAGTACATAGCTAACTACATAATTTGGATATGGATAATTTATTATAAGGTGAATGTCAATTATGTGTTAGTGTTGGGCTGTCTAGCTATAGTAGCATTAATAATCCAATTTGACACTAATTTGTTACATGCGTAGCCTAGATGGATTGAAGTTGGATGTACGTTGAGAACTGTGTGAGTGAAGAGTACATTAATGGCGTGTCTGCTTTTAGAAGAGCGGCCTAATATGATATGTTGAAGAAGGGAATGGAATATATGTATTGTCCATGCATTTATTATGATAATCAAACAATGTTTACCAACTCATCGTAGATCGAAGTTCACTTGATCCGAAGGGGTTTCAAAAAGGGGAATACATGTTGGACTAGTCACGGTGAAGTGAAGAATATTATACAAGGAGGTAATTATGACATCATCGAGGGAGACAACGATATGCTGGTTGTGGACTATGCTTTCGATGAGGAAAAGTCGCATGATGACATTCTAGATTAGATGCTACACGATGCAGAAGGGAACTATAGTGAGAGAGAGTTTGGTAAATTCAAGGGCTTGTGGAGAACTCGGAGAAACCTTTGTTCCCAGGCTGCAAGCCGCAATACACAAGGTTATCATCTATTCTTGAACTTCAAAAATTGAAGGCAAGCAATGGTTGGTCCGACAAGAGTTTCACAACATTGTTAGGTATCCTAGCGAACATCCTTCCAGAAGGAAATATGTTGCTGAGAACCATCTACCAAGGTAAGAAGGTTCTTTGTCCATTGGGAATAAAAGTAGAAAGAATACATGCATATCCAAATGATTGTATCCTCTACCGTAAAGAGTATGCAAAATGCGATGAATTTCTTGATTTCCAGCAAACTCTGTATTTTCTGCTCTTCAGTCTGTAGCGTGCGTGTAACATCCTGAAAAGTTAAACTTTGGATTATAAAATTTTCTTGCGTTAATTGCTGCTATTTTGATTTGAAATTGATTCTCTTTAAAACATTCTTAATTAAAGAGCTGATGTTTTCCAATGGGCAAAAGAAATAAAACAGTATGACTTAAAATGTTAAGAAGGAGAATCTGAAAAGATGATCCAGTGCCAAAAAGAATATAGTTGATCCTAAGTAATGGATTATATATATGGGGTTAAATCTTTACAAAAGAAAAGAGGGAGAGAAAACAAAATAGAAAAGTATATATGTAAATACAAATATGTATATATATGAAAAATGGAATTGATAAAGGGGGTTTTTAAAGGAATAAAAATGTGTAGATGAGCTCCCCTTAAAAGATTGGGGAATTAGATATATATATATATATATATATATATATGTGAAAATACATATAAAAGGCGAAATTAGACAAAACAAAGAAAGAAAAAATCAAAAGAAATGGGAAAGCCGGGCGAACCGACCGCCCACCAACCAAGCCCACCCAGCATAACCCCAGCCCGCTCTTGTTTTCTTCTCCCCTCTCTCGCTCACGCCTCACCCGGGCCGCCCGCCTCGCGCCCGCCCTCGCCCGCTCATGGCCCGGCTCGCCTCGGCGCCCGCGTTCGGACAACAGATCCTCCCCGCCGGACGGCGGATCCCGCCTGACACGACAGCGCGCCTCGACCGCGCCCCTATCCGTGCGCGCAGCCAGTTGCCCTCTCCCCTCCGTGGCAGCCATGCGAGCCTCCCCGCCTGCCACCGCCCACGGGTTCTTCCCCGCGCCACTTCCTCTCTCTTTCTTTTCCCCTGTGGGCTCGCGCCGTCCCTCCCTCTCTCTTCTTTTCCCTGCCCCGTGCAGTGGCTTTCCCCCCTCCGTGGCAAGCATGCGCCACTCCACGGTGCTCGCCGCTCGGCACTCCCTCGCGTCTTGAAGTCCGCCCGGCGGTTGCGGCTGCTCGCCGAGTTCCAAGGCCTCTGCCGCTGCTCCGCCGCCTGGCATTGCCGCCCGAAGTGACCACTCGGGCACCCTCCCGAGGCCAGCCTCCCTCGCGCCGCTATAAGAGCCCCCGGGCATTCCATCGTCTTCCCCGTGCTCCCCTCTTGCTCCCACAGTAACCCATCGAGCAATAAGCATTGTCGCGCCGGCCACCTCTTCTTCCTCCGCTCGTGACGCAATCCTCCCCGCCTCATCCACGAGACCAATCGAGCTCTCCCACACCGCCCCAGACCCCCGAACCTCTTTCCGGTCTTCCCAGGCTCCGGCCACCGTGCCAGATTACGTGGCACGGGCTCCTCTCTTGCATCCACCGCAGACGACGCCACCCTCTCCCGGTGCTCCCCGAGCCCCGCCGACGCGCCCAGGAGTTTCACCGACCCAGGAGAAGCGTAATTCAAGCGACGTCCGAACGCACCGACCACCCCCTCGCCGCCGGCGCCGTCGCCAATTCCCGGCCCCGACTTCCGCTGCCTACCCCCTCCGGCAGATACCTTAAGAGGTATTTGCGCCCTTAAGGGGTAGGCAAAGCCTCCTCCCACAGCTGGCGCAGGGTTCTCTCTTTCCCCGGCTCCCGTGGCGTTCGAGCCCGCTCGCTACCGGGTTGAGCCATTTCTTTTATTTTCGGTGACATGTGGGCCCCGCCCGTCCCGAAGCAAGAAGAGAACCCGCCACTGCCACGCGGGCCCCATGGTCGATGACCGCCACCCGTCGGTAGCGTGCGTGGGTGGTTCATTGTCGATGGACCCCACCGTCGAGTTTAGTGATTTTAGATTTTATTTAAGCGAGAACTTTGAAATGCTATAACTTCTTCATTTTAACTCCAAATCAAGTGAGACAAATTTCTAAATTCATCTAAATTCAAGATCTATCTAATAGAACTGAAATCATAATTTTTAGAGTTTATTTGAATTTCTGGTATTATTTGGTTGATTTTGTTGCCTTTCTTTTTATGCAAACTTTCGCGCCCGGTTAAATAGCGTACGAGGCTCAAGAAGAAGAAGCAGAGGCAGCAGCTGACCCCGGCACCCAACTCCAAGAACCCTGTGACCAAGGCGAGTTACCACTTTGACCATATTGAACCCAGATTTATGCAAATTATTTCTTTTTAAATTATCCATGTGCATGCTTTATTTTATGAGGTATATTATGTTCAGAATTTTAGAATGTAGTTATATATCCAATATTATGCTTGCTAGTACTACCGTTGAGACTTGTTGATATATGTGAACCTTGTCGTAGTAGTAAACCTAGTATAAAGTAGATTTCCCAAATAGAGTATAATGTAGCGACTTGCTTAGTCATGCTAGTTGAACGGGGACACTCAGTTGTCCCAAAAACTCTCACATGCAATATGGATAATGATTTGGGCAGTCATGGTAGGAATGACTGATGAAAAGTTTGGAACTGTTATTTTATGTCCCAAAAATCTCCAAACTTGCTTAGTATCTGGGTGGATGATATGGTGGCTGGAATGTGGTGGGAGCACAAAAGTTATGGAATGTGGTAGAACCACCGAGATAACACTAAGGACTGAATCTTGTCATGTTAGCCCGTGTATAACAGTACAACCACATGTCTGTAAAATACAACTTGGCTAAGTAGCGATATCAAAACTCCTCAACTCATCTCACCGGTAGTGGATAGATGTGGATATGCAAGGGCGAAGGAGGCCTAAAGGGACACCAAGGGGAGGGTGACGTTCATCAGTCGTACTAGCATTGGGGGAAGGGGAGCCCGCATAATGTTAGTAGTGTGGTGAACATCCGTGCAACGTATGGGACCCACCGCAAGTGGGAACGACCCATAGGGTGAGATGACTAGTGGAACTAGATATTACGAGCAGGTCATGTGATAATCTGCTTGACCACGACCAAGGAATCAGGTGGGGCAATGGGTGGATTATCGCTTGTGGTGAAAGTGTACACACTCTGCAGAGTCAAAACTATTCGAATAGCCGTGCCCACGGTCATGGGCAGACATGGGATACTTAACTAGATATAGTTCTGTTTCAAAATGGTTTGTGAAGGGAATGGGAGAATAGAGGGCGATGGACTGCCCTAGTTTGGAATTGGCCTGGGTTTTGTCCCAGTGGTAAGTTAAGTGGCTATAACACTGAAAGATACAGTATGATGCGGATACCATGTAAAGGTGGATGGTGTCCGTATCGTTATTACAAAGGCTGTACTTCACTTTACTTTTACTGAAAAGCTGCTAGATCTCAGGAATTTTAATTATGTATTCACATGCAATTTTTGGCAAATAAATAAACCCCAGCCTTCCCTTGATCTAGCCTAGCATGTAAATTACTGCATTCTGTGTGGTAACTTGCTGAGCACGGTGGATAATGTGCTCACACTCGCAATATCAAAGCGAGCGAACTCAGGGTCACTATGAGCATGAAGAGGTCCCGGTCAAGGAGGAAGGAAACAACGACGATAATTAGGGCGCTGCTTGCATTTCTTTTGGGCTCAGACAAGTTAGACTTTAGGCTGTGTGTGCACGTATATGATCTAAGTCTAGATGATATACACTGCACACATATTCCCCAGTCGCTTGCCTGTGGCATTGGCTTACTTTTGTTCCGCTGTGTTACTTTGATGACTGCTAGCATTGGCCTTAGGGCCCCTTCTGTAAACTATTGCCCGACGTGGCGTATTTCCAACTTTGGGATTGTAATATTTGATGTATGCGATGTATGAATGATTCAGCAATGTACTGTGTGCACTATCTACTGATCCAGGGATTAGTGCAATAGTCACAGAGGATTTCGGATTGAAAAATCCGGGTCCGACAGAGCTGGTATCAGAGCATACGACTGTAGGATAAAGGCCTTAGTATGGACGTTAAAAGAGATAGGATTATAATTTGCAAACTTATAAAAAGAGTTTCCAAAAATATAGTGTACTACTTCTTTCTCTATCCTTCTTAGGCCTGTTCTGTTCTATCCTTCATTGATATTTTGAAAAGTTACTAACACTAGAAATTTAAATTACAGATGGTGAGCTGGAGATGAGGGTGACTGGACTATCGGCCCACTGAGTGTCGAGGGGAGTTCGCCACATCTGCAAGCTCCTCCATTACAGGCTACCGGACCGGCCGTGTACCGTGGTCTCAAGACCACGGTACCGGAGGAGAGGAGTCTTGGGCGATTGAGGTGTTCATCTGCACCAAGACCGCGCACGACCAGCCCCACGCCTTCCGGACAAAGCACCGCGGACCATCCGGACCGTGGCACTTCAGACGCCAGTCTTCTTTGCCGCCGCACGGATGTGCGACATCTACAAGGCCCGCCGACGCACCCCTTTCACACTACCCATCGCGCCGGAGAATGCGCGATACAATGAGACATACATGCCGGTGAGCGAGAACAACCCGATGCTTACGCATCGGGTTGACTGACTAGGGCCATGGGATCGGCCCACACCGCCGCCTCGAGGAGATCACGCCCTCGGGTTCACCTCGTCGCCACACACACCGAGGTGGCGACCCTCCGCAGACAGCTCGCCCGGTCTAGCGTGCCTTGGCACCGCCAAAGCGGGGCGGCCGCAGCCGTCAAGCAGCCTCAACAGTCCCAGCTCCTGCGCCACTCCAAAGCACCTCCCGCCCGGCCGGCCAGGGGGCGCAATGGACCACGCACCACCGCCATCACAGCGAAGAGCGTGTGACCTCCGGGACCACGGTCGACTTTGGGCCACGGAGGGTCACGCCGTAGCCGCAGCCGCTCCCGCTCCGAGACCGACCCCTCCGTGTTCAGTGGCAGCCGGTCCCGTTCTCGATCGCCGACTTACGGCCCCTCCAAATTGGCTACGAAACATGGAGGAGTAGATCGGATGATGCGGTACTTGCGTGGCGTAGCGCAAGTACTAAGGGGTGTATCGTAGCATGTTATCCAAGATCTTTTGTATCGTAGTAGTTATTTCCGTCAGACTTTAATTAATTATGATGTAATTGTAAGTCCAGCCTAGAAGCTGGCTATGTGGTGTTTTATCCTATGAAACCGGCCTTGTGTTTGAAAATTACTTTTGTCATTTATCTTATTGGCTTTTATTTGCTGAATTGGCAGTCTTCTTTTGCTTTGCCTAGCATTAGTGCTAAGCCAATCGTATGTATAAATATACCTGCAGATGGCCAGTCAGAGGGTAACTAGGGCCCAAACTCATGCCACCCACAACCAGGCGGAAGTGGACTCCACCCCTGGGGTCTCGCCAACAAGGCGCGGACCGGTGCAAGACCAAGGAACCGATCTCCCACCCCCACCAACAAATCCCACGTTGGCGCAAGTCATGGCGCAGCAAACCCAGCTGCTGCAAGCCATTGTTAATGGGCAGCAAGGCGGCTCCAGCCGGTCCAGGGCTGATTTAGCCGATTTTCAGAGAACCCAGCCCCTCACCTTCTCTTCTGCCGACGAACCTCTCGAAGCCGAGGATTGGCTTCGGGATACTGAGAGGAAACTGCGCCTAGCTAAGTGCGGAAGAAGACAAAGTGATATTCGCACTCACCACCTCTGTGGGGCAGCGATGAACCTGTGGGAAAACTACCTTGCTGCTAGAGGACAAGAAGAGACCTCCACAGACAGCGATATGGAGGCCATACCATGGACAGAATTTAAGACGGCATTCAAGTCCAACTTCATTCCGACCGGAGTAATGCGGATGAAAAGAAACGAGTTTCGTACCCTCAAACAGGGGAACATGTCAGTCAATGAGTATCTTACCAAGTTCACACAGCTTGCCCGCTACGCTCCGAGGGACGTACAAGAGGAGGAGGAGAAAATTGACAGATTCTTTGAGGGTATGAATGAAGAGCTAAGGCACAACTGATCGTCTGTGACTTCCCCAGCTTTTCATCAATCGGTGAACAAGGCACCGATTCGAAAACGAGAAGAAGAGCTTGAGGCCACCAGAAGCGTAGATGGCGAAGACAATGCCACAAGGAAGGTTTGTCCAAAGGTTCTTCAACAATTCTAACCTTTCAAGGCCGAACCAGTTCAAGCCCTCAGCCTCATCGCCTAGTCCCAGTGGCAGTTCAATGCAAGGGCGCCAAAATGTGAGCTCAGGTCAGACCACAGGCCTTAAGTGCTTCACCAAGGTGAAAAGGGCACTTTGCCAATAGATGCCCACACAAGCAGAATGCCCTGTCACATCAAGCCTCGGCGCGGCAAGGGACCCGGACATCTCAAGCCGGTAGAAATGCCCGATGCCCAACCGCGGTGGTCAACCATGTCACGGCAGAAGAAGCTGAGGAAGCAGCGGGAGTCCTAATGGGTACGTTCTCTGTCAAGTCCATACCAGCACAAACTCTATTTGATTCTGGAGCTTCACATTCGTTTATATCCAAGGGGTATGCGGACAAGCTAGGGTTACCTACCTATCCTCTAAAGAGGCCAGTAGTACTTAAGTCACCAGCTGGTATGATAACAGCTACCTTAGTGTGCCCTGGGGTAATAATAGTCATGGAAAGGTGCGACTTCCCAGCGGATCTGATAGTACTAAGCTCCTAGACTCTGGATATTATATCGGGAATGGACTGTTAGCCGATATAAAGGGTTATAGATCGTGCCTCCGTGACAAGAAACCGACTAAATGCCTTGGAATGACCATAGATGTGAAAGTGGACCGACCATACCGCTGGGGCCGTGAAATAAATTATCTTGAAGATGTACCCTTAGAAGGAATGATAGTGGTGCAAGATTATCAGGAAGTATTTCCCCAGGACCTACCCGGCATGCCCCCAGACAAAGACTTAGAGTTCGTTATTAACTTGAAGCCAGGTGCTGCTCCCATTTCCAAGCGACCCTATAGAATGACGGTGGACGAGCTAGAAGAGCTAAAGACCCAACTCCATGAACTGCAGGAAAAGGGATTCATTAGACCCAGTTCCTCACCTTGGGGATCTCCGGTGTTATTCAGAAAGAAGAAGGATGGTACAATTTAGGATGTGTGTGGACTACCGGCATTAAATGAAGTAACCATCAAGAATAAATACCCCTACCGGGATCGACGATCTATTTGACCAACTTGGTGGGGCCACCATCTTCTCTAAAATAGATCGAGATCGGGTTACCACCAAATGAAAATCGAGTCAAGATATACCCAAGACGACTTTTACCACTAGGTATGGACTGCGAGTTTACGGTCATGTCTTTTGGTCTGACAAATGCCCCAGCATACTTTATGAACCTCATGAACAAAGTATTTATGGAATATTTGGACAAGTTCGTGGTGGTGTTTATTGACGACATCCTTATCTACTCCAAGACTGCAGAAGATCATGCAGAGCACCTACGCTTAGTGCTAGAGAAGCTAAGAGAACATCAGTTATATGCTAAGTATAGCAAGTGTGAATTCGCTAAGTGACATCGACTTCTTGGGGCATATAGTGTCCATGAAGGAGTATCTGTTGATCCCGCCAAGATTGCGAGAGTGATGATTGAAGCCACCTTCCTCCGCCACCTTTGAAGTGCGAGTTTTCTAGGATTGGCGGGATACTGCGGAAGATTCATAGAGGATTTTCTAGAGTAGCAAGGCCATTGACTCGCCTACTCAAGAAGGAACAGAAGTTTGAATGGACCACAGCCTGCGAAGGAAGCTTTCAAGAGCTCAAGAAAAGGTTGACTACCACCGCGGTGCTAGTCCTTCCTGATGTACGCAAAGATTTTGAAGTATACTGTGATGCCTCCCATCAAGGGTCAAAAGCGTATTGATGCAAGGAGGCAAGGTTGTGGCATATGCATCCGTGCAACTCCGCCTCATGAGGTTAACTATCCCACCCATGATCCGGAATTAGCGTCGGTGGTTCATGCCTTAAAACTTTGGAGGCATTATCGATTGGCAACCACCGTGATATATACACGCATCACAAGAGCCTCAAGTATTTCTTCACTCAGTCACACCTTAACCTGAGGCAAAGGAGATGGTTAGAGTTGATCAAGTATTACGACACAGTGTCCATTACCACCGGTGGAAGGCCAATGTGGTAGCCGATGCTCGAGTCGGAAGGCCTCTTGCAATAACCTCATGGATCCTAACACCACTGAACTCTATAAAGAGTGGCCACGAACTTAGGGATCGTGAAGAAGGAGCCCTAACACTTTGGAAGATCAAACAAGCATTGAAGAAATGATAGAGGCCGCATGAGAGAGGACCCAACTGCTTTGAGGTGGAAGAAATTAATGGAAGAGGAAGGCCCTAAAATGACTATGGATCATCAAGGAGTTCTAAAGTACGGAAACCGTATTTTCGTACCTCACAAAAAGGACCTTAAGGATCTAATGCTCAGGGAAGCCCATAGCTCCGCATATTCCCTTCATCCTGGGAGTACCAAGATGTACCAAGATATGAAGCAATATTATCGTGGCGGTATGAAGAGGGACATTGCCGAGCACGTTGCTCGCTTGTGTCTCACAAAGAGTGAAGGCCGAGCACCAAAGGCGGCGGGGATGTTATAACCCCAAGATACCACAATGGAAGTGGGAAGAAGTAGGATGGATTTTATCACGGGTTTCCCGAATCAGTCGATACGACTCCATTTGGGTCGTGGTGGATAGATCGACCAAGGTTGCTCATTTTATCCTGTCAAGACAACTTACAAGGGAGACAAATTGGCGAAACTATATATGTCCCAGATTGTGTGCTTGCACGGTGTGCCAAAGCGGATAGTCTCGCATCGAGGGTCCCACCACCTCGCATTTACGGCTAGCCTACATGAAGCCACAGGTACCCATCTCGATTTTAGCACCGCCACCACCCCAGCATGTATGGTCGAGACGAGAGAGTAAATCAAATATTAGAAGATATGCTTCGGGCTTGTGCCCTGGATTTCTCCAAGGACTGGGATAAGTGTCTGCCGTATGCAGAGTTCGCTTACAACAACACTACCAAACCAGCCTTCGATGTCCCGCTTGAAGCATTGTACGGAAGAAAGTGCCGCACCCTTTACATTGGTCAGAAGTAGGGGAAAGGTACATATTTGAGCCAGATACTCTGAAGCAAGCAGAAGAAAAGGTTCGCCTGATCAGAGATCGGTTATTGGTCGCCCGCCTAGGCGTAAGAGTTATGCAGATAAAAGGAGAAGACCATTAAGTTTTGAAATTGGAGACCATGTCTACTTGAAGGTGTCACCCCTACGAGGAATCAGACGATTTAAAGTCAAAGGCAAACTTGCCCCTCGCTATGTTGGACCATTTCCGATCATAGCGAAGAAAGGAGAAGTGGCCTACCAGCTTGAATTGCCTGCAAATCTAGCAGATGTGCACAACGTCTTCCATGTGTCCCAACTCAAGAAATGTCTTCGGGTACCCGAGGATCAAACCCCAATGGAAGCAGTGGAGCTCGAGGGCGACCTGACCTACAAGGAGCGTCCAATTAAGATCTTGGACACTGTGGAAAAGAAAACCAGGAATCAAACCATCCACACCTGCAGAGTGCAATGGAGTCATCACTCCAAGAAGGAGGCCACCTGGGAACGCGAAGACCAGCTAAGGAAGGATTACCCTGAACTATTCTCAAACTAGACTGAATCTCGGGGTCGAGATTCTCTTTAAGGGGGGTAGGTTTGTAACATCCTGAAAAGTTAAACTTTGGATTATAAAATTTTCTTGCGTTAATTGCTGCTATTTTGATTTGAAATTGATTCTCTTTAAAACATTCTTAATTAAAGAGCTGATGTTTTCCAATGGGCAAAAGAAATAAAACAGTATGACTTAAAATGTTAAGAAGGAGAATCTGAAAAGATGATCCAGTGCCAAAAAGAATATAGTTGATCCTAAGTAATGGATTATATATATGGGGTTAAATCATTACAAAAGAAAAGAGGGAGAGAAAACAAAATAGAAAAGTATATATGTAAATACAAATATGTATATATATGAAAAATGGAATTGATAAAGGGGGTTTTTAAAGGAATAAAAATGTGTAGATGAGCTCCCCTTAAAAGATTGGGGAATTAGATATATATATATATATATATATATATATATATATATATATATATATATGTGAAAATACAAATAAAAGGCGAAATTAGACAAAACAAAGAAAGAAAAAAAATCAAAAGAAATGGGAAAGTCGGGCGAACCGTGCCTACCAAATTAACCGCCCACCCTCAAGAACCCCCAAATCCGCATCGCTTTTTCTTCTCCCCTCTCTCGCTCACGCCTCACGGGCCGCGCCTGCCTCGCCTCGCCCGCTCCGCGGCCGGCTCGCCTCGGCGCCCTGCGTTCGGACAACAGATCCTGTCCCTTCGGACAATGGATCCCGCCTGACACGACAGCGCCGCCCGACCGCGCCCCTATCCGTGCGCGCGCCAGCTGCCCCTCTCCCCTCCGTGGCAGCCATGCGAGCCTCCCCGCCGCCACCGCCCACGGGTTCTTCCCCGCCACTTCCTCTCTTTTTTTTCCCACAATGGCTCGCTGTAGTCCCTCCTCTCTCTTCTTTTCCCCGCCTGCAAGGCTTCCTCCGTGGCAAGCATGCGCCACCCACCGCCGCTCTGGCACTCCCTCGCGTCGCTGAAGTCCGCCCGAGCGGTCGCGCACTCGCCGAGTTCAAGGCCTCTGCCGCTCGCCGCTCGGCATTGCCGCCTGGTGACCACTGGGCACCCTCCCGAGGCCAGCCTCCCTCGCCGCTATAAGAGCCCCCGGGCATTCCATCGTCTTCCCCGTGCTCCCCTCTTGCTCCCACAGTAACCCATCGAGCAATAAACAGCCCAATCGCCGCCGGCCACCTCTTCTTCCTCCGCTCCGGCGACGCAATCCTCGCCGCCTCCGTCCACCAAAGACCAATCGCGCTCTCCCACACCGCTCCCAGGACCCTTGAACCTCTTTCCGGTCTTCCCAGGCTCCGGCCACCAGACTTGCGGCCGAGCTCCTCTCTTGCATCCACCGCCGACGCCTTGACCCTCCCGGTGCTCCCGAGCCCCGCCGACGCCCAGGAGTTTCACCGACCCAGAGAAGCGTAATTCAAGCGACCTTGAACCCACCGACCACCCCTCGCCACGGCCGTGCCGCCAATTCCGGCCCCGACTTGCCGCCTACCCCTCCGAGATACCTTAAGAGGTATTTATGCCCTTAAGGGTAGGCAAAGCCTCCCTCCCACAGCTGGCGCGCAATTCTCTCTTTCCCCGGCTCCCGTGGCGTTCGAGCCCGCTCGTCGTGAGCGCAAGAGAACCCCGCCGCTGCCACGCGGGCCCCGCGGGTCAGTGACCGCCACCCGTCAGCGCGTGCGTGGGTGGTTCGCTGTCAGTGGACCCCACCTGTCAGAGTTTAGTGATTTTTAGATTTTATTTAAACTGAGAACTTTGAAATGCTATAACTTCTTCATTTTAACTCCAAATCAAGTGAGACAAATTTCTAAATTCATCTAAATTCAAGATCTATCTAATAGAACTCAAATCATAATTTTTAGAGTTTATTTGAATTTCTGGTGTTATTTGGTTGATTTTGTTGCCTTTCTTTTTATGCAAACTTTCGCGCCCGGTTAAATAGCGTACGAGGCTCAAGAAGAAGAAGCGAGGCAGCAATGACCCCACACCCAACTCCAAGAACCCTGTGACCAAGGCGAGTTACCACTTTGACCATATTGAACCCAGATTTATGCAAATTATTTCTTTTTAAATTATCCATGTGCATGCTTTATTTTATGAGGTATATTATGTTCAGAATTTTAGAATGTAGTTATATATCCAATATTATGCTTGCTAGTACTACCGTTGAGACTTGTTGATATATGTGAACCTTGTCGCCGTAGTAAACCTAGTATAAAGTAGATTTCCCCAAATAGAGTATAATGTAGCGACTTGCTTAGTCATGCTAGTTGAACGGGGACACTCAGTTGTCCCAAAAACTCTCACATGCAATATGGATAATGATTTGGGCAGTCATGGTAGGAATGACTGATGAAAAGTTTGGAACTGTTATTTTATGTCCCAAAAATCTCCAAACTTGCTTAGTATCTGGGTGGATGATATGGTGGCTGGAATGTGGTGGGAGCACAAAAGTTATGGAATGTGGTAGAACCACCCAGATAACACTAAGGACTGAATCTTGTCATGTTAGCCCGTGTATAACAGTACAACCACATGTCTGTAAAATACAACTTGGCTAAGTAGCGATATCAAAACTCCTCAACTCATCTCACCGGTAGTGGATAGATGTGGATATGCAAGGGCGAAGGAGGCCTAAAGGGACACCAAGGGGAGGGTGACGTTCATCAGTCGTACTAGCATTGGGGGAAGGGGAGCCCGCATAATGTTAGTAGCTGTGGTGAACATCCCGTGCAACGTATGGGACCCACCGCAAGTGGGAACAGCCCATAGGGTGAGATGACTAGTGGAACTAGATATTCTGAACAGTCATGTGATAATCTGTTTGACCACCTGACCAAGGAATCAGGTGGGGCAATGGGTGGATTATCGCTTGTGGTGAAAGTGTACACACTCTGCAGAGTCAAAACTATTCGAATAGTCGTGCTTACGGTCATGGGCGCACATGGGATACTTAACTAGATATAGTTACGCTTCAAAATGGTTTGTGAAGGAATGGGAGAATAGAGGCGATGGACTCGCCTAGTTTGGAATTGGCTCGGGTTTTGTCCCAAGGTAAGTTAAGTGGCTATAACACCGAAGATACAAGATGATCTGGATACCATGTAATGGTGGATGGTGTCCGATCGTTATTACAAAGGTCGACTTCACTTTACTTTTACTGAAAAGCTGCTAGATCTCAGGAATTTTAATTATGTATTCACATGCAATTTTTGGCAAATAAATAAACCCCAGCCTTCCCTTGATCTAGCCTAGCATGTAAATTCGCATTCTGTGGTAACTTGTCGAGCACGGTGGATAGTGTGCTCACACTGCAATATCAAAAAGAGACAGAACTCGGGGTCACTATGAGCATGAAGAGGTCCCGGTCAAGGAGGAAGGAAACAACGATTTATAATTAGGGCGCTTGCATTTCTTTTGGGCTCAGACAAGTTAGACTTTAGGCTATGTGTGCACGTATATGATCTAAGTCTAGATGATATACACTGCACACATATTCCCCAGTCGCTTGCCTGTAGCATTGGCTTACTTTTGTTCCGCTGTGTTACTTTGATGACTGCTAGCATTGGCCTTAGGGCCCCTTCTGTAAACTATTGCCCGACGTGGCGTATTTCCAACTTTGGGATTGTAATATTTGATGTATGCCATGTATGAATGATTCAGCAATGTACTGTGTGCACTAACTACTGATCCAGGGATTAGTGCAATAGTCACAGAGGATTTCGGATTGAAAAATCCTGGTCCGACAGTGCGGTACTACCGCTTTTTCACGTCGGTACTACCGCCCGACGGTACTACCTCTCCTCGACGGTACTATCGTTCAGCGACTGAGTTCATAGGCGGTACTACCGCTCGGCTCAACAGAAGTACCGCCTATGAACTCAGCCGCTGAGCGGTAGTACCGTCGAGGAGAGGTAGTACCGTCGGGTGGTAGTATCGATGTGAAAAAGCGGTAGTACCGCACGCTACAGACTAAAGAACAGAAAATGCAGAGTTTGCTGAAAATCAAGAAATTCATCGCATTTTGCTGCTCTTCTCAGGTCAATTGAACAGGACATCATCCTAAACAGCATATTGACCTCATTGAGAATAAATTGCAGACAAAGATCAAATAAACATAGGAAATCCTGATTTTGCTGAGAAGAACACAGGAAGTGAGGCAAACTCCAATTTTTCGATGATTCTTGACTCCCTTGACCTTGAGACTTTGGGATTTCACAGAGTAATAGTCTCAGGACAAGAAAACTCAAACAACTACCAAACTTTTCACACAGACAAAGAGAGTCAAGATTGCTCTGCCTCCTAACCCTAGAAAAACCAAGAACAGAGAAAAAGCTGCGCCAAATTTGGGAAGACAGGAAACTTCTTGATTCTTCCTTTTGTTCTCGAAAATGGAATGCTCAAGTGATCTCGAGAAAATTCCTAGTTCAAAGCATAAACATTCAACAGCTAGAAAATTAAGAAATCAACAAAAAATAGCAAGAACTGAAGAAAGCTACGAAGAACAGAGAACGAACTGAAAACTCAAAACATCTCAAAACATGATTTCTCAGATTGCTATGAACACATGAATGATTACATAGTGTTTTCCACTATTACACCCATCTCTCCATCTGAGAGCAACACACAACAAAAACGAAAATCAAGAACTCACACAAGGAGATAGAAAGGAGAACAACCCTCTGTCATCTCCACTCACTCCTCAACAACACAAAGAAAAAGAGAAAGCATAAAGCAAAACCCTAACTACCACTTTGCTCTCATGCCTACCTCTCTCCTTTTATAGTCTCCACTAATGGGTTTACAAGCACACTTTACCCATTAGCTCCAACAACTCCATTGCTTTACCCATTAACTCGAACCGAATCCGCTTGTAACATCCCAAAATTTGCAAATCTTGAAAATTTAAATTCAAATTAATTATTTTAAAATATTTGGATCTTATTTGAATTTTTCGAGTTTTCCGCTTTTAAAATCAATTTTAGAATTAAAAGAAATTTTATTATGAAAATATAACTTCAAAACATCTTGGAAATATTTTATTTAAGTTCAAAAGGTACCTAAAACTTATATAAATTTTTCTAGAATTTTAGAAGTTTATTTTGTATTTTCGAGGCTTATTGAGTTTTCTAGTATTTTCGTAGAATCGAAATTAAAATAAAAATTTAAAACCCTCCTCCTCCTCCCGCCACGCCGACGGACGAGATCCAACCACGCCGCTTCCCCGGCCGATCCCGCCCGCCCACTCTCTCTCTCTCTCTCTCTCCCCACTTGTCGGCGCCTCTTCCGCACCACCCGGCCCGCTTGTCATCCCCACCTCCGCCTCCTTCCTCGCTCCCGCCCCGCAACCGCCGCCCGGTCAACGCCCACCCCTCTTCCGCGCCCTCCTCCCCAACCGCCCCAACCACCCCGCTCTTCCCACGCCCCCACTTCTCCCTCTCTCCCACGCCCACTCTCCTCTCTCTCTCAACCGCCACTTCCCACTCCGCGACAAATTGCCGCGGCCTCCTCCCTGTGCCCCTATAAAAGCTTCCCCAGCACCTCCGTCCTCCCTCCACCTTTTTCCCTACTTCGCCTCACTCCCGCCTCTCCACCACCCCGACACCGCGCCCTTGCCGCCACCGCCGACCTCCCATGAGGAATCGCCGCCTCGGGCCGTGCCGCACTCGCCGTCACCACCTCGGCTTCCCACGTCCCCGCTGAAGCCCCCGCCCCTCGGCCACGCCTCTCTCCGGAGCCCGATCGCCGACGACGCCCGAGCTCACCATCGCCTCCGCGCGCCGACCACCTTGCGACCCTCCTCGGTGAGCCTCCTGTATCAATGAGTTCCCGTAGCTTCGATCATTTTAGACCCTTCTCCGACCACCACCGGTCACCGAGCTCTGCCCGACCGCCGGAGCGCCGGCGAGTTCCCTGGCCTGATCGCCGACCGGTCGTAGCCGTACACCATAGTCGGAGACCTTCGCTGCCGTAAACTCCACAAGAGCCGTGGTCGGAGACTATCCCATAGTCGTAACTATCCTCCCGTAGTCGTAGCCTCCTCGTAGTCGTGGCCGCTCATCGTGGTCGAAAGCTCCACGGTGGTCGTAAAATTCTCCGTGGTCGGGCCACCACCATTTTCAACGTGGTCGGCCACCACCATTTTCAACGTGGTCGGCCATGACCATTTTCAACGTGGTCGAAGCCACCACCGCTTCCAACGTGGTCGTAGCTTTTGCCGTGGTCGTAAAAGACTACGTGGTCGTAGCTTTTGCCGTGGTCGTAAAAGACTACGTGGTCGTAACTTTTGCCGTGGTCGTAGCTTTTGCCGTGGTCGTAAAAGACTACGTGGTCGTAACTTTTGCCGTGGTCGTATTCCCCGAGGGCAAATTCGTAGTTTTTCTTTTTCCTTTGATTTAAATCTTCCCGAGGCCATAACTTTCTCATCCTAACTCCGATTTGACTGCTCAAATTTCTAAATTTTTCTAAAATCATGAACTACTCAAATATACACTCTTTTCATTTTTTTAATTTTATTTGAATTTATGTGTATTTATTTGCTTTGTTGCTTTGTCTTTTCCGCACAGAATCCGACGTCGTCGAAAACTTTGTCGACCAAAGAAGAGAATCAAGAAATCACACACGAAGGCAAGTCTCCTTTGATCATCTTGAACCTATGTTTGAGAAATGTTTTTAAATTATTTTAAAAGTTAATGCATTGCTATGTTACATAAAATGATAATTTCATTGTAGAAGTAATAGTTAAACCGATGATTGTTATGCCCTCATTTGACATTGACAACCATGTACCTTTGACACCCTAGGATTTCCTTTGTCTCATTATTGAGATTATTACAAATTCTTTGATAATTGTTGTATCGGTAGTAAGATGCTTAGACATGCTTTATAACTTTAGTAACCTTGGAATGATAATTACATTTCAAAGGATCTATTCTTTTGTTCAGATGTGAGTGGCAATTGGTGTTGCCACGGTTCTTGTGAAATAAAAAGAATTGTGAAAATTATTTTAGACCGTATGGATGGTTGGTTTGGTTTGGTGCGGTTAGCACGAGATCTTGAAAAGTGTATGTTCCGCCTAGTCAATTAAGGACCGACTCTTGTGTTTGTCCAGTCTGAGCACTACCGTACAACCACATGTCTATATGGGTACGACCTAGCTGATTAACTTATAATAGACTAGTTTAGGTACCACCAATGGAAAGTGGATACCAGGGTTACTGGTTATTCACAGTGAGGGACAGGTTACTGTACTCATACGGCGCAAGAGGGGGCTTCTGTCTGGGTGGTTAACCCTTCGGTGAAACCTCGGTGGTGGTGTCTAGCTAGACTAGAGTAAGGTAAAGGCTTTGTGATGAATTATCTGGGTCTCATGCCTAAGGAAGCATGCTGACTATTAAGATAACTTGTCTCTTGTGGGTAAAGTGTACAACCTCTGCAGAGTGTAAAACTATTCGAATAGCCGTGCCCACGGTCAAGGGCGGGCAAGGAATGCTTTCACATGGTAGATCTTTATTTTTGGTTTAAAACAAAGTTTTGGGAACCCGAGAGTGGATGGAACCCTCGGGGATTTTGTCCTGGTGGCTGGAACCAGTGTGGGTGGTTGGAACCCGTAGTATCAAACTTGGTGGTAGAATCTTTATGATTAAAAATGCTTAATGATTTTAGTTAGAATAATTACTTCAGTTAAACTGTCGCCTTCAAAAACAATTATTGTTATTGGAAATAAAACGTCGCTTTGTGCAAAAGAGCCATATAGCCCTCTTTGTTAAACCTTGCATCTAATGCATTTTCCCAAGACTTATGAGTACTTTATGTACTCACATGCTACACCTAAAATATATCTCGGAGGAGTATGAAGTTCAAGAAGGAGACTTGACTACTCTGCGTTGGATTTGATGAAGGATTTCAGACGTTTAGGTCGCGCTCCCCACCAATTGCACGTGGCGTATTGATGGGTCTTTATCAAGTTTATTTGCTTCACTGTGTTTGTGTTTATTTGTGAGGTCTAGAAACCTCGTTTGTGTTGTAAGACCTTTGGTCAGTATTCTTTATAATATTGTAATATTCGTCTTTGGCAATGTAATCATCATCGTTAACTGTGCACTAGCTTTGATCCGGGACTAGTGTTTGTAATACGTAGGGTCCGGATTTGGAAACCGGGTCCCCACGAGATGGTATCGAGCCAATGTTGACTGTAGGACGTGACCTAATTTAGAATGGCAAAAGCCTTAAGGACCTATATTTATTAAAAATATATATTTTAGAAAATATTTCTATACTTCTTTATCTCTATTCTATTTATAATCACTTACCCAAAATTGTTTACTAAACTTCTCTATCTTTTCAAAATTTGTAGATGGCTGGCTCTATCTCCGCAGATTCGTGGGACTACATCTCCATGTCGAGATCGAGGTGCATTTGTTGAGCTTCTTCGCCAACTAATGCAAGACTGAAGTTCCGTCTACCGCCTATCTTCAGAGGGCGGAAAGTCCGGATATTGGATCGAGATTCTTGGACAATGGAGGTATTCCCGTATGCACGGAAGGGAATTGAATCCCATAGATACCCCATTGATCATCCTCGGACCGATCGCTCGGACGCCACTCAGATGCGACTCGTCGGCCATAACCGGTCCGTGTCGTTTACTGGGGATTCTGCAGCAGCGATCGCCTTCGCTTTCTTTTCATCCACTTGTGCGGGATGAGTCATCCGCAGCTCTTCGAGATCGCCGTGGGCGATCCCCGCCTTTCACATCGAGTTCACTCACTCAGCGATGGCGCCACCTCGCCACGCTTTGAGGAGATTGACGACGGATGCTTCTCACTTCCAGCTACCAGCATTCCGACACTCTCCGTGCTCAGCTTATCCAGAGCCAAGCAGCAGAGTTTGAGCCGGGCGACCCGAGCCGAACGGCGGCCTCCACCGACTACACGCCATCTTCACCAAGCATCACCGTCGTCCCCAACAACCAAGCTCCGACTGTCGCACAGACCCGTACCTTACTCACGGCGCAAGAAGAGTGTGCGGCGTCCTAGTCCTTGCCCGACATCGACATCGGAGACTCTAGCAAGAGACGCAGCCTCTCTCGCTCCGTGCCTCGCCTCGGTCTATTGCCTCCAGCGGAGTGACCATCTCCACTCCCGTGCTTCTTGCAACCGCCCGAGTGTGGTTGTAAGCTGCGTCACGTGGGTATCCTAGAGGAGGATCCCGAGGAGGATCCAGAGGAGGACCCGGAGGAGCTTGTCTTCGAGGAGGACAAGTAATTGCAGAGACAGTAGCACCCAATTTAATGTTTAATTCCTTAGAACGATTTGTATTTTATTCTAGTGTGTGGGATGGACTGTACCAAGCACTTGTGCACCTGTGGTACAGCCATTTCCTTTAAAATTTAATTTGAATTCAAGACAAGTTTCCTTTTCAATTTGTTGTCTGTGTTTTTCCTTGTGTGTTGGTTTGGGATGTGGTTTAGTCTCCCCTAATCTCTTACCTATGCTACTTCCCTCTTTCCTTTGCTAACCCCGCTACCACGAAGATGGTGAACACAAGGAACAAAGGCTTGAATGCCCGAATGTTAATGCTCACCGTATAAAGAATCCAATTCCACCCCGCCAGCTCAAGCTCCTAATCTGGAACAGATGATGGCCATGCACCGCAGCTGCTCCAAGCCTTAGCCCAAAACCAAGTCCAAGAAATTCGCAGCACCCAATCACACCACAATCCAAGCCGGGAGTTTATGAGAACTCGTCCCCCAACTTTCAGTGGGTCAGTAGATCCGATGGAAGCTGACGACTGGATCAAGGACGTCGAAAGGAAGCTGAATTTGGCACAATGCAATGGAAATGAAAAAGTGTTGTATGTCGCTCACCAAATGAAAGGGATCGCATGACTAATTGGTGGGAGAACTATTGTGCTGCTCACCGGAATGCACAAGATATCACTTGGGTTGAGTTTGAAGAAGCATTCCGTACTGCACACATTCCTACCGGAATCATGGAAATGAAAAGGATGGAATTCTATAAGTTGCGACAAGGAAATCTCAACAGGATCAATATCGAACAAATTTACCCAACGGCCGATATGTTTTGAGGATGTTGCAACCGATGCAACAAAAATTTGGAGATTCATGCAAGGACCGGATCCCAATCTCAAGGTGCGATTAGTGTCTAATGATTATCCAACTTTCCAAAGATATGGTGAACAAAGCTATCATCCAAGAAGATGCCCAACGCCATTACATGAAGTCCGAAGAGGAAATTTCAGTACGCAGGTGCCAATAACAATCGCCACCGTCCAAATCAGCCACACCTTTTCGCACCTTCTATGCCAAGTGTGCCGAGGACACCAATCGGTGGACCTCGTCCAATACCTCGTGCTCCTCGACCAATCAATGGAGGTCAAGCCCAACAAAACAAGACTGCAACAAAGAGGAATTCAAGGTTTCAACGCAGAACATGGGGCATTACGCCAACAATCGTCTGCAGAACGCCTAACGGTGACTCTGTCTGCTTCAACACTGGGACTACTCAAAGACGAGCCCCACCAATGGGACAAGTCTGTGGAACACCGCAAGCGACAAGGACTCCACAAGTGATAAACAGGGACATGTCAACCATGTTACCACAGGCGACTCAGAAGCACCGTATAGTCTGGGTAAGTTCCTTGTCAACTCAAGACCGCCTCGGATTATTTGATTCGAGCTTCGATTCGCTTATTTCAAAGGATTTGTTGAAAGAAACAATTTGAATGCTCAATTGTTAAGGAATAGTATGCTAGTCCAATCACCGGAAGGAAATGAGGACTAACACGGTGCGCCCTAGAGCAAACTGTAGATATAAATGGAGTTAAGTTCCTAGCGGATCTTATTATAATAGACTCCAATAGTCTAGATGTGATACTTGGAATGGATTGGTTAACCAAGTATAAAGGACAGATAGATTGTGCCAACCGTGCTATTACTCTTACCAACTCTGAAGGAATTCAAATAGAGTGCAAGCCGAGTTTAACCTCAAGGAATGGATGTGAGTTGAATAGCTTGAAGGGAATAACTATGGAAAAAGTCCCTATAGTAAAAGAATACCCAGATGTATTTCCTGAAGATTTACCGGGATTGCCACCAGATAGAGAAGTTGAATTTGTTATTAATCTGCACCCTAATGCCCCAATTTCAAGAGACCCTACCGGATGTCCGCCAATGATCTAGCGTAAGTCAAGAAGCGATCAAGAACTACAAGAAAAAGGATTTGTCGGACCAAGTTCTTCACCATGGGGAGCACCAAGATTTAGTGAAGAAAAGGATGGCGCTCACGATGTGTGTGGATTATAGAGCATTGAATGATGCAACAATCAAGAACAAGTACCCTCTACCCAGGATAGATGACTTGTTTGATCAGTTAAAAGGATCATGTGTCTTTTCCAAGATTGATCTACGATCAGGATATCATCAGATGAAGATCGATCGAAGATATAAGAAGACGAAGATTTGCTACTCGTTATGGATTATACGAGTATACTGAATGTCCTTTGGTTTGACCAATGCTCCCGCATATTTTATGAATCGATGAATAAGGTGTTTATGGAATATTTGGATAAGTTTGTCGTCGTGTTCATTGATGACATTCTAATTTATTCTCGAAATGAAGAAGAACATGCCCAACACCGAGGATAGTATTGAAAACTCAGAGAACACCACCGTATGCCAAGTTCAAGAAGTGTGAGTTCGGTTAAAGAAAGTAGATTTCTTGGGTCATGTGATTTCGAGAGGAGGAGTGTCTCAGAGATCCCAGAAGGTGATGATGTACTTAATCGACACAACCCAAGTCAAGAATCGAGATCGAAGTTTTACGGGATTAGCCGGTTATTACCGCCGCTTCATAGAAGGATTCTCCAAACTAGCCAAACCACTCACCCAGCTACTAAAGAAAGAAAAGAAGTTTGAATGGAGTAAATCATGTGAAGACAGCTTCAAGAGTCAAGAAGAGGTTAACTTCGCACCAAGATTGACTCTTCCGGATATCGTGAAAGATTTTGAAATATTCTCGATGCATCCGCACAAGGTCTAGGCTGTGTTCTGATGCAAGAAAGAAGGGTGGTGGCTTATGCTTCAAGACAATTGCGCCCGCATGAGCAGAACTACCCAACCCATGATTTAGAGCTAGCTGCCACAGTGCATGCTCTAAAAACTGGAGACATTATTTAATCAAGAACTGCTAGAAATTTATACGGATCACAAGAGTTTGAAGTATATTTTCACTCAACCCGACCTCAATCGAGACAGAGAAGATGGTTGGAGTTAATAAAGGATTATGATGTGGGAATTCATTACCATCCGTGAAAGGCTAATGTAGTAGCTGACGCCTTGAGCAGAAAAAGCTATTGCAATAATCTGATGATCAAAGACAATCAACCCGCACTTCATGAAGAATTTCAATGCTCAATCTAGAAGTAGTAGGAGAAGGATTCCTAACTACTTTAGAGATTCAACCAATTTTAGAGAACCAGATAAAGGAAGCCCAAAGAGAAGATAGTTATGTCAAAGAAATCAAAGAGAATATGAAAAGGGTAAAGCACCAAATTTTTCAGAAGATGAAGAAGGTATTCTTTGGTTTGGAAAAAGAATTCTCGTACCCGAAAAGAAAGAAATAAAAGAGCTAATCCTCGAAGGAAGCTCATGAGTCCGGATACTCAATTCACCCCTAAGCACGAAAATGTATCAAGATCTCAAAGAAAGATACTGGTGGTCAAGTATGAAAAGGGAAATTGCTGAATATGTAGCCTTGTGTGATGTGTGCCAATGAGTCAAAGTCGAACATCGAGACCACGGACTTCGCAACCTTTGCAAATACCTGAATGGAAATGGGAAGAAATTGGTATGGATTTCATAACAGGATTTCCAAGAACCAAGTCGGGTTATGACTCAATTTGGGTTATTGTAGACCGACTAACAAAAGTTGCACACTTTTTACCCGTGAAGACCACATACTCAGGAGATAAACTCGCAGAGTTATACATGTCAAGAATAGTTTGTTTACATGGAGTCCCAAAGAAAATCGTGTCAGATCGAGGAACACAATTCACATCAAGATTACGCGTGTCGCATGAGCTCTTGGGGACAAACTTGAATTTTAGTACAACATATCATCCATGCATCGATGGACAAACGGAAAGAGTAAATCAAATATTGGAAGACATGTTGAGGGCTTGTGCTTTGGCAAATAAAGCTAACTGGGATCAAAATTTGCCATATGCGAAATTCTCTTATAACAACAGCTATCAATCTAGCTTGCAAATGTCTCCGTTTGAACCATCAGACGCGTAAAATGCGTAACACCTTTGTATTAGAAAGAAACAGGAGAAGGACAAGTATTTGGACCTGATGTGTTGAAGCAAGCAGAAGAGCAAGTTCGTCTGGTTCAAGATGATTAAAAACAAGACAAACAAGATGTAAAGCTACGCAGACAATCGTCAAGAGCTTTAGAATTTATACCGGAGATCATGTGTATTTGAAAATTTCACCTTTCAAGGGTTTGCGTCGTTTATTCATCGAAACTTGCTCCGAGATTTATTGGACCATTCCTGTTCTAGCCAAAAGGGAGAAGTTGCTTACCGCTAAAACTCCCATCTCGGTTGTCGAATGTGCACGACGCCTTTCATGTGTCTCGCTTAAGAAAGTGTCTCAGAGTTCCAGAAGAACAAATGCTTTTAGAAGAAGTGACTTTGAAAGAGGACCTATCTTATCCAGAGTATCCAGTCAAAATTTTGGATGAAGCAGAACGTCGAACCAGAAGCAAGAGCATCAAATTCTGCAAAGTGCAATGGAGTAATCATTCTGACTCTGAAGCAACTTGGGAGCGTGAAGAAGATTTGAGATCAGAGTTTCCCGATCTTTTTCCCAGTCCATCCGAATCTCGGGCCGAGATTCATCCTAAGGGGTAGGTTTGTAACATCCCAAAATTTGCAAATCTTGAAAATTTAAATTCAAATTAATTATTTTAAAATATTTGGATCTTATTTGAATTTTTCTCGAGTTTTCCGCTTTTAAAATCAATTTTAGAATTAAAAGAAATTTTATTATGAAAATATAACTTCAAAACATCTTGGAAATATTTTATTTAAGTTCAAAAGGTACCTAAAAACTTATATAAATTTTTCTAGAATTTTAGAAGTTTATTTTGTATTTTCGAGGCTTATTGAGTTTTCTAGTATTTTCAGAATCGAAATTAAAATAAAAATTTAAAACCCTCCTCCTCCTCCGCCACGCCGACGGACGAGATCCACCACGCCGCTTCCCGTGATCCCGCCCGCCCACGCCTCTCTCTCTCTCTCTCGGTCCCACTGTCGGCGCCTCTTCCGCCGACCACCCGGCCCGCTTGTCATCCCCACCTCCGCCTCCTCCTTCCTCACGCCACCGCCCGCAACCCGCCGCGGTCAACGCCCACCCCTCTTCCGCGCCCACCTCCCCAACCGCCCCCAACCACCCCGCTCTTCCCACGCCCCACTTCTCCCTCTCTCCCACGCCCACTCTCCTCCTCTCTCTCTCGGCAACCGCCGCCACTTTCCCACTCCGGCGACAAATTGCCGCGGTTCCCTCCCATGCCCCTATAAAGCTTCCCCTAGCACCTCCGTCCTCCCTCCACCTTTTTCCCTACTTCGCCTCACTCCCGGCCTCCACCACCCCGACACCGCGCCCTTCTTGCCACCACCGCCTCGACCTCCCATGAGAATCGCCCGCCGCCGTGCCACACCTCGCCACCACCCTCGGCTTCCCACGCCCCCGCCCCCCGCCCCGGCCACGCCTCTCTGCCGGAGCCCGATCGCCGACGACGCCCGAGCTCACCACCATCCTCCGTCCGCCGCCGACCACCTTGCGACCCTCCTCGGTGAGCCTCCGTATCAATGAGTTCCCGTAGCTTCGATCATTTTAGACCATTCTCCGACCACCACCGGTCACCGAGCTCTGCCGCCGACCACGGGAGCGCCGCGAAGTTCCTCGGCTCGATCGCCGACCGGTCGTAGCCGTACACCATAGTCGGAGACCTTCTGTTGCCAGAAACTCCACAGTAGCCGTGGTCGGAGACTATCCCATAGTCGTAACTATCCTCCCGTAGTCGTAGCCTCCTCGTAGTCGTAAGCCGTCTACTGTGGTCGAAAGCTCCACAGTGGTCGTAAAATTCTCCGTGGTCGAAGCCACGACCATTTTCAACGTGGTCGAAGCCACGACCATTTTCAATGTGGTCGAAGCCATGACCATTTTCAACGTGGTCGAAGCCACGACCGTTTCCAACGTGGTCGTAGCTTTTGCCGTGGTCGTAAAAGACTACGTGGTCGTAGCTTTTGCCGTGGTCGTAAAAGACTACGTGGTCGTAACTTTTGCCGTGGTCGTAGCTTTTGCCATGGTCGTAAAAGACTACGTGGTCGTAACTTTTGCCGTGGTCGTATTCCCCGAGGGCAAATTCGTAGTTTTTCTTTTTCCCTTTGATTTAAATCTTCCCGAGGCCATAACTTTCTCATCCTAACTCCGATTTGACCTGTTCAAATTTCTAAATTTTTCTAAAATCATGAACTACTCAAATATACACTCTTTTTCATTTTTTTTAATTTTATTTGAATTTATGTGTATTTATTTGCTTTGTTGCTTTGTCTTTTTCCGCGCGTAGAATCCGACGTCGTCGAAAACTTTGTCGACCTGCAGCAAGAGAATCAAGAAATCACACACGAAGGCAAGTCTCCTTTGATCATCTTGAACCTATGTTTGAGAAATGTTTTTAAATTATTTTAAAAGTTAATGCATTGCTATGTTACATAAAATGATAATTTCTGTTGTAGAAGTAATAGTTAAACCGATGATTGTTATGCCCTCATTTGACATTGACAACCATGTACCTTTGACACCCTAGGATTTCCTTTGTCTCATTATTGAGATTATTACAAATTCTTTGATAATTGTTGTATCGGTAGTAAGATGCTTAGACATGCTTTATAACTTTAGTAACCTTGGAATGATAATTACATTTCAGTGATCTATTCTTTTGTTCAGATGTGAGTGGCAATTGGTGTTGCCACGGTTCTTGTGAAATAAAATGCAATTGTGAAAATTATTTTAGACCGTATGGATGGTTGGTTTGGTTTGGTGCGGTTAGCACGAGATCTTGAAAAGTGTATGTTCCGCCTAGTCAATTAAGGACCGACTCTTGTGTTTGTCCGCCCGAGCACTACCGTACAAACCACATGTCTATATGGGTACGACCTAGCTGATTAACTTATAATAGACTAGTTTAGGTACCACCAGTGGAAAGTGGATACCAGGGTTACTGGTTATTCACAGTGAGGGACAGGGTTACTGTACTCATACGGCGCAAGAGGGGGCTTCTGTCTGGGTGGTTAACCCTTCAGCGGTGAAACCTCAGCGGGTGGTGTCTAGCTAGACTAGAGTAAGGTAAAGGCTTTGTGATGAATTATCTGGGTCTCATGCCTAAGGAAGCATGCTGACTATTAAGATAACTTGTCTCTTGTGGGTAAAGTGTACAACCTCTGCAGAGTGTAAAACTATTCGAATAGCCGTGCCCACGGTCAAGGGCGGGCAAGGAATGCTTTCACATGGTAGATCTTTATTTTTGGTTTAAAACAAAGTTTTGGGAACCCGAGAGTGGATGGAACTCTCGGGGATTTTGTCCTGGTGGCTGGAACCAGTGTGGGTGGTTGGAACCCGTAGTATCAAACTTGGTGGTAGAATCTTTATGATTAAAAATGCTTAATGATTTTAGTTAGAATAATTACTTCAGTTAAACTGTCGCCTTCAAAAACAATTATTGTTATTGGAAATAAAACGTCGCTTTGTGCAAAAGAGCCATATAGCCCTCTTTGTTAAACCTTGCATCTAATGCATTTTCCCAAGACTTGCGGAGTACTTTATGTACTCACATGCTACACCTAAAATATATCTCAGAGTATGAAGTTCAAGAAGGAGACTTCGACTACTCTGCGGTTGGATTTGATGAAGGATTTCCAGACGTTTAGGTCGCGCTCCCCAGTCAATTGCCTGTGGCGTATTGATGGGTCTTTATCAAGTTTATTTGCTTCCGCTGTGTTTGTGTTTATTTGTGAGGTCTAGAAACCTCGTTTGTGTTGTAAGACCTTTGGTCAGTATTCTTTATAATATTGTAATATTCGTCTTTGGCAATGTAATCATCATCGCTTAACGTGTGCACTAGCTTTGATCTGGGACTAGTGCTGTAATACACAGAGGGTCCGGATTTGGAAATCCGGGGTCCCGACACCGCTTCCGCTTTGCAACCTTGCGCATTTACCACAATGCCTCTGCTGCACCTTCCGGGAAGCTTCTTCGTTTCTTACCGTCCAAGCTTCGCAACCACCTCGAGTCCTCGCCGTCTTCGGCACATCCCGACCGCTCCGACCTCAGCACCGCCTGTGCCTAGTCCGGTCATCTCGTGCCTCGCCATGACTCCGTCTCAAAGTCCTGCAGCCATCACAGATAAGAAAACACATCACATATCACCGCTCAGGATAATGAAATCAATATTTGCATTAGTCGAACAACTCACGCACGAACCACTCAAATCAAACTCAAATTTTCAGAACACGTGTCAATTACTCATCATAAACATGGGAGCACTTCTCACATGGTCTCTCATGTTTGTCCGGTGTGCAAAGCATCCCAATACAAGCATAAGAATGACTCCGATGACGACGAGGGTATCGAGGTGAAGCATGACCTCATGCTATGATGTTGTGCTATTTACCTGTAATTCTCCGTTTGAAGTATTTATTTGTAAACCAAAATGATGCAATATTGCTACATTGGCACTCGGAGGAGAGTAAGAAAGATAGAATGATAAGATATGTTGTTGATTCTACCCTGTGGAGGAACATTGATACGATATTTGCAAGCTTCGGTACGAAACTGAGGAATATAAGGTTTGGGTTGAGTACAGATGAAATGAATCCTTTCAATAACATGAGCAGGTGGCATAGCACCTAGCCCGTGATGTATGCATGCACAACCTTCCTTCTTGGCTGTGTATGAAGCAGGAATATATTTTGATGTCACTACTTATCCAAGTACCGAAGCAACTTGGGAACAATATTGATATGTACCTAGCATCATCGGTGGAAGTTCTTGTGACACTGTGGAACAAAGGGGTACAGGTATAAGACACGGACAAATGAGAGAACTTCACTCTGCGCGCCATGTTGTTCTGCACCATCAATGATTTTTCTACTCTTGGTAACCTGTCAGGGTTAAGTATGAAAGGAGCCAAAGCCTATCCATATTGCTTAGATTATACCGAGACTGTGTGGTTAAACAACTCGTGTAAAACTGTATACATGCATCACCATAGGTTCCTTTCAAGATATCGCCTATACCGCAAGATGAAGAAATAATTTGACAGAAATAAAGAGGATGACTCAACATCAATGCCTTTTAGCGGGAAAGTAGTGTACGATATGGTCAAGGATATCAATGTTGTACTTAGAAAGGAACGTAAGTTGAGAACCCATCAGAAGAACATGTGGAAGAAGAGGTAAGTATTTTGGGACTTGTCTTATTGAAAGCACTTAGAAGTTCGCAATTGTATCAAGTCACGTATGTAGAGAAGAATGTATGTGATTGCTTGATTGTTATCTTACTGAACATTCGTGACAAAACAAAGGATGTGTCAACACACGGCGTGACTTGGTCGCTATAAACATCAGGACCGAGTTAGCACGGATAGAGACTAATAAAGACTGCACGTACCTTCCCCCAGCTTTCTACACTCTGTCTAGGTCCGAGAGAACTGAACTATGTCAGTGCTTATACGGTGTGAAAGTTTCGTCCGGTCACTCCGCCAGCATGAAGAAACTTGTTTCCATGGAAGATTTGAAATTAATTGGCATGAAGTCTCATGACTGTCATGTGCTAATAACACAATTGTTTTCTATTGAAATTAGAAGTATTTTGCCAAGCAAAGTTCAAGTGATAATCTTGAGGTTGTGTTTTTTTTAACACAATTGCTTAGAAGGTCATCGATTCTGATAGGCTAGATGCTCTGCAGACCGAGGTGGTGATGACTCTATGTTATCTTGAGATGTGTTTTCCTCCGTTATTTTTTGATATCATGGTCCATCTCATTGTCCACCTTGTGAAAGAGATAAATATATGCGGCCCTGTGTTTCTACGTCATATGTACCCGTTCCAGAGGTACATGGGAATTGTCAAGTATTATGTACGCAATCAATCTTGGCTGGAGGGCAACATCATCGAAGGCTATGCAACTGAAGAGGTCATTGAGTTCTGCATCAATTACATGGCTTAGGTCAAACTGATAGGTGTGCCCCTATCTCATCACGAGGGGAGGCTAGATGGTATCTAGACCATCGAAAGAAAAGTAATAACTCTGGATCTGGATACGTACACTCAAGCCCATTTCACGGTCTTGCAACACATGACTGAAGTGTCCTCGTATATTGAAGAGCACAAGGGCATACTACGCCAAGAGAATCCAGGCCGATCAGAGGATTGGATCACGAGATAGCATAATCGTCGGTTCAACAAATGGTTAAGGGTGCGATTCACTAGGAGATCGTCAAGTGAAACACTGCAATGATTGGCAAGAGGGCTAAAATTTGTAATTATAACATGGCAAGAATACGACATTAATGGGTACATATTGTATAGAACATATTAGGATAGAAAGAGCACCGTGCAGAACTCAGGTGTCCGCATAGATGCAATTCATGAGCAGTTCAGTACCGCTGCCCCAAGCTACTACTATGGGCTTGTAGAGAAGATTTGGGAGCTCGACTACGTAATTTTCAAGATCCCTCTTTTTCGGTGCCGTTGGGTCCAACTCTCATAGGGTGTAAAGGTCGATAAGTACGGCACCACTACTATGGACCTCGAACGTGTAGGATACAAAGATAAACCATTCGTACTCGCGAGGCAAGTTGTTCAAATTTTTTATATAACCAACTCGACAAATAAGAAGCGTCACGTAGTTTTTCATGAAAAAAAGAAGAATTATCGGAGTTGAGAATGTCGTGGATGAGGAAGAGTACAATCAATTTGATGAGTTACCTCCATTTGGAGATGGCATCAGGCTTGAGGAAGAACCAAGGGATGAAGCAAGCTATATGTGTGTCGATCATTATGAAGGGCTTTATTTAAAAGGAAAATAGCCAAGTGGAATGAACCCACATGGCGAACACCTATTTCAAAATTATTCCAATGTAATTAATAAACTCCACATGTAATTAAGGAATTATTCCATTATTGTGTACAAGGGAATGGCTAGCATTTCATGAAGTTAGCCAAAAAAATTCATATGTTGTGTACAAAAAACTATCACAGGCGGTTTAATGGCGCAAACCATCTATGATATATGTATCATAGACAGTTCTATAATAGGACCGTCTGTGATAAGTACAACAACATAGATGATTCCACCACCTGTAATACTATATAACATCACAGACGGTTCTATACATCACAGACGATTACATCATAGAACTGTCTGTGATATTAATATCACAGATGGTTATTTAATGGAACTATCTGTGATAATTCTTATATAAGTAAGTCTCTTGCTAGGTTTTGCGCTCTTAGTCCTCTTACTCGCACACCCCCTCCATTTCCTCATCCCCCAACCTTCACCGCCGCCGCCGGAGAACACGACATCTCCGTACTCTCCTTCCTCACTAGCATGGTGGTCCCGTCTCCTCTCCTCCTGACGCCGCCTCTCCTCCCGACGCCGTCTCTCCTTCCCATCACTTCTCGTCCCAACACCGCCTCCGCCTCGATTCTACCTCTCCCCCTGAAGGTATGGATCCCAAATTCTACTATTTTTACCTCATGTGTGATAGATCCGACAATATCTGTTAATGTGTGTTCATGAGTTCTCTCCTCCCCGTCGCTTCTCCTTTCGAAGGTATGGATCCCAAATCCCACTTTCTACATCATGTGTGATAGACCGTTCATATCTGTTAATGTGTGTTCATGAGTTCTCTCCTCCCTGATGCCTCTCCTCCCGAAGGTATGGATTCCAAATCTCACTTTTTAGCTCATGTGTGTTACATCCATCCATATCTGTTAGTGTCATTTTTATGTGAAATCCAAAAAGGAACGGGGAAATGGATGTGGGAGGGAAGGTGGGCCTACTTATGTCGGACTAGAAGTGGTAAGGTTGTTGGAGGTAGTCTCGGTGTGGTCCTCATGTAGATGAAGACATGGATGGTGGTCCTTTGTCGTTGCTGAAAATTTCACCTTCATGTCATCTCATGGTTGGCCTTCTGGGTCTCCGGTGGTCCACGCTCTCCTTTGGCTTCCACTACGTTCTTGTCTCCCCTCCTCTGAATCTTCTTATTTCTATAGGTGAATTGTTGGTTCAAGGGAAAAAAGGGTATGAAACACTATGAGTCGGAGTAGTAGTTGTATAAAAGGAACATTACATTACTATACAATTGGGTTTCGAAGGGCATGAAGCAAACTAATTTGCTTCATGCCTTTTCAAGCACATGTGTACGGTGCTTTAATGTTTGTCTTGTAGTTGTTGAGAAATACATGTCCCCACCTCGGACTCTCCTCTCCTTACTTCTGTGGGCAGGCTGCTGGTTCAAGTAAAAAAGCGTATGAAACACTAGGAGTCAGAGTAGTAGTTGTACAAGAGGAACATTGGGTTGAAAAAAATTAATTTGCTTCAGCCTTTTTCAAGCCCACGTGTACTGTGTTTTATTGTTCGTCTTTTAGTTATTGAGAAATACATGTCCCCTCGTCCAACTCTTCTCTCCTTACTTCTATAGGTGCACTGCTGGTTCAAGTAAAAAAAGGGCATGAAACACTGGGGTCGGCGTAGTAGTTGTACAAGAGGAACATTACAACACTACACACATGAGCTTCAAAAAGTATTGAAGCAAATTAATTTTCTTCAGACCTTTTGAAGCCTATGTGTACGGCGCTTTATTATTCGTCTTTTAGTTGTTGAGAAATACATATCCCCTCCTCCGACTCTCCTCTCCTTACTTCTATGGGTGGGTTGTTGGTTCAAGTAAAAAAAGAGCATGAAAACTGGGAGTCAGAGTAGTAGTTGTACAAGAGAAACATTACAACACTATATATGTGTGCTTAAAATGGCAGGAACCAAATTAATTTGTTTTCTGCCATTTGAAGCAGAAGTGTACGGTGCTTTAATGTTTGTCTTGTAGTTGTTGAGAAATACATGTCCCCTCATAGCTGAGACATTGGGCTGTGTGATTTGTGATGTTAGTATTACAAAGAGATCTTATAGCAATAATATACGTCGTCGAATGTTCTAATTTATTGTAAGATCAACCATGTGCCAATGTTTACTCTCACAACTCACTATAATTAGTTTGATGACGTCGTCGTCGTCATCAACGTCGCTAAATGGGATTGATACTCCGAAGACCGGGGTAACTAGGCATGGCAGAGGAGTACCAAAAAGTCAGAGAGCCAAATGACCATCACGGCGGTCTCTCTGGATAGGGTCCCTCCGCAACTGAAGAAAGCAGTGGCAGCATTTTGGACTACCTGCGGGATACTTGGAAGGCAACGGGTCCTCATTACTGTAGCAAACTGGAAATGTTTGACAAAAGACGAGAAAAGTATAATGTGGACGAAAATTTCAAACATGCACGAGATCCCATCAGAAGTCCAGGGACTCGTGCGACTGCAGACGCTCCTTGCGATAGGAAAAGCGTGGAAGACCTTCAAGAGCACGCTTGTCACGACTGAATTTCAACAGGAAAGTGCAACGCACAAGGCTTTCCAGGCACAAAACACTCACCCCCACAGACTCAGCACCACTGGGTATGTGGGTAAAATCCCGCAATAGAGGATGGAGGACGAGCTCAAAATCTGATCGGAGGCCTCCCTATCATTGCCGAGATCACAAATGAGCGCGCCTGAAACTGGTTAAGAGCGAGGTCATCAACCATGTCTTTGAGCATTGCCTCTTTCAAAAACCCCACTGACGAGGAAGTGTCCCAACGCCTGGTAAAATATATTAAACTACCTAGTTGTTAATAGGTCGATAACTTCATAGGGTCTAAAATAATATGATTGTCTTTTGCAGCAAACATTGAGTACCGAATCTCCTGAAGACTCCTTCCAAGCAGTCAGGGAAAGGGATATACTATCCATGGCTCTGGGAAACAAGAAACATCTAGGTCGCACGCAAGGCCTAGGGGTTTACATATCTTGGAGGCACGGATTCCCAAATGACTCCGAAGCATATAGGAGTAGGAAGAGATCCAAGGCCGAACATGAGGAATGTATGAAATGGGACTTTGATACAAAACTTGAGAACATAAATGTCTCACTTCGAGGAGAGATAGATGCATTGAGGAAAGAGCTGAGAGAAGTTCACAACCAGTCGCAAGTCACCCCCGTTATTGCGGTACCTAGACCCCTCAGCATCGAAGTAGCTACGCATCCGCGCCACTTTCTGAAATAGAGATGCCCACTTACCTAACGACGACATCCAGGTAATATATCTCTAGAATGCTACATAGATAGATCTAGTAGATGCCTTAGGTCATCGTGTATCATTATGTAGGAGGCCACGTCGTACATCCTCAGAATCAGGGCTGTTGGATCCATTCCCGTTGATGTTGAGCGGGGGTTGGCATATCCATGCCCGCCAGAGATGTTGGTGCACGATGCCCAGCTATGGACCAATTTAGTGAAGGTCTAGGTGGATAGGATTAATAAAGTTTTCAGGGACACCCCACTGGAAAGGCCTCCAAATGGAGAAATCATGACATTAGGGATGTCGTTCACGCATTCGTCCAATGGCCCAAGAGGGACATCACCTTGGACCCTTCCATGCCGCGATCTCCACACGACCATGCCTATCAAACAGAATCATCTATGACTCCACCTCAAGCTCCGCTTCACAAGTCCATCGCATCAGCTCCCGTGAAGACGACGCCGAAGATGTATCGCAAGCGAGGCACTAATGCCTAACCAAAGAAGACTAAGCTGCCTCTCGAATCCTGGAAGTACCAGCTCGGACTATCGTTGGTCCCCAAGTCACAATTACCTAGCCTTGGACTGGCTTGCAGGTCTTTGCATACCTGGTACATGTAGATGTCCAACAGGAAGCCAAACCGGCAAAGTAGATTCACCGTGAGATATACGGAGGCACATTTCCTCCATGACTCAGGTTACATCGTCATGACCTTCAAAGACTTATTTTTACTATTCAATCTCGACAAACTCGACACCTTACTTCTACGATACTGAACACTATAAGTGTACTTGTACAATAAAGTTCTACATTCACGTAATACCGATAAATATCATATATCACTGCTTATGTATAGATCCATAATGCAACGAGTCCGACGACGGTGACAACCGGTGGGTTTCCTCGACCCACAATTAGTCTATGAGCAATCCATCAAAGCAAACATATCCTTCGTCGAAGAATACATAATGACGGGATTACTTGCTCACCCTGACAAGGAGTACATCCTGGTGTGCAACAAACAATTAACAGGTAAACTTATTTCCTCGATACATAACTCTATTATAGTCTTTCCTTCATTTGCAATGGCTGAGTTTAACTTTTTAGAATCACGTAGGTCATTCTGCGCTTACATTGCCTAGGGAGGGAGACACAAGGAATCCAGCACCACACTACGACATAGAACGCGATTTCCAGTATCCGCTACAACACAATAATCCTGTTATATCACACTTCGTTATAAATACCTCTAGAACTGATAATACCAATCTATGTTATTTTATTTTCGTAGTACCACCAGCAGCTATAGGGCAACGTATGTGGATTCTACGTTTGATATCATATGCAGGAAATCATGAACGCTAAGATGAATGATATAGATGTTTGTCAACCTGCCAATAAATATTTCATGATTATCAATATAATATATATATATATATATATATATATATATATATATGTATGTATATATATATATGCTAATGACTTTAACACTGCTAGCGATAGCGCCTGGAATTCGACGGAAGTACTTCAATCTTGACAAACTTGCCAAAGTTTGAGGACAACTCTCTAAATGCTTGATGGGGGAGGTCATACACAAGAATGGAGAGTTCCACGCCGGCGATGATTTTTAGATATTTAAACATTTGATACAATTGTAATCACTCAATTGTGCTTAATCAAACAATTCATTCAGTTGTACTTTCTTTAGTTGTTTAATTCATTTGTTAAAACTGTGTATGATTGTCATGTGTTATATGTGTGATCTGTTTGCTTGTTTTCATAAGGAATGACTAGCATTTTCTAAGACTAGCCGAAAAATAGGAAATAATTTAGCTATTAAAATAGCTATCACAGATGATTTATAACAACAAACCATCTGTACAGGCTCTTGTTTTCTCTTGTGTTTGCTCATGTGTTCTTGTGAGATGGAGAGGAAGAGAGATGGTTGATCCTTCATGTAATTTCTTTTCTTGTTCAAATGTACAGGCGTATGGGAACTCCTTTGTGATCTTTGTTTTGATTAGGAATGAAATCTCTGAAGTTTTCTCTTGTGCTTTTCGCTCTCTGTTTGTGCATTTGGCATTTCTAGGGTTTAAGCTATCTTCTGATTCCCCTTATGAATTGGCATGAAATTTGGGTTGTAGAGTCCTGAGACTATTGCTTTCATACCCTCAATTTTTCATTGCCAAAGGATCAAAGACTTGGAAGAAATTCGGATTTTAGTCTCTCTGTTTCGGGTTGTCTCAAATTCTAGGGTTTACGTTATCTTTTGATTTTCTCTTATGAGATGGCATGAAATTTGATATCTAGAGCCCAGTGGCTATTGCTAACATATCCTCAAAATTTCATTGTCAAAGGATCAAGAATTTGGGAGTAATTTGATCTTTAGAGCATCTCACTGATAGTTTCTGTTTTTGATCAAAATCTCAAACTCTTGATTCTTGGTGAAATTTATTTGTATCTCAAGACCTTTGAGTTGTTTAGTCTGTTGTTGTGATGCCCTGGAACAAAATGATTGGGAGGAATCCTTTGAATTCTTGGCTTTTAGCTAGCTGCAGTATTTACTTCTCCTGTACTGAATTCTGAATTTTCAGTCTCACCTCATCTGTGTTCGTTTGTCTGTTCGATAGCAGCATGCAGAACTGTTCCCAATAATTTTTCTTTCAGTTGCCTGAAATCTGATTTCGGTGGGACAAACTCAAATGTCTCGGCTGCTCTCTTTCAGTATTTGGCCAGCAAGTTCAGAGTCTGTTTTTCGGTTCAGATTGTCTCTCTTTGCAGATTGCAAGAGTTGATCTCCTTTTCAGTTTTTGGGTTTTTTCAAGTAAAATCTGTTCACTGTTTTGAACTGCAGTCTGTTCGGTTTTCTGGCCTGGTTTTTCAGCAAACAGCAGGCTCCCTGGTGTGTCAAGATCTCTGAATATTGGGCAGCTGTTAATCTCTGTTTTCTGCATTTAGTTTCGGCCAGCAGCTGCTATGCATTCGGCTGTTGGGCTGCTTTGCATTTCTTTTTGAGATTTCGCCCAACAGTCTGAAGATCCTACAAGTTCATTCGGCTGTGCAGAATTCAGTCAAAAAGATCAGCAGTTACATTCAGTTTGTGCAGCTGCAATCACTGCTCCTTTTCTATTTTCGGCTGGCAGCATTTTCGCCTGATCTGTTACCGTGACTGTTCTGCTGTTTCCCTCTCTCTCGGCTGGCAGGAAATCTTCAGATTTATTTGCCGTGGCAGCCGTGGTAGCAGGATTTCGTTACCATAGCAGCATTTTCGGTTGCTCTCTTACCGTGACTGCAAGTTCTTGCCGTGGCATTGCTTTAATCTGTTTTCTCTGCCGTGGTAATATTCTTCTGATGTTTTCGTTGCCATGACAATGGTTTGAGCTCTGTCTCTTTCGGAGAGTCATCTTGCAGAAACTTTGGGGGAAATTTTTTTTAAAGGCACCATTTACCCCCCCCTCCCTCTGTTGCCATATCCGGTCCTACAATATCACAGGTGGCTATGTTTAAGAATCAACTACGATATCTGATATATCACAAACAGTTTTATTGAAAAACCATTTGTGTTATAACTTATCATAGACGGTTTAAAAGTCATCTGTAATAATCACCCATTATCACTGGCACATAAATTCAGATGGTTTAAAAACCGTCTGTGATGACCATTTCTGTAGTAGTGAGGAAGAGGCGATGGCCGTGCTGGGGATCGACGTCCTAGTGGTAGTCATGCTCGAGCTCAGGGTAAGGCAGGGATGTGGGGTGCAGGGATGTAGGGAGGGCGAGGCGGCGCAATAGGGCGAGGGAGGTGAGGGTGGCTGGGTGGAAGTGGAACAAGAGCAGGGTGAGGCGGAGAGGAGGTGCCTGGGGAGGAGGGGAGAAGAGGATCGGGGAGAAGGAAGAGAGGAAGAGGTGCGTGGCAGAGAGGGGGTCGGGGAGTGGGAAACGGAGAGGTGAGGGTGACAATTTGCGGGAGAATACCCAAAACTTCAAAAGGTACTTTGATTTTCATAGCCCAGCTTTCCACGAGAATCCACCTCAACCTGCTTCTCCCCACTAGTCCATTTTCAACTCTGCTCCACACAAGAAATTGAATCCGATCTTTTTAGGAAGCTGGTTGTTTGGTACAACTTCACAAGATTCAAAGGAGAAGCTAGGAGCAGGAGCTATACAAAACTGGTCCTTAGTGAACACTTATTCAATATTAGAAATAAATCTTACTATCTATGAATTCCTTAGATGATTAATGGTTTCCTTTAGCTCCTTAGGGTGTTATAATGTTGCCACTTGTTGAGTTTCTTTGTTTAGTTCTATTATTGATTCATCTTATTGATTAATTGGTTCATCTTAAGATCAATTTATTGGTTCCCGTGTTGTTGAAATTTATATATCCACAATTATATTGAGGAATTATACTTGAAGCCTAACTGTTGTTAATATGTATTTAATGGTTTAAACTGGTAGTTATTGTAGTTTTTGGTGACATTCTGAGCTTTTATTAAGCCGGGGTGTTACACTCGTTGACGACCATGGTCTCGTGGGAGGCCAGCACACTGCCTCACCGGCTTGTGGATCTCAAAGAGAGAATGGAGAGAGAACGGATGGTGGGGTAGGGGTGGTGAGAGAGATAGAATGGATGGTGGGGATATGAGTGGCGAGAGAGGTAGCCATTTAGGGGAAAGAGATAATGTGGTGGATCCATATACCGTGTTCATCTAACATTATACATTTCTCTCTCCTATTTTGAAAATTGAAAGAGGATTATTGCACGGATCTTAGAAAATCGACCAATGGCTATGATTGTGGGTACAGGTACACCGACATTCATATAGATCCTATTGCTACATACTTTGTATATTAGAGCTGGGGGGAACTCCGGCCTCCCCCCGCGCCATGTCACCTTTTTTCCAAAAAAGTCTCTGGATTTTTTGAAATTACGTAAATGTCCTCCGTTCTCGCAAAAAGATCCCGATTAGGTTTTTTTTCGAAAACCCCCTCCGTTTCACCGAAATTACGTATCCTTTGCAGGATAGCACCCTGTGTTTTCAATCATTTCTTATTGTAGTCAATCATTTCTTGAAACTGTTTTGAGACAGATTCAAGTTCTGCAGTTAGCTTAGGACAGTTCATACATGAAGCAATAGGCTCAAGTAATGAAGCTTGTAGTTCAGCAATTTTATGATATGCCCTTTTTAGGTTCATCTTCAAATTGTTACAACTTTCACAAGTCTCGGGCAGGTCGGGAAGCATGGTATAAAGACCTCTAAATGCATTGTCCTTATCCTCACATGAGATGCAACATGTAGTCTCAACAACAGTAGATGAAAAAGCGGCTACCCTACTCATCTCTAGCTCAGCTAAAGGACTAACATTCTCCACCTTAATTATATCAAGCTCAGAAGACAGACTATCATGAGAGGTCCTTAATTTCTCCATGTCATCAAGCAAAGCAGAGCATGTATCACATTCATCACAGGAGGGAGCAGATATAAGTGAAGTAAGCTCTCGTGACAATCTATCTACTTCCTTCTCCAACTCGCTACATCTAGCTCTAGATCTAGCATGAAATTTTCCTAGATTAAAAAAAGCATCATTAAGCTGGTCATAAGAGGGGTATACCTCGTCGGAGTCAGAGTAGAGCTCGTTGTCGCTGACTTCGCCCTCAAGGGCCATGAAGCACGTGCCGCTGAAGTCCTCGCCATCCTTGGGATCTTGATCATCCTTCCCGTCGTCGTCGCTCCATCCCTTCACCTCGCTGAGGTCGAGGTCATCGAAGACGGTGAGGACGCGATGGAAGAGCTTTTTGGCTTTACCAAGGTTACGGAACTTTTTCTCTTTGTTTGGCGGCTTCTTGTTATGGTTCTTGTCGGTGTAGACATTATTCTTTTCCTTTTTCTCAGAAGGCGACTAGTGGATGAATGATGGGTCTTGCTAGCTGCTATCAGATAAGCAATGGCTTTTCAAGAGGTAGCAAGTGGAGAGGTTGACAAAAACAGTTCGTTACTCTAGTTGGCTTTGCCTAGTTGCATCAGAAAACTTCTCAAGAAGACCACAGAAATTCTTCCTTCTAATTAAAGATCTTCACTTCCCACTAACAAATAAAACTAGCCCTCCATGTCACCCGTACGCGCTGTCTTAAGAGCATATGCCAATGAGAACATGATTAGTGCCGTACTCAGCTCGATTAATTTGGTTCTTTCGTTGTAGCCTGCGGGAGTACTTAAATGATTTCGTCAATGGGGACAGCAGGATTCGCGTACTGACCATGTGCGCCGTGATTAGTTTTTCTCTGCCTAATCCTCCCCTACCCTAGCTTGTTTGCGCGTTGCCGGCCAAATAGCTTTGTTAATTTAGTTACGTGATTAATGTCGGAAGCCGCTCCAAAGAGCTTAAACTTTTGATTTTTGACTTTAAGCTAAAATTGTACCGTAGCGATTGTTAACTTTTTCTGAGATATTTAATTAAAAGAACATTAATAAAAATAAGAAAAAAAAATGAAAAATCGTTATATTGTCACGGCCAATGCAAATGAATAAGGAAAAAAAAGACAAAAAGCCGGAAAAAAGCAAAAAAGCTAAAATAAACCGAATTAGAAGCCAACATGTTCTAAATGGTTTTTGGCTTAAATAAAGCAAAAGCCAAAAGCTCAAGCCATTTGGAACGGGGTTATGCGGCGTTGAACTCCAAACAACCTTATTGATTTCTCAAATAAATTTTACTCCCTACTTTTCTAATTGACACTCTATAGTTATACTGTCAAACTTTCTAAAGTTTGATCACTAATATATTTATAACAATATTGGGTAGATTCGTTATATTTGTCCACAACACACAATACGTACAGACCCAGAAAAGTACTAAATCTAAGAAACAGTTAATGAGATGACCGTACATATCCCCATTAAATGACATAACATAACCACCTAATCTCTTCCAAAGCATTTAACTAGGGGTAATGAGTGAAAAAAATTGCAATCTCTAACTACACTCTATATTTCCTCAATAGACAAATGCTAAAATGAATACTTCTGAAGCCATGGACAAATATAGTGAAACGGAGAGAGTATATCATTAGGTTTATCGTTAAAAGTACTTTCATAGTATTATAATTTTATTAGATAAAATAATATAAAATTACAAAAAGAAAATAGTCAAAATCATGTGTCATAGACTGTGAAAAGTAAAAAAAAAGCCACTTAAAAAGAACACAGCGAGAGTGTTGGGACTAAAGCATGAAAGAGAGGTATACAAAGGATGTAGAGAATTGGGAAAAACCATAAGTTTCGAACAAAATGAGCCTTGCTTGAAAAATTGAGCCATTGTTTTACTCTAAAAACATATTCACTAGTACGTTTCTGATGCTATCACCACATATTATGCTCACTGATTTTTTTCAATTAAAGATTATCCTTCAATTATGTTTCCTTAAGTTGTAATATTTTGGTTTTTCCCTTCAAATAAATTAGATGCACATTAGCTTTGAACATTTCTTAGCATTTCCAATGTTTCTAAAGCTTCTAAAAATCATTAGCAGGAATATGTAATAATTTCAAAACACTCCAACAATATATAATTAGTCTAAAACACCTAAATTATTCGTTAGTAAAAAATTGTAACAAATCTAGCCACGCAGGCTAGCTCTAATAGTACACTTGTACTTTGTAGCATAGAATTATATGATTAGAATATCTCTCTTGGGGCAATTAATTATATGGCACTGATTAACTTCAAATCTTCATAGTATATCATTAGTGTCTCATTGACATGTTAGTTTCACTAGCATATTGTGAATCATATAGTTATTCAGTGGCACATTGTGAATTTTTTCTTCTCTCTTTTGTACGATATGAGTACTGCTCTTCGAACATTTTTAAAAAAATACTTAAAAAACCATGGTGAGATGGAATCCTACTTTTTTTATTACTTCTTGATATTTTGTAATGATTGCTTCGGTTTAGCCTGTGCTAACCCAAGGCTTCGGACTACTCTTCTAAAGTCCGCTGCTATCTCTTTTTCAGTTTATATAAAACGTGTGAGTCCAAAAATTTCTTTGTTAGTTAAACGATTGCTTTGTTAATAACAGTCCACCCTCTAGAATCAAGTGTGGACTTCTCTTTTTTTTTCGCATGACCGTAGTCGTAGCTTTTCTCTTTGAGCTGCTGCAGATCGTAGAAGTTATATTGCCATCGCTTCTCTCTGAACTGTTGCCTTGGGTTTTAAGGCCACCACGCTTTCCTTTCGCGCTGTCGTCGTCTCGGGCTTTAATCTGCTTTATGGGCTGTCACCATACTTTATGGCCTGCTGCATGAATCTGGATGGAGATCTTCTGGTCTCGACATAATTTTTAAGAACTGCACGCTACGATGACAACTTCAAGAGTTGGACTTTGGATTTTCCCTATTTTAGTATCAACCTTTCAAATACAATGCTATTCCATACACCTTACATTTGAGGAGGTGCTAAGGATATAAGGGTATTTGTGGTATTTTCTAATTTCTAGAGTTTAATCTTGTGTGTCCTATGTACTATATATATAGTCCTTTGGACTGAAATCAATATATCTAACTTTTATATGTTCATCCTTCCACGCATCTATAAAAATGATCATAATGTGTCGTTACCTGCATTTTCTTTAGAATTTGTTATTTAGAATCGCATAGAATTGCTACTGCATTTTTAGCATTGGTTAATTAATTAGATCCGCAGGGTATGCAGTAGTAAGTTTTTAAGCAAGAGCCAATCTCCAATCTGAAAAATACTAGACATTACTACATTCGATCCAAATATAAATAGTTTTAGAATCTGTATTGGTCAAATAATTTTAATTTTGACCATCAATATATAAAGAATGGCTAATATTGACAACATGAGTTGGTATTACTAGATTCATCATAAAATATACTTTCATAAGGTATAATTATTTTTATCTGAAATAATATATTTTCATATAATTTGATGATCAAAGTGGTACATTAAAGACCATATCAACATCGACAACTACTTGTGTTTATACGAATTTCTCAAAAAGTGTTTGAAATTGTTTGCTTTCACACTGCCACACAAACTTCCTTTTAATCAAGGTGCCGCTCGGTTAGGCTGAAATAAGCTGACTTATGGCTGAAATTGCAGTGTAGTTGACTGAAATTATATTATACCTGATGGTAGCTTATTTGACATAACCAAATTTTAAAAAATTTAAAAATAGAAAAACAGATTAACCCGTCACAGACAATACAAACGAATGCGGAAAAAAATAACCAGCAAAAAAACTCAAAAAAGCAAAAAAAATAGAAAAAGATGAAACTTAAAAAATAAGCTAGAGGTCAGAAACTCAAACATACGAGAAAATTTTCCTCGGTTAGAGAGCTGTACCCCGTTTTCCCTCCTTTTTTTTATTTTGAAAGTGAACATCTATCTTTTTTTCAAAAGAAAATTATTTTGTGAATCGGAAAACGACAAAAGCATTACACTACTCGCGTTGCAGTAACCCAGTGAATGATCATCCCCGGTGATAATGGTTTGTTGGTTGCCTAGTACTAACGTACCTGCGAGCGCTGCCGCCAATCACGCGACACTGAGCACCGTGGGCGGCCCCCCAAGGCCGTGCAGGGAGCTGCTCTACGCAAATTATGCACATGTTTTTGGGTTTCATCTTTGCCTCACAAGCCAATAGCTTTTAGCTTTTGTACCAGCCTAACTTTCAAACGAAGTATTTTTTTAAGACGGAGTCTACAGGTTAAACGATCTACACATTAAAAGCCCAACATTTATACCAGCCAAAATCGCAAGTGAGTATCTGTCTCTCCGTAATCTGTACTGTAAACAACCAAATTTCAAAAATTTCAGCCAAAAACCAAAAACCGCAGCCGAAAAAAACATGCCCTTTATAGCAAGCTCCGTAAAACTCCAATATTTAGAATTTTAATTTCATATTTACACCATAAAAATTTTACAAAATCAACAGAAAATTATTAAAAATGATTATGTATGTATACAACTACTTTATACAAATTAACAAACAAATGTGCATAGATGGCTCTTACATATTTTTATAAAAAAATATAACTAAGTATAGATAGTCTAAGTGCATTGTCAACTTTAGTTTTGAATGGATATGAATAAAGACGAGTAAATGGATATTATTCTTCCTATATCTAAATCTAAATAAATATTTTGTTTTTATTTATACTTTAACCAATAATTAAATATAGATATAAGTTTGAATAAGAATAATAGATACCTAGTAGCATTTCGGTTGAATGAAAAATTGTGACTTATAATGAAATTACATCAGAATTGAAATTTTCTTCAGAATGAAGTTGGTTTATTTGGCACAATTAAATTTTAAAAAATTTAAAAATAAAAAAATATGCTAGCTCATCACGAAAAACACAAACGAATACAGAAAAAAGAATCAGCAAAAAAGCTAAAAAAATCAAAATTTATAAATAGTGAAAAATAAATCAAAAGTAGCTAAAAGCTAAACGAGCGAGACCGACCCCCACACCTTGTGGCCCCACCACGTTCTTCGTTTCCAACGGCCGAAAACCCTGCACCGCAACAACCTGAGCTGACACACTGACCGCCGGGCCCCGCCCACATGTCCAAGCCACTACCCGACGGCACCGCGTCGCAGTGGAAAGGAAATTTTTTTGATTTCACTAGCGTCACCACGGTCTCACTAATTTCACTAATTTAGCAAAGAAAGAAGTAAAACGAGACTAGCCTCGTCAACACTCAGACACTGACGTGCGGGTCCACGCCGAGTGAAACCCCACCAACCACCGTCAAAATCAGTAATCCAACGGTGAACCTCGGTGCTCCTGCCAGGGCTTACGGGAAAAGTAGGCACTTTAAATCTCACTGCGCATCAAAAGCGAAGAGAGGCCAATAAAGAAAGGGAGCTCTCACAACGGAGCGAATGGGATGCCACCGATAGAGAGTCACTGACATGCCGGTCCAGAACTCCGGTGGGCCACATGTCAGTCACAAGTGCCCTACCCTTCCCCGCTCCGCGCTCCGAGTAACCTAGCCAAGCCACCTCCCATTCCAAGTGCCAATCCCGTCCTCTGCTTTAAGTCCTCTACTGCTCCACTGCTCCGATCTCCCCGCCTCAGTCAAAGCGACTCCATTCTTACGCGCTAAGCAAGAGGGAGTAACCCTAGCTCCGGCCCCGGCTCCGACTCCAGAGCCGAGGGCGATGTCGTCACCGACCGCCGCGCCGGCACCGCCGGCCAACGCCACCGCGCCGCCTCCGGCCACCGCGGCTGCACCGCCTCCTGCCACCCGGCCGCCCGTCTCCGGCCACCCCGGCCGCGCCCCCGGCCACCCCGGCCGCGCCGCCCCGGCCAACCCCGCCCCATCCCGGCCCGTGCCCGCCACCCCGCCGCCCGCCTCCATCCCGCCTCCGGCCACGCCTCCGCCTCCCTCCCGCGCCGTCATCCACCCCGGCGACCCCATCCGCGCCGTCGCCTTCCTCCCCGGGGACTCCTGCCACCCCGTCGCCGCCCTCGGACACGCCCTCCCCGCCGTCATCAGGCGGGAGGTCGCCACCGTCGTCCGGGGGTGGGGGCAGGTCGCCGTCCACGCCGAGCCACCCGTCCAACCCGTCCCCGAAGTCGCCGTCGCATTCGTCGGGGGGCGGTGGCTCCGGGGTGTCCACGTCGCTTGTGGTGGGCGTAGCGGTGGGCGGGCTCGTGCTTCTGCTGCTAGCCAGCTTCGTGTGCCTCTGCTGCCTCCGCAAGAAGCGGCGCCGCCCGCCGCCGCCGCCGCACTACAGCTACCCGCCTCCTCCTCCGCCATACAAGGGTGAGATCTCTTTACAGCTCCGAACCCTAGCTGTTGCTGTCTAGATCTAGATCTGGTGTGCTGGTAGCGTGTGCTAGCAGCCACTAACGTTGCTGTCGGTTCCAATTCTTCTGTTCTTGGCAATTTCGTTGCAAATCTTCTGCTTGGGCACGGTTAGGTGTGTTTCTGCAATTCTTTTTCTTGTGCCATGCTGTTGACGTGTGCGTGACGGGCTAGAAGGTTTTAATTTTAGTATGTACTGACGAAAATTTCAATTTCAATAGCACTGGACCTGGAATTCTTACTTATTACTTCGTAATTGTCACGACTGAGACTTAGCAAAGGTGCGTTTTTGTTACGTTCAATAAATTACTCTGTAATGGGTTTATCTAATAGTACTTGGTAGTGATTAGTATGAGTAGATGATGACATAATGCCATGCCTGTTGTCTGAATCAAATGTTGTAAATTATTGGTTTAACCTGTCTTTTGTTTGGAAGGAAAATAATCCGTATATGTTGCGTCGTGAAGTCTGTTTGAACTTTGAAGGTTATGATGTGCTCAGTTATTACATGCAAAATGGAGACAGACTTTTCCTCACACGATGTTTTGTCTTACTGCAGAGGATCCGTATGGTGGAACATACCAGAGTTGGCAGCAAAATGCTCCTCCTCCTCCTCCACCTGAGCATGTGGTCAAGATGCATCCATCACCACCGCCAGCATATGCCAACCGTCCTCCACAGCCACCGCCGCTGCCTCCACCCAATATGATAAACAGTAGTGGTGGGTCTGGTTCTAATTACTCGGGTGGCGAGATCCTACCTCCACCATCCCCTGGCACCGCCCTTGGTTTCACAAAGAGCACATTCACTTATGATGAGCTGGTGAGGGCAACGGATGGATTCTCTGATGCTAATCTCCTTGGACAAGGTGGTTTCGGATATGTTCACAGAGGAGTGCTGCCTAACGGCAAAGAGATTGCTGTGAAGCAATTGAAAATTGGAAGTGGCCAGGGAGAGCGTGAGTTCCAGGCAGAGATTGAGATTATCAGCCGAGTGCATCACAAACATCTTGTGTCTTTGGTTGGTTACTGCATTTCCGGGGGCAAGAGATTGCTTGTCTATGAGTTTGTCCCCAACAACACATTGGAGTTCCACTTACACGGTAAGCTTTGTTGATGCCTTTGCTTTTTTATCCATGATTCCTTATATTTGATTGTTCTACTTAGCTTGTCTCTGAAATCACATTACAAAAATCTTTTATGTTTGGTTAGCACTTAGCACATCTAGGATCCGCCACAATGTGACTAGGTAAATTCATCTATTCACAAAGCAAAGTCTCTGGGTGGGTTCTTTTGTGCTTATGGCTTGGGTTTCTACAGTAACTTGCTTTCAAACGGAGTGTCTTTTTAAGGCGTGGTCAACAAGTTGATTGTTGTAGACATTGTCCTGACTTCATCTATATCAGCCAAAATCGCACACGGATATCTCTCTCTCCGCGCTCTCTCGCGAACAGCCATAATTCAAAAATTTAAGCCAAAAGCCATAACCCAAAAGAACCCACCCTTTGACTTTAAACTAGGCTACCACTGAGACTGTTTGATTGAGCTTTATGGTTTCTTGTTCCTTTTGACCAAAATAACCTCCATGATAAGAATTTTGCATTTGTGGGAAGAACTAGGTAGAATCAACAGACATATCATGTGGCTTGATACACTGCAGTGAAATAGGAGGCATAACACTACCATCACTCATGAGAAATCACCAGTTAGCCACTCTTTGGAGTCATCAACATTTTTTAACGCCACTGCCCCCTTTAAAATATCAATGCCACTGGTCCCTTTGGCTGAACGTCCTTTTCTTCTTACTTGGTTGAAATGGCAATGCACAATAAAATGCCTTCTCATGTAGGGCATTTCATGGATTATTTTTCTGTATCTTCTGAAGATTTGTTGCTTTATGCATGATACAAGTTAATTGCTATATCGATTTTCTTATGTTTTATTGCACAATGTTAAGACCCATTTTCACCTTCTGCAGGAAAAGGCCGACCAACAATGGAGTGGCCCACAAGACTAAAGATTGCTCTGGGTGCTGCAAGGGGTTTGGCGTATCTTCATGAAGACTGTGAGTTTACATTGACAACTACCATTTATGTTTTTGCAATTATATTCTCAAACTAACTTAGGTGTGTGGTGACAAAGACTGTCATATTAATATTGTTTCAATTGGCAGGCCATCCTAAGATCATTCATCGTGATATAAAGGCAGCAAACATTCTTCTTGATTTTAAATTTGAAGCTAAGGTAGGTTATACTTATCTATTTCTTCTTCCTTCTTATTGTGCTTGTTGGCCTCTGTACAGTTAGAAGTCATTTCTTTATGCATCACTTATTTTTACATTCACCGCCGTGACTAGAACTTTTGACGTTAAAGATTTACATGTTTAGGCTATCAACACGTCATGCAATTATCTGAGTTTATTTGTGCTGAAAGCTTGAAATGATGTCTTAAAGTAGTTTTTGCTTTGTAGGTTTTTTATTCATATGGCTGTGAAGTATGAACTTTGAATTATTGCCAACTTCAAAGCTGGCAGTGGAATTTTTCCATGATGCCATTAGATTGGAAACTTCTTTGCAATTATAGCCTTCAAAACTACAGTTGTACAGTCTTCTTGCTTATATGACTTGATCATTCCATTTATTGTTTTGAGCTGAGGTGTAATCCATTTATTGAACAGGTTGCGGATTTCGGACTTGCAAAGTTCACTTCTGATAACAACACCCATGTTTCGACAAGAGTAATGGGCACTTTTGGGTATGTATAAGTTCTGAGTGCAGCACTACGTTATTTGAATTTGGTGTTAAATTGTCCAGTAGAAATGCTAGTTAAATTGTCAAGTAGAAATGCTACACATATATAGTTATGGTTGAAATTTTCTAAAGCATGTGGACCCCATTGCTGGCCCAGTTTAGACAAGGTCGATATGGTTATTTTTTTCTAATGATAAAACACTTCAGGAGATTTTGTGCCTTAGTTTTTGTTTCATATTCACATTGTTCTAATGGTACACCTAGCTGTTGAATTATTTCAGCATTCAACTTGCTATGCTGCAACAATAATTACATTTTTGCACTTTTGCTTATAATCATTTTCCTCGTCATAGGTATCTAGCACCGGAATATGCATCTTCTGGCAAGCTCACTGAAAAGTCAGATGTCTTTTCTTTTGGAGTCATGCTTCTTGAGCTAATAACTGGTCGTCGACCTGTTGATACAGCCCAAACATTTATGGATGACAGCTTGGTTGACTGGGTAAGTGCTTTGACAGCTTGTTTAACTTTGGTGTTACTTGTAATACTTTTGACCAGCTAGGTAAGAAAACTCTTCTTGATTTTTCGATATATGTCAAATAAGGAACATTTTGGTTTAGATGATGATTTTTATGATTTATTCTTTAAATAAAATGCCACCTGTATAATTGTTTGTGACTTCACTGATCATGATTCATGACTTCTCCATAAATCTAGATAGTATGTGCTATAAGTGCATATTTATACTTCTATTTGCATGCTTTAATAATACTACCTTACTCCAAAATAGGTGTTTCTTTTGACTTTCCATGGTCTCCAAGAAGCAATTTAACCACTAATTTTGATCACAATTCACAATATGTTAATAAATACTGCAATATTATATTACTATGAAGACGTTTTTGACATAGTCCCTGTTTGCGCATGTCATTTCCATGTGATCAATCTAAGTACTTGATTCTTTCTGTCTTTTGTCAGACTTTTACGATTGTGAATTTCTTGAGAGTAACATATCTGACCATCTACAGGCAAGGCCTTTACTTATGCGAGCACTTGAGGATGGTAACTACGACGACTTAGTGGATCCTCGGCTGGAAAAGGACTTAAATCCTAATGAGATGGCAAGAATGATAGCCTGTGCAGCCGCATGTGTGCGCCATTCTGCACGTCGTCGCCCACGCATGAGTCAGGTAATTTGTGTTTCAATACATCTTTTCTACTGCCATACAAAAGTTTCACAAACTGCCCCTAAATGCTTATCATCAAGCAAATTCTGTTCAACATATACTTTGGGCATTGCTAAATGCTATTCTGAATCCATTGCATATTGCACATAATACATAACTATGTGTTGTATTGGCATAGATTCACTTGTGGTTTAATAGTCTCATACTCAATATGATGATCAGGTTGTTCGGGCCTTGGAAGGTGACGTGTCTTTGGAGGATCTTAATGAAGGTGTTCGGCCTGGTCATAGCCGCTTCTTTGGATCTTACAGCAGCTCCGACTATGATTCTGGCCAATACAACGAGGACATGAAGAAGTTCAAGAAGATGGCTTTTACCAACAATGACTACACGAGCAGCCAATACAGTGCGCCAACCAGCGAGTACGGCCAGATACCATCTGCATCAAGCAGCGAGGGCCAACAAACACAGGAAATTGAGTCGGGCAAGATGAAGAAAGGTGGCTACAGCGGCTACAGTTCAGGATACAGCGGAGCCTCATGAGGGAACTCTTTTTTTTTTCTTTGAAATTTTCGTTGTTGCAATTTGTAAAGTCCGCTAAATTTATATGACCAAAGTTGTTGACTTGCGTGTACCAAGTCTGACAGAATTATAGCTTTTGGTAGCTGCAATCGTTGATTCTTTCATAAGTATGTTGTGTCTACTGCCATTTGCTATGTAATTCAAAGAACTAATTGATTGTTGATATTTTCCTGTTTATACTTATTCACGGTTGATGTGCACTACAAGTTCTATATCAGCTTTCGCGTGGCAATGTTTTTAGCCAGCAATGCAAACTGTCATGGTCGTCTTTTGTGTCTTCTTCCTGACATGAATCATGTATGCTAACCAATGTGTCTGTGTTTTTTTTTAGTTTATAACTTGGTTTTTTACAGTAACTAACTTTTAAATAAATTGTTTTTCTAATCGAAATTTACAAGTTGATTGTAGTAGACTCTGTTCTGACTTTATTTATATCAATTAAAATCATACGTCTCTTTCTTTTTACTTTCTCTTATGACCAGTTAGAATTTTAAATTTTAAATTTTAAATTAAAAGGCATAAGCAGAACCTACCTATTATTATGGGTATATTGTTCTTGCATGTGAATGGATTATGTGCTTGGCAGTACACAACTGGTCAAGTGTGAGATGAGTTGCCTTGCAAGCCAAACCTGGCGCGAGTTGTGTGCTGTTCATTGGAAGCACGGAACACGGAAGAGACGCGGAGCCGTCGGACAGCTCACGGGACGAGGCATGGACGCCAGGTTGTCCCTCGGTTCTTTCCAGTTTCACGGTTGACGTCTCGTCATCCGACGCGTGATACTCCAGAGCTGGAGGAAAGCCAACGCAACGCAGGTCAGGTGTTGGACGTTGTCACGTTGAGCAGTAGTACAAGATGTCAAGACTGTGTTTGTTGGTCCAGACAACTAGTGGTCTCTTTTTTTCCTCCGAAGCTAGCAGTTTTTTATTTTTGCTATAGTACCTAATTTTTAAATGGAATATTTTCTCAAGACGAGGTCTACAAGTTAAACGATGCATACGTTAAAAACCCAACATCTGTACCATCCAAAATCATAAGTGAGTATCTCTCTTCATAATCTATACTATAAACAGTTAAAATTTAAAAAATTTAGATAAAAATTATAAACTAGAACCGTTACAAACAGACTGTACTGCTAACCATTGCCAGGACTGCAGGCTGCTGCTCCCTCCTCCTCCTCCTCGTCTTTTGAGCTGAGACCTCCCGGTGGCGTATTGTGCTCGAATCACGTTCTGACGGTTCGCTCAGGACAGAACACAAGCCGCCTGGCTGTGATATCGTCGTTGGATAGATTGTCCAATCTGCTCTGGCAGATGACGGGTGGATTGTCAGCAAATGGCAGCGTCTACACGTTCCGAAGATGGAGCTTGAATTACTAGTCTCAAAAAAACTAGGGAGGTGATGGGGTGTGTTCTAGAAAAATCCTTTCGAATAAAAGTCGTCCTTTTTATCGTTAACTACGGTGATTGATCTTCGAATACCGTGCAAATAACTCCTAAAGCATATACCACACTGGTTTCAGTGGCGGAGCTTGAAATCCATCACTGGGTGCACGTAGCTGACCAAAACTAATGAAGCTTGGGCATGTGGACATAAGCTAATATGCAGCAAACAACTCCATATCATGCAAAATGGACAATGGCACCATATTTAAACTAAAAAAATCACTGGGTTGAATACATACATATAAGTGTTGTAAAAAATGAAATACGGTTGTCGGACGGATAGGTATCACCAAGCGCTTAATCGGAATTATACGGATAATTTGGCGTTCTTACATATTAAATGACAATGTTAGTTTCAGAGATATTTGAACACATTATATTGTCAATACTATTAAAGAAACTTGTACCACTCTCCAATTGTACATGATAACTTCATTACTAACTCAAAAGATAACAAGATTGATAGGTGGACTATTATATTTCTACACCAAAGTATGACTTGAAACAAGTTTTAAGTAATAGATTAAAAACATACATTGTCGCATAGACTTAGACTAACATAACACACTGAGAAGACGATGACCAAAAGAATTAAGTTTTAAAGTTAAGTACACGTAATAACCTATAACCCTGAAAGAATCAGTTAATCTGAATTGTCAAGCACAACATCATCACCGGACACTTCGGTGGATTGTCAGCAAATGGCAGAGTCTACACGATCCGAAGATGGAGCTTGAATTACTAGTCTCAAAAAAAAGTAGGAGGTGATGGCCGTCCGTTTCATTATTAACTACGGTGATTTGCCATCATCTTCTAATACCGTGCAAATAACTCCTAAAGCATATACCACGCTGGTTTCAGTGGCGGAGCTTGAAATACATCACCGGGGTGCACGTAGCTGACCAAAGCTAATTCAAGCTTGGGCATATGGACATAAGCGAATATGCACCAAACAATTCCATATAAGCATGCAAAATGGACAATGACACCAGATTTAATCTTAAAAAAATCACTGGGTCGAATACATATATGGATGTACATATGTAGATGAATACTGAAGTCTAAAGGTATGATATCTCTGTATGAACAATTCATAGGTGACGCAATTTTTGTGAGAGGAAAAAGTGTTGTAATTGAGGATTTTTTAAAATAATCTATTTTTATTTCAAATTATAATAATATACCTACTTTTTATTTTATGGAAATAGCCATCTGTCGCCGCATTGTTGGGCGACATTGGCAAGTCGCCTAACTGATAGGCGACACGAGGCTAAGTCGCCCAACGGTTGGGCGACTAGTGCCTCTAGTTGTCCAACTGTTGAGCGACTACTTGATACCAGTGCGTCCTTTTCTTTTTGACCCGACCCCCTTATGGCCTCTCTCATCATTTTTGTCGTAAGAAAACAAGAGGAGCTCGAGAGAAGAAAAACAAGGGAGAGGAGAGGGGAAGTAAAGAGGGGGATAAGATCGCAAAGAAGCTTGAGAGAGGAAGAGAAGGAGAGGGGAAGAAGTAGAGGTGCTCGGGAGAGGGAGTGAAGGAGAGGAGCTCAAAAGAGGAGAGCGGCTCGAGAGAAGGAGAGAAGAAGAGGAGAGTAGCTCGTGAGGTTAGAGAGGAAGACGTAGGAGGCTCATTAATAAGAAGAAAATGTCTTTGCGTAAAGGTAGTAGCATCATCTATTCTTATTCTCATCCGAATGTAGGCAATATGTAGCTACGTATTTAGTGAATGTATGTTGACAAATGATAATATTTGCAGTGAGAAATCAGGCATGTCAGAACTGACAACATTGAAAGTGTATTACTGTGTTGGTACCATTTGGGAAGGTCCATACGGTGTTGATACCATTCGTGAAGGTCCTTACGGTGTTGACCTGAGCAGTTTTCCGCAAGTCAGTATGGTACTTCCGGACGCGAAGAATGCTCGAATAAGAGATGTCCTGTACTGGCTCACATATAGCTTCTCCTTGGACCCCGAGGTGTGCAGTGTCGTCCTACATAGGCTTTAGAGCTGGTCTACCATAGACATTCGGTGGGAGTTGAGGAGACTGATGCACACAGTTGCTTGGAGGGGCTTTATGGAAAGCTGCCGGCGATGTGGTTACGAGTGTGTGCTACTCATGCAACCATGTCTGAAGAAAGTCACAGTAGGTCCAGTTGGTGGGAGTAGCTCGGGCGCACAACGCGCAGTTCATCAAGAGGACATGGTGGACGATATTGCGAGAGTAAAACTAGAATATCGCACATCGCACGCTGAGCCTACCTCATAGGCGGATGCAGATGTTGCTGAGGCAGATCAAGAAGATTGCACAACACAAGCTGAGTCCACTGGACAGGCGAACGTAGGGGAGTATGTCGATAGCATAGTGTGTCAGATGGAGATCGATGATCGGACGACCTGGGCCGAGGAGGAAGCTTTAGAAGAGGATGGTGATGACTCTTGCAATGAGGACGAAGGTCCCATGTCGCAGGCATGGAATAGGATAGATGTTGAGAGTCTTTCTATGCATGACGAGCATGAATCACTATGGAAATACCATGCTACGGAGGTTCGGCTTCATATAATATTTGCTGATAAGGGATCATTACAGGATGCCATTAAGTTTTGGGCCTTGTCCATGCAGCAGACGTTTTGGGTCCTAAAATCCAACTAGGAGTAATACACCGTGGTCTGTGAGCAGGCTGGCTGTCCTTGTCCTGTGCATGCATGCAGACCTAAATACGAGACTCACTCGTTTGTCTCGAAGATGGAGCCGCACTTCTGCGTGCTCAGTAGTATTTTGCCGAAGCATCGCAATCTGACGTCCACTCTCATAGCTAATCTCATGTACGGTAAGATAATGAAGAAGAAGGACCTGAAGGTTAAGCACATCATGGTGGCTATTGAGAAAAAGAATTCAAATACAATATTAGCTATGCCAAGGCATGGCGTGCGAAGTAGAAGGCTTTGGAAAGGAGGTTTGGTTCTTTCAAGGCAACTTACGATAACTTTTCTCATATGCTCAAGGTGTTGTAGGATAGGAACTCGGGCACACACATTGCTATGAAGAACAAGCCATCCAGAAGACTGCCTAGTTACCTGGTTTTGCAGAGGGCCTTCGATGCTTGCATCGACACTTTCAGGCACATGTTACTAGTAATCTCAGTCGATGGGACATTTCTAATAAGGAAATCAAGGGGCAGATCCTGACAGCAATTGGCATTAATAGCAATAATCAAATTTTGCCCTTGGCCATCATATCCATCGAAAGTGAGAATTTCGATAGTTGGTTGTGGTTCCTTTGATATGTGAAGGAGGGAGTAGTTGGGGGTACATTCTAATGTCTGTATAATCCATGATCGCCACCCTAGGATGATGAAGGTCATAAGAAAACTTCAGCAAGATTCGGAGGAACCGTTTCCTTGGCCAGACATGAGGAACAGATGGTGCATTCACCATCTGGGGGCCAACTTTTTCAAGCAGTTCCCGCATCAACCGTTGATGAAGTTATTCAAGAGGTTGGCTACAGAAGCAGCAGCGTAAATTCAATACACTATGGGAGACGATAGAGGAGTACACCAGGAAGCACGTTGTTGAGAGGAACAAGTGTACACCGCATCGACTTAGCCTATAAGTACAGCCCCTTTCACATTGTGATTTCCTACACCACGACTGCAACACTACATCGCTAGTATGGAGAAGCAATAGGAGGAGATCACCCCACTTGCAATAGTTGCTATAGCCTAGGACGAACAAGTGGAGCGTGCCAGGAGGTCATCTCCCCGAAGCAAAGCCCCCGTACCTCCAACCCCAACCCCCAAAGCGAAGCCCCCGTACCTCCAATCCCAACCCATACGTCAATGTTCCCATCGAGCATTTATCGCAAGACTCGCCCATGGGGGAGATGCACCCCCTCTGCTGGTGCATGCATAACTGGGGTTGCAGTAACTACGCTTGGGATTATCCTGATCGGTGTTGGGACACGGCCCGCTACCGGCAGCCTGTAAGTATGGGTTATAGTACATTCCCTTACCAGTTCTCTTGTATGGCACGCACTAACAAGCTCTTCCCTCTTCCCGTAGTCTCTAGATCACCTATGCGCTTACCATAAATGGATCAACCGGAATATCCACCCGCACGACCAGTGGACTCTGGACTATGAGGAGTGGGACGTCCAAATGACATGCGAGAGGAAGGAGTGGCGGCGCAACGAAGATTGGCGCGAGCATATCTGGCAGGAGACGCAATATCACCTGGAGGCGTGCATGCGTAGGGAGTAGGAGGCTCATGAGGATGAGCGCGAGAGAAAGCATGAACTAGTAGCCAAGGCCAGGGCCACCAACGAGGACTACAATGTCGACCTCCAGAGGAAGGGCAAATGGCCACGTTCCACGCAGTTGTTCGACCCTCTTCGTCCATATGTCCCATGTATATCTAATTCTCGAAAGGCATATGTGTACCATTCTTGGTTCGTTAGTCTGCGTACCATGTAACCCCCTTGTCGGATCAACTATTGTGTTATTTTTCTTACGCCATTTTTCTGAAGTTTTCCTCCGTGTATGAATTCCCTGTTGCATCGCAATATCACTTACCTTCCTACTTAGAATTATTGATAGCTCAATCGTCCTCATAAAATATTTTAGAAATTTATCGTAATACAATAACATACGACGATCACAAAATGTTATTATGAGTCTAATAGAGTTTGCACCATTCAGAATCTACGAGAATCACAAACAGATCAACCGACTTTGTCTACCCTTTTATTTCAAAAAAATAACAATCTACAAACAAGATTTGCTAAATGTATTACTTACAAACATTGCCATTTGCCCCCCACAATTATTTCCATCGGCTTAATAAAATAAAAATATTATTATTTTAAATAACCCAACCGTGCAGTGACTAGGCACTAGTGTAATATCGCGAACGTCGTTACGGCGTAAGTTTTTAAAAACAATCGCGGAGTCGCCGGTTTTTCGGCAAATCGCGGGAAGGGAAAAATAAAATTTGTAAAATATTAAAAATTGAATAAAATATATTAAAAATTATTTTAAATTCTAGATGGGGCTGCTTGGGAGGTGGAGCGACCGCCTTGGGCCAAGGCCCAAGGGTGCGCCTCCCGCCCCAACCGCACCCTCCCTCCCTCCTTTTAAACCCTAGATCCCCACCCTCCCCTTTTCCCCCACATCCAGCCGCCACCCTACTCTCTTTCTCCCCGGTGGCGCCCCTCCCACCCCAAGTGCTACTGCCATTGGAGGAGAAGGAAGGAGAAGAAGGAAGGAGAAGGAAGGAGAAGAAGAAGAAGAGAAAAAAAGGGTTGATCCACCATCTAGGTAATTTTTCTTCATCTCAAGTCCTTTGTTCTTATAAATAATTAGAGTTCTTGGCACGGATTTTGAAGGTAGTTAATAGATTAATTGCCCGATTAGAGATTAGCTGCTGTCTGCCTGTAGATTGATTCGCGCAGCGTGTCTGTTCGCGCGGTTTTGACCTAGTAAACGATTTTTCCTGCAGACTCTCCCAAAAGGAAAGTTGTAGATGACTTCCAGACGCGTCTCTTGTATTATTTTCAGAATTTTTGGCTGTGGGATCTGGGAGTTACAGGGTCGGAAATACTGCTGTTTGTTAGGCGAGCAGATTGGTACAGACGAACAATAATATGTGAATTTGAGGTAGTAAATGATTTTTATGCTCATGGCTGTAATTGATAAAGTTGTAGAGAATCTGGTAATATAGCTGCTGTAGAAAATGCAGAATTTTTAGGCCCCTGTACTGTTGCTAGGACGCAATTGAATATTGCTGACCAATCTGCCAGAACAGAGTTCTTCCTCTGTTTTGGGCATTAAATTACTCCTAGCTGTGATCAAAATAAAAATATGTATTCTACATGAAAAATGTAGGCTTTTAAGTGATGAATCCAGAGAGGTATCATTTGCTACTACAGAGGGTAATTTGCTGAATTGTTGAGCGGAGAGGAGTTTGTGCGGGTTCGGAGTTCTAGCGACGTCTTTAATTATTTTTAGTCGTGTTTATATGTTGTAGCTGTGTGCTGAGAGTTGCCTTTTGGATAGTTGGTCTTGTCCCTGAGCGCTCTTGATTTTTTACTTCGCTCCGTCGGATTGAGGCAAGTAAACGTAGCGGTGGTTGTTACCGTTTAACTTGTTATTCATTCTACTTGCAATTTATATTATTATCGTAATTTGATACATTATGCTATGATTGCATGATATTTTAATTGTGGAGATGATAGCAAGTATTGATCAATTGATATGTTGATATTCTGCTAGTAGACATGTGGAACTATTGCTTAATGTGATTAATATGTGGTGGATGTGGATATGTTGAGAGCATGATAATAATCCTTGAGGATGAATTAATGTGATTTATGAATTATCATATCATTCATGTCATATCATGTCATTTGCATATGTGGATGTCGCCGCACCTAGCCGCGACCGTACTGGTACAACATCGTATATTGCCGTAATACGATGCACCTCTTATTCTCGCTGGGAGCGTCGTATATTGCCGTAATACGATGCACCTCAAATCCCGCCGGAAAAGTGTGATGTGGAGCATAGCATGAAGCATTCATATGCATTTATTTGTTGTTAAAATGACTGCATTCATATGCCATTTAAATCTGAAATTGAAGATGTATGATTCATGGAGGTTTGTGGTGGTTTAATAATTGTGGACACGAATTGTGATTGTGAATGTATGGAATTTAATGATGATGTTTAATTATTCGTAGTTTGAATAGCTTGTTAAACTGTTTGCTTGCTGAGATTTTTATCTCACCCTTGTTTCCCGCTCCCTACAAGTGCACTTTGAGCATACATTAGGAAGGGTAGAGCGGCACCATATCGATGCACATGGATTTGTTTTAACGCTAAAATAAAGTTGAAAGAATTATAGTCTTTGCTTAGCTATCTTGCGGATGATTGTTTCATCTTAATAATGTTAAATTTGGAACTATTCTTTTGGTTATTATGTTGAAGTTGATTATGAATATTGAATTGATATCTCTATTCTGTTTTCCTTAGTTGTTTATGCTTCCGCTTGTATTATCTTGTGTTGTAATTGTTGCCAGTTTATTTTATCTTGTAAATTGGCTAGTTGTAGAGCAGTTTTAGTAGTATCCTAGGGTAATGTGGGTCCTGGGGTGTTACAACTAGTCACCGTATGGTTGGGTGACTTGGCCTCGTACTGCCCAACGGTTGGACGACTTGCTAATGTCGTCCAATCATGTGGCGATAGATGACTATTTATGTAAAATAAAAAAGGTATATTAATGTATTTTGAAATAAAAAGTAGATTATTTTAAAAAATTCTATAATTGAGCATGTCACTGGTCTAGGCTACAACCCAAGATAAGGTGCATTGGGCTAGCCTAGCCCATGTTCAGCCTCGCACAGCCCTGTGGCGCCTCATCATCTTCCAGCCTAGGGAACTGCCTTGGCTTTCTTCTCTAGTGAAGGGAGATGCAGTTGCTCTCTAGCCTATTACACACCTGATCTCTCATACCTGATCTCTTATAATTTTTGGGGAAGCTAGTGCATGCTGAGACCCTACCTAGCTCCACCCATGACTAGTTTTATGTTGATTTGTCATCATACAAGGCATTATAACCTGCCATGGAATGCTGAAGCAAAATAATATACTTGTTGTTGTGAAATTACGGTACATGGACACTTATCTAAACTAAGAGTTTTAATAGATTACTAGTCCCTTTACTTGAGATGTAAGAAAGGCACCCCTCCTATCACTATATAAGGTGGGATGTGTGTGCTTAATTGTTGGCAACATGACCACTACTTCAACACGCTATCATTGCAACACGATAACGCTCCGGCGTAGGCTATCTGTCATGTTTTGCTAATAGATCAAGTTTAGATTAGTAGATTATACTAGTTTGGTTTTTCCTCCCAATCTCCCCCTCTCGCGAGCTTGTGCCTTCGGCACCGCCTCACTCCTATGCATGCCCTACCTTGCCGACCCAGTTGCCCGTGCCATCGGCGCTGCCAACAACGTCACTTGAATCGTGTCTGCCCGCACCTTCGGCACTGCCGAAACCGATTTGATGATCCATGTTGCCTGCACCATCTGCACTATCGCCATGGATGCTAACCTCATACCTACACCACCGGGGCCGCTCGACACCGTCGCTCGGAGACCGTCGCTTGTCCCTTTGGCTCTGTCGTCACTTTTGAGGACCTCGATCCACTCGTGCCTTCCACACCGCTGATGAGGTCGGTCATCTGAGCTGTCAGTGCCCACGCCACCTCGCTGCTACACAAGGACTGTCACTCACCCTCGCACCATATACACTGCGGTGATCACCACGATTGATCAGGCTTGCGCCGATCGGTTTGCCCCAGATCAGCCAACACCGGTGCTGCCTCAGCCAACACCAGGCACGCCGCGCATCATGCTCTGGATGGGGCATCGGCCAAGCCCGCCTTTCATGTTGTGCCACCGTGCACTGCAGATGAGGGCTATAGCCATGCTCGCCATTCACACTACATCGACTATGCCACACACAGGGGCCTTGGCCTAGCCGCTGTTTAAGCTGTGCCACCGTGCCCATCTCTGCGCTACGTTGTCGGACTACAACACTACTCGCCGCTCCCTCATGTTGAGCCAATGCTACCACCGTCGATGCCCTTAGGGTTCAATCATAACCTTAGGAGCACACGACATAACCACCCAAAACAGGGCAATAACAAACCTAGGGTGTGATGGGGGCGGCCAATGGAAATTTTGCAGAAAATTCCTTGGTTTATTAAAATTGGGTCCTTAGGACCAAAAAATATCATATTAGGCCTCCAATTTACGGATTTTTGTTGCAAATATTGCAAACTAAAATGTAAAAGAGTTCTGGTTTTTATTAATTTGTCTTTTGTGACTTTATTTAATTGCCAAAAACTTTTTGCTATAGAAATTTTTTATATTGGTTCGAAAAATTAACAAAAAATCACTAGAATTTTTTAGACTCATATTTGTTGTCAAGTAAGTTGTCTATATATTGTACTCGCATGTTTTGGCTCATGTGGCCTATTTTTGAGCCAACTACTTGTTGCATTATGTGATGTAGGCAACATGCCTGAGAGACAGTCTATGTGTTGTTTAGTGATGGAAGGAATTACTCAACGTGGGCACAGAATGTTGTAGACTATCTGGAATATAACAGTCTTGGAGATGCCAGCAAAAGAGGCAAGAATCACAGTAATGCTACAAAGGACCTAGCCTGGACGTTTATCTGTGAAAGAATAGATTATACACTTCAAGATTGGTTTGCATGTGGAAAGGATCCACGAGTAAATGGAAAGTCCTGTGGAATTGATTTGGTAAGCCATTGGCTGCTAGATCACGTGCTCCCTAGGTCCCCTTTTCTAAATTTCCCAACAGAGGAAAAGATTCCTATAAGAGGAAGAGGGGAGAAGATGGTAAGAAAGAAGGTAATCAAAAGAAGCTTAATATTCAAGAACAGAGGATTGGAAATTTAGATAAAGATACATTATGTGCAGGGTTCTTCATGATGACGTTTTAGACTTCAGGAAGTCATGATGAAGCTTTAGACCTCCTGGAACAATATTTACCATAATGACGCTTTCGAGCACACTTTATTTCATCTGCAATAGTAGATAGTACTCCATAATTGTCCTCGCAATTATTCTTCTTGTCAAAGAGGATTTGTAGTGAACAATTATTGCTATTCGCTGTCACCATCTACTATCATTGGTGTAGAGGTTGTGCCTTCAATTTCATTTGGTTGAATTACTTCATACCAATCTAGCATTTGCTGGTATTATTTCCTGATTAGGCTGTCTTCACCATAATTTGGTTTTATCAGGCGCCCAACACCTTTGTGTAAAAAACCACTATATCCACCACACCATATCTTCATTATTTGGTTCTGAAAGATCATTTGGTATGTGTTGTCTAGATGAATGCTTTCTTCAATTTTCAGGGCTTCTTTGAACCATCTCCACTTATCATGATTTGTGTTTTGAGAAAAAAGTTCTCTTTGTTCTTTTATCAAGAAAGTTGAAGCAACCTTTGAAGATGTAGACATCATGAGTTGTTAGCCTTATTGGTGGCATGAACCTTGGAAGGATAGAATAGAAGATAACTTATCTTCCTCTAGGAAATGCCAATCTCTTATATGTTTCTTTAACTGCATTCCCAAGGTCGGATTGAAGAATTTGATCTAGTGTGCCATAAATGACATGTACTAGACCCTTGTCTATGATACTTTGAAGAGAAATATCTTTGTGGGTTTGTGTTTGTAGGCTTTAGAATAACCTGATATCTATTTCTACTCTCAATATTATATATTTGTGGTATGGCTGAAAAATCATTTGGTCGTCAAAGTGGAGTGGAAATCATCTGATACTGGGATTAATTCCTCTTCCCTCATATAGGTCAATGAAGTATTCTTGGAGATCTAAGAATACTCTCATTTGTCTCTCTTGGAATTTTTTTTCCAAATCAATTCTAAAATATCTGGCCCTAGGCAAGACAATGTTTTCTTGGTTTTAAAACTCAATCTGGAAATAAGGATCTCATGAATAGTATTGCTAAAGTGTTCTTTTGAGACTATACTCACTTTTCTCTCTTGATTTTTTTGGCTATACTTCTCTCTTTCCACTTGTTTTTTGCGGCTACATGTAATTTCATGTTCTGCAATATGCAATCTGGTTTTGAAAATGCAATAGCTCTGATATGTGGAAATGCTACGAGTAGCAGCTCTCTAATATTTATGAAAGCTGAGGATGCAATTGTAGTGTATGCATATGTTTGTATAAGAGGGAACCGTTGCTTAGTGAGCTTGTATCCAGACTCAATACTTTGGAATTTTTTAATGATGTAGTATCTAGATCCAATATTTTTGAGCAATCTGGTGATCTCATATTGAGATCTAATATTTTTGAATCACCTGATAGTGACTCATTATTCAAGCTTGATACTTTTGAATCATCTGGTGACATGGCATCCATATCCAATATTTTTGAATATTTTGGTGATCTCATAACGAGATCCAATACCTTAGAATCACTTGGTGATCTGATATTTTTGAGGATTCTACTGATCTGTCACCCAGATCTAATGCTTTTGAAGGCCTTCCTTCCCTTTTGGGAAGAATATCTTGAAATATTGATCCAGGAGCCCCTTCTAAGGGTATATAATTTGGTGATCTTGCCCATTTTTCTTTAGGCACCATATGATTGAGGTAGTAAGCCAATCCATTTAATGCATGAGCCTTCTCTTTTTTATTCTTTACTTGCCAGAGTAAATTGAGCAAGCCTTGTTGTAATTCTGTTGATGAAAAATTATGATTGAAGCACTCGGGATTCCCCTCCCGTAGTTGGGGTAATTTCCTACAGCTCATTTGAGTAATCCATTCATATTTCAACTGGGACATCATTTCCCTGTAATATGACAAGGAGGAAACTAACTAGGTTAGTTTGTAATGACGAAATGGTTCTTTATATATTACCTTTCTTATATGATGTTGAATGCCTTTTACATGAAGAATCATTTCTCTTTCGATCAATACTTTGAGGGGAATGTAATATGATATTATATAGTATAACCAATAATCATATGCATGGCTTGACCAACATCTTACCTTTCCAAGTAATACTACCCTAAGGAGACAAGAGTAGCTAGGCTTTAGAATTTTGGCAAGGTTAGAAAGGTAACCACATAGCTGCCTACTTTGTCTGCACGTTCGTTCAAGAGTTGGTCTATTGGTTAATAGGTTTATATAGCGATCATGCAAACTTATAGAGTGACTATTATGGCCTTTCAATAATTTCTTTTGAACAAACGTCTTATTTTTTACAGTTTGCTTCTTCTTTTGAAACCAAAGTGAAGAAGAAGGGTGACCATTCTTTGTGATTGCCTACTGCAACTTATTCATGTTGTTATGATTTTGGTTTTTTGTTAAAACTTCTTCAATAGAGATCTCATTGATAAAATTCTTTTTGCCCGAAACAATTTCTATTAATTAACTTAATAACACTTCTTTGGGTTTGGAGCAAAATTTTAATTCTACTTCTTTGTCCTTGATTTTAAATTTGATACTATCCCTTGTACAAGAAAAAGATGAATCATTGATAAAAATGATGTTCCTAGAATGACTCCTTGTTTTAGATATTTTACAAGTAGAAAATAAGTCTTAATGCAAACACCAGAAATACAAATATGTACATCAGAAATTTTATAGTTTACTTTGAGAGGGTTTCCATCAGCATCATGAATTTTGTGAGTGGATTTTTTAAAATATTTGAAAGAAATAATTACTTCTCGAACACAATTCACATATGCTCCTAAGTCAATTAAGGTTTTACATTTGAACTGAAATCCATCAACAAATTTATATAAGACTTCTACATACCATTTTTCTTTAAAATATGTTTCTATAGAACTTACAACACCTTCTTGATTATTTTGTGAAAGTGTTTCTTCTTCAGATTCACTTTGTATTTCTTTTCTTTCTTGGATTTCTATGATTTGAACTCTCCTTTAAGTTCTCATAACTCTTCTTTTATGAAGGTTTGTTCTTGAAGGAGATCATTTAGATCTAACTATTTGTTCATCTTCTTATGATTCTCTACCCTTTGAAAGACTTCATCTATGGAGAATAATTTTTATGTTAGATATCTTTTACTAATTTATCTTTGTTGGTTTTGATTCTTGATAAGAATCTTTCTAAGATAGCTTCTTTTCTGTTGGATTTTGCACCATATCAAAGGTGGCTAATATAAATTGTTCTAGATCTGTGAGGACTAGGATGTTTTCATCAGAGGCATCCTCAGAGACATCTTGCTCACAACAAGAGAATTCACTATTTTCAGATTGATTTATTTCTAATTTGTCTTCATTTTGAGAGCGAGATTCATTATCAATGTGATTTAGGATTTCTCCTAGCTTTTCTTTAATATCTTCAAACTCTAATTCTAGCAAGGCATGGATTTCCTTTTCAACTTTGAATTTAAAGCATTTGCTTGCTATATGACTGTAACACCCCAGCCAAGCAATGGCCTGAAATGCTACCATCTTCTAGCTAATAATAAAATTTCTAATAACTATTCCATAATAACTCGACAAAGTCTTATCAATTTATTCATTAATAGCAACTCTAGATAAACAGAAATAGTTCTAAATCCAAATTAATGAGCAGGCGATAACAAATAGTTCTAACCATTATTACATTTAACCTGACGAAGGATAAAAGAACCAATTAAGCTAACCAACAAAAATGATTATAATAAATGTCTTTATTTCTAGTTGAATGAAAAGTGCACGTGCAACTGGACTAGCCCTTTCACGATCCCATGTATGCTGATCACATATTGGTACCTAAAATAAACAAACAACAACAAGGGTGAGTCCAACGACTCAGCAAGTATAACTGTAATTAAAGCAAGCATGATCATTAACTGGCAAGTTAAACATATGACACATGAATTTCATGCTATGCAATATGATCAAAAGTTCCTTTTCTCATCTCTTCGCATTTTACCGGTAATGCGGAGTGTGCATCCGTCAATGCACACTCATGCCTATACCCTCAGGTACAGGGACCAATTGCCCACACTCCACAAGTATGGGGACCTCGACGCTTGATCACCACATGACCAAGACTTCAACAATTCTCAGCATGATGCATATATGTGAATGTATCAACAAGATAAACAAGCATTCAACATACTATGCATCAATTTAATCTCATAAATGCCATAATGTAAACAGAACATAAATATCATTATCAACTCTTAACTTTACTAAAATTCACAAGTAAAGCATTCATAACTCAATCATCACTCACAACATGCAATAACATCAAATCACACAGTTAATCCGTATCAAGGTTATACTTGCCTCAACCGCGAGAAAACGAAGAACGAGCAGAAGGCGAAACCCCCGGAATCCGCTCTCCTCCTGAATAATTAATTAATAATTACTAACATAACAGTAATGGATTTCTAGATACAAAATATCAGCAACCCCAATTACCCCAACAATTTATCTCAATTAAATCCCCAACTCCCCTTGGCCAACTCTGCCCATCCACAGACAGCCGAATTCAAAAATTCATAACTTCCAGTATGTAAATCCAAATTAAGCGTTCTTAGACTTTCTGGAAATATAATTAAATTATCTAAACAAACTTATTTGGGGAGCCTTCCAGATTCTGCCGTTTTCTACCCGATCCAAACCCTTTTCTAAAACATCAATAATCACGACGGACTCTCTGGACAGCGCATTAAAACGATCATAACTTCCACCCAGACACTCAGAATCCAGACTTCTTTACCTCTCTGGAAAGCTAAGAAACTTATCTACAACTTTCCCAATTTTAAAGACTCCTGAATCGCCACAATTCCCATCGCCCAAACCAATCTACTAAAATCTGTCCAGAACTACCCCGATCTGCTGAACAGCCGCACCAGAAAATTCATAACGGTCGCTACACAAATCTGAATAACGTGTTCTAGTATTCCTTGGAAAGATAATCACGTCCTCTACAAATTTCTAGAAGGGGTCCAGACCTGAATCCCGACGGATCTACCCCAAAACTGCCGACTAACAACTTCTGTCCCGGCAGCCCGGAAAACCGACGAATCTAACTCGATTAAAAACTCATCTAGGAGGCTAACAGGGATTACCCTTGACGACACGATGAAGAACACGATGACGAACACGACGAACTCGATGAACACGACGAACACGCCCGCGATCTCCTCCTCTCCTTCCTCCGGATCCACGCGGTGCAGCGACGGACGAAGACGACGGCAGCAGCGACACGACACGACGGCGGCCGGCGGCGGCTTCGCGCTCGCAGGCAGGGGCAGGGCAGCCGGCGCGGGGGGAGGCAGGGCTCCGGCAGTCGGCGCGGCAGGCAGCAAAGCGCCGGCGACTAGCTGCGGTAGGGCGCGAGGCACTAGGGGGCGGTACATGCATGGGGAGGGTGAGGCTAGGTTAAGAGATGGCCTCCCCCCTCTTGGGCCAAGGACTCCCTCTTGGGCCACGGCCTAGGCCCAGGTTGTCTCGTATTTTCAGAAAACCCCTCAAGACAAGCATTAAATTAAACTTTCTCCCCACGTCCTCCGCTTTAATTTAATTAAGTAATTTAATAAATATTCTGGGGCATTACAATGACCCTTTAATTCATGTTTGTAGCATACAATTTCCCTTAGCTTATTATCTTTCTTAAGAGGATTTCTATATCGCTTTCTCTTAATATAGTATGCTTCTTTCTTATTATTACCATGACTTTTTCTAAGTCGTTTGACATATTTTGGTTTATTCCTACTTTCATGTGAATCTTGTAATCCAAACTGATAGCAAAAATCGCACATTTCCTTTTTCCCAATGACCTTTTGTTTTTTAAGTTGATGCTTAATTTTAAAGTCATTACAAAGCCCAACACCTACTAATTGTATCTTTTGGGTGATTTTGCCTATATCTAGGTATTTATAGTTTATACTTCCTTCTCCTTCTTTTCTTAAAGAGTTTCTAACATTTTCAGCAAATAAAGGAAGTAACCTAGATATATACTTTTCTTTGCAAAAATCTTGATTAGGATCAGGAAAAGTGTATAATTTCGATAAGAATGTATCTTTATACCACCTAAAATCTAACATAGTCTTACATCTCAGGTTTATTAGTTGTTCTCTATTTTTTTCATAAATATCTTGATAATTTCTAGCAAAATGATAGACTATATTGTAAACGAGGTAATTGATCTTTTGCCACACCTTTTATTGCATTTGATGATTTGCCCTATGATGTCTTATTGACATATGGGTCCAAAGCCCATATGTCAATGAGACAAATGGGGCAAATCATCAAATTCTATGTTTATGTATGGGGCAAATGCTCCAATCTCCCATTGTAAACTAGAGTAGTCAGGGCATCCGAAATGTTACCGATAGGATTTCCATGCACATCCACCCGGACTATAGGACTTCCATTTTCGTCTATCTTGACTGCATCAATAATTGCTTGCTTCTAATTAGTATCCATGTAGAGATCCCACAACCTCTTAACTGACTAGAGAATCCAACAATAATCATTGATGCGGCTTCTCTTTCTGGGTTACCACTAGCTATGCAAGCATTAGCATACATGATCATTTGATGATAAAGGGTAAATATTTGATATTCTGTGTATTCATCTATATTCAATTCTACAATTTCTTTGCCATTAAAAAAATGCCATATTGCTAATCTAAAGCCTCTCTTCAAATTGTAGATCCGCATAAGTTGGTCTAGGATAATAATTTCTTGTCCTAGCAGTATAAGTAGCAGGTTTAAAAATCTTACAATCATGTCATTATTTTATCCATCAGAGATTTGATTGATATTTTTGTTTACCTTTAAGTTATTTAATTTGTTGGCTAACTCACTAACCAATTCTTTAGATACATATGATCCTATTGCCTTTTGTTTCCCAAGTTTTATATTAGGACTTATTATTTGTGGGGTAAACAAAGGAGTAACAGACTGAGTACTAGATGCTTCAGATTGAGAATTAAATGCATAGTTTTACATCAGTCTTGTCCGACTTGGAGCCTTCCAAAAGGATGCTCTCGATGTGGTCCATTTGCTATCCAAGAGTTTGTAAAGATATGTTTGCAAAGTTTTGTTGTTCCACTAGGTGTCCTACATGTTCCACTTTTACAGGATCACCATAAGTACTTTTAGAAATATTATTTAATGGGGATGCTTTGGAGCTTTCTCATTGGGCATTATTTGGTAGTTGGTTACATTCGAAGGGAGGATGGACAGATTCTTCAATCTTTCCACCAGAGGTCTTCCATTCTTTTGAAACCTTTTTGATGACATTTAAGTCATCAGGCTTTATATGATTTTGATCTAATTTTAGATTTTCTAGTTCAGACTTTAGTTTATCTAGATCAGACCTTAATTTATCTAGATCAAAGTTTGGTTTAGTTTTGGTTTTTGATTTACCCGTTGGTTTGAAGAATTCTTCTAAGTGTGTGATCTACCTATTTTCATACCAATTAAAGAAGTAAATGTGCCTTTTTTGTTCTTTCATTTCTTTATACCAAACTTCTCTTATTCTTTGTATAAAAGGGTTGTCTACATTTTTGTAGTATCTTTCAAGCTTAACTTTATTTTCAGGAAGATCAAGATTTCTCTTAAGGAGTTCCTTATCAATTTCAAACTCATGATCTTCTTATTCTTCCTCTATAAGATTGATCTAAAAAATCTGAGATTGAGGGCTCATGCTGATTATCCTCATAGGTTGCACAGACAATATTATTTGTCTTTAACTGTGATCTATTATCAATACTGACATAATGTCTTGACTAAAGGAAGACTATTATTTTTGAAGAGAATGTTATCTCAACATCTCCACCTGGTGTCTCAGTTAAAGACTACTTCATTTTGTTATGGCTTTTGGTTCTACTGCTTGGAGGAGAGTCCACTTCTCAGGAAGTGTTATCTCATCCCACTTAAAGGTTTGGGAGTGATAATATGATTTCTAGGGTTGGTTTGGAGGAGAGTGGTTAGACATTTTGGTATAATTTGTTTTGCACATGGGGCTAATATGGCCATGGCTTTGTAATAAATTCTATATATCACTAAAATGTTTTCACTTCCAGGTTCAAGATCAAAGCCAAATGTTTGTAAGCTTAAGGTCAAAACCTTATGGATATTTAAATCTGAAAGAGATACAGAAAAATCTTGCAAAGTGTTAAAGAACACTAGACCATTACTATGACTAGCTTCAACCATTCCTAGCAAAGAGTCCTTAAATCTTTTATTTCTGCAATCTCTTAAACAAGCCAACTCAGAAATATTTAAAGCTTTTCGAGATACAGATTGAATATCAACTTGAACCAAACCAAAATGTAAATAATGATATTGAGGTTTTGCTTTTATATGATTGACTTCTTTTTCAGAAGGAAGATCCAATGTTTCATGAAAGGAGTTAATATGAAGAGTTTTTCTATAGTTTTAATATAATAATCAGAATGTAGGGGAAATGTGCCTATATATATATATATCCTTAATATTTACTTTAAGTACTTTCCAGTTTGCAATACTTTTCTCTATATTCTGAAAACAAACAGACGAAGCATTCTTAACGACATTGTTTTGATGGACCTATCGATACTACAAGAGGCTTCCAGATAGTCAGGTACACCAATAGACATGACTAACCAAGACATATTATACGAAGATAAAGGAGGTTGGATAGGTAGTTTTCCAATCAATGACAGGGAAAATCCCACTATAAAGATCAACCTTTCGGGTAGGTGGTTTCCAAACAACGGTAGGGTGAACTCTTGATTACAATCAACCTATACCCCTAACAGGCTTACCCAGTCAATGATTTACGCCATTTACTGCGCTCCTCGACGACTTACTAGGAAACACAACTTCGGGCTTACCTACTAGAGGCTTCGGGATTTACGCGTCTCGGCCAACTACCGCACCTCGGGGACTCCACGACTATGGCCTACTCTGCACCCCCGCACCCCCACACACACACACATATATATATATATATATTAATGTATGTATGTATGTATGTATGTATGTATGTATGTATGCATGCATGCATGCATGCAATATGTATATGTATATGTATATGTATATGTATATGTATATGTATATGTATATGTATATGTATATGTATATGTATATGTATATGTATATGTATATGTATATGTATATGTATATGTATATGTATATGTATATGTATGTATGTATGTATGTATATATATACATACATACATATACGAGCGTGCTAACAAGCGCGCACGCTACATGCGGGCCGTAGGGCGCGTGTGCAACAGCGGTTCATGCATAACTGTGGGACCAGCAGTAAATTTTTGTAGCATTGCAATGTGAAAGGTACCGTCCGCGCACGCTACGTGCGGGTCGCAAGGCGTGCGTGCAGCAGCGGTTCATGCATAACTGTGGGACCAGCAATAAATTTTCATAGCATTGCAATGTGAAAGGTACCTTCCAGATTTTCGTGCCCATAATTTCGGGATTCCGTATCGTGGGTTGATTGAGGCGCGTTTCTTTTGGTTAGAACTACTGATTACGTATCATCATAGTAACTTTCGTAGGACCAGTGAATATGCATCTTATTGTCGTTATCATAACTTGTACAGGACGATTGAGATGTATATGATAAATTTGTGAGTAACTTCATGAATTATAGAAAATAACTTATCATGTTTATGATAGTAATTTTAATGGATGATAACTTCATTACTTATGGATGATAACTTCATGAGTAACCGAAAGTAACTTTGACCACAACTGCTCGACCACGGCTGCTACTTGACTCACGAGTACATCTGATACTGTAGCTTACAACTACCAACCGACTACTGTAGCTCCGACTACCGACCGGTTACTGCAGCTTCCGATTGTCGATCGATTACTGTACTCGAGCACACTAGTACTCGACACACTATGCGGATGATGATAACTTCATTACTTATAGATGATAACTTTATGATTAATCGAAAGTAAATTTGACCACGGCTGCTCGAGCATGGCACTTGGACCATGGCTGCTCGACCACGGCACTTTGACCATGGCTGCTAGACCACGACTGCTACTCAACTCACGAGTACATCTACTATTGTGGCTTACATCTACCGACCGGCTACTGTAGCCCTGGCTACTAATCAGTTACTGTAGCTTACGACTACCAACCATTTAATGTACTTGAACACACTAGTATTCGACACACTATGCGGATGATAACTTACTATATAGATGATAATTTCATTACTTATAGATGATAACTTCATGATTAACTGAAAGTAACTTTGACCACGGCTGCTCAACCACAGCACTTTGACCATGGCTACTACTGTAGCTTACAACTACCGAGTGGGTATTGTAGCTCACGCATGCTGACCGGTTACTGTAGCTACGATTGCTGGCCGGTTACTGTAGCTTATGACTATCAAATGATTACTATACTCGAACACACTAGTACTCGACACACTGAGCGGATAATAACTTCATTACTTATAGATGATAACTTTATTATTTATAGATGATAACTTCATGATTAACTGAAAGTAACTTTGACCACAGCTGCTCGACCATGGCACTTCGACCACAGCTCGAGAGTGATCTCCGAAGGATTCTGGCTATCCTCAATTGTGATTTTGCTTGCCTTGACAGTGCCTTCCCTGTCGTCTTCATTTGATCGCCTTCCTCGTTATCTTCATTTGATCTCCTAAATTGGAATTTGACGGTGATAATGGGGATTAGGTATAAAACGTAGGAACAACATCGTAATGACGAATTGGCTGCACTACAGCTAGAATATAAGGAACATCTAACCAAATTGCTAACCCTAGGTACAGCCGGGTGAAGTCGACGGCGACGACTGAAGGCGCTCAGTCGAAGCGGCGAGCGGCAGCGCTCAATCGGCGGTGACGAGCGAAGATACCGGATTAGGATGTCCTGCTGACGACGAGGCGACAACGTCGTCAGATTAGGGAGGCGTGGAAGCGAGAGAGATGGAGAGATGGAGAGAGATCAAATCAGGAGATGACGAAGAGAGAGATTCCGGGTGGGCTTAAAACCCGTTCGGTTTCCACACACCACTAAATCCCGGAAAAAGTGGCACATGGGACCGCTTGGGACCCGGGGGCGCGGGGTTAACGTACATGATAACTGTAAGTAACTTCATGTATTGCAGATAATAATTGTTTGTGCATGATATAGTAACTTTGCCAATGTACAAAACTTCATGAATTACACAACCGATAGACCAAAAGTAACTTTTTCATATTAAGAAAACACGACTGCTAAACAGTGTGTGGGGTCGATTGAAAGGGGGTGGCACGATTGGCTGATTGGGTCGTCGCGTCGCGTCGCTAGAGGGGTCGCATGCTTATTCTACGCGTAGCCACTGAATAGTATATATATATATATGTATATATATATATATATGCAAACTGTGAACTGATATGATTAACAAGTCATTTACCCACTGATAATTGATATATTTAACCAGCCATTTACCTACCGGTAACTGCCCATCGTCAATACTCAATAAAGTCTCAAATTCAAACATTTGAATCTCATTCAAATGAAGAGAGAAATGCATGCTTCAACAAAAATAAGGTGGACTCAATTTACCAAGTGGCATGCCACGTCACGATCTAAACGTTTGAATCACATTCAAACAGGGAGAGATATACACGATTCAGCAAAAAATAAAGTGGACACATCACAAGTCACGCGATTTTTTACGCGAAAATACGTGAATACACGCCTATGTATATTTAGCCAAAGCCCTCTCATGCTATATATCTCAAGTTTTTAGGAAATGACAAGAATTCCATCTTATAAATTAATCCTATCCACCTTACCTTAGTAATATAGTATTAAACCATGCATATCTTAGAAATGTAGGAAATAGGCTTTACACTGGTATGAGCCTTTTTATAACCATATACACCTCTGTATCGATCACTGACTCACTGTCTACGACTACGAAGTTTCAGGGAATCATCCGTGTAAAAATCGTTTTCTCATTCATATGAGAGGCCAACGCGCGGGGAGGGTGTCGAGTCGAAGGTTTTCTTCTTCTTTGGGCAGGTTGCGCCGTAGTGCGCTGTAGGAAGGAGGAGGGTTGGCATGAGGATGTCGGGGGTAAGGTTTTTATTTCTTTGGGCCAGACTGCGCAGATTGGGCCTGACATGAAGGAAACAATGCAAAACTTAAACAGTCAATCTATACCTTTGAACGCTTATCCAAAGTCTAGAAATAATTGAGATGATGTGGCTTCACCAGAGGGCAGGGAATTCAGCTAGTGGGGACCAATTGTATACCTACGTAGGATGTATTATACAGTGGCTCGTGCGGCTCCTGGTTTCCCATGCCGAGGCAGTCATGCATTGATTCTTCAGTTGTGGTGTAGTCTGTGGATATGTTCTAGAATGTTGAGGATAAATGTAAAAAAGGAAAATTTTGTTGTTACCATTAGTTGAAGCTAGCCCACTTCTCGCTTTCGCCACTAAATTTTGCAGCCTCCAAGTTTTGCCATTATGTCCATTTTCCGTAAGTTTGCTTAGTTAGGGCAGCACGACAAGACCAAATTGACCCCCTCGGTTTCCCTATCACCTTCCCCATCTTCTTCCCCATTTCACTCACCCGTGCCTTCTGCACTGATACTGTCCCCCGCCACCAAAATCAAGCTTCCCCTCGACCCTGCCGTGTGTCCTCCAGAAACCCCGTCGCTCCGGCACTCTCCCCAACTCTGTTGCCTCGCCATTCGATCCGTCCTACCGAAAGCTTCTGCTTAGAGAAGCATGGGTATTAGAAGTAATCTTGTTTAGAAGTTATATACGAGTTCGTGTCAAAGTCGAACTCGAATATAAATCGTAGTCGAACCCGAGTTAGAGTCATAGTCGTAGTCGTAGACCTTGTAGAGCAGGGTATAAAGGCAAAGCCATGTAACCGAGAAGAAGTGTGAGAAAAAAAGAGAAAAGAAATAAAGAGAAGAGGAGAAAGAGCGATTTGGATCTGGGAAACTATCGACTACCGAATATCGAGTTCGCTATGTGATCGCGGACGTGGTCGTAAACAACTTACGACCACGGCAAACGGAGGATCGCAAACGTAGTTGTAAACAGAGATACGACCACAGCGATCAGGCGAAAGACTCCGCAGGTGCTGAAGACGTGATCGTAAAACATTACAATCACGATCACACAGCAAGAAAGCGTGGTCGTAAAGTGCTACGACCACAGCCATGAACAAGTGAACGTAGTCGTAGGGTGTTACGACCATGGTAGAGAAGAAGTGAATGTGGTCGTAAAAGCGTTACGACCATAGTGGAGAGGTGAACGTGGTCGTAAGGGGTTAAGACCACAGCGAGAAGGCTTAGTCATAAACGACTACAACGAGAAGGCATAGTCGTAAACGACTACAGCGGATAGACGTAGTCGTAAAGCATTACGACCACCGTGATCGACAGAATCACTGCGTGGTCGTAGGGAACTACGTCTACGGTGATTGAACATGGTCAAAGAAAGGCCAGCGCAGCGGCGGTGAATGTGGTCGTAACTTCAGCTGAAGTTTACGACTACGTAGTCGGAGCACCAAGGAGTGATCGGAGGGGCTACAACGTGGTCGCAACGGCTGTCAGCGTGGTCGAAAAACCGGCAGAGCGGTCATAGCGCCACAGAAGGTGGTCGTAGCCTCTTGTACGTGGTCGTACGACTACAGAAGATGGTCGTAGCAGTCATAGAGTGGTAGTTAGATCCTAGGAGCAGTCGTAAAGATTGCAACAAGTGGTATCAGAGCCATGGGAGAGTCTTCGAAGTCCAAAGAGAGCGCCGTGTCGCTACAGTATCCTATTCTCACCCCAGATAACTATCCGGTCTGGGCCATGAAGATGAAGGCCAATATGCGTGCTTAGGGAGTCTGGGGCGCGGTTGATCGAAGGGGAAAGACAAGAAGATTGACAATCGATTGGATCAGACGGCATTGGCGGTGATTTACCAAGCTGTACCCGATTCAATAATGTGTCAATTGATTGGCAAAGAGACGGCGCGAGAGGCTTGGGCTGAACTTCAAACAATGCATGAAGGTGTAGACAGAGTAAAGGAAGTTCGATTCCAAACTCTACGGAGCGAATTTGAGGCAATGAAGATGGGAGAGAACCAAACGGTGGACGAGTTCTCTGGGAAATTCAATGAAGTCGTAAATGAGATCAAATCTCTTAGTGACAAACTAGAAGACGAGGTGACTGTGAAAAAATACTTGAGAATCTTGCCGGAGAGGTTCCTTCCGGTAGTGACTACACTCATGTATTCCCAAGATCTCGTGAAGATGAAGATAGAAGAAGTAACTGGATTGCTTAAGGTACATGAGCAGCTATTGAAGGGGTATCAAACTCGAAATGAACAAGTGTTGCTCGAAAAGGAGGACACCAGGAATTGGGGAAAACCAAACCATACAGACTCATCATCCTTTGGCCGAGGTTCACTCTCTGGTCGTGGACAAGGATGTGGGTATGGCCAGAGAGGAAGAGGGTTCCAGTCTGGAAGAGGTGGAAGAGGAGGCCGTGGAGAAAGAACTGGGCAAGGTGGCGGTGACAAGCTATAAGACAAGTCACACATCCAATATTTCGAGTGTGAAAAATTCAGATATTACACTGCCGAATGTCGAAGTCATATTCAGTGCCACAATTGCAAGAAGTTTGGTCACTATGCAGCAATCTGCAGGAGTAAGAAAAAAATTGAGGAGGCAAATCTTACTCACACCCATAAAGATAGAGAACCGACTTTACTACTGTCCCACTGTACAGAAGATGTGCCAACAATGGTAATGCTGAATGAAGAGAAGGTGTTTCCAAAACTAGCAGAGAAGGGACAGAAGATGCAGGAATAGCCAGCAATATGGTACTTAGAACAATGGGGCAAGCAATCACATGACAGGTACATACTCCATGTTTCATGAGCTAGATGAAAAAGTACTTGGTGTGGTGCAATTTGGAGATGGCTCAACTATCTAGATCAGAGGAAAGGGCACAATTTTGTTGGAGTGCAAGGATGGAGGACAAAAATAGCTGTTAGAAGTGTATTATATACCAAACCTTCGCAACAATATCATGAGTCTAGGACAGCTAGCCGAAGAGGGGTGCCAAATTGAACTGAAAAGCAATTATCTAAAAGTATTTGACAACATCTCACCCATTGGAGCTAGTGCATGTTGACTTATGTGGACCAATCACGCCACAAACGGACGCCGGAAACCAATTCTTCATGCTTATAGTCAATGACTATACCAGAGTTATGTGGGTGTATATGCTAAAAAGCAAGGATGAGGCAAAGAACAATTTTCAAAAGTTCATAGCACTAGCTGAAAATAAAGTTGATCACAATGTCAAGGCTGTTACATCAGATCGAGGGGAAGAATTTCTATCAAAGGAGTTTAACTCAGTTTGTGAGATGAAAGGTATAGCAAGATTCTTTACAGCTCCGTACCCACCTCAACAAAATGGAGTCATAGAAAGAAGAAATAGAACCGTGATAGCCACAGCACGGAGTTTACTAAAGAGCAAATTCCTGCCCAGGAGATATTGGGCAGAGGCAGTGAGGCACGCGGTTTATCTTCTTAACCATGCCACCACAAGAGCGCTTGATGGAGTTACTCCGTATGAACTCTAGACAGGGAGAAAACCGAATGTGATGCATCTAAAGGTATTCGGGTGTTTAGCACACGTAAAATCAAGCAAGTATTTGAATAAATTGGATGACAGGAGCAAGAAGATGATATATCTCGGCTCAGAACCAGGCAGCAAGTCGTATAGGCCATATGACCCGGTTGAGAAGAAGCTTCATGTGAGTAGAGATATTGTGTTTCAAGAGGACAAACATTAGGAGTGGGAAGAACATCAAGACATGAAAAGAGATGCAGAATTGGGTTACGTTTGATGTGGAAACAGCAGGTGCCAACAATACAGACTGGGAAGATGCAGATCCGGGTTCACCTCAGAGCACGAGTTCATCGGGTGCTGGAGCAATCGTAGGAGAAGCTCATGAGGCATCACCTGAACAAATACGAGAACACAACTGAGGAAGGATCACCTGACAGAGCACCGAAGATGAGAGGTATTAGTGAGATATATGCACAAACCAAACCTGTGCAGGCTGATGAGATGTTGCTTTATGCCTCAGCCGAAGAACCTGAGAGTTATGAAGAAGCTAAGGAGCCAGAGCATGGAGGACTTCATCAACGGGCAGCATGAGGCAAGCTTGAAGTCATAACGAGCAGTGGCTCTGGAAGAGCATGCAGTAGGCATGCAGTGGTCGTAACAGGCGGTGCAGGAGGTGCGCACAGGCATGCAGTCGACTTCGGATGAATGCTTGCAAGCAGAGAGGAGTGAACGATTGACACGAGTGGTCGCACCGTCGGCTCAGGTGGTCGGCACCGACCACATGCAGCAGGCATGGTCGTGACGAGCAGAGGCTCGGGAAGAGCTCTCACGCAGACAACAGAAGGAAGTCGGCGATGGATCCTGAGATGGCAGGAGGAAGCACAACATGGAGGATAGTAGTCGAAAGCAATAGCACACGACAGTGAGAGGAGGTGTTTATGGAGGAAGCAGGAGCAGGTGCTCCAGCCCAGGCAGATATGCAAGGAAAAAGCAGCAGCAAGAGAGAAGGTCGACGTGATCAAGGATGGAGAAATGAGGTGAGGAGGAAGATTGGAATGATTGAAGTCACTCAATAAGATTAGGGAGAGAATGTTGGCAGTAATCTTGTTTAGAAATCATATACGAGTTCGTGTCAAAGTGGAACTCGAGTACGAATCGTAGTCCAACCCGAGTTGGAGTCATAGTCGTAGTCATAGACCTTGTAGAGCATGGTATAAAGGAAAAGCCATGTAACTGAGAAGAAGTGTGAGAAAAAGAAGAGAAAAGAAATAAAGAGAAGAGGAGAAAGAGCGATTTGGCTCTAGGAAACTATCGACTACCGAATATCGAGTTCGCTGTGTGATCGCAGACATGGTCGTAAACAACTTACGACCACTGCAAACGAAGGATCGCAGACGTAGTCGTAAACAGAGATACGACCACAACGATCGGGTGGAAGAGTCCGCAGGTGCTAAAGACGTGATCGTATATGATGACGACCACATAGCAGGAAGGCGTGGTCGTAAAGTGCTACAACCACAGCCATGAAGAAGTGAACGTGGTCGTAGGGTGTTACGACCACGGCAGAGAAGAAGTGAACATGGTCATAAAAGGGTTATGACCACAATGAAAAGGTGAACATGGTCGTAAGAGGTTACAACCACAGCGAGAAGGCGTAGTCGTAAACGACCACAGCGAGAAGGCGTAGTCATAAACGACTACAACGGAGAGACATGGTCGTAAAGCATTACGACTACAGTGATCGGCAGAATCACTGTCTGGTCGTAGGGGGCTACGATTACGGTGATTGAACGTGGTCGAAGGAAGGCCAGCGCAGCGATGGTGAACATGGTCGTAACTTCGGCTGAAGTTTACGACTACGTAGTCGGAGCAGCAAGGAGTGATCGGAGGGGCTACAATATGGTCGTAACGGCTGTCAGCGTGGTCAAAAACCGGTAGAGCAGTCGTAGCGTCACAGAAGGTGGTCGTAGCCTCTTGTACGTGGTCGTATAACTAGAAGATGGTCGTAGCGGTCACAGAGTGGTCGTAAAATCCTGGGAGCAGTCGCAAAAATTGCAACAGTGGGTGGCATAGGCGGTGGACATGGCAATCGCGTCCGCTGAGTTTGGGTGGCCCTTAATCTCCAGAGGGAGCGCGTTTGTAGGGGCTTGATGCGCAGAAGGCAACATCGCCTCCGGCAAGGCTGTTGTGCGCATCCTCCACGATGCATGGCGTCTTCTCCTCTGCCCAAGTGCTGCCTCAATTTGTGTAATTTTGCTCCAAGTTGAATTGATATCCAATCTGTGTAATTTTGGGGAGCACCGGATTTGGGGAAGAATTTGGGAAGGAGGATTTGGGGAAAGAACTCAGGCCATGGAACATTGTTGCTGCTCATGCTCCTGTTGCAGAAGGGCGAGAGTGAGTAGAAGGACGGCGGCATGAGCAGTAGGCAATTGGGCGCGCTGACTTATCTGCGAGTGGCGCGTCAGTGGGTACAACGCAGCTGCCGGCGGCGAGCCTCGGTGGCCAACAAGCCACCAGAGAGTGGGAGTCAGTGGGAGGGAAGAACAAACTGACATGTCTAGGCTGGTCAAGGTTCAGACCGGACGGTGTGTGGCTAAAACAAGAAGTGCACTGACGGATAAATGCCAAAAAGTGAGAAGTGGGTTTCAATTAGTGGCAAAAACAAAATTTTTCCATACAAAAAGCATAAAAGGAAATGGAAACCACAATTTTTTTCCTAGAGTCATGGAAACCACAACTTTGTTACTATTCTGAAGTCGAGGGCAAAGAAAATGATAAGAGTGCCACATAACCGTATTTATTTCCTATCGTCTGATATGCATCCAACGTTGCTTCTTTAGAATGTAGAGTATAGCCTCCCACAAACTTCTAGAAAATTATCCTGTAGAGTTTAGAGTTTAAGCTTTGCCACAAGTATAGTGTGCTGCCGCTTGCCGGGATCAAGAGCTCACCGCGCCTTATTTTTGGGATGCACTGTTCATATAAACAGTGTCCTCTGATACTATTTATATGAATAATGCTATCTAAGTACACGCATACGTGGGTCTCTGTCTTGTCTGTACATGCGCGTTGGATGCACCCACATAAATGTGTGAGTATGTGTGGTGCTGTATGTACGTGTGAGTGCGTTCGTACTATACCCACTTCAAAAAAAAGTATGTTGAGAGTGCTGCTGTAGAGTTTAGAGTTTAGGCTCTACCACAAAGTTCTAGAGAAAAAATTTGATTATAAAGTAGTGGTGTTATATCCTTGAGAAGCATACCAAAATGGAGAGAGAAAACCATCTTTCAAAACCAGGTTTTCTCACTCACATAGGCATAGTTACACACACATTACTCATCTATTTTTTTTACTATGGAATCACCTCCTAATTTTTCTTTTTAACCATGAACAATCTTTAGACCTCTTCGTATTTTTTTCAATTTGGTACATAACGGATCTTTTAGGTAAGATTTACCTTAAATTGTATTTCATCCTTCATATTTTAAAGACTAAAAATTTACCAAATATCTGTATTGCAAATCCCATTGTTACAGGAGATTTATTCTATAAACAAACTGTTTTCATCAAGGTTATTGTTTACTTTTTTGAATGTAAAACTTATACACATATCAACAACACATATATGATGGAATTATGGAACATATATTTAGATGGAGAAACAATACAATAAATCAAATACAAATTGTGGAACCTGTTTTTAGATAGAGAAACAATAAAAAAATCAAATCTTACTAATTGTTGAGTATCAACAGAATCTCAGTAAAGAATAATAGATGTTTGCTCTTCTCCTCAATTTCTACAATTACACTACTATTGTTTGAGCCCAGAAGAATCAAATTGAACAATAAAAAATATTTTTGGAAATTTGATTTATCAGACGCTTTACATCAGTTCATATGAAATGTTATGATATTTAGATGGAAATGTTGAAGTAAAATTTTCTTATAAATTTGTTTTACTATAAATTCTCATCTTGTTATTTTAGCATTTCAATTGACTTCTAATATCTAATGTTACACTATATTTATATTCAGTTGAAATATTGCAACAAATGCACGAAATCATGATACATCTTTAAAAATACATATCTCCTTATAATGTTTCCAAAAATAATGATAAGGACAAAAAAAATAGCCATATCCTCTCATTCCCACTACTGGAAAAGAAAGAAAATTAATATCAACAAATACCGTGCAATCTGCAAGGTACTAACAGCAAGAAATTACAAGCACTCCATTCGATGTCAACAATTGCAATGTAATACTAGCAATGGATCGCTAGTAGGGAAAATTATATCATCAAAATTTCACCGATAACCGATGTTTACTGGTCTTATCGATGGGGACCGATAAAATTTTATATCGGGCAAAAAACTTTGGATACAACAAAATTCATCTAAAAATTCAAAAAGAATTCAAAAATCAAAATTTTCAGCCTAAAAAATCCAAAATTTCCGGTAACCGACGGTTATCAGTCGTATCACTGCCCTCCGATAAAATTTTTGCTTTGATATAATTTTCCCTGATCACAAGCACTTTATTTCATCATTTGATGGCGACGAGGTCATGCTTTTCCAACTCTGTGCGATGTCATTGGCAACTTTCATGGCATCTATAGATGAGCCGAGGAGACCCTTCCTTGCAAATCCAACAGCATATAGCCCATGCTTCCCCTTCCAACCATTCGAAGATGGATTTCTGGGGAAGCCGTCTTCCTCTGAGAAAAACTCTTTCTCCTATATATTCATAAGACAAATATGTATGAACTCTTTTAATGTAGGTATAAATAGTGCAAACTAATCTAAGAAAAAATAAATGGTATATGTTTAAGTCAAATATATGTATATACCTTTAGCCACAAAGGTACATTGCTTCGGTAACCAGTGGCAAGTATGATAGCGTCAAAGTCCATTGACCTACCGTCGATGAACTCTGCACCATATTCCAGGAGGTGTTTCATTGCTGGGAGCACCTGCATGCAAATCCAACAAATGATATGGCATACATACACATTAATTAATGGCATATTTATATAGTATAGTATACCAAGATATGTATTAGCCAAACATATGTAACATTTAATCAATATTTGTACCTTGATGTCACCGGACCTAATCTTGTCCAAGGTGCCGACGTCGAGCACCGGGGTCTTGCCATTGATGGCCTTGAGCTGGAGTGGGCCGATGGCCGGACGAGTGATGCCTAGGCTGGCTGTATCGCCGATCACAAGACGACAAAGCAACAGCAAAATGTGGTCAACGGCTTGGATTGGTAGCCAGCGGAGGAGCCACATTGACAAACCAAAAGTGGAAAGCCCCATCATCTCTCTGGGCATGACATGCACCTGCATGTGTGCGTGACCAAAAAAGTTAAAACAAAAGATTAGGAATTATATAGTTAATTGCTCTTTTAAATGATTAGTGTTAATTAGTTTTATAAAAAGGAAATCAATTTGATATCTTATGTCTTCAATACGACATTTCTAAATAAATAATATGGTATCAAAAACTTTGAGGTGATCCGATACAACAAATACCACTGTAATTTTATAAACCGTAGCATGCCTAATACCATAATATTTTTGGAGTTTTAAAAATCTACTCTCCACTTCTTTTTTTATAAACCGAGACACACCTTGTGTCTTACGTTGCGTTCTCTCGTTATGCTGCGCTTCGCAACGTCATTTCTAGTCACGTTTTTACATCGCAGCGCCAGCTAATTTCTTTTTGGCTACGTTAATCTCCAGGTATCTATGAATCTTAGTTAACTAGATCAGGATGCTACTATGTACTGGTCCACTTAAAATCTGTACTACAATAAAATTGTACGCCCGAAGATCAAGTAGCCACATATCATTATATATGTATATGACTTCCATAAAATTTTCGTAATAACAACCTGTTAGCCTAATTAAGAGATCTATCTTTAAAACAAAATATTGTATTAATGCTGCAGCTACCAAACACACCATGGTTTTTGCTAAACCTGTTAAAAAAACTATATTCACAACCTGTAGGATATCATTCCGGGTTCCTTAAAAACTGTGGTTTTCAGATAATGTTCTTGTTTATATATACAGCAGACAATTAAAATATAATCTTAGAAAAACTTATTTGACTACAAGGATATAATGAAAAGCAAAACGAACGGCTAGATGATGGGTTAAAAAAAATACGTGATTCATGGCCATGCATGTTGTAGATCCAATCTAGCCAAATAACCATGCACCGTGCATGAGAGAGAATGGCGGTACGTGTTACGTGTTCACCTTGTCACGCACAACCATATACGGCCGCGCGTTATGGTTGGCGAGGTCAAGGGCCACCTCCATGCCGGAGTTACCGCTGCCGATGACGAGCACCTTTTTACCGACGTAGTTGTTGCCGTTGCGGTAAGCGCTCGTGTGAAACACGTCGCCGTGGAACTTGCGGATGCCCTCAATCTCGGGCATGAACGGCTCAGCATTCTCCCCGGTCGCCACCACCAGCCACTGGGACCGGTACGTCACCCCCGGCAACCCGTCCTTCCTGCAGGTCTGCACCACCCAAAACTGGCCGTCGTGCTCGGCGCTCACCACGGTGGTGCCGAACACCGGATGGATGCCGAATTTCTTGCTGTAGCTCGCGATGTAGTGGAGGAACTGATCCTTGTTGGGGTACGTCGGGTAGCTCCGCGGGAACGGCATGAACGGGAGCTCGCAGAACTGCTTGGGCAGGTGCAGCTTCAGGCGGTCGTACGTCCAGTTCTGCCACAGCGGCACCAGGCAGTTGGACCGCTCCAGCATCGTGTACGTGATGTTCAACATCTTCAAGCACGCCGCCACCGCCAGCCCCGACGGCCCGCCGCCGACGATCAGCGGGCCCTCCACCATGACGCATCGCTCACCGTCAGCGCCAGCGCCAGCGCGGGCGAGTGACGGGTCCTGCGCCTTCTTCCCCTCGCACTCGCCGAAGCAATCCATATGGCTCTGTGTAGTCTTGGTCGAAGTGGTGTGGAAGATGAGACGAAGAGGAACGACATGCATCTTATAACGGCATCGGGCTGAGAGAACACGTACGTACGTGGTGCGCGCGTACATGTTATCCAAGAACATGCATGCATGCCACCTAAATTTAGAGTGCCTAACAGAACGGGAGTGAGGAAGACGAACGCCTAACAAAACGGGGCAGAGGAAGACCACGGAAGTATCCCAGTATCTGATCCAGGTAGTTTGGGTCTCGAGGGAGACCAGCCTGATCCAACTTATCCTCGCACACAGTAGTTTCGCATGCATGCGTACGTGTCATCCCTGCCGCGTGTGCATGTATCCGCTGTTGCCGTCCCCATCAGAGATAACTTTCAAGGGGATATTCCGCACGCGGGGCTGTCTTTGTCAACGCCCTATCCTCATGAGATCACGATCGAATGGTCATGGGACAGTCCGCAGATCCCTTTATTTCTCCGCTTCTCGTACGTAGCAGTTATGAACGGACGCATGCAGCCATGCACTGCACTGCTTGCGTAGGGAATATTCTATTCTGAGTGCAGCGCAATTTGTTAGGGAGTTAGATCCGATATCAAAACTACATGACTTACTCAAACATATCGTATGTGCACAATTGTTGGTATTTTGTACCTAGTGAATGATATAATATATGCATGTATATATGCGCGCATGTATTTCATCTTTGTGCATATGCCATTACGTACGTGCATGTTTGAACTTCCTTACTACGACATTTTAGAATAATGACTTTTACCTACAATTTCCTGTCAATGCTTCAATATATATTGCCTACAAAAAAAAAGTGTTAACGGACGTACAGCACGTTATGGGAGCAGGTGTTCACTACTTCACTTCTCTTTCTTTAGAAAGAAAGGTCGTTGACCTAGCCTATACAACATTTCCTGGGACTATTTGCAAACAATCTAATTGAAATGTCGATCATATCCTATATTGTTAGACAACTTCCTATATGCACGCATAGGGCCGGTGTGGGTACCCTCGACTATTTAGCCGGTAGATCCACCAGGTGGCCGGAATATACAACATTTCCTGGGACTATTTGCAAATTTTCTCAAATATGCTTAGCTTGTTGCGAACAATTCAATTGAAACATCGATCAGGTCCTATATTGTTAGACGACTGCTTCCTGTATGCACGCATCGGGTGTGGGTACCCTCGAGTATTTAGCCCGTAAATCCACCAGGTAGATTTCAGTATCTATACCGGATTTGATATCTATTGCACGTGACGTGCATCGTTAAGGAATAAACACACACTACTATAGAAAGCATCATCACAGACAGTTCAAATCCATCATTACAAACAGTTTTTGAACCGTTTAAATTTATATGTCAGTGATAATATGTGATTATCACAGACGGCTCTTAAACTGTTTGTGATAATTACAACACAGACGGTTTTCAAAACAAACGTCTGTGATATGTCCACTATCACCAACGGTTTTTGGTATTATCCGTCTGTGATATCTTACATACCACAGATAGTTATATATCATAGACGGCTAATACTAATAATTGTCTGTGATATGTAAGATATCACAGACAGGTACTACCAAAAACCGTCTGTGATAGCGGAATATCATAAACGGTTGTTTTGAAAACCATTTGTGATATGTAGATATCACAGACGGTTTGGTGTTACAAACCGTCTGTGATAGCTATTTGAAAAACTACATTATTTTCGGTCTTTCGGCTAGCCTTAGAAAATACTAGCATGCCCTCTGAAAACAAGCAATCAGTTCACATATATATAACACAGGACAATCATTACACAGATATCACAAATGAATTAAATAACGCAAGCAAATCACATATATAGCACATGACAATCGTTACAGCAGATCTCACAAATGAATTAAACAGCCGAATTAAGTACAATTAATTAACTATTTGATTAAGCACAACTGAGTGAATTACAATTGAATCAAATGTTTGAACTAATTATCATCTCCGCTAGGGTTGAACTCTCTGATCGGTTGAATGACCTTTGCCATCAAGAATTTGGAGAGCTGTCCTCGAACTTCGGCGAGGTTGCCAAGATCGTATGCACTTGAGTCGAATTCTACGCCCTGTATCTAGGAGTGTTAAAGTCATTAGCATATATATACATATATAGAAATTGATAATCACGAAATAAATATTGGCAGGTTGATAAACCTCTGGATTTTTCATCTTAGCGCCTATGATTTCCTGCATATTTCTACAAACGTAGAATCCACATCGTTGACCTGTAGCTGCTGGTGGCACTGCAAAAATAGAATTACATATATATGTATGGTCAGTTCTAGAGGCATTATTGTGAAGTGTGATATAGGATTGTTGTGTTATAGCGGGTACCGAAAATCATATCATGTGTCGCAATGTGGCACAAAATTCCCTGTATCTCCCTCCCTAGGTAACATAATCGCTGAATGACCTACATGATTTCAAAAAGTTAGCATCGGCCATTGCAAAAGAAGGAAGGAGTACAATAGCCTATCAATTGTTTGTTACACAAGGGTAAAGTGGTGGTTGCCACTAAATAAGGAATCAAAGTATATTACCTTGCTCCACTTTGATAAAATCACGATCAGAATCCAGTGAGCCCTAGTTATGTACGTCACCATAGTGATTAATCCTAAGTTCATGTTGCATATAAAGTACAAACAAAACTAGTATGGCAACTAGTGAAGCAATTACCTCTAGTTGAAGGATACCATGATGTAGTCTTTGTCACTCTGAGCAAGCAATCCCTTCATTATGTAATTTGGATGAAGGATGCATGTCATTGATACATTGCTCAGAGACCAAGTGTGGGTCGAGTAAACCAACAAGTTGTCATCGTCACCGGACTTGTTGGATCATGGATCTATACATAAGCATTGAGTTATGACATTTATTGGTATTATGTGAATGTATAACTTGACAAGAGCCGATACTATGGGCTTCTAAAGCAGAGCTTAAGGTGGACCCACAGAAGCCGATGTGATGGGCTTCTAAAGCGGAGCTTGAGGTGGAATTGTAGAGGGTTCTGTTTGACAGGGACGGTCGTGTGGAGATCGCGGCACGGAAGGGTCCAGGGCGATGTCCCTCATGGACCACTGGATGAATGTATGGACGGCAACCTCTAGTGTCATAATCTCTTTGTTTAGGGGCTTCTCAAGAGGGGCGACCCTGAAAACGTCATCAATCATGTCCACCTGAACCTTCACGAAATCGGTCTCTAGCTGGGCACTATGCAGCAGCGTCCCTAACAGGCATGGATATCAATCCCCCGCCCAGCGTTAATGGGATGGAGCCAACAAGCCTGACTTTGAGGATGCACGGTGTGCGCTCCGACATATTGATACACGATGAGGTAAAGAGTCCACCAGGTCTATCTATGTAGCATTCTAGAGAAGTACATTACCTCGATGTCGTCTATAGGTAAGTGGGCGTCGCTATGTCCAGAAATTGGCGTGGATGTGCAGCTACTCTGATGTTGAGGGCGACTAGGTACTACAATAATGGGGGTGGGCTATAAGTGGTTGCAAACATTTCTCGGTTCTTCCCTCAATAAATCTATCTCTTCTCAAAGTGAGGCAGTTATCTCTTAAAGTTTTGCATCAAAGTCCTGTTTCATACATTCCTCGCGCGGGCCTTGGTTCTCTTCCTACTCCTATGCGCCTCAGAGTTGTTTAGGAATCCGTGCCTTCAAGGTACATAAACCCCTAGGCCTCGCATGCGACCTAGGTGCGCCTTGTTTCCCATGGCCTATGATAGTATATCCCTCTCTCTGTCTGCTTCAAAGGAGTCTTGGGAAGATTCGGTAGTCAATGCTTGCTGCAAGAGGCAATCATGTTATTTTAGACACCATGAAGTTATGGAGCCATTAACAATTAGGTAGTTTAACATATTTTACGAGGCGTTAGGACACTTCCTTGCCTGTGGGGTTTTTGAAATAGAAGACACCCAAAGACATGGTTGATGACATCGCTCTTAACCAGTTTCAGGCGTGCTCATTGTGATCCCAGCAAATGGCGCGGAGGCCCCCAATCGGATTATGGCCTCATCCTGCATCCTCTTTTGCGGGATTTTACCCACATACCCAGCGGTGATGAGTCTATGGGGGTGAGTGTTTTGTGCCTAGAGAGACTTGTTCGCCGCACTTTGCTGTTGTGAGAGACCATGTGGAGGTCATCCCGTGTGTATGATGAGTAATTGACATCGGTTTAGGAAAGTCGAGTTTGAGTCGGTTGGTTCGGACCATGTCGTTGCGTGGTGCAACGGGCTCGGTCGGACTTGGTCGATTGCGGTCGGGAGTGCTTAGGACGTTTGTTTTTTTCTCGATCGGTCGATTTAGGTATTTCATGCGTGAGCACTTTTCATTGTGGTTAATGATGATTATGCTGTATCGAGCGGTGCTATGTGACGGTTTGCTTGTCTGTGTGGTTGCAGGACTTCAGAGCTAGGTCATGGTGAGGCGTGGGAGGACCGGGACTAGGCACAGGAGGTGTTGAGGTCCAGACGGTCGGAGACGTCGAAGATGATCGAGGCTGGTGAGGTGGTTGCAAGCCGAGAGACGAGGAACCGGAGCTGGAGCTGCCGGAGCTGGACACGACGGGCAACGGCGAATGGATCGGGACTAGACTCAGGGAGGAGTCGAGGTTCAGACGGTCGGATACCAGTTGCGGTCGTGTGCGATGGAACAGACCGGGACTAGACTCAGGAGGAGTCAGAGGTCCAATCGGTCGGAGTTAGGTGCGGTCATGCGTGAACGACAAGGAGCGCGGAAGCTTCCCGGAAGGTGCAGGAGGGGCGAATCGGTAAATTCGCAAGGCTGCACAAGCGGGAGACAGCTCCGTTAGGGTTTAGCCGGCGTAACGGGTTGGAGACCCGTTAGCCAAGGGCTATAAATAGGTGTTGGGGGCTGCATACCCCTTTGAGGATTTTTGTGCATTTGCTCTCCATTTTGTGTGTGTTCCTCCCAAGAAGCATGTGAGGCAGTGTGGTGTTCCTGGTGTTTGGTCTCTAAGTATGTGTCCTAGAATGAGAGACCTGGGATGAGTGAATTGTAGAACTCACCATGTAATCATTCATCTCTATGAATCATTTGAGAAACTTCTTGTTTGACATATTCTGCTTTCTTGCTCTTCTCTGTATTTGGTCTGTGTTTTGTCTCCTCAGTCCTTTTCCTTTTATCATCCTCTGTACTCTCTTTGAGTTCTTGATGATTTCTGATGAAGAGATCTTCTCTTTTCTATTTTCGTTTTCAGATGATGAGCTCTAGCTGTGTTTTAAAGTCCCTGACCAAAAGATGGTAGAATCTTATGTTATGCAGAAATCAGATTTCTAGTCTTCGGCAACATCTTCCTCTGTTCACTATTCTCGTAGGCAAAGGGTTCACGTTTGTGTTGTTTCGGTTATTTTCTCTGAAGTTCAAATTCCTTGTCTTGAGAAGCTCTGTCTTCAAAATCTCTTCGCTGTCTTTTCTTCTTCATTACGACAATTTCTTTGCAATCTGTTGTTAATGGTCAATCTTCTTTTCACAAGTTCTTTGATTGCATTTTCTCCTTCCAGAGGGCTCAAAGATATTTAGTTCTTGCTCCTATTGATCAATCCTGAAAAGAACAAATGTTCATATGTTAATTTCTCTGTTTTTCAGTGTGAAAAATATTTACTGCAGTCTTTAAGTTTTTCGGCCAGGAGGAGCTTTCGGCAGAAACCAGTTTTCCTATATCAAAAATTTTCAGTCTTCTATACTGCAGCGGTAATAATCTGCTTCGACCGAAACTCGTTCGATTTTTGCAGGGTTAGTAGCAGTCTGCAGTTCTTTTGTTTCGGCCAAAGAGGCAGCTAAATCCTTTTGTTTTCTTCTCCTTGGTTCTTGGTTCAGATTTCAGAAGGGCCAGTGACTTTCTCTTTTCTTTCTGCCGACTGATCTCTTTTTCTTTTCAGTCTCTGCTTTCTTTTTGGGTTTAGCTTCTCCTTTCAGCGTCTTTTCTGCTCTCCTCCTTCCCTTGTGTTGGCGGCAGCTGTAGTTCTGGCTGTATTATTCTCACTGTTGTCGGTCAGTTGCCAGGATGCCTGATTTGTTTAAAGTCCTTTTGTTGGCATGAGAAGAACAGTGTTCGGTTCTGCTTCTGCATTTCCTGTTCAGTTTCATGTTTTCAGTTCTCTTTGTGCGGCAGCAGCTTTGAGAGCAAAATCAACTGCCACTTCTCTTTTGCTTTGATTCCTTCGTGTTTTACCGTTCTACCGATATCTGCAGCTTTGATTTTCTACCGTCAGATTTACTTTGTTATCGCAGAAAAGAATTGACAGGCGAGGGTTTTATGGTCTGAGCTGTAGTATTGTGCAGTCTGTTTTGGTAGGAGTTTAGAACTCGTAGCACTATTCTGTCTTAGCCGATGTCCTTTGTTCCCAGTCAAATCTGTTCTTCACTGATCTGTGTTCGGCTCTTGGAAGTCAGTCAGTTTCTGGTTTGTAGCTTCATTTTCTGATTTCAAGTCTGCAGTATAGTGTTTACAAATAAGCATTGATGTTTGTTCGGCTGTGAGTTTCTATATGGGCAGCTTGTGATTTCTGTCTTCTGTCTCATACCTTTGGCTGCTAGACTGCATTTCTACCTAGTATGATTCATGTTTTCTTCTCTCAGTTAAACTCGGCTGCTAGACTGCAGTTCTACCGATTGTGTTATTGTTTCAGTCTGGCTATTGTTTTCGGCAATTAGCTTTGGCTTCTTTTCAAATGTCTGCCGATTAAACTTCTCGTGCCGGTTTCGAATCGATGATCGATCACCGCAATATTTGATCTCGTTGCATGCAGTTTTTGGCTCTCAGTGCAGGACTTTGCTTTTTACTTTTCTTGAGTATCTTTGGTCGATTGGTTGAATTCTTGAGGGGGATTTTTGAAGGCACCATTCACCCCCCTCTCTGTTGCCGTATCCGGTCCTACATGTTGAAATTCGGTTGTCGTCATCATCTACACAAAGGCCTCTCGTGTTTCTGGTGACACAAAATGGTACCTAATGAAGGGCGTGTGATCCTTGGTCACATACTGCATGGTAAGCATGCTCTTGAAGTTCTTCCACGCTTTTCCCATCGTGAGGAGCGTCTAGCATTGCACGAATCCCTGGACATTTGCTGGGATCTTGAACGACTCTATTATTTCCACCCACAGCTCATGTTTCTGATCCTTTGTCAAATGTTTCCATTTTGCTGTGGTGGTGGGACCAGTTGCCTTCCAATTATCCTGCAGGTAGTCCAGAATGTTACAGCTGCTTTCTTCGGTTGCAGAGGGACCCCATCCAGAGAGATGACCATGATGGTCATTCGACCCTCTGCCCTTGTCGATACTCCTCTGCCATGCTTAGTTACCCTGTTCTTCGGAGCATCGGACCCATTAGGTGACGTCGATGGTGACGACGATGACTGCAGACATCATCTCTCTTATAAGAAAAAACTAATTACAGTGAACTATGAGCGTAAACCAAATTCTATGAAGCAAATTACAAAGTCTAGTGTCTCAAGTTCTATGAAGTCGGTTATGGCCGCAATCTCTTCCTTCTCATCATGCTACGCGCTGGGCTTAGGTTGCTATCTTATACGTGGACACTCAAGGAATCAATTTATTATGAATTAACAGGACAACACCAAAAGACTGATTCTCAAATTAATAATATTTGTACTAATCATGGAAACTTGATCAACATATAATAAACAAGATCACAGGACTATGAAGACAGCAGGATCTTCTACAAATATGCTAAGAACAAGCTATATAGTAATGAATCTATTACAAACCACAGGACTTAAAGGAACCATTATAGCTGATAACACAGCTAGCAAATGATAGCAATAAGCACCACATCAAAGACCCTAAATCTAAACTAGTTTATCATCTCAATTTCAGTAATAGACAACTATCATCATTGAGCATTAAACCATGTCCACAAACATTTATAGCAAAGTCTAATGCATATCATTTGATGTAGTAGTAGCAGGTAGGGAGGAGAGAATGTCCAAACTCACCATGAAATCCTCCTAAAGGAAGTAGGGTTTGGGATCCATACCTTCAGGAGGAGAGACGGCGTTGAGAGGAGAGGTGGCATCGAGAGGGAGAGACAGCGGCATCCAGAGATGCAGCGTTGGGAGGGAGATGCGGTGTCAGGAGGAGAGGCAACATCAGGAAGGAGAGGCGGCGAGGAAGGAGAGGTGGCGTCGAGTGCGCGAGTGAGGAGTGAGAGCAAAACCTAGCAGGGGCGGTGGAGACGGAGGAGTGCGTGAGTGAGGAGTGAGAGCGCAAAACCTAGCAAAGCCTATTTATAGAGGAACTATCACAGACGATTCCATAATAGAACCGCACGTGATATGCTGCATATCACAGATGGTTAAATAATGGAACCGTCTGTGATATGCCATATATCATAGACAGTTCTATTATGTAACTGTCTATGATATGCAACATATCACAGATGGTTCTATTATATAACCGTCTATGATAGTAATATCACAGACGGTTCTCTTATGGAACCGTTTGTGATACATATCATGTGATAGTTCCTTCGCTGTCTACAACAAATCATGTTTTTCAGTTAGCCTCAGGAAATGCTAGCCATGCCCTATGAAAAATGGTAAGCATAATCACATATGTAATTATTTCTTAATTACTAGATCAATTACAATACAATAGTGTCCTTTTAAATAAAGCCCATCATAATGATCGACACGCATATAGCTTGCTTCGTCGCCTTGTTCTTCATCAAGCCTAATGCCGTCTCCGAATGGAGGCACTCATCAAATTGATTGTACTCTTACTCGTCCACGATATTCTCAATTCCAATAATCCTTCTTTTTCCATTAAGAACTATGTAGAGCTTTTTATTTGCTAGGTCAGTTACATAGAAATCTTGAACAACTTGCCTCGTGAGTACGAATGGTTCATCTTTGTATCCTACAAGTTCGAGGTCCACAGTAGTGATGTTGTACTTGTCAACCTTTACATCTTGTGGGAGTTGGACCCAACGGCACTGAAATAGAGGAATCTTGAAAATTACGTAATCGAGCTTCCAAATCTTCTCTAAAAGCCCGTAGTACGAGCTTGGGCCATCGGTACTGAAGTGCGCATGAAATACATTTATACGGACACCTTAGTTCTGCACTATGCTCTTTATATCCCGGTTTGTTACATAAAATGTGTACCTATTAATGTCGTATCATTGCCATGTCATAATTGTAAATTTTAGCCCTTTTGCTAACCATTGCAATGTTTCACTTGATGACCTCCCATGAATCGCACCTTCAATCATTTGTTGAACCGGCGGTTGTGTTGTCTCATGATCCAAACCTCTGACTGGCCTGGATTCTTTGCTGTAGCATGTCCTTATGCTCTTCAATATACGGGGACACTTAGTCATGTATTGCAAGACCTTGAAATAGGCTTGAGCATATGTATCCAGATCTGAAGTTATTGGTTTCCTTCTGATGGCCCCCTCGTGACGAGATTGAGGTACACCTATCGATTCGATCTGAGCCATGTAATCGATGCAAAACTCAATAACCTCTTCGATTGCATAACCTTCGATGATACGACCCTCCGACCGAGATCGATTGCGTACATAGGACTTGAGAATTCCCATGTACCTCTCGAACATGTATATATAACGTAGAAACATGGGGCCACATATCTTTATCTCTTTTACAAGGTGGACAAACAAGATGGACTATGATTTCAAAAAAGACAGAGGGAAATACATCTCAAGATGACATAGAGTCATCACCACCTTCGTTTGCAGAGCATCTAGTCCATGGGGATCGACAGCCTTCTGTGCAATTGCGTTAAAAAAATAACACAACCTCATAATTATCACTGGAACCTTGTTCGACAAAATACTTCTAATTGCAACAAGAACCAATTGTGTCATTAGCACATGACAGTAATAAGACTTTATACCAATTAATTTCAAACCTTCCATGGAAATTAGTTTCTTCATACTGGCGAACTGACCGGACAGAACTTTCATACCATGCAAGCACTAGCATAGTTCAGTTCTCTCAGACTTTCTAAGCACAACATCGATATCCTTGACCATATCATAGACCTCATTCCCACGAAAAAGGCCTTAGTGTTGAGTCATCCTCTTTTTATGTTAAATTGTTTTTTCTTCTTGCGGTTTGAGTGATACCTTTGAGGGAACCTACGGTAACATATGTACACAGTTTTGCACAAGTTATTTAACCACAGACTCTTGGTATAATCTAAGCATTGCAGATAGGCTTTGGCTCCTTTTGTACTCAACCCTGATAGGTTACCAACAGCAGAAAAATTATTTATGGTGCAGAACAACATGCCTCAAAGTGAAGTTCTCTTATTTGTTCGCATCCCATACATGTACCACTTCGTTCCACAGTATCACAAGATCTTCTACCAATGGTACTAGGTACACATCAATATCGTTCCTAGGTTGCTTCGGCCCTTGTATATGTAGTGGCATCAAAATGTACTTCCGATTTATACACATCTAAGGAGGAAGGTTGTACATGCATACATTCACGAGCCACGTGCTATGTCGATTGCTCATGTTACCAAAAGGATTCATTCTATCTGTACTCAACCCAAATCTTATATTCCTTGGTTCCGCACCAAAGTCTACAAACATCATATCGATGTTTCTCCACTTGGTAGAATCAGCATTGTGTCTTATCATTCCATCTTTCTTACGCTGCTCCAAGTGCAACATAGTAATCCTGCATCCTTTCGGTTTGCAAATAAACACTTCAAATGGGAAATTACAGGCAGATACCACAACATCTTAGCAGGAGGTCCTTGCTTCACCTCGATGCACTCCCTGTCATCGAAGTCATTTTTACGTTTGTATCGGGATGCTTTGCACATTAGACAAACATGTAACTTTATATACTCTTTACGGTATATGATACAATCATTCGGACATGCATGTATACTTTTTTACTTTCATTCCCAATGGACAAAGAACCTTCTTGGCTTGATAGGTGGTTCTCGGCAACACATTTTCCTTTAGAAGGATGTTCGCTAGAAGACCTAATAATACCGTGAAACTCTTATCAGACCAACCATTGCTTGCATTCAATTTCAGCAGTTCAAGAATAGATGACAATCTTGTATATTGCGACTTGCATCCCGGGAGAAAAGGTTTCTCAAAGTCCTCCATCAAGCCCTCGAATTTACCAAACTCTCTCTCTCACACACTATAGTTCCCTTCTGCATAGCATAACATATGATCCAGATTGTCATCCTGCAACCTATCCTCATCGAAAGCACAATCCACAACCGGCATATCATTGTCTCTCTCGATGATGTTATAACTACCTTCTTGTATAATCGTCTCTTCACTGTGACTGGTCCAACATGTATATCCCTTTTTGAAACCCCTTCGAATTAAGTGAGGTTCGATCTACATTGAGTTGGTAAACATCTTCAGATTATTGCAGATCAATGCATGGACAATACATATATATATATATGTATATATATATATATATATATATATATATATATATACATCCCTTCTTCAACATATCCTGCTCGGTTGCTTTTCTAAAAGCAGACATGTAATTAATATACTCTTCACTCACATGGTTCTCAACGTACATCTAGTTTCAGTTCATCTATGCTACACATGTAACAAATTAGTGTCAAATTAGATTATTGATGCTACTATAGATAACCAGCCTAATACTTAATCATAATTGTCATTCACCTTATAATAAATTATCCATATCTAAATTAAGTAACTAGCCACGTATTCATGAAGCAATATATATATCAAGCAAGAAAAAATTGAAGTAAACTAGGAGTACTGACTCATTCTTAAATTGGAGCAAACTACCGTCTCTCTCTAAACCTAGCTAGATCTAAAAACCTAGCTATCATCTCTTTCTATTAAAAGGCATATAATTAGAAGCAAATACTAACATCTAATCACCAAGAACAAGTCGATCTACAATCTAGATCTACAAGCGATATGTTTTCACCAAACTCCCCAAATTCGACCACCTCCTTCAATGCAACACAATGAAGACAGATCTGTCGAGACTCTGCTGGCTAGGCATTTAATAACACTGCATATCTTAGACACGTCCAACCGTGAACCATCTACAATATATGATTATCACAGACGATTCGTATCAATACCTGTCTGTGATATCTAATTATCATAGATGATTCTCATTAATAACCATCTATGATAATTTGTCACAGATGGTTCTACTTAATAACTGTCTATGAAAATGCATCATAGACTATTCTAAAGTAGAACCGTCTACGATAATGGTTCTAAATTCATTATCATATACATAAATGCAAATTCAGTAATGCCTCAGGAGTAAACATGTATTACTTAGTTGTTTTTTACCGGTCAGTAATACCGTTATTTCGTTATACTGAGACCATTTACATATATAGAAAATAGTTAATACAAATTCAACTGCTTCATTTTACATATGGCCAAACAATGTGACTAGTCGCTTCTTACAAAAGAAAACAAAAAAAGTAGAAACTAAGTTTTTTCTAGTGGCAGAGGTAACATGCTATCGTCGCCTTCAAAGCTTCATAGGCGACATGGTCGGCATCGGACGATTTAGGATAATTAGAGAATGAAGCCCAAAATGCGTCCAACCACTGACGTGCTCGTTCGAGTGTCTCCCGAACACTCTCTGACTGAACAATCAAGTTGAATTGAGCCTATAAGCTCTCTTCCTTTTCTTGAGGGGCCTCGGCAAGGTGGACTCGATGGCCCACCGCCTTAACTAAGCACTCCAAGTGATGGCAAACCTCCTGGATACATGCAACATCATTATGGAGGATCACGTCAATGGCGAGGTTAGCTCGTTGAAAGTGGGAGAGCAACTGAAAGATGCAGTGGAGGAGGATGTCAAAGCGGCGGAAGGTGGCCTTCAACTACTTTGGCCAATCCTCAAATATAGGAGGGAGGACATTGTTGGCACAGTGTTCTTTCGTAGCATCCGCCAACGTATGACCGAAGAGGTGCTCATCCAGGATGGCCAGGTTGGCCATCAATGCCGATGACAAGGAAGAGTAGAGAGCCATTTATTTGTGCTTGGGAGACAAGGAAGATCGCTGGCCGGCGAGGTGCTCGTATATGTGCGGATTAATCTCTGGTGGCAAACGATCATTTTTATACAACAAGAAATACATTCAACGTGTGAGGAGAAGAGACGCATCGAGGATCCGAAATGATAGAAAGGCGCACATTGGGGAGACAAAGTGATATCACAGACAGTTCCAACCACAAGCTATCTGTGACACGCAACTATCATAGATGGTTCGTATCAATAACCGTCTGTGAGCTATCACATACGGTTCTAATTAAAAACTGTCTATGATATATGCACTTATCACAGATGATTTGTATTAAAAATCATCTGTGAATTATCACAGACAGTTATTAACAAGAACCATCTGTGATAGTTGTATACCATAGACAGTATAGGGTCATGCTTGTAAAACTGCAGTGGCATCTCCCTATTGTGATTCTGCCGCCATGCACGCCGCACCCTAGCCTGGCTGCTAGCTCCGGCCACACGCGGACACGTGTCTGCCATCCGCCCCTCGACGGCTCAGCCTTCGGGCTCCACCTCCGCCCTCCGCCAAGAAGTCCGCTGAATAGGCCCTCCCTCTTTGGGCCAGATCCGGTCCTCTCCACCGCGCCCCAGCTTGGATCCGACAACCTCCTACCGCGTCATTGCTCCAGCGCTGGGAACCTTCTCAGTCGTTCATCACCACCACGTGCTTGCAAGCCCCCGCACCGGATCCCGTAGCCGGATCCACTCGATCGGGGCTCCCCTGTGACCGCTTGCTCGGATCCAGCTTCTCACATACCGACGCCATCACCTCTCCCCCACTGTCGATTCCTCTGAGCTCGATTGCCGCTCCTACTACTGCTGCTCGGGCTGCCAGAGCCCACGGCTACTGATGCGCATCTCCCCAAGGCCCTCCTCCTTCGCCGCCGAATTGGCCCACACCCATGACATCTTCACTCGCCTCCTCCCTCGCCAACCCAGTGCTAGTAAAGAAGTCCAATGGGGCCTGGCGCATGTGCTTCAACTTTACCAACTCAACAAGGCGTACCCCAAGGACAACTACCCACTACCACAAATCAATCAACTGGTCGATGTGAAATGATGAGTTTTCTGGATGCGTACTCTAGATACCACCAGGTGCTCATGAAGAAGAAGGACGAGGCAAAGACCAACTTCATTATCTCGGGTGGCACGTACTGCTTCGTTCGGATGCCCTTTGGACTAAAGAATGCCAGAGCCACATTCACTAGGCTCACCACACTCATCCTTGCATCACAGTTGGGATGGAATGTTGAAGCCTATGTTGATGATATTGTGGTAAAAAGCCTCTGTTCGACAACCCATCATGAGGACCTTCAAGAGACATTCAACAACCTCTGATGAGCAGACATAAAACTGAACCTGGACAAGTATATCTTCGGGGTCCAGGCAGGCAAGCTTCCTAGGTTCCTAATTTCTGGATGAGGAATTGAGGCCAACTCTAACCAAATTGATGCCATAATGACCATGGAGCCCCCAAAGACCACCCAAGAGATCCAGAGGCATGCGGGTTGCCTTGCTACCCTTAGTCATTTCCTATCTAGGGGCACAGAACGTGTGCTCCCTTTCTTCAAAATGCTGCGCGGAGTAGGTGATTATCGGTGGACAGACGAGTGCATACAAACCTTCCAGGACTTGACGGGATACCTCTCCAAGCTCCCCCGTCTCGCATGCCCGACACCAGAGGCTCTGCTCTTGTTGTATCTTGCGATGACCCCCCTTGCCATCAGTGTGGTGCTCGTACTGCAAGAGGGGCCCATGCAGCAGCCAGTATACTATGTGCCGGAGGCCTATCGGGGAGCTAAGATGTGGTATACTAAGCTCGGGAAGCTTTCCTATGCTCTATTGATGGCTTTGTGTAAGCTACGACACTACTTCATGGCGCATAGCATCACAGTGTCGTCATCTTTCCCTCTAGGGGAGGTGTTGCGGAACAAGGAGTCAACTGGACACATTGGCAAGTAGGCGGCCGAGCTCACCCTTTCTTCATTACGTACATTGCACAAACTACAATCAAGTCACAAGTGCTAGCAGACTTCATAGCAGAATGGACTTCCGGAGGCTAGCAGTCCTACGAACAACCCCCAAACCAGTATGTGCACTGCACACGGATGGGGCCTATTGCGCTGCTGGGGCTGGTGTGGGGACTGTCATCACAACACCCGAGGGATAGAGCCTCGCCTACCCTGTGTAGCTTGATTTCCTAGCAACCAACAGTATCACGGAGTCTGAGGCCCTCCTCTTCGGACTACACAAGGCGAAGGCCCTCGGGGCACGAAGGGTACTTGTACAAATCGATTCTCGCCTCCTCGCATCACATGTGGACAAGGCTTACCAAGTCAAGGACTCTGACCTAACCAAGTACCTCGCGACAGTCCAGGACAGGGAATGACATTTCCTAGGAATCTCCATCAAACCCATACCGCGGGCTGAGAACGCCTAAGTAGATGTGCTAGCAAAACTTGCTAGCCAAGGGAGAGCGCCATCTATGGGGGCGTTCTTTTAAGTACTCAGCGCTACGGCAGTGCCCTCCGAACAGCCGTAGGTGTTGAAGTACTGCACGTCACCCAGGACGACGATTGGAGGCAACCCATAGTCGCTTTCCTATAAGGCAGTGACAAGCCAAACGATCCATGCCAAGCGAGGAGGATGATGCACTGAGCAAGAACCTTCGAGCTAGTTGATGGCATCCTCTACAAGCACAGGGTTTGCACCCCGCTTCTTCGCTGTCTCTCACGGCGCGAAGGCCAGGAGCTGCTTGTGAAAATGCTTGTGAAAAGCAATATTAAAATTTGGCATCCAAATATTTTGAGCCGAGAATTCAATTTTGAATTAAGATTCAAATTCAATTATTGAATTTGGAAATTTAGCATAAATCCAAATCTCAATGTTGCTAGTCAGTTTTCCCTTTTTCCTCTCTCTTTCGTGTGCGACCGACCTCCTTTCACTCTTCTTCCTTTCCTTCTCTCTCCCCCTGTGCTGCATAATTAATGAAAAAGAAATATGGGAAAAGGGGATGTTTGGTTGTTAGAGGGGAGTTGGCTTCGTGGAATACGGGAATACAGGAAAAGACACTTGAGGACATGCTTCAGTCCTATGTCCTATCATGAAAGGGGAGTTGGGAGGATCACTTGGCTTTGGTAGAGTTCGACTACAACAACAGCTATCATGCCAATGTTCGAGCTGCACCATTCGAGGTCCTGTATGGATGAAGGTGTAGGTCACCATTGTGCTGGGATGCAGATGGCGAGAGGGTAGTTTTGGATCCCGACTGGGTTCAACAAACTGTTGACCGAGTGGCAGAGGTCAAGCAGAATTTGCCTGCTGCTCAGAGACGATAGAAGAGCTATGCGAATGAGGAGGCAAGAACTGGAGTTTGCGGTGGGAGATTAGATGCTCTTGAGAGTGTCTGCCACAAAAGGTATTGTGCGCTTAAGTACCAAAGGGAAGTTTAGTCCGAGGTACATTGGACCATTCAAAATCGCGACATGAATTGGGAAGTTGGCTTATCGTTTGGATCTTCCTGAGTTCATGTGTGGTGTGCATAATGTATTTCATGTCTCCATGTTGACAAAATATCTGAGAGATCCAGATCATGAGATTCTGTTAGAATCGTTGGTCATTGAGCAAGACCTTATCTTCGACTCCCAGCCAGTGCGGATACAAGGGAGTCGGAGTGAGTTTTGAGGCACAAGACGTTGAGATATATCAAGGTGTTTTGGACACATTAGACCGAGCGGGAAGTAATTTGGGAGCTGGAATCTCACATGTGTGAGAAATACCTAGAGTTCTTCGCTTTAAGTATGTGTGTGGTTTAATTTTTCAGTTCAGTTTCCCGTGTAGAATCGTGAGGAGTAGAATTCAGAGTCGAATTATTTTAAGGGGGTAGAATGTAACATCCTGAAAACTAGCTCTCGAGGACTTGTACGCAATTAATAAAAAAGAAATACAGAAAAAGGGGATGTTTGGTTGTTAGAGGGGAGTTGGCTTCGTGGAATGAGTTGTCGAGAAAGTGTGATCAGGTTAGGATCAGACCAGGTTAAATAGAGATTATGTGGGAAAGAGTAAACCCAAGACACATATTTTGTTTCGGCCGCACGCCTTAAGTCTATGCTTAGTTCGGCTTATATAAGCCAACTTATTATTTTTTTACATTGTAGCTGGTTTATTTTGCATTGTAACTACTGATGTCTTTTTTGGAGTAATTAAATTTAAAAAAATAAAAAAACAGATTAACCTATCGCTGACTATACAAACAAATATGAAAAAAGAAAAAGCCTCAAAGACCAAAAACTAAAAAATATCAAAATTAAAGAATAATAAATTAGAAGACATAAGTTAGAAGTTGAAGACGGAACAAACGACGCTTTTTCACTACTATCATGTCACCGCGCGTCGCCGGGATTTGCGCAGTTGGCACTATGGGTGCAGCACAAATACATATGAATAGACAGTTCCAACCACAAAACATTTGTGATACATAATTATCATAAATAGTCTGTATTAATAATCATCTATGAACTATCACATATGGTTATATGAACTATTCACACATCTCTCCCTCACTTTTTGCACCACTCGTCCTCTCTTTCTAAAAGCCACTTCTTTCAGCCGCTACTATTTATTTTCATCCAAACGCTTTTAGTTGTAGCTAAAAGTCATCAGTAAAAACCAATACGAACGTCCCCTATATGATAATGGATAAAATGCCATAAAACTGAGAGATCAATTGATGATTTATCTTTTTCCATTTTAAATCAATTTCTAAATTATTTTCTTCATAAATGAGTGAAATGTCTCTCCTCTTCCCTATCTCTCCTCTCTTCCTCCCCAAGGGTTGTCCTGCAGGCGCCAGCGAAGCTGGTGGCGGTAGAGCCCAGCGGTGGCGGTGCTAGGGTGAGGGGCGGCACAGTTGTAGGCGGCCGTATTTGGAGCCAGTTGATCGGATTTGGAAAAAAAAAGAGTAGGAAGAAGAAGCTAGGGTATTTTGGTTATTTCACGTGAGGTTAATAGTAAAAAGAAATAAAAAGCAATAAAAACGTAAAAAGAATGAATGACCAATTGGCCTTTTAACTTTAGAACATTTTATCCGTTATCATGTAATGGAGGATATTTTGACAATAGACTCTCAACTTTGAAGCATATAATTTTTCGTTCATTTTACTCGCCCCCAAAAAATTACCGAGTAAAGAAAAACAAACGCTCCTCCCCATTAAAAAAAATTGCCGATGTAACTACAGGCTTCTGCATAACGTGCAGGCAGAGGTTGAGCACAAAAGAATTGCAGCAACTAGCTGCAGAGGGCTATAAGCAGCAGCAGCACGGTAACCAGCAAGTGCTGCCCAGCAACGGAAGGAAGGAGAACGGGCTGTTATCGTGTCACTTTTGACAGCCATCTGCGGATGGGGGCCGCGCGGGGAGCGGGGTGAATTTCTTTTCCGCCCCATCCGAAACAAAAGAAAATTGAAGCAATTTTGTAGGATTCATGTCCTATGGAAAAATGTCGGAGAAAATCAAACATTTGCTCAAACCTCGTGAAAATTTTCCTACGAGAATTTCGAGCGATCTCTATCTCTCTCCCTCTCTCTCGTTAAGTGAAGTTTTCTTTCAAAATTCCTGCATTTTTCATGTTTGCATCTAAACACCTCTTTCTACTCAATCTGTATTCTCAATTCCTAATTCCTGTAGGAATTTACTGTGCATGGCGTTACATTCATATGCTTTTCCTATTCCTACGTTTTTACTTTCCTGTGTTCGAAATGAACCCTTCGTCTTTTCTTGTCCCTTGGCTTCTCTGGCTGTGCCCTGCTCACTGTTGTAACGCGACTGGTTACCAGAGTGCAAACTCCATTTTTATTTTACTTAGAAGTTTTTTAAAATTACTAGAGAAAGAGGAGGGTACGTTGTATCTTCTTCGCAGTGATGCATATCATAACCTGACAGACTCCACCACCCAACGCAGCGCATCCACGCCGAGCCCTGAAGGCCATTCAGCGATGAAAGCACGAGCTGCTGCAGTGCGGCGAATTCGCATGCAGACTGCTATAATTCCTGCACTGAATCACAGGGCGTTGTATGCAGCAGCGGCAGACTGATGAAAGAACAAGCCAAAACATCAAGTACCAATGCAGCACTAGTCAACCTCTATTCACCTCGTGAAAACACACTAACGTATAATGCATAGGTTCCACTGTTGTTAAATCACACGATTAGTCGTGACTAATCGTCGATTAGTCGGCAAGTCAGCACAGCAGCTCCGACTAGTTCCGTCGACTCGACTAGCTGAGCTAGTTGGCCGACTTGCCGACTAGTCGACGATCAGTCGCGATTAGTCGTGTGGTCCGAGTCGGGCGACTGGTGCTGATGCAGTGCTGCGGTCCGACCGTCCGAGTCAGGCGGCGATATATACACGGGCGACTACAGAGTACAGAGGGAACCCTACCCATTCGGATGCAATCGAAGACCAGTCCCACGATGCCGACCTAGCGGGAACCCTAGCCTCGCCGCCCCCATCCACGCCGCCGATGGCGCCCGCCGCCACCTCCTCCTCACTGTGTGGTGAACGCCGCCGCCTCCTCCTCGTCACCGCCTCGGACCTCCCTCCTCCACCGACTCGTGCCGTCGCCGCCTCGGACCTCCCTCCTCCGTTGACCCCTGTCCAGTGTCCACGCCGCCGTCGCCGCCTCGGACCTCCCTCCTCCGCCGACCCGAACCGGTGAGCAACTGAGCACTCCCTCCTCCTCTCCTCTGGCAGCAGTAGTTCCTCTCCTCTCATTCCTCTAGTAGTAGCCGAGCGAAGTCCTGACCTCCGACTGTAGTCTGTCTACTGCCGAGTGCCAAACTGCCGACTGGTAATACTAATACTAGTAGTAGCCGAGCTACAATGACAAGTAGACTACTAATACTACAAGACAGCAAGCACTAGCAGTAGACACTGCAGTAGAATTAGTAGTAGTTGTGAATAGCAGTAGTAATAGGCTAGTAGCAGTAATACTACTAGTAGTATATCACAATTTGACATTTCTATGTTGGTTCACCTGTTCAAAGGGAGAAGGAAATATATGTTACCATCAAAACAAGTATCAACTCATCATTATGTTTATGTTGTTTCTCTTTATTTCATGGTGTACAATATGTATATATACATAATTATTGCTACAACTTAGTACATTACATGCCCTGTTTTGTATACATCCTAGTCTGACGACTAGTCGTAACTAGTCGCGACTAGTCGACTGACTAGTCAGACAAGTCGCCTAGTCGCCCCTATTACGATTCGACTCGACTTTACTACTTAATAACATTGATAGGTTCTTAAGATGTGCAACGGTTGAAGGCCACATAAACCTTTAGCTGCTATTACAATACCAACAATCCAACATGTTCACTATATTAGTAACTGAAGGTGGATGTGCATGTATGCGACGATCAACCATAGTAACTGAAGGTGGATATACATGTATGCCACGATCAACCATAGCTTGAGAAATAATAGAGTACGATAGTATGATTTCAGCTGGCTTCCCTGCTTGTTGATTTAGGCCTAACCCATGGCGTACTTCTGGGCCCAGCTCCTTGCAGTAGTCTCATACTTGGTTCGGTCCGTCTTGTACATGTGGGCGATCTCCGGTACAAGTGGATCGTCTGGGTTTGGGTCTGTCAACAGTGAACAGATTGATAGGAGTATCTGAAAACAACCAGAAGACTCAAAATTAGCTGGCAAGGTGATAAGGCTACCTTCTTGTGTACTGCAATGTACATGAGCATCACAAAACATTATTGTTCGGATATTTTGTGCTATGGCCACACAACTGAACCCAGTATGGCATGAAGTCATACAGGAAAGAATCACTGTTAAAAAGGTAATAAAAAGGTGTATATTGGTGTCTTTAAATCCAAACTTAATACTATCCAGAAGTCTAGTAAGCATCTTCCGTTGTTTCTTTCTAAGGTGAGATGCTTGTTACTCTGCGTGTGGGCGCTAGGCATGGGATGACAATATGCCATACACCTAGGCAGAAACAAGTAGACTTATAGACCTAGGCAGAAACAAGTAGACTTATTGTAAAAATCAGCAGTGGATCTTTCTGATGGAGTAAATTACGTGCGATTATACGAACACCAATTAGCACGCCTGAACCTAGACAAACCTTAAATGCTGAGATTGGTTCTGATGATAACAGTTGGCATGATTTAAACATAACTGCAGACATATGGTTCATCTGGATGCAGTTCTGGTTACAACAAATAATACTTTCTGTACAATGTTCAGATAAGATGACAACAAAGAGAAGTGTTCAGATAGGTTTCATTCGTCACAGAACCATATATTGTACTGTCAACCACTCCACCAATTATACTTAGGTAATCTATAGCTACACTGCAAATAACATTAATTTGAAATAAGGTCCTGTAAGAGAATATAGGTGCATGGTCTCGGGATCAGGGAAAACTGGCATTAATCAAGTTGGTTGTGCAAAAACATAAAAAATTACAGAGGCATTGTTTACCAAAACTGTCTGAAATGCTATGTTCAGTTATGTACTACCTCAAAAATAGTGACTGACTGACTGGCTACACTTGCAAAGCTGCAATCAAGCTTTCCAATTGTGACCGCTAATATATTCAAAAAATTCTAGATTGGCCACATAAAAATGATGCCGTAAATTCAATACCAAAGTACTTCCATAATATCATAATTTTATAAAATTTTGCTACCATAATTTTCAATGGCCAAAAATCTATCTTGGAGATCACTCAGTGTCTAAAACAACATATTTATAAATGGATGAAGTAAAATTATCAAGAATGCAATGTAGTTCCCACATTATTTCACCGCATAGACACATTGTTTTTTGTATAAGTTGAGAAAAATATAACTCACTCCCTCGGGCTTCAATGGAAATGAACTGGTTCTCTGTAGGCTATGGATCAATTCAGGGTAAAACCTACCAAGCTAAAACAACTGAAAATCCACCAGAAACTGGTACTAGTTCGGTAATACCCTTCAGGAACCAGGTTTGGACTTCGGGACAATTTTTGTGAACTGAATAACTTTGAACCATATTGTTACGTGTATAACATAACAAAATCAAATGGGCAACATAACTGTGTGAATGCAAATTTATGACAATCTTCATTTGAGTATTCGTTATGAGTTTCGCATGATGCTGAGAGTAAGCAGGAGTCAATAACCTTGGAAATAGTTAAAGCTGGGCTCCATTGCTCCTTCAGGATATCAAGGCAAATGCTTCCATTGCTATTAATATTTGGATGGAAAACCTTTGTCTTGAAAGCAACCTGCACATCAGATGTACTTTCAGGAATAAAAAAAACTGGGCATTTCCATTTCTATATCTCAAGAAGGTGTTTAATTTAAAATGTACCAGAGTACCCATCAATGAAATTGAAAAGAAATCATATGCAGTCAATCATATCAATTATTTACTGGATAAAGGAAATTCAGTTTCTGTCCATAATTCCACACTATCAGTAGCCATAAAGTAGCAGCCAGATTACAAAGAGCCATTTATACTAGCTGACCAGCCTTTGGCCCAGAAACAGAAGGAAAAAGAGTAACAAAGCCACCACAAATGGTATCGACCATAGAGCGAAACTCGATGGAGAACATCAAATCAACCTAATTGCATAGTGCAACATTCAGCTTGTGTTACTGTCATTGATGCTTCACTTATCTCTACATATCTTTCAATGTGACAACAACTGAATCACTACCATGAAATTTCAGTATAGCAGAGAATCCGACAAGAACAAAGAAAAAGGTGACGCATGAGTACATGACTCACATGGCATAAAGCAATATCACAGCATAAAGAAAAGGAAAATGTATGATGCATAAAAGTATTAGGATGTTCCCACTAGGGTAGTAGAATTCTAATAACATCTACTTATATGTTACACTAACTCATGTTTGGTTTGCAGGTTGTAACACTAGTGCTCCATGTAAAGCCAATCTGATAATATAAGAAACAAGAGGGCCTTGCTCATAATGCAAACAACATAACATTTATTATGGTGTGGCTTGCTGAGGTTTGCTAATGTTTGGTCTCATTGTTCATAGCCACCTTTCCTAATCGACTTCGATTTGAAATAGGCTTCATATTTATAATGACCCAAACAAGCTTGTAGTAATCAAAGATCAAATTTACCCTACTTGTTTTGGATAATGGGATTTGAACCTATATCTCTACAAGGAATGGTGACTCAAAACATTTGACCAAGTGCAATGTTGCTTGGTGGAAAACTGAATCTCAAAGAAGGCATTTTTAAGTGCAATATTAGTTTGTTATGCATACAAGTCAAAGTTATTCGTAACTACAAAACCGATCTGGCAGGCAAACAGATAACAAGGATGCACAACATAAGAACACATTTTAGAGCACCTACATTATTCAGTAATACTGTGTTTGAGGAACAAGAACAATGAGAACAAAAATAGATAAAAGTAGAAAGTAAGAAAGCTCAATAGGAAGGGGGAAGACAGACTTGTAACAAGGCACAAGTAAATAACATGATGTGTGGCATCCTTTGCATCTTGAATAAAATTTGTGCTTGTTCAAACTAATAATAACTTTGTGATACCTTAGGTGGCTTGAATGGATAATCCGGAGGAAAGTGGATTGAAACTAGAAAAACACCACCTGCATAGAGACTATCAGAAGGACCCATGATGGTTGCTTGCCAATGGAACATATCTTGTTCTACCGGTCCTGCCAAATGAAAAGATTGATGCATCCCAATTAAAGAGGTGGCATATATAATCACAGCAGATGCATGGTTAAGTACTTAAGTGTGAAACTATCCTACGTATTACCTTCGGATATTCATCAGCAGAGCAATATTAGTTTACAAAACAGGGTAAGTTACTTAAGTGTTAAACTATCCTATGCATTATCTTCGGATATTCATCCGCAGAGCAACATTAGTTTATAGAACAGGGTAAGTTTGGGTTGTTGCTAAAACCAGTGCAGCCAAGCTACTAAACGTGTAAGAAGAATGGGTTGTCCGGACATGTCAGAGAGATGTGTAGGTGCAAAATTTGTAGTCCTAACTTATGGTACAAATTGTACAGTCCTAAATTTTCCATGTGCTATTTACTTCAAAAATTAAAATGTAAAAATTGAGACCACTATAGGACAAAATTCAACTATAGTAGTGCAGAATTTTCAGTTGTCCAAGGAAGAATAAAGAATTTCATAATAATTGCCTTGGTCCTCAAATGTTGGGCTCTGGTCCATTTTAGGACCCGAACTTTTTGAACCATTTTGGTCCCACAACTTTGCCCCATGATATAAAATAAGTGATGTCAGAGAGGTGGTTTCAGCCTTTCAGGCCCAATATGTCACTGACCCAAAGACACCCTAGATTTAATGACTTCTAATCATAAAGACCAAAATAAACCAAAATAGCTCCTTCGAAAAGTTTTGATTCTAAAATAGTTTGGGGGATCAGACAATACTTTTCCTGGTCTCTTCGGAGAAATCTGATAAAAAAGGGTACTTTTCCGTAAATTAAACATGATGTAGATCTACAAAGCATTTTCTACACAAATTAAATTTAGATTCGCATACATATATGATCCTTGATCAATAGTAACATAGTATTATGGTGTGGATATGACGCATCGGCTCAACACATTGATTGCATAGAAAAATTGTTTGGATGGGAAAATCTTACTCAAATTTGCATCTTCCTGAATTCAGTAATTGCATAATTCGGATAAGGCCATATTATCTCCATAAATAATTAAATATTGTCCAACATAAGTGACAATTGAAGATATATTTTATGGGGCAGATTAATTAAACATGAAGAATATCACACATAAATTGAAGAATGGTGAAGCCTCATAGGGAAATGAACTAAATATATGGAACCAACCAATCAAGTAAATATGGAGTCAGAGTTGGAATAAGGAAGTTTCAGCTAGTTGAGGAGTTTCAAACTTTCAATCAAGATAATGGATGGTGTCATAGTCAATCTGCATGTGAACCGATATGTTCAGCACCAGGCTGGGCAAGACAAGACTAGATATGACTTAATTGACAAAGGGTCGCGATCTCGCGAGGGTGAGCTAACTCCAAAAACCCGTCCTCAGTTCAGATTGCAGGCTGCAACTCGCCTGCATGAAGCAGGAATCGCTAGTAATCGCCGGTCAGCCATACGGTGGTGAATCCATTCCCGGGCCTTGTACACACTGCCCGTCACACTATAGGAGCTGGCCATGTTTGAAGTCATTACCCTTAACCGTAAGGAGGGGATGCCTAAGGCTAGGCTTGCGACTGGAGTGAAGTCGTAACAAGGTAGTCGTACTGGAAGGTGCGGCTGGATCACCTCCTTTTCAGGGAGAGCTAATGCTTATGCTTATTGGGTATTTTGGTTTGACACTGCTTCACGCCCAAAAAGAAGGCAGCTACGTCTGAGCTAAACTTGGATATGGAAGTCTTCTTTCGTTTAGGGTGAAGTAAGACCTAACGAGAGCTGGGTATCATATATTCTAGGTCTCAACCAAGCCAACTCAGCAAGCTATATGTAACATCCTAGACACGTCCATTCCAACTCATACCATCATTTAGGCTTTCATTCTCTCTTTGTATAGAAAGGTTAACCTTGTTGGTATGGATGTTTCCTAAGGTTGGTATGCAACTAGAACTAACCATGTGGAATTCATCCCACCACTATCAGCCCAAACATGGACCAAATTGGGCTAGGGTTATAGAATTTCTAAGCCCAGCTTTACTGAACTAATTTCACTACACTGAATCAAGTTGCAATCTTTTATATCTTATAAATTCAAGAAATAATATATGTATTCATATTAATTTATATGTCAAGTACCGTTGTAGGATAGTCAAGGTCTTTCTACAACTCTATACCAAAGCAGGATGTAAAACATCAAAATTATCTAGAATTATTAAATCAAGGGCCAAGGTTGTGCAGTTGCAGTATTCAACTTAAAATAATTGTATGTTATATTTTCATATTGCCATGTTTAGCATGAAGAGTTAATAGTGCACAGTGATTACGAGGCTTTTACAGGTCCTCCGAATTTAAGCAGGCTATCCTCATCCAATGACAAGGATGATGATTTTGATATAGTCAGGACCCAGGAGGATCAATTTAGTATTGTATAAATAGGCTATAGAACAGAATCAAGTGGCCAACGCATTGAGCTACTGAACTCACTCTTTTAGTAACATGTAGGATCTACCTGATATTATTCCTCATTTTAGCATTCTGCATACAACAAGGTTGGCAAAGAATTGTGAGGGTACGAGCTAGTAGTGATGTTATCGATATTATCAAGGACATCATGGAAAGACAATGCAATGTTTGTCGTAGGCACTTGACGTGTCCAGGAAGAAGGTTAAAGCCTTGCTTGCAAGAGAACCTCACGCACTATATTCTATAGCATTCTTGCTTTCAGGAGGATGTGCATTAGCATGGTGTTCCAAGATTACCGATTGTAATTGTGCGACAAAATATTTGCATGAACAGCCAGAACTATTTGCAAAGGAAGATGACAGCCAGAAATATAATCGACAGCCACTACATGTTCTTGTTGGGGATGATTGAACCAATGATCCATAATCTTGCCAGGTGCAGGCGTAAAATTTCCGAGCTGACTCCACAGAATGTAATCCACTCATAGTCAGTTTATATATGGTGTAAAGTGTGAACTGCAATCTCCCAATTTGGTTGTGGTAGTGAGGTAGTCACAAGACCCCCCTGATGCAAGTTCAGAAGATATCTAATCTGCAGACTGCAGCAAACCAAATAACCATTTCAAGAAGACATCCCCTATTCACCAGCAGAAGTGGTGTTAGGGTCCCAAAAACCAATCAACCCTCTGTCATGGCAGCAACACAGAGCAATGGGAGCAATGGGAGCAATGGGAGTACTTCGGCACCGCTCATTAGAGCTTATGCTTCTAGCTTCTAATATCTGAATTTCGTCTTTTTTTTGGTTTATTGGTATTTTGGGGCTTTTTTTGCCTTTTATTTTGTTTTCTCTTATTCCTTTGCACGATTGATATAACTTTTTTAAATTTAATTACGTTAAAACAAAAGCTACCAGCGGCTACAGTGTATTATCAGCCGCTACAATATAAAATAAGACATAAACCAAAACTTGTAAGCCCAAATGAGCACCACGGAAAAAGAAACAAAGGAGATAGCAGGCATTACAGTACATGGTAGAATGAGTCAAAAGTGGTAATCCACGTGTCAAGTGGTGTGTAGTAGATGTGAGTTGTGTGTGGTGGTGAGACCCTCATGCAATTGGAGTGAGAGAACAAGTACTCTTTTGTATCAACTTTTGTGGCAAGAAAGATATAGAACACTAGTGCTCAAGTAGCAGCTTATGGTTGAAAAAGCACTATATTAGTTTGTTAGCTTTTTCTGAGTAATTAAATTTAAAAAAAGCTATATCATCAATAATGCAAAAAAATAAGGAAAAAAGAAAAAACCACAAAAACAAAAAAAAAACGAACTTAAGAAGCTAAAGCAGCACCTCTGAAATTTCCCCACTCCCCTTTCTCTATTATTGACCTCGTTCTTATTCTTCTATCCCAATTTCTCACTGATCTGGAGGCTCTTGATTTCAATTACCCACTCACATCGCTCGGTACTCACCAGCGGTCAAGAGTCGTCACACCCTCCCTGTACACTCGGAAAAAATTGCCCTCATCTAGTCTTACCCTATTATAACTTGCACGTAAGAACACCTTCTGTCCAACCCAACCGAAGGATCACCCAGGAAGCAAGAACGATTCAAGAGCTCTTAGGTAACCAACCCCCTTCCAAGAAACGGAGGGGAGAGAGACCCTCACCTGCGCTGCAGGAGGTCGGCGGGTCCTTCTGCAGGTCCTTGAGCTCCTTCAGGATCCGCTTCGACGCCATGGCCACGGGCTCAAGAACTGCGCCCACGGATTATCCCATCAAAACAAGTAACAATTCAAGAAACGATTAGAATTGAAAGAAAAGAAAGAAGCAAGAACAAACAAATTCGGAGTTGGTGATCACTCGATTACGATTCGCACCTGCACGAGTGGAGGAATCGGGCGGATGGATCGTACTGCTACTGCTACAGGTGGTGAATTTCTTACCGAAGAGAGAGAGAGAGGGAGAGAGCACGCGGCGGGGCTGGATGCGCGGTGGGAGAGGAAGGCAGGTGGGCACGCCAGAAGCGAAGCGACTGGTCTCATGGTCTGTCATTTTCAGCGGTGGGGCCGGGGGTTGGGAGACCTGAAGCCCATGTTAGGAAAGACGAACTTGGGCCCCGCCCGGGGCCCTCCAAATTCCCAACTACATATGGGCCCTGCTGCACGGCCCATTTATGTAGGACGCTGCTTTCCGAGCTCCTCCCACTCAAAAAGGGAAATCGGGTGTCTCGGATCAAGATTTTGATGGCTAAAACAGAGATGGATCAAGATTTTGGTTTCTCCTTGGCCGTTAGATTGAGCCTCGGTCGATTTAGATCAAGGCGGGCGTGAAATATTTGAATGGCATTAGTAGTGCCCATACAACACTCAGATACAACATTTGCAGACAATGTGTGCAACAATTTAGACCAACATATGCAACAAAATGTTTCATAAAAAATCTTGATGTTGCACTGGTTATTAGTAATTGTTGCATACATAAAATTAGAAATGTTACAATAAAAACAATACATACCTCCCATTGCAGGCTGCGGTGAGGCCTCGGGTGCGGCGACGGGAAGGTGGCGTACACAGCGTGGATTCGGCGCCGAGAGGAGGCAGCAAAGCTTGTGCAGCGTAGATCCCAAGTGGCAGTCGCGGTCGCAAAGCCAGTGCCCCTGCGCAGGATTCGGAACCGGCAGTAGGGTAGGGCGGCGAAGGCGAGAGCGAGAGCTCGAATCGAGGAGTCAGGGTGGGCGCTGCGGAGGAGTAGGCAGAGCCTAGGAGGCGGGAGCGCACTTGTGGATCCACATGGTGGAGCGATGGGCAGTGCATAGTGGGGAGGTGGATCTGGGAGTTAGTTTGGGATTGGAGTGAGAGGCAGGAGGTGGAGAAGGAGCCGAGGCAAGAATGAAGGAGAGATGGCCAGATGGGTGGCCGTGGGTTTGGGGGGTGTGTGAGTACTCGAGTGGAGTGAGTTGTCCGATCAAATCCTTGGGTCGGACGTATGAAGTTTATCAATTCTGTATTTGAAATTCCCGCGAAATCAAAGCTTGTCAAGGAGAAACCGGATGTTGGGGTTCTCCTGTGTTTCTTGGGTTTCTCTTTGATCTCAAATGTCTATGTCTGTGTCTTCGTTGGGACGACAGAAGACATGCGTACACTTTGTTAGATATGATATGGTAAAACTTGTTTTTTCACACTTTAAATTTAAGAAAGAAGTGGGACTTTAAATTTAGGTGAGTGGGTACATACACTTTTTAGATGCAACAGGATAAAATTCATTTCTCCACACTTTAAATTTAATGTGATAGGATAAAATTTATTTTCCCACACTTCAAATTTAAGATAGAAATGAGGCTCTAAATTTAGGTGGTGATCATTTTAGCTTATTTTTGGTGGCTTATGGCTGAAAAGCAACAGAATCGGTGAAAAAACATCAGAATGATGAGGCTTATTTAACATAATTAAATTTAAAAATTAAAAATATAAAAAATATATTAGCCCATCACAAATAACACAAACGAATACGGCAAAAAAAGAACCGGCAAAAAAGCTAAAAAAACCAAAAATTCAGAAAAAAAACAAAATTATAAATAATGAAAAATAAACCAGAAACCAGAAATTTAAGCCGAAACGAGCGGAGCCTTAGATGAGTAGATTCACATCTTATAGGCCCATCATTACAACTCCAAAAATAACTGGGCAAGAGATCCATCCACATAATGGATGAGAGATGTTCAAGCCGATCGTGTCACCTCGAGGGCTTGTCGGACAAACAGCTGCCACAGTCTTCCGGATACGCCTATTTGAGTTGGTAAGCAGCTGTGCAACGGCTCTACTACCTTGATGTAAATGTTTCTCTTCTACTTTGCTTCTGCCTTCTTTGTGCTACACACGGGCCGCCACATGGCATGAAGCTGAGGCAAAGAAATAAATATCTTGGAATTATCTTCTGATGTAAAATGAGCGCGAATATGACAGTAATATTGACAGGTTAGTTAATTCGATAGCCAGGCAAAAACAGTACTAATCCACCCAACTGTGCTTCAGGGAAGAAAAATAAAGGGTTGATAGTTTGTCTTCCATATTTCTTTGTTCTTTCTTTCCTCCCAACAATTTCTCTATTTAATATCCACAGTAGTTTTTATATCCGTTGAAAATGCTTTTCCTTCTTTGGAGGTGGAAATTATTTCAAGTTCCCGTTGTCGAAGACTAAGTGCACAACAAAATCTAGTGTTGGTGAAGACTGACAGCATCACGTTTTTTTTTTGGAGGTAGAAATTCTCTTATTAGTTAAAAAGAAAAACATGGTTTTTAAGAACACTAAAAAAATATAAGCTCTATATATCACTATTTGTTCCCTAAAAAAATAATTTGTCGCTATCCCCTGTAGAAATTTCGAGATGACAATTTGCTACCTTAATTTAATTCAAGGGGCAGATGGATTAGTACACATCAACCCCCTAGTCTTATCCATCTCTCCCGGAGAAGGAAGAGGCCATGCCAAGCCACTGTACTCATATATCTAGCTAGCAAGTCAACTCACATATGGTTACTACAAATATCGGTACTTACTTTTGCTTAAAAAATCTAGATTTTAAATTAATTTCTACATTTCTCTCGTTTTTATCTTATTTTTGGGCTTCTGTCTCACATCCACATCTCTAATATTCTTCCCACTGCTAAGGCACTAAGGGTCTGTTTTTTTTTTTTGCTACAGTTTATAGCTTTTAGTTATGACTTATGACTTTTAGGTTGTTCGTAAGAATAAGAGTAATTCACATACGATTTTAGCCGATATAAATGAAGTCACTACAATGTGTAGAAAAGACGGTCTATTTAAAAGCTAGTTACTATAAAAAATCGAAAAACAACTTTTACAAGTTAAAATAAAAAAATCACTATTTATTTTTAATTAAAAGACACTAGTCATATTAAAAGCTATGGATCACAGCTAATATAAACACCCTAAGAAAACTTCTAAGACACCAGAGAAAGCACGTAGGCTCGCAGAGAAACCACCACCGAGAGAATTTCCTAGCTAGACATGGAGAGCAACAGCGCCATGGGGCCGGAGATAACCATCGACCCGGCGGCCATAGGTGGCGCTGTCCGCGAGGAGAAGCAGCGGGCGATCAAGGAGCCAACTGCTCCCGGCATGCCGTCTCAGGCCACCGTGTGCTGCGGCGGCGGCGACGGCGGCAAAAGTGCGGGCTATGAGGGCGCGGCGGCGCAGGCGCTGCCCTGGTGGAAGCTCGACTGCCTCTGCAGGGAGTCCGGCTTGCCGCCGGCGATGAAGGGGGGATTCCTCTGCTTCTGAGGACCGCACGTTAATCGCTTCATGGATCGATCGATGTCGTATGCTATTGGTACTTAAAAACTTTGGAGTGTGTTACTGTGTTATGCAAGTTTGATCATGCTAGCATAACAGGTGTTCGTTTCCTTTCCTTTTATATACATTGTAAACGATCATGTTAAAGTCCTATGATCTTTAGATCTTGTACTCTACTAACTAGTAGCATGTGACAGCATTTCTGGATGAGAAGGGTTGAGTTTCCTTAAAAAAGCTCAGCGTTTGCTTTACTAATACATTAACGAAGTTTTGAGTTAAGTTTTAAGTTTCCTTAAAAAAGCTCAGCGTTTGCTTTACTAATACATTAACGAAGTAAAACAGAATTTGTGGACATGAGAAAGAGGCAGCACTACGGATAAGCGAGAGGCTCCAAAGAGGTTCTCAGTTGAGTTCAATTACAGAGCTCCCTGTCTGAGGTGCGAGTAGGCAGTGCTGATAGTGTGGAGGCCAAAGTGCAAAGCATTTTTTTTTTTTGACTTTTTTTGTGTGTTTGATATGTAGGAATCCAGTTTTGACAAGGCCGCAGAAGATCCGCTGCTTCCAAGGAAATGGAAAGGCGGTAGCAGATGTCATTTCTGTAATAAGGAAGAGGAAATACATGGGCCATATAATTTTCTAGAAGAATAGGACACCCTAGTACACATTTAGATCTGTTCAAACGCTGGGCCGGCCGGGTTTTGGGACAGGACTAGAATAGCCCGGTCCTGAAAAGACAAGCCTGAGCCCAGCCTAAAAAGTGCTTCGGGCTGCAGATCGAGAGATGAGCCCGGCCCAAGAAGCAAGCCTGGCCCAGGAAAAACGGGCCAGGCTCGGGCCAAGTTGTCAGGCCGGGCTGTCCTTGAGTAGGTCTGGTACCATTTATTAAAATGAAACCAGGTCACAGCGTTACGATCAGCGTTCATGATCCGACAAGAAACATGCAGATCAACGAAACCACGATGCATAAATTTGGCAATATTGGCCATATAATAAGTATGTATGCCTTGCTGGTATGTCGATTCAACACCCGACGACAAATGCAGCTTGCATAACTCAAACCAGGAGGTACATCTACAGTTATGTTCTCTAAATCAAAACTTACTACTGTACACAAATACAGCAGTTACAATCATGTTCTGCTCACTAGTAAGTAGGAACACTACCGAACAACAGAAGGGAAAAATTTGGAGGCATCGGGTTGGACCTGATCCATCACCCTTTTGCTAAATTTGCCAGCATAAGGTACAAACACAGGTAGCATCTCATCCAAGTCCATCTCAACCAAAACGGCATGTGCGAGATCAAAGATAGCGACGACATTTCGAAGTATGTTGGTTTTGGAGTAGATGGGCATCCAAGCGATCTGATGAGCTCTGCGATCGGCAAGACATTGAACTTTCTGGGTGAATTCATGGCAACATTGTCCACCTTATGCTTGTAGATCTTCCCATTCCTATCCAGCTTATACTCTGACGTGCCGTCAAAGCGACCACGACCATCCCATAGTACTCTAGGAATGCCATGGACAATCCACCGGATCATGACTACATTCTCGACTGGTTGCCATATACTAACAATGTCAATCCACAATGCCTTGAAGAAGATTTGGCCAGTAAACCGCAGCGCCCAGAATATCCTTTTATAGTTATCAATGCCCACAAATGTATTGAGAGGATCTTTGAAGACAATATCATCCCTTGAGACAGTAGCAGATGGGTTAGGCATTGAATAAATCTTCAGCAATGAATATGCCATGAAGGATAAATTTTTGTAGTGGTATATAGCCCAACTATGAAATACTGTCAAGATCATAAAAATAGTGCCAAAAAGTGAGGCACTCTGCCAACTCAGCGACCATCATAACTATTTCAACCATTTCTTGAAGTATTGTAATATAAGAAACTACAAAATATTTCATGGAACGGCAGTAGGATTCAGGTTTCTCAGCACAATGGAGAAATAGCTTATAGTAAAGTTAAAATTTTACCAGAATTATTGGAATATTGAATAATATAAGATTATAAGCTTGCAAGTTACTTGACCATCAAGAGCCAATATGTGCTATATCTATGTTATATAAAAGCAAGTTCTGGCAACTGAAGTTATTAAATATTAAATACTATGTTGAACTGAGTTTTGTGACAAATAGTGAAATAGATTTTCCAATTTGCATGTGTTCTTATATAAGTTTTTACTTTCTACTAACATATTTGTTCATGGCAAGTGATAGTATCATGTATTGTTCCATCGCATTGTTTTGGAGCAGAATGACCCACGTCTTTCAAGTGGGTCCAATAAGATGCATAGAAGCCGGAAGCTAAAACAGAACTAATGATTTTGCTAATGAGGTCATTAGGGGAAATTATCTGCTCTCGTGCGTACATGCAGAGCAGCAGAGTTCTAATAGACGATGGGCTACCATGTGACTTATCTGCATGGAAGCTTGTAATCTTAATTATGTCTACAAGATTATTTTTTGACAATGGACCTCCATCCCTAGTGGCTTGGATGAAAGAATTCAGAGAAACTTTTGCCCTAACTACGCACAGGGCTAAGCAGACACCAGCTATGGTTGCATAGCATTTAGAGCTTCTTGTTTCTTGTATCATACTCACTTGTATACAACCATCCTGTAAATATTCTTTATTTTAATATATAAATAACAATAGGGATCTTCCCTACTGTATTCCCCTAAAAAAGCTTAATCATGTATCTTCCCTACTGAATTTCCCTAAAAAAAAGCTTCACCATGTCTATTGCAAGCAACCATGAACAGAAGCGCAACAAAGTTCCAAACAAATTTCATACTCTTTAAGTTGAGAGAAAATAAGGATTATAGGTCACTACCCCCATTTATAGACTCTAGAAAACCTCCGTACAATTCATCACTTTTTGCACAAATAACATGCTAATCTAAGAAGTAAACATATTATTTTATTGACATAAGCAATGACCTCAACATATTTAATGACTACGTAACTCTTCTGTAGACCAGAAACATGAAAGTATTGGTATGGATGCCAAAAGTGAGAATTCTGTACTTCATATTCCTCTTAGCCAATATGGCCATCCTTTCCTTTTTATTATTTTTTTTAAAAAAAAATAAAAACAGAGGGGAGCATCCTTATTGGTCAGGTGGAAGCATAGTTAACGTAATTACTAATTAGGCTCAGTTGAGACTAACCCAAGCTTGAGCATAGTTTCTTTGTCGCCTCACATTGAGAACTTTGAAGATGAAATACTAGTGGTTGAGACAAAACTGTAATGTTAGGTTCAAGGAGATTCCAGATGGCCAAAGGGGGAGCTGGTTTCATACTTGCTGCCTTGTGAACAGTGCATGTGGCTGTTGTACAGAATTTGTGGCTAAGGCATTGTATGTTCCACACAATCAGTAATAAAAGAAAGATCATCTTGATCCAGAAAGGTTCAATGCGTCTTTATGCTTTGTTGGCATCCATACCTATATTTTTCATAGTTCAGCTGTCCAGAAGTGTCACTTAGTACTCCCTCCGTTCTTTTTTACTTGATTTTCTAGAATCCGTGCCGTCAAACTTATTAAAGTTTAACCACAAATAGACTCAAAACTATCTAGATTAGCTATACAAAAGTTATATCACTAGATTTGTCGTTAAAAATACTTTCATAATATTATAATTTTAATAGTATATCTTAGTATAGAGTAATAAAAAATAGCGGTCAAAATCACATCTCGGAGACCGTAAAAAGTCAAAAACGTCAAGTTAAAAAGAACGGAGGGAGCAATTAAGAATAATGAGGTCATTACTTTTGCCAACAAGATAATGAGTTCACTGCCTTGCTTAACATATTACTAGTGCGAAAAATAGTGAGTTGCAAAAAGGTTTATAACCTACATCCTACATCTTCAGATTCCTGACAACAGAAATAATCAGCCATTCTTTCCTGGGAAGCAAGAATCTCAGCCTGGTTCGATTTTTAGTAAATCGACCAATTATGGGATCAGTTCAAATTTGTAGTTTAGTTCTTGAACCTTGGAATTCTCTTTTAAATACGTTACACAGGTAGTAGAAGCAGTTGACGATATTAAATGGTTGAGCTTCTCAAACAGCAAATTGAAAAAAGTTCAATTTCGCTGCTAGTGTAATGACACCAATGAGGTCATTACTGAAAGAAACAAGTTGGGAAAAGTTCGATTTCACCGTATTCATGTACCCCCACAATTCAAATTTCATAGACATTGAACCAATCCAAGACTCTAGCGGTGTAGCTGTTCCTGCAGGCAATAAACTGGACTGATGGTAGTTGCAAGTCTAGTAGCAAGACTGAGCACACTACTACCCTAGATTGGATAACCTTAGTAAGCTTTCTAATGGACCACACAAAGACCATGCTTCTCCAAGCAAAACCTGAAACCATCATCACCATCCTTAATACAAGAACTTTCCCTAATTCGACCTAAGAACGTCTCGCCAAACTACACATTTTTACCGTTGTTTCCCCAATTCAACTGAAGGGGGCAGATAGTATTAAAGAAACTTCCCTGCGCTGGAAAAAGGACCAAACTTTCGCTACAGTTCACCGCAATTATCCACACAATCAATTTCACAGAATCAATAGCATCGAAAATTTTCGCAAAAACCTGTAGATGTCGAAGCTGGGCTCCCGGTAGAACACGTCCGGGAGCTCCTCCCGCAGCGTCCGGATGGCGTAACCCATGTTCACGTAGTACCTCCGCCTTTCCTCCCCGTCATCCTCCGGGCGCCGCATCTCCGCCGACGACTCCGACGGCGTCTCCGGGGCTGAGAACAGCGGCGGCGGTAGCCTCCTCTCCCGCACCGGGTCTGAGACTCTAATCACTATCTTCTCCTTCTTCCCGGTCCCCTTCTCCTCCTCCTCCTTCACGGGGCCACCGGGTGCCGCGGCGGATACCGTGAACCGGCCGCCGCGGTCGCTCCGGAGGACGCCGGCGGCCGGTCGCCGGGCGCCGGCGAGGTTAGAGAGCTGAACGAGGAGGCCCATGTGAGGGAGGGTTTCTGTTTCTTTTTCTTTTGGTAGAAAAGAAGTGATATGTGTGAGGTGACCTCGCTGAGCTGCGAAGTAAAAAGCGTAGGCGTTGCCCCTTTTCATTTCTCTTTTCTTTTCGAAGCTTTAATTCCCTTGTTTGAATTTGAACTGGAAAGGATATTCTTTTGGACATGTTACCAAGTGAAAGAATTTTATTATTATTTAATATTTTTTAATTAATATTTTTAAGTTAATCTCTCGCGAACTTTATTTTCAATTCTGACCCTTTTGGCTATACCACCACCCGTGGCGTGACCAAAACGTTCTGTCATACCACCCACAGAGACGTGGCCAAACCTATCACGCATGCCCTCGGGCGTGCGTCGTGCCAGCTTGAATGGCTTGCGTGGCATCTGTCATGTCGTAACTCATGGTGTGACAAGCCCTATGGTCACACCACGAGACTTGGTGTGACAGGGGTGACTTAAGTGCGGCCGCCGCTCCAATTCCCATTTTCCCCTATATTCTCTTCCTCCCGAAGCTTCATCTCTCCTCTCCTAAATCCATCGTCGCCGCCGGTGGCTTCCACAAGCCCTGGCCTCCCCGACCGCTAGACACCTCCACGTGGACCTCCCGGCAGCATCCTCTACCTAACGTGCAGCACCCTCCTCCTTGGCCGCCCGCCTCTAGTCCTGCCGGACCCCTCCACGTCCGCATCCATTCCACGTCGGCCTCACCCTCCTCCTTCGCCGCCCGCCTCCAGTCCCAGTGCCCCCACCGTCGCATCTAGTCCATGTCGGCCCCGCCCTCCTCCTTCGCCGCCTGCCTCCGTGGGTGGCATCCCCGACGGCCGCCTCCAGTCCACATCGGCCTCCTTCCTGTGCGCGGCGGCCTCATCCTATGTCGACCTCCTCATTTATTAATGGTAAGTTCACTATCATTTCAGATATTTTGAGTCAATACATTTCCATGCTTGAAAGTAATGATAGATTCTTTTGAGCTGCTTTAAGGCCCATGTTTGGAAAATTCACTCTTTTGTGCTTGCTGTGATGACATGTAATTTACTTGAAATTTCTAGTTTATGCGCTAAGGACAACGCATGATTTATATCTTCCTAAATGGATGAAGCACACTTACAAATTAGTTTCGATAAAAATATCAAATGTTGGATGAATCTTACTTAGGGCTTGCTGCATTGTGTTTTATTTTGCAAGTAACGGTAAACAATTTGCTATGTAAAAGAATAAAGAACACTTCTTTTCGTCGAGTCTCTCTCATTACAATAAGCAAATTGCTGTAAGATTTCTTTGTGTGTTGTACTATCTAAAGGCAATGTACTTGTTTGATGCTTGATACTGTTTAATTATTCCACCCAATATGTAGTAATCAGTGGCGGACCCACAGGGTATGCCGGGTGGGCCCCGGCATACCCTGTGGCAGTGGGACCATGTGGCGACCAGACCTTCGCTGATTCGCTGATTCGCCAAGACGCCAACGCCTCGCGCCTCACCTGCCACACGCACGCGTGACTGCCGGTAGCCCGCTCTGCAATAGTCTAGCTGCCAGCTGCCAATAACTGGTTTCAGAGTTCAGCTAGAGTAGTAACCAGGTGCCACTTTAAAAGAACAAATAAAGATCAATTCACAAAACAAAAGCTACGGAGCAGTTAAAATGTACCGACTCTCTAAAACAAAGTTAAAATGTACTGGTGTGACGAGCAGTGTAGTAAACACTGCAAAAAGCTAAGAATGCCAAATTGACTCCAGAATCTACAACCAAGTCAATTGCTACTACCGCTGCACCATAAGCTCACAACTGGCTCCTCTATGCGTATTTCTTCAATATCCCCATAGTGCCTGTGATATGGAATTTACAATAAAAAATTGAGTAAATTAACAACAACATAAGTTAAAATACCACAATGTGTTCAGTCATTTTGTCTCTGCATGTCAGCTACTTCGAATAACTTGCAGCCATTCAGGTACTTGGAATGTTTTTCTTTGTAAAAGCTAAAAAAATATGGGTAAATTACAAAGAAAATGTCTTAAGCTTCCAGAAAGATCTATATCTAGTTCTCTTTTTAGAGTAATCTATATCTAGTTTGGAGAGGTACATATTTGTCAGTTGAAGCAATCAAGAGTGTAGCTATTGCAGTATTTCTATTTTCTACCCCTACTCGAATGTTGTGAGAGAGATTAAGTGGTCGTAGTACATCATTTGTAGGGGTTTGTTGCTTCCTTGGTCTGTGCGTGGTAGGCTTGAACAAATATTTTAAAATAGAGGGAGTAATTTAATCACACCTTTGAGCGAGATAATTTTTTTTGAAGTAGATGAAGATGATATAATGGAGATTTTCATGTTATTTAGAAAGCGTAGGCCAAAAAAGTCAGACAAGTAGTATTGTAAGTCTCTTTTATGTATATTTGAGACCATTAGTATGATGTTTGAACTATTTATATTGTAATTTGTGTAAGTTTCCAACTTAGTCCTTGAATTTAAGATTTATCATATTATTTAGTACCTGTATACCGAATTACGGTGCAAAATTTATAATTATTTATCAAATTGGCAAATAATTTTACCGAATTATATATGAAAATTTTAGTGCGGCATACCCTTTAGTAAAATCCTGGGTCCGTCACTGGTAGTAATGCTTGATCTTTAGTTTTTTTTTCTAAATCTGTAGTAAAAGCTATATTTGTGTCTCATCTATGATCTATCTTTTGGAGCCTTTCAACTTTGGTGACATGGAAGTGATCGTTTTTTTTGTTTCGTGAATCACTGGACTTTCGAACTCTTCTAACTAGGATTAAGTCGACCCTTGGATGGGATGAGCCTAGGGTCGTTGTCGGACTACAAGGGCGATATTATGCTAATGTGGATTGTAAGGTGCACACCTGTTTGGTGCCAATCTTGTCCAACAATGATTGGAACACGTACATGGATGTTGTGCTCGCATCTCAGGACCGCTCGTTGGAAGTGGCGGTGCAGAGGAGAATCGTTATAGAGAATTTGCCAAACAATTTGGATATGGTGAATGGCAACACAAACGAACTAGAATCTGCTCTCCATCTTTTGCAAGGCCTCTCAATGGAGGAACAACCTTCTGAAGAGTTCGTTGGCATCAGTCTTAACAACGATGGTGGTTTCCAAAAGAGTCTTTTTGAAAACTAATCTTGCATATCATTTGATGGTTTTGCTCAATGAAAACCAAAAGAAGCAAATGAGAATGAAACACATTCATTCACAAGATCCATAAAACAATTTTGGTAAGGAGTAAGATAGTTTTTCCAATATTAATATTTTAACCCTTTTTCTTTAGTAAGCAAGAATCGAGGATACCACTTGTAAACATAAATGATACCAAGTATACTTAATTCCAATTATAGAAAACTTGATACCACTTATGAGATTAAAGGATATCAAGTAAGATTTAATCCATGTGTAGAGACTTGATACCACTTGTACTATTTGTGAGCATACATGACATTAAGTGTGATTGATTCCATTTGTAAAAACTTGATGTCACTTGTATGATCAACTAGCATAGATATAAATGCTTGAATATGAATTGCTAGAAGGTAAATTGAGCGCAAGATGACAAACCACAATGACACTTGATGTTTTTACCGTGGTGTTCGAAAACTTGTCGGTTTTCCCTAGTCTACGTTGAGGTTAGCCCAACCGGCTCCACTAATTAAGCCGAAACACCTCAAATCTACTAGTGGTAGCTCTTTCCCGCTCCAGGTAGGTGAGCTCCAACCTTCACAACTTTGCCGGGTCTTCTCACAACCTTCTTTGAGATGATCACCACGCACGACGCCTCCAACACCGTCTAGGAGTCGGCAAACTCCAAGAGTAATAAGTCAAGCCCCTCGGTTGACTCTCACCACGTACAACGAATGCATAAGCTCAATTGGACACAAAGTCTTCCTCTAGATGCAACACATGCAATCTAGATCATCTCTCCTTGCTCACAAAGTGCAACACATGTACTCTTAAGTGAAGAGCCTCATACTAACTCAAGACAACAGAAATGAGTCAATCAACCTTCTTTCCAACCGGTCACAAGGGTGTGTTTATACCCCCACACAAGAAAACTAGTCATTGGAGCCAAACCCCTAAAAAATCAGGGAAATCGGAAGTACCTCCCAAATGGTCATAAAAATAGCCGTTGCAGTCAAGATCAGAAGTTCCGCCGTTCATTCTCCGGTACTTCCGATCATCGGAAGTACCGCTCCAACATGCAGAACTACCGATTTCGCGGGGAGGAGAAGACCATCACTCGGGTGTCTCTCTGGAAAAAACATGCCGCAGAAAAATCCGGAGCTTTCGAAGTCCGGTAGTACCATGCAACACATGCTGGTTCTTCCGCCTTTCGATAGTACCGCTCACACAGAGCCGGTACTTTTGATAGCCAGACGAGCCGCTCACACAGAGCCGCTTAGACCACTCGTATCTGGTAGTACCGCGTAACCCATGCCGACACATTCGATGTCCGGTAGTACCGCTCACATAGAGCCGATACTTCCGACCTCCGGTAGTACCGCTACACACACAACGATAGTTCTGATTTTCCTGAAAGTACAGATATCTCAACAGATTTTGTAAAACACATTTGCAAACTATAGTATCATGCGCACAAGGATCAAACATGATTTTCAACAAATTGCAAAACACATTGCACACTTTTAAAATCATGACACAAAGAATTGGTACATGGACTTCTCATATTTGCAAAACACATTCACAAACCTAAGTCACATGCTACAATAATTATATATGAGCTTCAACCATTTGTAAAATACATTCACAAATATAAGCTTCATATCGCAAAGAATGAAAACATGGACTTCAAGCACTTGCAAAATACATTTGCAATGCATACTCACATGTTGCAGGGACTCACCACATGAGCTTCAACTATTCGCAAATATAAACCTCATGCCAAGATAAGCTAGAGCAATTGAGATTGAGCTATCAATAGATAACGAGACTCAAACTAGTAGACATGACCCCTCTTAATAGTACGGCAACCTATACTATCAATCCGGTCTAACACCAAGACCAGTAAAAGACTAAGAACACATCCTTAGCCCTAGTTAGTCATACTTTTGCCTTAGGTCATTGTCTTGATATGCATCAACTCATGATGCATCTTTTTCTTCAATTCCATCAACACATGATGGTGTTCACTTGACTTGATGATCAACACATGATCATCAATTCATGATGCATCTTCTTCTTAGTAGCTTTCAACACATGAAGTCTTCTTTCATCTAGACTTGATGAACTTCAACACATGAAGTCATACCAAATTATCCTCATTTGTGGCACATAACCTATTCATCCAACTCATGAAAAATGTTAGCACCAGGGCCTGACTGCATTTTTGCAACCCCACTGGAACAACAACATACCTGGTGTGGCAGCACGGTTATGCCACGCCAGAAGAACTGGTGTGACAAAGTGGTCCTGGCACGCTAGGTCGAATGGCGTGACAGGAATTAGGGTTTTAGGGTTTAGGTTCAGGTTTACATTTATGTTTAGGTTGGGGTTTAGGGTTTTAGGGTTTAGGTTTAAGGTGTACGGTTTTAGGGTTTTAGATTTAGGTTTATGTTCATGTATACCATCTTCAGTAGCGTTGCGTTGTTATTTACACTCCTTTGTATGATGTACGTATGTATAATGCATATCCATGTCTCATTGGAATGTGCTTCTCAATTTTTTTTGCTAATAAAAATGACATCATTCAAATAGACCATAAATAAAATGACATCATTTCTTATAAATAACATCCTACTAAAAGATCTATTGTAAAATGAAATCTTGCATGACATAAGACCAAACGAGGCATGCGGCACAGCGCTGGAACAGTCTTCACAACAAATGGCAACCGCAACGACACATCCACCATTTAGTTACAAGCTTTAGGAGATTGAACATAATTGCGTACAATAGGGGAGAGTACCGTAGTACAAGCTTCTCTGGGTGTGGCTACTGGTAGAATGTGCTTCGCGCTACCCACATAGAGTGTTGTAGAGGGGGGGCGCCTCGGACGTGGTTTGCCATTGTTTTAGTGGCATGCACATATGCAGCTAGGGTTCACGCAGCAGCATGTAGGATCATAAGAACTTCTTATGTTGACGGCCTCCTCGTTGCCCCTCTCGCGCTGCATCTATTGGCGGATGTCATCGTGCAAAACTGGCTAACTTTACGTAGTGATAAGACCAAACAGGGCAGCTTTGAGCAGTAACAAGACCAGACGGGATAGCCTTGCACAGTTACGAGACCAAATAGGATAGCTTTCTGCAGTGACAAGACCAAACAAGATAAACTTTACACAGTGACTGGACCACACGAGCTAGCTTTGCATAGTGAGTACACCACACGGTCTAGCTTTGCACAGTAAGTACACCAAATGGGGTAGCTTTGAGCTGTGACAAAACCAAAGGAGATAGCGTTGCGTAGTGACAAAACTAAAAGAGGCAACTTTGCATAGTAATAAGACTAAATGAGGCAGCTTTAGGGTTTTAGGATTTACGGTTTATGTTTATGTTTAGGTTAGGGTTTAGGATTTTAGGGTTTAGGGCGTAGAGTTTTAGGGTTTAGGGTTTTAGGTTCAGGTTTATGTTAGGGTTTACGGTTTTCACTGCACACATCCTTAGTTTTTCAGACCGAAAAGACAGGACTATGTAAAGCATGACATGATAGCTCCCTACAAAGTAAGACGTGACAACACTTTGCCTCTCCAACTTTTTAAATCAACTTGATAACACTAACCTCCTCAGCTTTTCAAATCAAAAAGATAGGACTCTGCAAAGCAGGACGTGACAGCTCACTGAAATGTAAGAAGTGACAACACTCTGCATCGCGAGCAACTTGTCAGAAAGACAAGGCAAAACTTTGTTTCACAGGCTATTCACATAAAATTTACCACATTATGCTAACCCTTTGGCTTATAAAAGGAGGTGGGAGAGATCTTGGAGAGAATACTGCACAACTAAACCCAACACTACACCAGAGCTTGCTTCACCACGTTCGGATGGACAAGAGGCAGAAGAAGCAATGCGACAAGATGATGAAGCAATGGGAGGAGACCCACGATCTAGCAGGTCTATTGCGGCCCGTGACGAACAAGCGGATCGTGCTAGGGGATCACCTCCCAACAGTGATACCCCTCATAGCAGCAACCCCATCCTAAACGTTTTAACCGAGCATTCGTCGCAACATCTGCTCGAGGGGGAGACGTCGCCCCTCTGTTGGTGCATAGACCCATACAACTTCTTGAAGTCTAAGCAGTGGCTCAGCCTGGATATGTGTTACTAGGGTTGCACGAACTATTCCTGTGACTATCTTGACCGCCGTTGAGACACCAGCAGCTATTGCTAGCTGGTAAGTACCAGTTACAAGTGTGTTCCCCTACTATTTCTTTTTTAAAGTACACACTAACAACCTCTCCCGTCTACCCATAGTGCTCAGAACTGCTATGTGGCTACCGCAAGTGGATCGATCTAGAGATCCACCCACAGGACCAGTGGACTCTCGACTATGAGGAGTGGGATGTCAAAAGGGCTTGCGAGATCTGGGAGAAGGAGTGATGCAATGACAAGCAAACCGAGTGTATCGTCGGGAGACGAAAGCTCATCTCGAGGTGTGCAAGCGCAGGGAGCGTGAGGCTCGTGAGAGGGAGCGCGAGAAAAAGAGAGAAATGGCAGCCAAGGCCAAAGAGGCCATTGAGGAGTTCAACATTGAGCCATGTTCCACGTAGTAGGTCAGGATGTTCCGAACTAGTCCCCCAAATGTCGAATTTATTTCCATTCTAAAAAAGTGCATATGTATCGTAGGAGTATTTCGGTTTCTTGCATCGTGCATGATGATGTTTCTTATGCACATAAACAAACCCTTTGCGCCGTGTTATTCCCAACTTTATTATAAAGTTTAATTTAATTCGCAATTTCAAATTTTGTTGTCTTTTCGTATTCAATTCTTCGCATAGTAAGGCATCCAACAACATGAAAAAATGAGTTCTGGATGTACGCACGAAATGTCTACGCATCTTTCATCAATGGTGCTATCTAGCATATGTCCGTCCTTGTGCCTCATGTTATACCACACAGTCCACATATTAATCATTTTTTCTAAGATGCAGTATGTATCACTTCTGGGACAAAGCATGGAAATACTGTTTGGGTGTTTATGATGGTTACATACATTGAAGTGTCAAAGGTTATCAATCCACAAAAAGATTATCAGTCCATATATATATATATATATATATATATATATATAGGGAACATATCTAGTGTGAATGATTAATTCAGTGCTGAAGTGTGAAAAACAATGTTGACCGTCAGATCTACCTCGAGTGGCTAGGATACAGACGGATGGAACACCCCTTCCCACTTACGCGGTTTGGCAGAAAACCCCCTGCGAGAATATCCCTATCACTACCCCTCGTCTCCTCTCTCTCTCTCACCCCAGCGTCGCCGTCGCCTCGCCAACCACGCCGTCGACTCCTTGTCGCTCCGCGGTGGCGCAGCCCTTAGCCCGTAGCCTCAATGGCCGCACCTTGCACGAACACTGGTGGCCGCAGCACCACACCTCGACTGGCTAGGATACAGTCGGATGGAACACCCCTTCCCACTTACGCAGTTTGAAAGAAAACCCCCTGCGAGAATATCCCTATCACTACCCCTCGTCTCCTCTCTCTCTCTCTCCAGCTTCATCCCCCATTGCCATCTCCACCTCACTCCAGCGCCGCCGTCGCCTCGCCAACCACGCCGTCGACTCCTTGTCGCTCCGCGGTGGCACAGCCCTTAGCCCGTGGCCTCAATGGCCGCACCTTGCACGAGCACTGGTGGCCACACCTTGCGCACCACCTCGCCGTCGCCCCCAACCTTCTCCATCGCCTCTGCCGCGTGCTGGGATTCCCCCACGCTGCACCTCGACGGCGAGGCCTGGGAGGAGGTCGTCGCCGTGGGCGATGAGGCCGTGGGGGCGGAGGATGCAGCGCTTGACGCTAGCGAGGGGGGCAGCGGACGAGTACGGGGTGTGAAATTGTTCAAGGGTGTGTGCATATTAGTCTAGATCTGGAATACTACACCACCCAGTTGTATCTCCAATTTGTCCACTTTTCATGCTAAAAGGAGCAATTTTTTCTTGTACTGCGTCCAATTGCAATACACGTCCTCCTTCATTGCTTAGTTAGAGCGTTCTATCCTGTGTAGGACACACATCCTCCTTCGGTTTTACTGAGAATGAACATCCTCCTTTGGTGTTAGTTAGAGCTTATCTGCTCCGTAGTTGTTTAATTGATGCAATCTGGGATTACAGATGTTCTATCTAAACAAATTGCCTGTCGTATGCAAGATATTTGAGAATCGTTCTGGTGTGGACTCGGATGCACCTGAATTACAAGCACTCGCATTGCCCATCTCAGGACTTCCTTCATCTGGGATGTTTGTGAATTATTTCGCTAAGGACCCCATCAAAACCTGCAAACATCTCCCTTTATTCAGTTATGTTATTGGTTTATCTTGAACCATTATTGGAAGAAGCAAAATAATTGATCTCCATAAAATTTCAACACCGCTAACTTTGCACAAACCGAAAATATCTTCAATATCAAGGTTCAAATACTGTGATTCACTCGTTCAAGTGTATATGCAAACATACATAAACTTAAGTAAATGATGGAATATGTACAAACAATCATATCATACATATGAATCTCTGTAACCGCAGCAAGTTTTTACAGTCAGTGGTAGAGTTTGCAGATGTTGGTCAGGATTCTGAAACATGCTAGGTAATGTCATCTTTTACACACAATAATATCTAAATTCTTCCGGTAGTTTCCTCTGTTATACATCCAGAAAAGTTTGCATTCCCATTAGATCCAATTAGAGGGGTTCAAATCTCTCCTGGATCTCAGAAGTCAGAACCCCCTTTGCTGGCAGCAGTATTCTCAAGTAGCTGCAGTTAACCAGCAGAGGAGCTATAAATCTCATCGTTGTGTGGATTGGCGATCATCTGCAGGAATACTATGCATGTTTCTAGTGTACATCATCATTGTTGTGGAACCCATTGCATCGTCACCGAATCCACATGCTTCGAAAAAGGGCCTGCAAATGGTACCATAAAATGAATAAACATCACCATATACCGGTGAAGATTCTATTCCAAGCCATATGTCGAAGTAGATCCACACTTCCACCTTTACTGATAATAGATGAATGGTGTAGCAAAATATAACAGAAGGACATTCATTAGGTGTACCAAATTAGATAAGAAAATCATACCACTCCTTTTCTGTACATAATGCTGAAATGTCATAAATACATATGCTATGGAGTACCCTACAGAAATTGTTCTGGCATCAAAGTATTAGATTAATCGTGGAATCCCAGCACGTGGCAGAGGCGATGGAGCAGAGCGGGGGCAGCGGCGAGGTGGCGCGCAGTGTGCGGCCCCCGGTGCTCGCGCAGGGGTGGCCGCTGGGGCCACGGGGCTGAGGGTTGCGCCGCCGTGGAGCGATGAGGAGCAGACGGCGCGACTGGCGAGGCAGTGGTGGCGCTGGGGACGAGGTGGAGGCGGCGGCTGCTGGGGGCGAGGTGGAGATGGCAATGGGGGAGGAAGCTGGAGAGAGAGAAGACGAGGGTAGTGATAGGGATATTCTCGCAGGGGGTTTTTTGCCAAATTGCGTAAGTGGGAAGGGGTGTTCCATCCATGTGCATCCTAGCCACTCGAGGTAGATCTGACGGTCGACGTTATTTTTCACACTTTAGCACTGAATTAACCATTCATACTAGATATATATATATATATATATATATGCTCAGTTAAAAGGATGTTGTTATATTTGGTTCACAGATAGATTCTCTATTTTTAAGTTATGGGTTATTAAATATTACATGTACATGGTGTTATATATCACCGTAACTTCAAATATTTTTAATCTTTCAAAAGGAAGTCCCTTTGTTACCATCTTACCACCAAATCCTAAGGTTCCAAATCCATAAATCAAGTCCGAACTAAATTCAGCTATTACCTCGATTTACAATTTACAAACCAACTGCAATCACGCATGCAAAAGCGATACACGGTAGGACCTGTCATACCAGATATCAAGGCGTGACAAGCAGGATTGTCACGCCATGGGATCTGGCGTGACTACTGCCACACAAGCCTCTACGCTGGCACGACGTGTGGACGAGGGCTTGCGTAGCATGTTTTGTCACGTCATAGTGTGTGACGTGATAGTACGGTTTGGTCACGCCGCGGGTGGTGGTATGGCTAAAGGGGTCAGAATTGAAAATAAAGTTCGTGAGGGATTAACTTTAAATAATTTTTTAAAAAATTTAATAATAAAAAATTCCAAGTGAAATTGTATTTCCCATGTGAATATTCTTCCAACTCGTGTTCTAAGCAGCTTTGAAGCATCCAACTTCTAGCATCCAAACCAGAGGAGTAAATTTAGCAAAACAAAGGTAAGTTTCACAAATTATCAAAGAAGTATAGATTTAACAATCAATTTTGTAGCACTACGGACTTTACATAAATTTGAATCACAAAGCTATAGGCCTTGGAAAGACTGTTCATTGCAACAACTTTGACATATATGGCCCACATGGCAACATTAGGTAACATAGGCCTCTTCTTTTTTCCTTCTAAAAGCTGTTTTTTGACTTTTTTACAGTAACTAACTTTCAAACTTAGTGTCTTTTTAAGACAAGGTTTACAAGTTGATTATAGTACACACTGTAGCAACTTCATTTATATCGTACAAAACCACACATGAGTTTCTATTACTCCATACTCCCTCTCATGAATAGCCTAAAAGTCAAAAATCGTAACCAAAAGCTAAAGCTAAAGCAAAAAAAGAACAGACCCATACACGCCTGTTCTGTCACATGTCACCTCATCGTTGTGGCATGACCACGTGAGAACAGCTTCAGCAGCAGCGACGTCACATAATTTGGGTTCTAGATTAAAAGCACATATTTTTGGAAATCAAGATTTCAGCCATAAAAGAACTAATAGTTGGTTCTATTAGATACATGTATGGCTCGAACTCCAAACGTTTTAACTTCTAATTTGTCTTCTTAATTTCGTCTTTTTTATTTTTTGGACTTTTTTGCTTTTCTTTTTTCTCGTTATTCCTTTATATTGTCTATGATGATATAACTTTTTTATTTTTTGCTTTTTTAAATTTAATTACTCAGGAAAAGCTAAATATTGTTACATTGCATTTTCAGCCGTTATAATACAAAAAAGCTAGAAGGCACGGCTTATAAACTAGTTGGAGCATGACCTAAGTCTGCCAGGTTCTTAATTACTCTCCATCTCAAAAAAAATTCTTAATTACTCCCTCCATTTCAAATAATTGACAACGTTGTTTTTTCTATTCAAACTTTGGCCCTTAATTTCTTAGAAATAAATATGTAAATACTTATACATATACAATATCATTAACGCATTTTTTGTGACAAATCCAACTATATGATTTTCATATTTCCCAACTATTTTTTTAAAAAAAATTGTGATCATTCAAATTTTGAATAGTAAGTCAACCCTGTCAATTATTTGAAAACGGAGTTAATACAAAACAACACTATAAATTCCACATGTAAGTCACGTGAGGCTGCCATGTGGGCCATATTTATCAGGCTGTTGCAATGGATGTCTGCAGTTTTGGGATATAAATTTGTGTAAATATGTAGTTCCTTGATAGTTATACAACTTATAATTTTACGAGATTTACTCAAACTATAATAAAGCCCATGCATTGCGGTAAAAACCGAAAGTTTTGATATATCTATATGTAGGGTTTAATCCTGTATAATATGATGTGTAAGTTAAAATTTGGTAACGAAATAAACAACCCCAAAATATTGTAGCAAGATTGTCTGTGTCTAAGCCCTATATATAAACCCAATCTTGTCGTCCTTGGCCTAAGCTTGATAAGCTAAGCCTAGTCTATCAACAAGCTCAACCTAGTAATTTAAGTAGTGGCCCTCGTGTTTATCGTCTTTGCTTTGGTGTTTATCACCAACTTTCTCTCCCTCTCTTCCCTAAAACCCTCCAGATCTAGATGGTGTTCATATTAATTTATATTTAGAGAAATCAAAAGACAATATGAACATCTGGTATTTCAAAGTAGTTTCTTTATTCCTCTCGTTTTGAGGATAAAGTAGAGGTCATGGGTGCATCACGTACCTCACTTCTCTCGATTCTATTTTGTGTACGTATCTCTCTCTTATTTTTTCTACCGCTCACGTCTTTCTTCTAAAAACCACTGCTCTTCATTTTTAACCAAAATCTATTAGCTATAATTAAAATCTATCAGACGCAACCAATATGAAGAGTCCAGGCTCTTTAAATCCCAAACAAAACCATTGCATATCGCCCTCAGATATAGCCAGATATAGCCAGTCTATGGTACTGATTGGAAGCTATGGCGTCAATCCCTCCAAGCTCCTTGCCATACTTGTTCTGGAGCAAAGGAGGCAAAGCTCGGCAACTACGGCGGTGCTTCGAGACAGCTGCTCTGCTTCGCCCCTATCGGAGCGCCTCCTGCTGTCGGACAGCCGCAACCAACATCCCCAGCGATGTTCTCCTCCTCACCGTCAACTGAGGACAGCGGTGCTCTCTCCAAAAACTGCCTCCGCAGACTTCGTGCAGCCGTAATGCTTGGGGTGTTGCACTGCTTATTCTCTTAACGAAATCAGGGATAATTAATCCTGAAAAAGACCTAGTACTTGAAGAAATATTTGAGGGTTATTTTCTTTTTAACAATTAGATGTATATCACTTGTAAATCAAATGACTACCGTTTGATTTGAAGATGTGGCACAGCAGTTGACCTTGTACTGTATTCAATTTAAAATATGACATTGTTTTCAGAGATGTTTGCACTTGATAAATTTTAGAGTGAACTAGTGAAGGTGTATCCGCTTCTAAACTTGATCTTTTTCAGAGTGAACTAGTGTAGATGTATCCGCTTCTAAAAGGGAAGAGTTGAAATGTGCTCCTACGCTTTCCTAGAAGTACATTGTATTTTGGTGCCAGGGGTGGATTTAGGCCCATAGCAGGGTGGGCTATAGCCCAAGGCATAAGAAAATAACAAGTGTATAGCCCAGGTATTTCTAGCCTAGCCCGGATATTGTTCTGGACGTTTAGCCTAGGTAGAGGTAGCCAGCCCATGCAACTCCACTGCAAACCCTACCACTTGCTACCTCAGTCCTCTTATGCAATCGTGTTCCTCTCCTCAGCGCCTCTATCCAGTCCCAAGTCAAGTCCGACACCAACGGCGGCTCTCCCCTCTCTCCTGGCAGCGCTCTCCTGTCTCTCCCAGCGGCTCTCCCTTCTCTCCCGGCAACGCTCCTCTCCTTGTGCCACCCCCTCCCATCCCGGCGACCCGGGGGACGGTGCTTTCCTCTCTCCCGAGCCCTGGCGACTCCCCCTTCTCTCTCTATCTCCCAGTCCTGATGACATCGCTCCCCTATCTCCCGGCGGCTCTCCGCTCGGCTCTCTCCTGGCGCGGCCCTCCCCTCGGTGGCGGCGCTCCCCTCCTTGTGCAATTTGAACAATCAGGTTTTGGTGTGGTGGAAAATTCATTGCATTATTTTTCCAAGCAATGTTATTGCTTTAGAAACTGCAAAAATCCAAAAAAAGGTTGTTCTTGAGAAGAGCACTACTTCTATTGTTTATCTTTGTGACTTTGTCCATTTATAGACTACTACTAGTCTCCTCTTATATACTAAATGTTTGACTGTTTGTGAATTGTGAGCATTTGGCATTTCTATTATAGAGCTATATTTTGACAGAGGCAACTTCTAGGACTTCACTTCCTTTTGAATAAGTTTGCTTGCCATTCATCTTGTTTGGACACACGGAGGCAAGGTGTCCATTTTTATAGCAACTAAATCAAGTTAAATCCCTTATTTCTTTTCTTATCTTATTGACTTGCTTATTTCCAATTTGCCTCATTTTTAATGATTTTGACTTGTCATCCATCTTGTTTTGGGCATTTTGAGGCTAAATGACCTATCTTATTGCAACCGTGGCACCTGACTTTCTTCGTGTGTCTTACATTGTGCCTTGTTTTACTATTCTCCTTCTTCTCGGAGACGAAGCCAATGCCACTCTTGTCATTGGAGCTTCATTGCTTGCTCAAGACATCATCAAGAGTAGCTTTTCCTTTGTAGCACATTTCCAAGTCATTTCTTAACATGATGACTTTGGCCTTGAGTTGTTTGTTTTTTCTACAAGATTATTCTCAATAAGCATAGAGGAAGTGGGAGCATCTAACTGTGAGCAACAAGGTATATCAAGTAAATCATCATAAGATATGGATACATTAACTTTAGATGAAATGCAAGGAGTAGAAGTTATATATGACATATCTTCTAACAAATTACAATAAATGCCTATATCCACATTAAGTTTAGAATATTCCTTGAATAGAAGAGACTCATGTTCTTCTTTTAGCACATCATAGTTATTTTGAAGAATGATATATTCTTTCTTCAAAACCTTAAATTTAGCTTTCTCCTTTCCAAGAAATTCGTTAAGTTCTTCTAGCATGTCCATCAACTCATAATATGAAGGTTCATTACTATCATTCTCATTATTTACTCTCTTGTTATCTTTAGCCATAAAGCATTGAGTTGTTGTGGAGGGGATTATGGATTCTTCATCATCGGAACTAGAAGTTGAGCATTCATTTCCCGACATCGACTCTTGTATGCAATCCTCATCGGATGAGGTGGACATCTCATATTTATCTTGAATTTTTGTCCACATCTTATGAGCTCTTTCAAGATCATATATTTTGTTAAACATCTCTACACTCAAAGCACTAAATAAGGCACTAGTAGCTTGAGCATCGAGATGTGAGCACTTCTCTTCCTCAATTGTTGGAGCAAGAGGATCCAATGAAGGAGAAAAGTCTACATCTGCTATTCGCCATATTTTTGGGTTCATGGCCTTAAAATAACAAATCATGTGAATTTTTTAATTATCATAATTGGTGCGATCAAATAGAGGTGTATCATCTAAGTGCACTATACCACCGTTGCCATACTTTATACTCTCTAGGAGGTGAAGCATAATATATGAGAGACCAAACTTTGATACCACTTGTAAGATTGAGGAGGCCGACTAGAGGCGGTGAATAGGCGGTTTTATAATACGGAAGCGTGAACTATTTCGTTTTCACAAGTAAAGCCTACAACATCTAAGTTTGACTAAGTGCACCAACAAAATAATCCCAAATCAATATAAGCAATTCTAGGAATACAAGTACTCTAATCAATTCAATAAATATAAATGCTTGAATATAAATTGCTAGAAGGTAAATTGAGCGCAAGATAACAAACCACAATGACACTTGATATTTTTACCATGGTGTTCAAAAATTTGTCGGTTTTCCCTAATCTACGTTGAGGTTAGCCCAAATGAATTGGACCGGCTCCACGAAACACCTCAAATCTATTAGTGGTAGCTCTTTCCCGCTTCGGGTAGGTGAGTTCCAACCTTCATAACTTTGCTAGATCTTCTCACAACCTTCTTTGAGAAGATCACCGCTCACACGCCTCCAACGCCGTCTAGGAGACACAAACTCCAAGAGTAACAAGTCGAAGACCCTCGCTTGAACGAATCAAGAATCGCAGCTCAACGGACACAAAGTCCATCACTAAATGCAACACATGCACTAGGTTATGTTTTCCCCACTCTCTTAAGTGCAACACATGCACATAAGAAGAGAAGACTAGTTCTTAGCTCAAGGAATGGAAGAATAGTACCAGCAACCTTCTCTCAACAGCCTTTGAGGAGGTATTTATACACTTCTCTAAAAAACTAGCCGTTGGAGAGAAGAAAAAGCAGGAATCAGCCTGAGGGCCAGAACTACCGCCAACATATGGCCGGTACTTCTGCCTTCTCAACGGCTACAAAACTAGCCGCTAGTCTGAAATATCGGTCAGACCGCCCACACAGGGACTAGTCTGATCACTAGGTCCGGTCAGACCGCAAATGCACTGATCAGACCAATTTTAGAAAAATCAACAAAGTCACTCTCTGGAAAAAACGTACCACGAGAAGGAACAGTAGTTCCGTGGAACAGTCAGACCGCTATGAGTATGCCAGTCTGACCGCCAGGCACATTTCGGTCTGACCGCCGAGAATACTCTGGTCTGACCTGTAGGATCGGAAATGGCAACAGAGGGGGGGTGAATGGTGCCTTCAAAAAGCGCCTTGAGTATTCTCACAACTTTCCTTCTCCGATAGCTGTAGTAGCTAGGAAGATAGAAATTTGAATCCTCACTGAAAACTAGACTTGTCAAACCACAAAGACTTTAGCCAAACCAAAACAGAGAAGCCAAATTGTTTGATCTGTTTTGCCGAGAAGAAGGAGCAAGAAGGCAGCAGGAAATCTGAATTTTTGGCCAAGAATCGGAGACTCCAAACTGCAGAGAATACCCGGCTGACGGACCGCAAACTGCTGTCTGAAACACACTAAAACAACGGCTAAATAAAGCAGATTTTGTTGACTGAAAACTGCTCACTGCACTAGCCGAAAACCTGAAGACTGAAACTCTGAAGAGTTCAAACTGCTGCTGAAAATAGCAGACTGCAAGACTGAAAACAGCCATCCGAAAACACCAAATACTGCAAAGAAAACATGACTGAAATATGAGCTAAAAGGTGACAAAAATGGCTGAAAACAGCAGGGGACTGCACTGCTGAAAATGCTGAGTAAAAGCTGGACTAGCTGCTGAAACTGGACTGAAAAGAGAAAATACTGGTTGCTGAAAACTGAACAAAAGCTGCAGTTTTTATTGACTGAAATGTGCTGAAACTGCAGACTCAAAACAACAAGATGAATGCATACCAAACTGCAGACTGCACCGAAATAAACCTGAAATAAACACACAGCCGAAACCTGCAAAAGAGAGCCTAAAAGGCTTGGCCAAAGTCTGCAGTCTCGACACCAAGTATCTGAAAACAGCCGGCTGTTCAAAGGAGAGATTCAAAACAGAAGAAAGCACTTGCTGCAAAGAGAAACAATAAAAGCAAAAGAAATAACTGAAAAAGGAATGCAGGGAGGAAAGTAGAGCAGTCAAGCAACAGGAATCAACAGACAGTGCCTTGTCGGTTCAAAAGATACTGAAGAGTCCCAAAACAGACACAAGAATCGATCAATTGCTGCTCTCTTCAGATCATTCGATTGAGAAAATAAACCAAACAGAAGATGGACCTCAGGAACAAGAAGAACCGAACAAAACGGGACCTCAGCTGAAAATTGACAATAGACAGAGCAGTAAATTGAAGAAATGAAATGGTGCACAAAAAGCTAAGAAGATGAAAGTCTGAGCACCAAAAGAAACAAGATTGAGAGCAAAAGGTGGTCTACAGATTATATAGCCGAGAGCTCTCAAACTTCACAAGACAAAGAACCTTCAACTCAAGAGGAAATCAAAAGATCACGGTTCCTCTGCTTCCCCGCACAGTAAACCCTAGCCAAAACTGGAACAGAGGAAGGACTAGTGATCAAATTCTTTGAAGAAGAATTGCTTTGGAAATCTTTGCTTTCGGGAAATGCTAGCCAAGGGGCTTAAAGAAGTTTCCCAGTTCAAAGCAAGAAAATTCTGCAGCTAAAAGAACAAGATCTCAACGGGGAAAAATTGCAAGAACAGAAGAACAGAGAGTCACGAATAAAGAACTAAAGTATAACCACACTGAGAAAAGCAAGAACTTAGAACAACTCAAACACATGATTTCATGAGATCAATACAGTGACATACGCGATTAATATGAGTGAATGAATACATCCAGTTCATGCTCATCCTTTCCTCCTGAGGGAACACACGCAACAAAGCTAAAACACAACACCAACTCTCAGACACACACATAGACATGGACAAACATTGCTCTGCCTAACTACTCCTCACAACAAAAAGAGAAAAGACACACACAACATGGAGAGCAAGCACATAAAAACCCTCAAGAGGCTCTAGAGAACAACCTCTCTATTTATAGCCTTCCACTAACGGGTTCCCCATTTGCTTTATCCATTTAACTCTCAACAACTCTGCGCTTTATCCATTAGCGCCAACCGAATTCGTTTCCGCGAGCCTGAGTCAATTTTCCCGAATTGCCCCTCACGCTCCTTCCCGGAAGCTTCCTGCAACCGGTACCCTGACCGTCTGAACCTCGACTCCTCCCTGAGTCTAGTCCCGGTCTGCTCCGCTGCACACGACTGCACCCGGCATCCGACCGTCTGGACTCCGACTCCTCCCTGAGCCTAGTCCCGATCCACCTCGCCGCTACCCGTCGTGTCCACCTCCGGTAGCTCCAGCTCCGGTTCCTCCTCTTCCGACTCGCAACCACCTCAGCAGCCTCGATCATCTTCGACGTCTCCGACCGTCCGGACCTCAACACTTCCTGTGCCTAGTCCTGATCCTCCCACGCCTCACCACGACCTAGCTCCGAAGTCCTGCAGCCACACAGACAAGCAAACCATCACATAGCACCGCATGATACATGTAAGCATAATAACATCAACAAATCATACTTACGCATAATAGAGTCCAAACCTGTCGAATCATCAGAATATGCATCCTAATCCCATACGACCAAGTTTGACCAAGTCCGACTGATCCCGCTACACCACGCAACGTCAAGGTCCGAACCAACCAACTCAAACTCGACTTTCCTAAACCGATGTCAATTACTCATCATACACACGGGATGACATCCACATGGTCTCTCATGACCACTCCACGGTCAGACTGCCATTTTGGCCGGGGTAAAACTGATTAGGCCGGTCTGATCGCATGAAAAAGGCCGGTCAGACAGCCACCTTGAAGACAATTTCTGAATATTACAATATAATGCATATTTCTCAACCACTTTGCACAAAAGCATTGCAAATTATAGAAATATACATTTAAGATTAACAAGTGACTTCCAATAGTTCATTGAACATATCCGCAAGTATCTTTTGGAATCATATCACCAGAAAGATGACATGGATTTGACCAAATTCAAATTTATGTTTCCAAACTTAAGTCACATGTACAACGACATTTGCATGAGCTACAATCATTTGAGAGACACATCTCAATTATTACCATAATGCCTCAAGGAGGGAAAATAACATGGACTACGATATGTTGCAAAACACATTCACAAACATTAAGTTACATATCACAAAGGACTTATACATGAGCTACAACATTTTCAAATCACATTCAAAAATATTAGCATCATGCAACCGAGAGAGAGAGAGAGAGTTAGAGCAATCAAGCGAGCTATCAACACTTGTTACGTTCAAGCTACTAGTCACGACCCTCTTAATAGTACGACATCCTATACTAGCAACCCGAGGTTCCAACCAAACACCAAGACCGGTAAATTACTAGGAATACATCCTTAGCCCCTATCTAGTCATACCTTTGCCTTACACATCCACTTGAATCTTGCCAACGTATATTTCAACTCCAAGTTTGGGTCATGACGTTTCAACGCATGTGAAGTCTTTACATTGCTTGAGAATAATCAACCGCATGAACTCATCTTAAGTCACCCATCACCGTAAGACATATCATGTTCATTCATCTCAATGAAACTATTAGTCCCACAATTCGATTGTCATTAATTATCAAAATATGTCATTAACTCATAATGACGGGTCCAGATTCTTCACAGTGGGTGCGCCGTAGGCCCACAACTTCCTCTCAGATCTCGATCGGAAGAAATTAGGAGGAGGCAACGTTGCTAAGAATGAGAGAGAAAGCTAGCATCGTAGAGTGGCTCACTCACCGGACCAGTCGAGGAAGGAAGCTCCGCCGCAGTAGTGGAAGGCAAGGTGCCGAGGGTGGCTCCGACGATCTGGAGATGAACACAGTGGCAGCGGTGGAGAGCAATGCACCAGCCGCAAGTGGGTGCGCCGCAGGCCCGCAACTTTCGCCCATATCTAGATCAGAAGAAATTATGGGGAGGCGGTGCTGCTAAGAACGGGAGAGAGCTAGCATCAGCTCACTCATCGGACCGGTCGAGGAAGGAAGCTCCGGCGCAGCGGTGGAGGGCAAGGCGTCGAGGGCAGCACCAGCGAACTGGACACGAACGGAGGGGCGGCGGTGGAGAGCAGCTTCCGCCCTTTCGCTCAGATCTGGATTCGGAAGTAGAGATCGGAGAGTGGAGACGAACGGGGCGACGGCGTTGCTAAGTGCTAACTGTTGTCGATGGAGAGAGTCAATGAGTCATGGTCTTATGCGGTGCCTAATGGGATGATGGAGTGATGAACGATGGTAATCGGTAATGGGCTGGTAAATATGATATGGGCCTGGGCCATATGGCCAGTGGCTGGATATCCGGATTTCAACATCTTCGGATAGTCCGAGTCTATATTCGTATTCGACAGATAGTGTATTACCGTATTCGTATTCGTTTTCGAAAAAAATCCGTATTCGTTTCCGATCTGAGACTATCCGACAAAAAACCAAGCCGAACTATTCCGTATTCGAAAATTATCCGGATCGATCGGAGTCTGCCAAGCCGAGCTCAGAGAGATTTATAAAAACAAATTTCAGATATCAAAATTAAAAGAAATTGCTATGATGTCATAAAAGCAAACAGTTTTAGAATTACATACACCCAAAATTAAAGAGAAAATGTTGAGCAACTCCAAAACAGGCCCTGTTTTTTTCGTCTTCTAAAAGCTGCTTTTTGGCTTTTCTACACTAACTAGCTTTTAAACAGAATATATTTTTAAGATAGGGTTTACTAGTTAATTATAGTATATACTGTACCGACTTCATTTGTATCGATAAAATTACACGTAATTCTCTATTACGCTATAATCTTTTATATAAATAATCCAAAAATCATAGATGACAACAAAAACCACAACCAACAACCTAAATACCGCGCCGACAAAAGGCAATCCTATCCGACATCAGCAGCGGGAGACGACAACAGCAATGTGAAGTCGCAGTCTCAACAACCTAAATACCGCGCCGACAAAAGGCAATCCTATCCGACATCAGCAGCGGGAGACGACAACAGCAATGTGAAGTCGCAGTCTCGCCTTTCCCCTTGTCGCATTCCTCCCCTCCTCTCTTGCTACCATACCGCGCTGCTCGCGTCGCACGCACTGGGCCTCGAGCTCGATCTTCCTGGCAACCCCATGGTCTCGAGCACGAGATGGTGGCCGTGGGCGTTGCCGTCCTCTCCTCGGCACCGCAAGGGAGGGGGAAGGGCATGGGTATTGGGAGGGCCCGTGGTGGTGAAGGCCATCGTGTGGCTCCTCCTCGCCGCCGTCTCCTTCCGGGTGCTCTGCTCCTTGTCCTCCTCGTCGTCGCCCCCGCCGCCGGAGATCAAGGAAGGTGCGGGCTTTCTCTGCGATTTCACAACTTGTTTGACACGGAGTTTCTAATTTTGAGTAGGAAGGTTGCGGGGTTGGTGTGGTTTATGCTGTCGGGGGGTTTAGTGAGGGCAAAATTTGGCGCTTTTGATCTCGTTTGCTGTGTTTGGTGATTCTTGATGGGAATGGCGCCGTATTTTTCAGGGGGTTTGAAGGTCGGAACTTGTGTTTTGGTTCCGTTAATTAGGAATTTTGCTATCTGTTAACCTTGCTATGCGGTGGGAAGGCTAAGAACTTGCAGGGGATGGAACGATTGAAGTCTGAAATTTTGTTGTTTCTAGATCTGATTTCCTGCTATGGTGCGCGATTTCGTATGGCAGTTTAGGAGCGGTGAAAAAATTGGAGCATTTTCAGGTGGAGAAATTGGTGTTTGGCATTACCATTTTTAGGGAAGCGTTATTTCCGGTGGTTTTGGAGGGGAAAGATCGAAAAGAGAGAGCTTTCGCTGAAAAGAACGGAGCAGTTTGGAACAATTGATCTCATGTTTGTATAAAAAAATGCTTCTTTTTTTATCCCCCACGTGTTGAAATATTGTACCTTCGTTTATGAAGAACACGAGAGTATTTAAAATAGTTCTATCTTGAACTTGAAAGATCGTACCTTTGTTTATGATGGACGGGTGTATTTAACAACAGTTCTTCTATCTCTTCAAGAGCTGACAATTATATTTGTTTTGCTTTTCCTAGGCATTTCTCAATTTCAATTTTTGATACATGTGAATTTGGTGTGCTTTTGCGTGGGGTGGGGAAAGAAAAAGAAGAAAGCTGTGCGGTTTGATCTCGTTTAAGATCAACAATTACTTTTTAGATGAACATGACATCTCAATGGGTGCCCCTGTTCAGTTTTATTTAAACTGAGTTCAACCTTTGTCAGCTCAAGCATTTCTTCATACTCTAACCAAGACAGCAAAAGGTAAACAAACTGATCAAGCAATCATCCACACTACTACACTATGCTTTCTATATTGTTCTTCCTTTCTATATTGTTCTTCCTTTCTTCCTTTCAGCATCTACTTTTGCCTTCTTCTTAGATCTTCATTTGGCCATCTCCACCAGCTCCGACCTCTTGATTCTCCTCTTTTGTTTCGCATTGCATCAGATTGCCTCCCAAGTCCAGTAGATTCATATGTGTGTCAACTTCAGAGGTTCCTTCAACAAGCATTCGACCTTCATACAGCAATGATCCATCTCTTGCAATTCTTGTAGAAAGATGGGAGCAATCACCACACAGCCAAAGGCAGGGGTGGCATTCTATTAATAGGCCAATAGGCACAATTACAGGAGATTAGAATCCTCAATTAGAGGAGCTATTCTAGGCTAGTGTAACAATAGAAGGAAAGGTATTAAAAATACCATTAATTCTAATACCCGCCCGCAGTCGCAGCGGTAGGAGCCCGGACGCAAAGGCTGGACCGAAACTCTTGGAAAGGCTGAGTCGGAAGACCCTTAGTCATGATGTCCGCGAACTGGTGGGAGGATGGCACATGCAGGACACGGATCTCACCAAGAGAGACCTTTTCACGGACAAAGTGAATGTCGATCTCAATGTGCTTCGTTCGCTGGTGTTGCACTAGATTGGTGGACATGTATATGGCGTTGACGTTGTCACAGTACACCACGGTGGCCGAAACAGGGGAAACATGAAGCTCCTGAAGAAGTTGCCACAGCCAACAGCACTCAACGACGGCATGAGCAACGGCACGGTGCTCGGCCTCTGCACTCGAGCGGGACACCGTAGTCTGGCGTTTGGAGGACCAAGACACCAAGTTGTCACCGAGATAAACGCAGTAGCCGGACGTGGAGCGTCGAGAGTCCGGACAGCCGGCCTAGTTGGCGTCAGAGTAGGCAGTGAGAGATGTCACCGGTGATAGACCGATGTGAAGACCAGTATCGAGAGTGCCCTTGACGTACCGTAAGATGTGTTTGATCAACGCGAGATGGGGTTCCTGCGGATCATGCATAAATAGGCACACCTGTTGGACAGCATACGCCAGGTCAGGACAGGTGAGCGTCATATACTGTAGAGCCCCTGCAAGACTCCTGTACTCCGACGGATCAGCAACAGGAGCTCCATCACGGCCGGAGAGCTTGGCATGGGTGTCAACCGGCGTAGTAGTTGGATGACACTTAGTCATGCCAGTGTGTCGTAGAAGATCCATGGCGTATTGTTGCTGGGACAGGAATAGGCCGTCGGAAGAGCGCGTGACAGAGATGCCGAGGAAGAAGTGCAGTGCACCGAGATCGGTCATTGCGAACTCTGAGCGAAGCTGACTGGTGATGCGCTGGAGAAGCGCTGTAGAGGAGGCAGTGAGGACGATGTCGTCGACGTACAGTAGTAGATAAGCCATGTCAGTCCCGTGACGAAGGATGAACAGGGACGTGTCGGAGGAGGATGTGACGAAGCCGAGCCGACAAATGTAAGTAGCAAACCGCTGGTACCATGTCCGGGGAGCCTGCTTCAAACCATAGTGATTTCTGAAGAAGACACACATGGTCAGGATGAGCTGGATCCACAAAGCCGGGTGGCTGCTGGCAGTAAACCGTCTCGTCAAGTGAGCCGTGGAGGAAAGCATTCTTGACGTCAAGTTGATGGATCGGCTAGGAGCAGGAAGTGGCGATGGTGAGAACAGTACGGATGGTTGCTGGCTTTACTACTGGGCTGAAGGTCTCATCATAGTCGACGCCGAGCTGCTGGGAGAAGCTGCGAACTACCCAGCGTGCTTTATAGCGAGCCAGTCTACCGTCGGAGTGGAACTTGTGCTTGAAGATCAATTTGCCAGAGACAATATTGGCGCCTGGCGGGCGAGGGACAAGGCGCCAGGTGTTGTTGTCCATGAGAGCTTTGTACTCGTCTTCCATGCAGCACGCCAATTTGGATCTGCGAGGGCACTGCGAGAGGTAGCTGGGACAGGAGACGCCGTGGTATGCTGAGCCGTCAGGGAGAAGAACTCCAAGGAGGGTTCAGTAGCGGCCCGAGACCGCGTCACCATCCAGTGGGATGCTGAAGGAGTCGAGACAGACATGGTCGTTGGTGCGGAAGTCAGGACAGCAGGTGGCATGGCTGGTGGTGTGAGATCCTGGCTGATGGTGCTGCCGCATGTGGCCGTCTGGTGTAGACTAGATGCATAGGCGGGCGGAGCGGTGCAGCAGTAGCTCCAGCGGCGCCGGGGGGGCACCAACGGCGAGGAGGGCAGCGACCGCTCGACACCGGAGGGTGGAGCTATCGCTGAAGGAACCTGCAGGGGTGCCATGGTAGCAGTGCGGAGCTGCGACACAACGAGATCATTGACTAGGAACTCCAAGTTGGTCGTAGTGACAGAAGAAGATCCGGGCAAAATATCACTGCTGGCAAACAGAAAAGAGCTCTCATAAAAAACGGCATGACGAGAGATGATGACTAGGTTGGTGGCAAGGTTAAGACCAGTGGCGAAGCCAGGATTAAAATTGAGGGTAGGCTAAAGTATTTATCGGACTATATTAAGTTGACACAAATATAGTCTTATACTCTTATAGAATTTCAAATTCATATAGAAATTATACAGTTGGAGTCTTAGAGACAAACAACGAAAAACAGAGAAATACAAAGTACGCACCTCGACAATAGAAAGTGCATACCCAATGGCCAATAATATATAATTATTCTGCTATGAGTATAGAGTAGAAATAAATCACCTGTGTATGAAACATATGAAAATTAGTTATATAATAGAAAATTGTGAATAATGATGAAAATTAGATCATATGAATTATGCAACATACCACAAATAAGCTAATTTGAACCACGAGACAAATTTGAATCACGGGGCAAATGCATTCTACGTGACTTCATGCCTTGGAAACGGTTTATGATTTTATCATCATCAATGGTTTTAAAGATCTCTCGCTCAGTGTAGCACACTATTCTAGTCGAAGCTTCTTTGGTTGGGTTGTACTCTCATCAGTTGGACGAGAACCACTTGAATTACTTGCGAAATAGTTGCACAAAGTTCGTTTCTCCATTATAGCAAAATCTATAAATAAATTATTAGTCTAAAATCTAAACTCTAAATTACTAAATTGATAAAAAAATACAGAAAAATTACCTAGAAATAATGAAGCTGTCGGCTGCCCCTATCCTCAAATACTCAATTCTCTATTCACACAATCACAGTATCACACTGTAGACAGTGGACACAAGTCGGAAATCAATTGCTCGCCTCGACCAAGCGCACTCGCGCAGTCGCGCTGTCGGCAGCCTCCCCCTTTTCTTCCATTCGCCCGCACCGAAGACTTGACGACGCAACTCTTTTATTCGTCTCCACCTCCGCTGCTCCGCAACTCCTCAGCTCAACTCCTTCCCTCGCTCAACTCCCTCGGTAGCAGCGCCGATCAAGATGTCGCTCGCCGCCGCCGCCTCGCTCCTCTCTCCGCCTCGCCTCGCCGGAGTCGCCGCGCCGCCGCCGCCGCTCGGCTCCTCCTCCTCGCATCGCCGGAGTCGCCGCCGCCTCGCTCCTTGGCTCCTCCGCTCCTCGCCTCACTTGAGTCCGCCGCTGTCCCAAACTCGCCGGCCCTCGACCCTCGCCCCCCGGTCCGGCTCCACTGCCTCGGCTCGGCCTCGCCGCCCGACTCCTCCCGCCGGTCGCCGCCGCCGCCCGATCGCTAGATCGGCTTTGTGTGCTTTGAATGTTTGTGTCTCCTCCGGGCTCTGGATCTGCCGCTGGAACCGGGTAGTGGATGTTTTGGTGGGCCAATAAGATAATTCTTGGGCCTCTTTACGGCTGCCACTTGAAGTTTTAGTTTTTTGTTGCTTGTTGGGTTTAAAGCCATCATTGGGCTTGATTGTCGCCGTCGGTACGCTTCTCTCATGGAGGGGGTCCGCCGCCGGGGGGCTCACGCCGGGGAGGTGAGGCTTGAGCCTTACTAAGCCTCCCTTGGCTTCCGCCCTGGTTAAGACAATGGTACCTTTTGTGCTGAGGAGGATAACAAAGAAACAAACATCCCGCGGAGCGAGGAGCAAGTTTGTGGGCAGCAGTGGCGGATAGGTTGGGAAAGCAAAGAGAACCGAAAACCCGTAGGTGACTGTACTGTGGGGGCTTGTGGTGGAGAAGAGTGTGGGGAATGGTGCCGCCGATGGTAGAGGAGGGGCATCGGTTGAGGAGATAGGTGGCAGTAGCTAGAGTCTCAGCCCAAAATTTGGTGCGGAGAAGTGTAGGGACAAGAAGCAAAGAAGGATGTGTTGGCGTGGTTCACAAACTCGTGGCCATTGTCAGCCCGAACAGACTTGAGAAAAAGGTCGAACTGTGTGCTAGCATAGGCGGCGAGGTCTACTATGTGTTGGTGGACATCAGACTTCTTTTGAAGTGGAAAGGTCCAGCAAAAGTGAGTGAAATCATCAACGATAACCAAATAATATAGCGAACCAGAAATGCTAGCAACAGGGGAAGTCCACACATCACAATGTATAAGCTCAAAAGGTGCAGAAGTGCGCGAACTGGATGTAGCAAAAGGAAGGCGTGCATGTTTGCCAAGTTGACAAGACTGGCACAGCGAGCGCACTACGTTATTACAAGAAATATGCGAATGTTTATTCAAAGCATCGAGGGAGGCGACGTCGGGATGTCCAAGACGCTGGTGCCATAATTGGGAGGAGACAGCGAGGTGAGCGCTGGCGGTGACAGGAGGGTTGGCATCACAAATGGTGTAGAGGTCGCCCTCACTATTGCAGCGAAGCATCACTTGTTGCGTTAGAGGATCCTTAACGGAAAAACCGAGAGCATCAAACTCGATGGAACAGTGATTGTCACGGGTGAACTTTCTAACGAAAAGAAGGTTACGAACTATATGAGGAACAACAAGGACATCATTAAGTAGAAATTTAGTGGTGGGTGTATGAAGAGAGGTGTGGCCGCTAGAGGTGATAGGGAGGCGAGAACCATTGCCAACAGTGACGGACGTGTTAGGGGGAGGTTTGGAGGACATGAGTATACCGTCATTGGACGCCATGTGAGATGTGGCGCCACTGTCCATGATCCAGCCGTTATGCCCTTGGACAGCCATCTGGTTCAGCGCGGTGATGAGGCCTTGCTGGTCCCATGTTGGTGAAGGCGGAGCCGGTGCGAAGGCGGTGTGTGCCTGAGGCGGAGCACCCAGGAGGCCGGGGGCAGGGGAAGGGCGCCACTGGCCGCCATGGGAAGCCCACTAACCAACACCGGGAGGCGACAACAGGTTGAAGTAGAACCAGGGCCCTGGTGGATGTGGCATGCGCCTGCCCTGGAAGCCACCATTGCTCTGCTGATGGGCGCCGCCGTTGTTCTGCTTGCCGCGGCGGTTGCGCCCACCGCGACCGTCGCGCTTGCCGGTGTTGGAAGAGGAGCTAGCCGAAGGTGTGGACGTCGTGGTGGAGCGGCAGCCGGACTGGCTGCAAGCCGAGGAACCACCAGTGGCAAGAAGGGCCGTCTCGGTGGCGATCTTTGCCTCGTTGGCGAGGCGAGTCTCCTTGAGGGCAAGCATAGAGCTGCCCTGGCGAAGGAGGGGAACGACGACGAGTTGGCGATGTCGTCGGCGGTGTTGGAGTAACGCGGATTGAGTCCACGCAACAAGTTGAGAATGATCTGTGATTCAGAGACGGGGTGGCCGACATCGCGGAGGGCATCGACGAGGTTCTTGACGCGCTGGCTGTAGTCGGCGATGGACTGGTCGCCTTGCATCAGAGAATGGAATTGGCTGCTGAGGAAGACAACGCGAGACTCCTTGTTGTCGCGGAAGAGTCCCTCGATCGCGACCCAACGGTGTGAGACTCCTTGTTGTCGCGGAAGAGATCGCGCGCGGTCTCGTCGTCAGCCATCATGGAATCAAGGATGTCTTTGGCGACAGAGCCGTAAAGCCAGTTGAGGACGGCGGAGTCGGCGAGGGCCCAGGCGGGATCGTCCGGGTGCGCCAGGTCGGAGCCATCGATGTGGGAGAGAAGACCGAACTTGGCACACATGGTCCACCGAACTTGGCACACATGGTCCGGAAGAACTTGGACCAGCGGGAGTAGTTCGCCGTCTTCATGTCGAGAGTGGTCGACACGTGAGCCTTGACGACGACCGTGCAGAAGGGGTTGAGGACGATCGACGACGCGACATGCACTCCAGAGACGCTGCCACCAGAGGCGGCTGCGGCGGTGTCTATGGCGGCGGCGGCTGCTGAGGCAACAGCGGCAGCGTCCGCTTCTTGAGGGGCGGCCGACATGTCAGGTGGTGGCTAGATAGCGGCGGCGGGTGTGAAAAACAGAGGAGGGGCGGCGGCGGTTGAGAAACAGAGGAAACAGAGGAGGGGCGGCGGCGGGTGAGAAACCCTAAACCCTAAACTGAGGAGGGGCAGCGGAAGTTGCTCAGGAAGGAAAAAAAAGTCTGATACCATGTAGAAAGAAGGGAGCAATCACCACACAGCCAAAGGCAGGGGTGACATTCTATTAGTAGGCCAATAGGCATAATTATAGAAGATTACAGTCCTCAATTAGAGGAGCTATTCTAGGCTAGTGTAACAATAGAAGGAAATGTATTAAAAATACTATTAATTCTAATAATTCTGAAACCTGGAATAAAGGCCTCCAGCTTCTCAGTGTTGCCAATAGCTTCCTCCACACTTGCTTCATGCTGAGCCAACAATTACACTGAAATATAATGCCATTATGATAGTTCCATAAGCACCACAACACAGCAGCTAAAACTGAGTTCATCACATTGAAATTCTTATGACAAATCCAATATTTTGCTATTGACTCATAGTCAGTTCCTAGATCTTTCTGGAAAAATTCAGAAAACTCAATTCACACTCTTTAGCAATTACACATCCAAAGAATAAGTGATTTATATTTTCATTTTCATTACAGAAAGCACACTCCAAGGGTTGCATAATGTTTCTTTTAAGCAAGTTGTCCTTATTCATTAATTTGTTATGAGACATAAGCCAAGCGAAAATCTGAACTCTAGGAGGAATTCTCGAAGACCAAATTGCAGGAATATAGATTGGTATCACACTCTAAAATTGATAATTGCATAAAGAGACTTAGAGGAATAAGCACCATTAATTTCAACCATTACTTTTTCGAGTAGCTATTCAGCTGCTATTTTTTCATGTTAGGTGAGTACTTTCAGTTTCTATTTGCAATTTCGTTATGTTCTTCCATAGAATTCTGAAAGCTTCTTTTGAAATTAGGGTGAAATGTTTAATTTCTATGAGTAATACGATGCAGCGGAAATCTTGCACTGGTTCAAAGTCCTTGTTACATAATATTCAGTTTGGAAAACAATTGGTAGTGTTTTACTGATGTATAGCAACTGTCCATAGTCTGTTTTGGCATCTATTCGCAACGTGCCCATATTCCACACGGATGTGGCAACGTGTAAGCTCTTGGTTGCAGCAGGATTTGCTCAATCTGACAAACTGGAGCAACGAAGCCAATATGCTACACTGGTGGTTATGTCTCGATGAGGTTGTGCTGGGAGGCATGAGGAAGGGGCTGCATTCTATGAGAATTATAGTGCTGTAGGCTGTGGCCGATACGGAAGGAAAGGAATGATGAATCTTTCAAAACAATGTTACCCATACATAAGGGAGTTTTGTCATCATTAAGAAGGAACCTAGTGCCAAGTAGGCACAGCTATGCTCTGAGAGCTTGTTGAATTAGTCACTCTAGCAAAGCGATGCCTTATTCAAACCCTTAGCCTTTTATCCAAGTAGCTGTCATCTCTTTCACTGTAGACATGTCCACATTGTACGCTGCTTGCTGATTCTCTCTTGTGGCTCTTGTGCCTAATTTCGGAACTCCTTTAATACAAGATTAGCAGGCTAGCAGCTCTCCTGCTACTCCTTAAAAGTTTTTTCATTTTCAAATAAAGTTTGTAAAAAGATGTCTGTGTTGCTTGTTATTGAAATGTTACTAAATAATGTTTTTGCACGCTTTTGATGGCATAATCATATTAAAAAACAATTGAGTTCAAATGTCAAGCCGCTTAGACCTCAAATTGCTATGTTTGGAAAAATGGTCAATTTATACGTTTACCATTTGCTAAAACGTAATGTTGTGCAAGTGTCATAATATGTTCACTAATAGGTTCCACATCTTCCGATGTCCCAACTCGCGTAATTCATGTGAAAATGGAAGATATTTCTGAAAAAGGTGCATGCGCATTTTCATTCCAACATACAAATAGATGATTTCTTGAGATGTAAAGAAATGTAGTTTTACTTTACAAGCATAACTGGGACACTAGCTAGGTAGAGCATCTTGAATTTCTGAAAGAAACATGTCATCATTCTATCTGCCCAATGGTACCTTCAGTCTTTTCAATTCATTAACACCAACTTTTTCCTTTGATAACCATGTTCTTGTGTATGAACTGCTGACATTGCAGTCCATATGCTTTTATTTTAGGGCAATATTGCTTAGCACCATCGCAAAGATCGCGGAGTTAGAAAATACCATCCAATATGCCACTGACAGGTGATCCCGGCCCCACATGTCACTATCACAAGCGATGGTATTTTTCAACTCTGTGATCTTTGCAATGGTACTGAACAAAATATTTCTTTATTTTATTTTGTCAATCAATAAATGATTATCTATTGCGGTGCTTCACATACAAGAACATCTTGGGAGCAACTACAGGGTCTTAGTTTTGAAACTTGAATGAAGGGAGAAACAACATAGTAAACTGAATTCTTATTTCTGTAGTGTTCTTATTTCTTCCATCTGATGTGAGATACTACTTGTATAGGAAAATGCGACCTTTTTAACGGGGAATGGATACCAAATCCATCTGGCCCAGCCTATACAAATGAAAGCTGTCGATTTATTGATGGACACCAGAACTGTATGATGAATGGCAGACCTGACGCGGGATATCTTCGCTGGAGATGGAAACCTTATGAATGTGATCTGCCACCATTTGATGAAGTGACATTTCTAGGTGCTATGAGGAACAAAGCATGGGGCCTAATTGGTGATTCCATTCTTCGTAATCAAGTTCAGTCATTGATTTGCCTTCTGTCTAAGGTAAATGTTACCACATTACATAATTCCAATTTATCATGCTCACGTTGAAGTCTAAGGTTTCAGGCTCACCTTGAAGCATCATGCTCCTCTCCTTTTTTTCCTAGTGTTTGCGTTTGAATGTCTTGGAAAATAGCACATAAATGTCCCGGCAATGGCGTTTCACCACATTAAGAGATATACTTGGAGCAGCATACACTGAATTATTATTATTTTATATAAATGCACTCTGAAGTATTACATGTACCCTGTTTGGTGTGTCAATTTCCAGATTACATTTTGCTTGATTTCTAACTTGTGTGCATCTATGTGAAAGTAAAGGCCTGTTAGGAATCTTAGCTCTTGATCTTAGGTTGTATGGATGGGTAGGATGGATCTAGTCTTCAGTCTGCCGGTTGGGCGCTCCTTGCCTTGTCGTGGCCGAATTCCAGCTTAAGACTTAGGGTTTGGGGAATAGAAGATACATTATTTCTTGCCTGTCCTCTAGATTTCAAGTTGTGCCCCTATATATCGGGCTGTGCAAAACCGACTCCAATTCTAATACCCTAAACCGACTTACATATGATAGATAACCGGTTTGGTTAAGCCAATCCGGACTCTTTCCTAATACTAGCAACCTTTCCGAAATCCCGGTCCGACCGCCCGCCTGACTCCCGGTCTGATCGCCCGCCTGAATCCTGGTCTGACCGCTTGAGTCCCGGTCTGACCGGCTGTAGCTTATCACGTCTTGCCGGATGAGGCTGAAGTGCTGGCCGAACCCAAACCCAGAGCCTGCCGAGACTGTATAGTATAATGTTTACCCTAATAGACATCCATAACATTTCGCCCCTCCTGAGTAAACAGCTCGTCCTCGAGCTGAAAGTCTGGATATTGGTTCTTAAAGTCAGGAAGAGAAATCCAGGAGGCTTCAGAGGCGGGTTGGTCCTCCCATTGCACAAGAATCTCCCATTTGTCCTTGTGAAGGCGTGAAGAAACAATTTTTGAGGGAGTAGGGATAACATGACCATTAAGAGTTGCTGGTAGAGCTGGAGGAGTGGTTGGAGGACAACCCACAAATTTCTTCAAGAAGGCCACATGAAAAACATCATGGATACGAGCAGCCACCGGAAGCTGAAGTTTATAAGCAACTGAGCCAATGCGAGCCATGATTCGATATGGCCCATAGAATTTGGGTGATAGTTTCGACAATTGGGATGTAATGCCAACAGCTTGACGGTGATGGAGCTTGAGCAAAACCCACTGGCCCACTTTGAATTCAATTTCACGATGATGCTTATCATAAAAATCCTTCATGCGCTGCTGAGTGTGCAATAAACATTCTCGAATGTCAGCAAGGAATTCATCTCGAGAACGTAGAGTAGCGTCAACTGCAGGAACTTGGGCAGAACCTTCTGTGTACGGAATGATGGCAGGAGGAGGACGACCATACACCACCTGAAATGGCGTTGCCCTTAAGGCCGAATGATATGAGGTGTTGTAGCAGAATTCTGTCCATGGAAGCCAGCGAACCCAATGACGTAGATGATCCCCACTGAGACAACGGAGGTACATTTCAATTGTGTGATTGACCACCTCACTTTGGCCGTCAAATTGTGGGTGAAAGGCTGATGTCATATCAAGAGACACCCCTCCAACATAAACAACTCCTTCCAAAAGTGACTCGTGAAGACTGTGTCTCTATCACTGACAATAGACTCTGTAAACCCATGGAGGCGAACAATGGCATCGAAGAAGGCATGCGCCACCGAGTGGGCTGTGTAAGGATGGGCCAATGGCACAAAGTGAGCATATTTCGAGAATCTGTCCACCACGGTCAGGATAACCGATTTTCCATGGATGCGAGGGAATTCATCAATAAAATCCATAGAGATGTGAGTCCAAATCTGTGAGGGAACCAGAAGAGGTTGCAGCAGACCAGCGCGGTGAAGATTGTCCACTTTACTGCGTTTGCAAACCTCACAACAGTTCACATGATCTCTAACCAATTCTTTAAGGTGGGGAATGTGGAAATCCTTGTGGATCCGGTGCAGTGACTTTTGAATACCCTCATGGCCAGTAGCATGGGCTACAACAATAATATGCTGAACACAAGGAGATGAAGCTGGCACAAAAATTCGACCACAGTGAAGAAGCAGGCCGTTGATAAAGGACCATGTGGCTGGCAGTTCTTGAACAGCCATTTGGGAATGTAATGGTTGATATTCTGGCAGGGAATGGACCTCCTCTTTGAGCTGCTGCAGCAGTGGAAAGGAAGGAATATATAGAGCCGAAAGGAACATGTGTTCATCCCGACGAGACAACGCATCTGCGATCGTATTTGCTTTGCCCAGTTTGAACTCAATCTAAAAGTCGAATCCAAAGAGTTTGCTGACCCAGTGGTGTTGGGGAATTGTGGTCAAACGCTGATCGAGAAGGAACTTCAGACTATAGTGGTCAGTGCAGACAATGAATGCTTTGCCCCAAAGATAATGATGCCAGTGACGCACAGCTTTGACTAACCCGATGAGTTCGCGCTCATATGCCACCAATTTGGCATGGTGAGGTTGAATGGTCTTGCTGAAGAAGGCAATTGGCTGGGAGCCTTGATGGATAACTGCTCCAAATCCGCTTCCTGATACGTCACATTCGACAATAAAAGGTGTGGAGAAATCTGGCAAGGCTAAGAAAGAGGGAGAGCATAGGGCCTCTTTCAGGGCAGAAAACGCAGCAGCCGCCAGACCAACAAAAACCATCCTTGGATAGTAGTTTTGTAAGAGGTGCTACAATGGAGCCAAAATTACGAATAAACTTACGATAATATCCAGCTAGCCCCAAGAATCCTCTCAGCTATCGAGGAGTAGGAGTTGGCCATTGTTGAATGTCGTGAATCTTGGACTGATCCATAGAAACCCTGCAGCTGATATCACATGCCCCAAGTATGCAACTGAAGTAGTGCCAAAAGAACATTTTGACTTCTTGAGAAATATCTGGTTTTGCCGAAGAAGGGAGAAAATTACTCGCAGATGGCACAAGTGTTCTAACCAGGAAGAGCTGAAGATGATAATATCATCAAAGAATACCAGAACGAGCTTATGAAGATACGACTGCAGAATGTGATTCATGACAGCCTGGAATGTAGCTGGAGTCGTAGATAGACTGAAGGGTAGCACCAGGTATTCAAATAGGCCTTGATGAGTCCTGAAAGCTGTCATATGAATGTCATCTAGATGCATCCGTATCTGGTGGTAGCCTGCTCATAAATCCAGCTTGGTAAAATATGTCGCGTGGTTTAATTCATCCAATAATTCATCAATTACTGGTATAGGGAATTGATCTTTGACTGTTTGGGCATTGAGAGCCTATAGTGCACACAAAGACGCCATGAGCCCTCCTTTTTCTTGACCAAAATCACCGGAGAGCTGAAGGGGGATGTACTGGGACGTATTGTCTGCACATTGACGTTCAATTTCATCTTTGTGGTGGTGGGGATATCGGTATGGACTGAGGGCCAGTTTAGCAACGGCTGCGGCTTATGGCTTTTGGCTGAAATTTTTGAATTTTGGTTGTTTACGGTACAGATTATGGAGAGAGAGATACTCACTTGTGATTTTGGATGGTACAGATGTTGAACTTTTAACATGTACATCGTTTAACTTGTAGACCCCGTCTTGAGAAAATACTCCGTTTGAAAGTTAGGTACTGTAGCAAAAGCCAAAAGCCGTCAGAGGAAAAGAATAGGCCCTGATTGCCACTGGTTTGGAGCCTAGTAGAAGGTGAATGCGGTGGTCATGTAACCATTGAGGAGGCAGCCCAGTTGGTGTGCGGAAGATGTCTTCAAAGTCATCTAGCAATGCTGGCAGCAGGGTCTGTGTAGGCACCTCTATAGCCAGGAGGCGTGGCACTGGTTTTTGAGGAACGCCCAGCATATTGACTTGATGACCTTTGTGCCAGAATGTCATTGAAAATGTTTAGTCTCATAGAATAGGTCCTAAGGTGTGCAGCCATTGCACACTCCCAGGTGTGCAGCCATTGCACTCCCAAAATTAAGTCAAAACCATGAAGTGATAATGCGTAGCAAGTGATGGAAAATGCTTCTTGATCAATGGTGAAAGGCAAGGACTGACATATTCCTGGGCAAGCTAACCATTCACCATTAGCCACAGCCACCTGAATGCCTGTTTTGCCGTGCAAAGGAATGATTGCTAACTGGACGGCGTCAATGCTGATGAAGTTGTGTGTGGAAACCGAATCAACCAATGGACGTAACTTGTGGTTGTTGATGAGGACAATGAGCTGCATTGTAGTGTTGGCTGAGATCCCTGGTAGTGCATGAAGAGAGATCTGAGGGGTTGTGTTGTCACTGTGATCCTCGGGCCTGTCATCTTCATCCAGGATCTCAATCCAGCAAAGTCGTTTGTAGCGGTGACCGCGAGTGAATCGATCATCACAATTGAAGCACATACCTTTCTGTCTGCGGTCGGCCATCTCTGCTGGGGTCAGGCGCCTGAAAGTCCTCTGAGTTGACGCTGAAGAAGACGCCGGAAGAGCAAGTACTTCTGGCGGCTTGGGCAGAAATGGCGCCGTATGTTGTGCTGATGCTTGTCTTGGACCGACGGAAGAAGGGGAGGTTGGAGGCGGCCGAGAGAACAACCCTGAGGTATATAGCAGTTTGTAGTGTCGCTCTGCTGCCTTTGCTAGACTGACTGCAGTATCCAAAGAAGTTGGGTTCTGTAGCTCAACATCGGACTTGAGTAATTCCCCCAAGCCGGCCAAGAACATGTTCTGGGCTAACATTGTCGGCGTGACACAACACCTTGTAGAATTCTTGGGTGTACTCTTTAACAGAACCTGTCTGTTGGAGAAGAGCCAACTTGGAGACAGGATTTGATCTAAAGGGTGGTCCAAAACACAGTCGACAATCACTTTGAAATCGAGGCCATGTTGGAATCCCTTCTGTGCGTTCCAATTTATAATACCATTGTTGAGCAATACCGGTCATATGGTAGGTAGCAAGCCATACCTTTTCTTCCTCGAGGGTGCGATGACCGCGAAAGAATTGATCATAGCAACCGAGCCATTCTAGCGGTTCTAAGGAGCCATCAAACAGAGGAAAGTTGACCTTGAAGAATCTGATTGGGAGAGGACCTTCAACGTGATCAATAGGCGGGCGCCGTGCGGAAGAAGTTGCAGTGTGACTGATCGTGGAGGGCAGTGCCACTCATCCTTCGAGGTCCATAACAGTTATCGACAGTTGTTCATGAGCGGTGGACTGTTTCTCTTGGCGTTTCAGCACTTGGCCAATTAGGTCCTTCAATTCGCACAGCTCGGCGGAGAGACGATTGTCTGCCATGGAATATGATACCAAGTGTTAGGAATCTTAGCTCTTGATCTTAGGTTGTATGGATGGGTAGGATGGATCTGGTCTTCAGTCTACCAGCTGGGCGCTCCTTGCCTTGCCGTGGCTGAATTCCAGCTTAGGACTTAGGGTTTGGGGAATAGAAGATACTTTATTTCTTGCCTGTCCTCCAGATTACAAGTTGTGCCCTTATATATCGGGCTGTGCAAAACTGACTCCAATTCTAATACCCTAAACCGACTTACATATCATAGATAACCGGTTTGGTTAAGCCAATCCGGACTCTTTCCTAATACTAGTAACCTTTCCGAAATCCCGGTCCAACCGCCCGCTTGACTCCCGGTCTAACCGCCTGAGTCCCGGTCTAACCGCCCGCCTGAGTCCTGGTCTGACGGCTTGAGTCCCGGTCTGATTGGCTGTAGCTTATCACGTCTTGCCCGATGAGGCCGAAGTGCTGGCCGAACCCGAACCCAGAGCCTGCCAAGAGCGTCTAGTATAATGTTTACCCCAATAGACATCCATAAAAAGGCCTTATTGCCGTTTTACAAGAATCTGTACCAAACTAGCATGCAACACATTTGGTTAGTTTCTTCACTCCCTGGAAGTGGTAGTTAATGACTGTTTACTCAAATCATGACCTAATAGTGAAGACACAAAATTTTATTTATTGGATTAGTAAGAGATGATATACGATAACAAGACAGATAAGTTTCAAGGGCGTTGTGTGCATACTGTACATTTTCAATGATATATGCAAAGTTAACCCTCTCCATGAACTTTGTGTGTACTTCTAGTCGTATGTTTCTTTTCCCTGGTGTTAAATTTGGCAATATCTCTCTTGCTTGGATTTATTCTGCTCTTTTGCTTGCCATAATGCACTTTTAGTTAGGTTAGAAGAAAATTTCCATGATATTCTGCTCTAATTATCTCGTGCAGAATAAATACTTGTGGAATATGTTCTCTCCCTTTGGACCTTGCATTTGTAGTGCTATACTATCCTGAATAGAACCGCTTGCTGTTTATTTAGGCTGAAGAACCTGTTGAGGTCTACCACGACAAGGAATTCAAAATCAGGAGATGGCATTTCCAATCACACAACTTCACAGTGTCAATCCTCTGGACTCCCTTCCTCATTAAATCTGAGATTTTTGAGAATGAGAATGGCGAGTCCACCTCTGAAATCCAGCTTCACCTTGATGTACTTGATCCAACCTGGACCAGTCAGTATGAGAGCTTTGACTATGTTGTCATTGCCGGTGGACAATGGTTTCTTAAGACCGCGGTCTACTGGGAGAATGGTACGGTGATAGGCTGTCATCATTGTCAAGACAAGAACCTAACTGAACTTGGCTTTGAGCACCTGTATCGCAGGACTTTCCAAGAGGTTTTCAGATTCATCTCCTCAACAAACCACAGGCCAGTTGTTTTCTTCAGGACTTGGGCGCCTGATCACTTCGAGAATGCCGAGTGGTTCAATGGTGGGACTTGTAACAGGGTATTGCCTTACAAGAAGGGAGAGTACAATGGAAGATACATGGAGCATGTCATGAGGGGAATTGAGCTTGAAGAGTTCAATAGGGCCATAGCAGCGGTAAATGGTTCAGGGGATGTGGGGATACTGAAACTCTTGGATACTTACAGCCTTTCGTCCATGAGACCGGATGGTCATGTTGGGCCTTACAGAATGTTCTATCCATTTGCAGAGGGCAACAAGGATGCCGCATCAGTTCAGAATGATTGCCTGCATTGGTGCGTGCCAGGCCCCATCGACGCCTGGAACGATCTCATTATGAAGATGGTACTGAATTGACGAAACCTCTAGACATATAGTATGGTGTGCTCTTTACGTTGTCAGTCTCGATTCATGGTTAGTTCATGGCTTCCTGCCGGCGGTCCAGTACTGATTTAGCAGAAAGTGGCAAAAAGAGAAAAACTAGTTTTTGCTTAATCGTGAAGATATGCACATTTTGGTTTTGAGCTGGAAACTGGCCGGTTACCGCTGGTTATCCCTGGTTGGCTGCCAGCCCTATCTTTCTATAAAAATGCGTGCCATGCATTTGGAGATGGTAACAAAGTCTGATGTATTGAATCTCTCGATGCAAACTATGATCAGAACACCTAGGTTTCTCATAATCATCTGCTCCAACAATGTCAGCTGCTCTCCTGCAAACTATCTTTTCATATCAAATCGCTAACCTGCTCTCCTGCTAGACATGATGTGGACTGGTATGGTGAGTGAGAGGGGGTGAATGATTTCTTTAAAATTTTATTTTTAGTATTATCAACTCAATGTAGCGAAAATATAAACTCACAAACTGTAGGATCAAGGATAACCGACTAGAGGGGAGTGAATAGGAGGTTCTAAAATTTTTCACTTAGTAAGTTCAACAATTTTAATTATAATGAGCAATATGTGAACCTAGCATAAGTCAATTTGCAACTTCTCTAAATTTCTATGACATCACAAGATATGTCTTTACCAAGTATAATTCTAGCTACTCAAGATATGGCAATTTGATTGCTAGAAAAGTAAATGCGAAAAAGTAAAGATAAGAATTAATCACAATGGAGATAAGTGATGTTTTCTATGGTTTCGAAGACTTACCGGTCTTCACTAATCCATGTTGATTTAAGTTCAAGCAAATTTGACCGGTTCTACGAATTAAACTTAACCACCTCAATTTACTAAGGTTGATTTTCTTCCGCTCCAGAGATGGCGAGCATCACACCATTCACAATTGTTGTAAGGCCTCTTCCCAAGCTTCTTGAAGAGATCACCGCGTATATTCTTCCCAAACCATCTAGGTGCTGGCAAACATCTAGAGTAAATAGATCACCGTGCTTGCTTCAGAAGAAACAGGTACCAAAATGATCAACGAATGTCACCTGCCGAACTTACACATGGCTTTGATAGCCTGATATGATACTCCATCTTCTAAGATGTCCTAAACCACTTACGTCACCGCCGCGGTTTTGTAAACCACCACTTCAACCGGTATTGGACAATTTTCTCAATTGCCACATACCGGACTTCATGATGCTTCTCCTCGAAACAACGTTCAAACGACGATGTGATGCCCAATAACTTGTCATCAAGATCGTACTCTTCCTCCAGAGTATCGTCACCACTTGAAACGCCTCAAGTCCTATGACAAAGAAGAAAATTAGCTTTAGGATCCGTTTTACATTTTCTTGGTCTCAGAGTTTGGAGAAAAGAACGGATTGGTAGGCTAGACGCTGTACTATAAATAGGGATCATGGCTAGTAGCTTTAGAATTGACTTTGTGCCATCTTAATCAACAAATAGTCATGCATGCATCTAAAATATGTTTTTAGAAAATCTTATTAGGAAAAACGGTTGTGCTGGCTTGGAAGTGCAGTACTACCGACTGGTGGTAATACTGTCATTATGTAATGGTAGTACTGGTCGGTGGTAGTACTGATTTTTTTCTGCCATTTATTTTTTTCCAGAGAGCATATTTTTGGTCAAATCTTGAAGCTTTGGAAATCGGTAGTATCGATCTCAGGGTGTGTGTAGAGACTCGAATATGCAAATCCGGACTCTTGTGTATTCTACACCAGTCCAGGATCACACTAGTGCACACAGTATAAACAAAGATGTAATATCATCCACATCACGTTTTACTAAGAAAAGATCCAAATATTATTAATAATTATCAGAGTTGCGACCTTATGGCCAAGCTTACAATTAATAGCCTGAAAGGCTTAAAGAAACTAGCAGCGGAAAACTAGAAATAAGCGTAGTAGCCATTTGACATGCCCATAGACAATCGACTGGGGAGCGAAGTCCTAATCTGCGAAGTCGTCGAAGTATCCTTCTTCAAGTAACTCCTGCTGATCTGGTCCTTTCTCAACTGAGCAAATATGGATGAAGCCGTGAGTACATAGAGTACTCAGCAAGTCGTTTGTAACAAAGATGCAATATAGTATGCAAGGCTTACCAATGGATGGCTAAAGGTTAATTTTGCAGAAAGCAACAATTTAAAGTAAATACAATAAATAGGTTGAAAAGCGATCTTTGAAAGTGATAATAAATAGTAATTAAAGGAATTGAGACAAACCACAAGTAAACTGACCATTTACTCCAATGAATCACCCATGAACCAAGATTTACGAAATGAACCACCAGTGAACTAACCATTCACTTCCCAACTTAACCCAACCAGATTTGTATGAAAACTCTACCCCTCGTGTGAAATCACCAAGCATTGTCCATGACCGAGGACACGGCTATTCGAATAGTTTTACACTCTGCAGAGGTTGTACAACTTTACCCAATCTGAAGCGGCGGTGCGCGCGGATGCGGGTGAGCTGGCGGCACGCGGTGCAAGGCATCGGTCGCACGCGAACCAAGGGGACGCGAAGCGGGCGAGCGAGCGCGGCAGCAACAGACTAGCTGAAGGGACGGCAGCGGCTGGCCGGATGGGAGAGAGGCGGCAGCTGAACGGCGACTCACCGGCCGCGGCGGATGGTGATGGAAAAGCGGAGAACGAAGGCAAAGCTCGACTGCCGAAAACGGCGAGCACTGACTAGGACGATCGACGACGACGAACTTCGGCGGCTGCGCTCGGGCAATCTTCGGCGAACTCGGCGAGAGAGGCGGCGGCTCTGGATGTGAAGAACGAGGGGGCGCGACGCTGCTTTTATACCCGGATGTCGAGGCATCCAGATCAGACATGCAACGAGGTTCGAGATGGCGACGACACGGACTTCAGAGCGAACACGACACACGGCGGTGAGAGTTCGGCTCGAAGACGACGATGAACAGTGCGACCACCATCCGATGGACGACACGTGTTCTCACAGGATATCAGATGGCTGAGATGAGACCACACAGAAGAACAGTGCCTAGGCGCACGGATGAGACACGTGACTGGCCAAGGATCGGACAGTAGAGAACAAATGCGGAGCGGGCGGTCGGATGAGAGCGGTGGACATGGATGGCCGACGCGTGGCTAGGGGGGTAGGCCAAGCCGGCGGGTGGAGCGGGCTAGAGAGAAGGTGGGCTGGGCTAGGATGAAAAGTAATAGGCTCGGCCCGTTACTGTTTAAAGATTTTTCAGGGATTTTTGATTTTTAGAAATTCAAATAAAATCTTTTGAGCTCTACAAAATAGCAAATAAACCCGGAAAAATCCAAGAAAATTCCAGAAAATTCCTTGAGACTCAAGGAACTCAAATAAAATATTTTTGACCAATGTTAATGTTCAGGCTAGTCATATTAAATCCTTTTAATTAATGAAAATCATAATTAAGCTTTAGTTAATTCCAGAAAAATTCAAATGGTGAATTTTGTTTTAAAAGTTTCAAAAAGGCTCTGAAAATCAGGATGTTACAAACCCCCCTTAAACAGAATCTCGACCCCGAGATTTAGGCTCACTACAGGAATAGGTTACCAGGTGCGACGTTGGAGACGATGTTGTTCAGTCTTACCTTTGCAACGCTCCGAGATATCTAGCCTCCTTGATCTGATGATGTTCCACGACTTGCTCCTGGAGTCTTGACTGGGGTACTTCCAAGATTGAACGAAATTGGTGTGACTGTTGCTATGATGTGAAGTCATTTGATTGCGACCAACTGAATTCCAAGTGTCAACCATCTTCTAGGTTGGCACCATAGGTTATAAAGAAAAGAGGGAAAAGCAAAGATAAGAGGTAAACTCGTCTAAGGCGGATATAACTAATGGCAACCCTAAACTAAGAAAACACTTAGCCGAAGAGGCTAACAAAAGAAGCAACAAACTCCACAAAAAGACTTTTAACATGATTGCATCATAATGCTAGAATCAAAACTGCAGCTCACATCACACCCAACGGCAAATAAGAAGCAAGACGATCTACACGATACTAAAAACTATAACAGGGTTCAAATCTAATGGCTTCTAACCTTCACGGAAATATTCAATCTTACCTTGAAACATGGGGAGCTTCCCTGATCCAAACTTCACAGCACATCTTGAAGAATTCAACACAGACTTTGATTAAGGGCTCTCGAAACATCTATTGACATTATGGGGTTAAGTCAAATTGAGTTTTGAAAACAATATCTCAGAGGAGGCAAGGAATAAGAATCCTAAGAACGAGGTAAGAATCAAGAATTACTAGATAATCATTTGGTTGATTTGATTTAGAAAATAAAATTTGAAAACTTTGTAGATTCGACCATTCTAACTAGGGCTTCGTCCTACAGTCGATATAGCTCTGATACCACCTCTGTAGAGATCCGAATATGCAAATCCGGACTATCCTATGTATTCTGCACTAGTCCAGGATCACGCTAGTACACACAGTATAAACAAAGATGTAATATCATCCACATCACGATTTACTGAGAAAAGATCCAAATATTATTAATAATTATCAGAGTTACGATCTTATGGCCAACTTACAATTAATAGCCTAAAAGGCTTAAAGAAACTAGCAGCGGAAAACCAGAAATATGTGTAGTAGCTATTCCACATGCCCACAGGTATCGACTAGAGAGCGAAGTCCTAATTTGCGAAGTCGTCGAAGTATTCTCCTTCAAGTAACTACTGCTGATCTGGTCCTTCTTCCTCAACTGAGCAAATATGGATGAAGCCGTGAGTACATAGAGTACTCAGCAAGTCGTTTGTAATAAAGATGCAATATAGTATGCAAGGCTTACCAATGGATGGTTGAAAGGTTAATTTTGCAGAAAGCAACAATTTAAAGTAAATACAATAAATATGTTGAAAAGCGATCTTTGAAAGTGATAATAAATAGTAATCAAAGGAATTGAGACAAACCACAAGTAAACTGACCATTCACTCCAACTTAATCACCCATGAACCAAGATTCACGAAATAAACCACCAATGAACTAACCATTCACTTCCCAACTTAACCCAACTATATTTTTATGAAAACTCTACCCCTCGTGTGAAATCACTGAGCATTGTCCATGACCGAGGACACGGCTATTCGAATAGTTTTACACTCTTTGGAGCTTGTACAACTTTACCCACACGATGTGATCATCTTGTAATGTTACCGGTATAACATGCTTTCTTTGGCATGCCGACCAAGAAGATCACAACAAAGCCTTTACAATGTTCAATCTCAACCCAGCTCCGCCTCACTAACGTTTCGCCGTCGAGTAGGGTAACCCCCTAGTCGATAATTGCCCCCTTTTGCGCCTCATGGAAATCAACAACCATGTTCATCCCAATGGTGGAATCGAAATTGAAACATCACAAATTAGTCAGCCAGGTCTATCCCACACTAGACATGTGGTTGTACGGTAAGGCTCATTTCAATGGCGCACAAAGTTAAGTCCTTAAATGTACCCAGGTGGAACATTCACATCCCTAAAGTGTTAATCACACTTCTCCCCTTTACTGCACGATCATTTGCTCAGGTGGAAACCATTTTGTATAACCAACACTAATGACACTACCCATGTCATGGTACTCAAAATTTATAACTGTGGTTGACCACCACGTTCCAATATATCATTAAGTCAAAATTAATTAACTGATTACATGTGATGATAACCTAACGTACTAGTAATAAGCATGGCTAAGCAAATTAAATGTACACCCCATGTGACAACTAGTATTGCATCACTAGATGATTATCCATCCTATGGTGACAATGGAATCATGGCAACCAAATTATCAAGGGGGAATTAATCAGTTTGGACAATAACTACCAATACAAAGGTTTATAATAAAATAGCGATGCATGATAATTCAAAACAAAATAATACATAATAGATTTGAAAACTAGGTTCAACATGATCAAAGAACACGACTTGCCTTGGTCTTGCTCAGTTAACGGGTCTTGATATTCGAATCTTGCTTCAGCTCCTTCAAAAGCATGATCTAACGAGAGAGAAAGCGAAACGAAACACAAAACAAATTCAAACAAAATTCAAATGAACTCCAAAAACTTAAAAACTAGAGCCAAAAGAGAGAGCTAAATTTTATATGAATTTAGGAAAAAGTATTAGGCCAATCGGAGTTCGGACGAGGAAGAACGGGCTCTTGAAAAATCTAATCGGGAGAAAAAGGCTAAAAATCAGAAAAGTTATTGCGCTACGAACCTGGTGCACGGAAAGGCTAATCTACGGTAGACTCAGCTCATGGAACAGTGCGTGGCCGACTAGGCTTGCTGACGGGGCTGCTCACTGGGCTCTAGGGCTGACTTGGCATCCACGTGGCTGCTGACTGGGCTTGACCGGCTCATGGGTCTACGGCACAAGGCAACCAACAGCTGGGACCCACACTCAGTGGCTCAGTGCATGGGGGACGGAATCTACGAAGAATCTGAAGGGTGGGGCGCACGGATGCAGGTGAGCTGGCGGCGCGACGGCGGTGGACTAGCCGAAGGGACGGTGGCGGCTAGCTAGACGGGAGAGAGGCGGCAGCTGAATGGCGACTCACCGGCCGCGGCCGACGGCGACGGAAAAGCAGAGAATGGAGGCGAAGCTCGACGGCCGGAAACGGCGAACACCGACGAGGACGATCGGCGACGACGAACTTCGGCGGCTGCGCTCGGGCAATCTTCGGCAAACTCGGCGAGAGAGGCGGCGGCTCGGGATGCGAAGAACGAGGGGGCGCGACGCCGCTTTTATACCTGGACGCCGAGGCATCCAGGTCGTACATGCAACGAGGTTCGAGACAGCGATGATACGGACTTCGGAACGAATATGGTGCGCGGCGGCGAGAGTTCGGCTCGGAGACGACGATGAACAGTGCGACCACCATCCGATGGATGACACTTGTTATCAGAGGATATTGGACGGCTGAGATGAGACGGCACAGAAGCACAGTGCCTTGGCGCATGGATGAGAGACACGTGGCTGGCCAAGGATCGGACGGCAGAGAACAAAGGCGGAGCGGGCAGCTCGGATGGGAGCGGTGGACGTGGATGGCCGACGCCTGGCTGGGGGGGCGGGGCAGGCCGGACCGACGGGTGGAGCGGGCCAGAGAGAAGGTGGGTTGGGCTAGGATGAACAGTAATAGGCTCGGCCCGTTACTGTTTAAAGATTTTCCAGGGATTTTTGATTTTCAGAAATTCAAATAAAATCTTTTGAGCTCTAGAAAATAGCAAATAAACCCAGAAAAATCCAAGAAAATTTCGGAATATTCCTCAAGACTCAAGGAACTGAAATAAAATATTTTTGACCAATGTTAATGTTCAGGCTAGTCATATTAAATTCTTTTAATTAATGAAAATCACAATTAAGCTTTAATTAATTCCAGAAAAATTCAAATGGTGAATTTTATTTTAAAAGCTTCAAAAGGCTCTGAAAATCAGGATGTTATAGTGAGGTATTATCATAGTGCGGTTGTACCGATCCTAGATGATGGTAGTATCGCAATGCCTATTCAACGGTTAGTTCAGACACATTAAATACACCAAATATAATCGTTGAACAGTAGGTGTAGTAGTACCAGCCATACATGGCAGCAGTACCACACCTACTGAATATTTCTATGATTTGTTCCAAATGGTCAAATTTGTGGTTGGGTTTATAAATACCCCCTCACCAGCACAAGGGCATGTATGTTGGACCTCATTTAATACACTAGAGCATTGCGTGCACTTTCCTCTACTTATTTGCTCATATTTATCATTTTTGAGTAGTTGAAGAGCATTTAAGTGCATTGATTCATTCGTTGATCATTTTGGCACTTGTTTCTCCTAAAGCAAACACTGTGATCTATTACTCTTTATGCTTGCCAGTACCTAGATGGTTTGGGAAGAGTTTGTATGGTGATCTCTTCAAGAAGCTTGTGAAGAGGCATAGTGTCAATTGTGAGTGGTTTGGTGCTCGCCATCTCCGGAGCAGAGGATGAGCAACCTTAGTGGATTGAGGTTGTTTGGCTTAACTCATGGAGCTGGTCTAATTCATTTGGACTATCTTAAGTGGATTAGTGAAGACCGGCAAGTCTTCGATACCATGGGAAATCATCACTTCTCTCCATTGTGGTTATTTCTTGTCTTTACTCTAACGCATTTACTATTCTAGCTATTAAATTGACATATCTTGTGTAGTTATAATTGTACTTGGTAGAGACATAACTTGTGGTACCATAGAACTTAGAATATTTGCTCTTGACTTGTGCTAGATTCATTGATTGATCCTTGTTGTTATAATAGTTAGAATTAAAGTGAAAAAGTGTACAATCACCTATTCACCTCCTCTAGTCGGTTATCCTTGATCCTACAAGTGGTATCGGATCTTAGTCTCTCATTGATTTAGACCTAACCATCTAAGAAAGAAAGGGATGGCTAATGAGGGTATTGCTATAGAAAAGACACATCTATTTGATGGCTCTAATTATGTATATGGAAAAATTAGAATGTTCATTTATTTAAAGGCCATGAGCCCGAGTATATGGAGGATTGTAAATAAGGGTTGTGTTATGACTCTTGACCCAAACCACCCTACGGAACTTGAGAAACATAATGCTCATTTAGATGCTGAAGTGATAGACACTCTTTTAGTAGCTTTGAACATGGATGAGTTCAATCGAGTGAGCAATTTTGAAATTGCTCACGAGATTTTGGCTACCCCCTCGGAAATCTATGAGGGAACATCCATAGTTAAAGAGGCCAAAATGCACAAACTCCGGATAAGTATGAGACATTTACAATGTTGCCTCATGAGGACATTAATGAAATGTTTTCACGTCTCAACAACATTGTAAATGAACTCAAGAGCCTAGGCACTTCACTAACCAATGTTGATATTGTGAAAAATGCTTAGGACCCTACCAGAGAAGTATGAGACATTGGTGACACTCTTCTCAGCTCTTCCAAGCTGCCAAAGATTACGCCAACATAACTTTTAGGCAGCCTCATTACTAATGGTTATACCGGGACAATGAGGAGCTTTTGGAGCAATCCTCCTACAAGAGTAAGGAAGTTATCGCTTTCAAAGTAAAAGTAGTATCAAGTGATGAGTTGGATGACCAATAGGGTGACTCTAAGGCGAAATTGGCTCTCCTCGTGAGAAAAATAAAGAAGTTCATGAGAAAGCGCTAGCTATGACAAGAGCAAGAAGGGGCGCTTCTACAATGACAACAAGTGCTATAGTAACATCCGTTGCTATGAGTGCGATGAGAAAGGGCATATTGCCTCTCATTGCCCAACGAAGAAGGATGACAAGGGCAAGTTATCTAAGAAGAAGGACTTCAACAGAAAGAAGAAGCTTTTCAAGAAGCTTCAAAAGTATGACAAGAATGAAGCCCATATCAGAGAGTGGGACTCCGATGAGGAGTACACCGACTCCGACTCCTATGATGATGAGTCCTCCAAGAAGAGAGGGCTTGTCGGCATCACTATCAAGGAGGCTTCATCACTCTTCTCGTCTCCTACATACCTCATGGTAAAAGAAGATAAGGTAAAATCTCTCGATGACGACGAACCCTCATATGATGAACTAATGGATATGCTAGAAAATTTAAATGAATATCTTGGAAAGGAGAATTCAAAATTTAAAGTCTTAAAGAGAGAATATATCTCTCTAAAAGATTCTTATGGGGAGCTAAAGGAAACTCATGACTCTCTCATTCAAAAGGGTTCAAGCAAATCTCATATTAGCATTAGAATTACATATGACATTATTAGTGAAATGCCCAGTGTAGATATTGCTAGAACTAGCACATACACCTCATGTGATGATTTATTAGCTATGCCATATTCTAAAATTGATTCTAATCATGGTAATGCTAAGATTTATGATGTAAAGCTCATTGTTGAAAATAATAAGGAGCAAGCGACCAAGTTAAACAAAAGTTGGAGAGATGCTTCAAGGAAAAAGCCACCCTTGATAACCTATTAAGTGAGCAACAATGCTTATTCAAAAAGGAAGGACTTGGGTTCATGCCCAAGAAAAGTAAGAAACCGGCATACAAGCCCATAAAGTTTGTAAAGAAAAATAGCAAATATTGCCATAAATGCTAAGATGTGGGACATTTTCAACAAACATGTCCCATTGGTAAGACTCCATCCGTAGGTTTATATAATTGATGTTATATACTTAGAAAAACTAAGGATGGTAAAGTCTTTGCAAAATTTGTTGGCACTTTAATTTTAGGTGCTAAAAAGAATGCTATTTGGGTGCCTAAAGCCTTGGTCACTAATCTTCAAGGACCTAAACAAATTTGGATACCTAAAACAACTTGATATTTTGTAGGTGAACTACAAGACTAGTGGAAGGCATTTGGTACTTAATAGCAGGTGCACTCAACATATGACCGGAGACTGAAAGATGTTCATCACCTTTAAAAATGGTAGCTACAAAAAGATCACATTTGGGGACAATAGCAAAGAAAAGATACTTGGTTTGGGTAAAATCACTATCTCAAATGACCTTTCAATTTCTATTGTATCTCTAGTAGAAACATTAAATTTTAATTTGCTATCCATTACTCAGTTATGTGATCTTGGTCTCACTTGAATATTCTCTAGTGACGGTGTTACTATTTTAAAGAAAAAAGAAAATGAGTTAGTTTTCAAAGGTTTTAGATTTGAAAGTCTTTATTTGGTTGATTTCTCCTCTAGTAATTCATCCTTAAAAACTTATTTGATTGCAAAAACTTCTTAGGGTTGGCTTTGGCATAGAAGGCTAGGTCATGTGGAAATGATCTAACTCAAAAACTTTTCAAATATGACTTAGTGGTTGGCTTGAAAGATGTGAAGTTTGAGAAAATAGATTATGTAGCACTTGTCAAGTCGGAACGCAAGTTGCAAATTCTCATCCTTCCAAAAGTATTATGTCAACCTCTAGGCCATCAAAGCTTTTACATATATATTTGTTTGGGCCAATAACCTACAAGAGCATCGGGGGGCAATAGCTGTTGTTTAGTCATTGTAAATGATTACTCAAGATACACTTTAGTGTTCTTTTTATATGACAAAGCCGAATCCTCTGGCATTTCCAAAAGCTTTGCTAAAAGGGTCTAAAATAAACAATCAAGCAATTGATGTAGAAAAGAAGGAAGAAGAGCAACCATCAACACTACCTCCGAAGATTCACAACACTATTGCTAAAAATCATTCAATGGACCAAATATTGGGTGAAGTAAGGGTGTTCAAACTCGATCCCGTGTTGCTTCTTTTTGTAAACATTACTGTTTTGTTTTCTCTATTGAGCCCAAACGTATAGGTGAAGCTCTAAACGACCCAAATTGAATGAACGCAATGCACGAAGAATTAAACAACTTCACCTGGAACGATGTTTAGACATTGGTGGAAAGACCCATGAAACACAATGTAATTGGAACAAAATAGGTCTTCTGAAACAAACAAGATGAGAGCGGAGTTGTGTTAAGAAACAAATAAAGGTTAGTCACTCAAGGTTATATTCAAATCAAATGTTTGAATTATGATGAAACCTTTGCTTCTATAGCTACATTTGAGTCCATTCGAATACTATTTTCCTTTGCATCATATTTTGATATAAAGTTATTTCAAATGGATGTTAAAAGTGTATTCTTAAATGGAAAATAACCGAGCTTATTTATGTTGAACAACCACCCAGTTTTGAAGATCCTAAGAATCCAAATCATGTGCACCAACTCTCCAACGTGCTATATGGTCTAAAACAAGCTCCTAGAGCATGGTATGAGTGCCTTCGTGATTTTTCACTCTCAAAGGGATTCTAAATTGGAAAGGTTGATATAACCTTATTTACAAAAATTATAGAGGATGAATTTTTTGTTTGTCAAATTTATGTTAATGATATTATATTCTGGTCTACTAACCAAGACTTTTGTAGAGTAATTGGTGATATGACGTCTAGAAAATTTGAGATGCCCATGATCGAAGAACTTAGTTACTTCCTTGGACTCCAAAAGGAACTCAAAGATGGGACATTCGTGTGCTAAACGAAGTACGTGAATGACTTATTCAATAAGTTTGGCATGGAGGATGCCAAGTCCATAAGACTACCATGGAGACAAATGGTCATTTTGATCTCAATGAGAGGTAAACCGGCCAGTAGATTTAAAACTTTATAGATCCATCATTGGTAATTTGTTTTATCTTACCACATCTAGATTTGATATCATGTTTAGCATTTGTATGTGTGCAGACTTTCAAGTATCACCAAAAGAATGCCATTTGGTGGTCGTAAAAAAATTCTTAGATATTTAAAGCATTTCTCTACCATTGACTTATGGTATCCCAAAGGTGTTATATTTAATTTAATTGGATATTTAGATTCCGATTATGCGGGTTGTAAAGTGGATAGAAAAAACACCTCGGGTAGTTGTCAATCGTTAGGAGGATAGTTTCATGGTCATCCAATAAACAAAATTCCATAGCCCTATCCACCGCTGAAGTGGAATATGTTTCTGCGGGTAGCTGTGCACCATTACTATGGATGAGGCAAACTTTGATGGATTATAAAATTAATTTCGATAAAATGGCTCTTTTGTGTGATAATAATAGTGTTATGAAGATAGCAAATAACTCGGTCCAACACTCAAGATCAAGCATATAGATATACACTGCCATTTCTTGAGAGATCATGTGAGCAAGGTGACATTGTCATTAGCCACATACGAACCAAAGATCAATTAGTCGATATCTTTACCAAGCCTCTGTATGAAAGCCGGTTTTGCAAATTATAGAAAGAGTTAAATGTCATAGATTATTCAAATGTGGCTTGAAATCATGCATCATGTCTCTTGCTTTAAATTTGGACTTTTTGGAGCTCGAGAAAATCAAATTTGAAAATATTTTCATAAAAAATCTCTATATTGATAAAACTATTTTATCTGGATGTTATTTGCAATTCCAATGCATAATGATCCTGAAATATGTGTTGTTGTGTGAAAAATAAGGATCATTTGTATTTTCTAAATCCATCCAAGCTTCTTCAGGAAAATCGGTAGTATCGATTTCCCCTAGCGGTGCTACTACTCGACGATATGACTGGTCGTATAGTGCAGTACTACCACAGTCTACAGAGTGGGCCCAATCTTTAGTAACCGAAGACCTAACTTCCCATATACACCCAAATCGGCCTCCTCTTCTCCCATATCTCCAGAAACGGCTCCAAGGCCCCCTGCTCTCTCTCTCTCACACAACCCCTCAAACCTATCTCAAATCCCTCCACAAATCCTCTATTTTTGCGACGATTTCATGGAAACCTCATCAAATCCATCTTCCTATGATTGTTCCTCATCCTTACCTCAAGGTAAATCGCATCAAATTCTCTCTTATCTATCTTTGGGACTCATGAACAAACTTCTAGGGTTTTCAACAATGTGGCTAAAATAGTTGAGATCTTTTGGGCAAATTGATAGTACCTGGTGTTTGGTGATCTATTATGTCTATTCCATGGATTGATCCATGCCAAACACTTGTTAAAATCGAAATTTTGAATAAGCCCTAAATCTCTCGGCAAAAGCTGCAATACCACCCCTCCCGAGTGGCACTACAGCATCCTGGTAGTACCGATGGGAGAGTGCGGTACTACCGATTTTGTTGAAAGTTCATCAACTATTTTTGAACATTAGCTCAAACCTATTACTCCTATCATAATTATCTTCTTAACTCCTTTTCAAGATGCCAAGGACCAAAACTTCAGTTTGCAAGAACCCGGCACCTCAAGGAGAATCGGCAAACCGCTATGATCCCTTCCCTTCTGAAGCCGGGCCTTCGTGCCACAAGGCAGCATCCCAATGGAATTGATCAGAACCGATAGTTTGCCAACCATAAGTATGTGAATTGGACGCATCTCAATGGAATTGATGGCTATGCCAGTGCATATCAACTTTTCTATACCATTGGACTACATGACATAGTTGCACTGAGGTGTGATTATCATGTGGACACAATTTGGCAATTCTATACCATAGTCTATGTATCCCCTGATTTTGACTACATGGCTTAGATGGCTAGATATGAGAGAGTTGAGGCTACTAAGGGTGAGTTTGAGACTGCTTTACAAACTCACCTTGGATGACATGAGAAGACATACGCCAGGTCAGCTCTCAAGATTGGCTTATGGACTCAGTTTTATGACACTATGTTAGATACATGCCTGGCAAAATAGCTGGACTCCTTCCTCTGCCAGGCCTCATCAACCATGTCGTTAACCACACATTGTTCCCAAAGAGCATAAATTTTGATGCAGTCTGAGGCCATGCTTGGAACATCATTGATTGCATCACGAATGGGTGAAAATTTGATGTGGTTGACCTCATAATTAGAGAGAATGCATCTTTGAAAAATGATATGGTCAAGAGGATCTATGTTGCTCCATACAACATGGCCCTCATCATGAGGAAGACACATTATCGAGGAGCAAGGTCGGCACCTCACAAGCCATACAACCAAGAGAAGTCGTTCCAGTCCCCTCCGCTACCCTTTGTTATGCTCAAGAGGAAGAAAAGCATGAGCAAGAGCATGAGGGTGCTCCACCTACAACTGGTCCAGTTTCATTGCCTCAAATTTTTGATGTTGTCATGCAAATCTAAGAAGATCAAGTGGAGAACAATAATCACCATGCTTCCCTCACCTAGTGTCAAGTTGAGGCAAATGATCAGCTAGCTTCCCTTGATCAGGGTATGAGCGCACTTGAGCGTGCTTCCTCCTCAGCACCTCATCGTCCTTCTCCCATTCACTATTAGCGTCGTCGCCTTCGTGACCCCTCACCCCAGGAGTAGATCTTTTTGGTACTTGATGCCAAAGGGGGAGAAATTGGGGAGGATAAAATTCAGAGAAGACCATGGAGGAGATCGAAGCGCTAGAAGAAGAGAAAGAAGATCTATCTATCGCTATATTATTTAAGAAACGTTATGTGAGGAACTTTATATTATGTGTTTGAACTATGTGTCACTTGTTTGTAATAGTTAGAACTTTTATGCTTATGATGCTTGTGAACTTGTTTAATGCTATGGTTATTTGGCTATATTAATCTCGTTCACGCTTAGCACGTTCATACTCATGCTTATTATCTTTTGAGAAGTTTATCCAAATTCAACAAATAAAGAGAACTTCATCAAAATTTCCTAAATCAAAACTTGTGCATGAAAACCACTTCAAAATATCATATGCACATATTTAGGGGGATCATTTCTTTATTTGTTGAATGATTCTTGAATACAACTAATTCTTCATAACCTTAAGCTTCTCTCAAGAATTATTTGTATTCAAAGTCAAAACAAGAAAATACAACTCGTTTTAAGACTTGGGGTATTTTCAAAAATATCTAAATTTTCTTTGCATTGTTTTAGTTGCCATCAATTTTCAAAAAGGGGGAGATTGAAAGCATCTAGACCCTTAAAAATGGTTTTGGTAATTAATGACAATATTGTTAGTTGGGACTAACATGTGTGCTAAGATGTGTTAAAAAGTTTAGTCCCAGAGCACATATGGCAATACAATAATGGCATGCAAAGACTAGTAAGGATCGACTTGGTTCAAGACAAAGGTGAAAATTAGTTTAGGATCCCTTATACATTTTGCCGGTCTCAAAGTTCGGAAAAAGACCAGATTGGTAGGTTAGACACTGTACTATAAAGGGGGATCATGGTTAGTACCTTGAGAATTAACTTTGTGCCATCTTGATCAACAAATAGTCATGCATGCATCTAAAATATGTTTTTAGAAAGCCTTGTCAGGAAAAACGGTAGTACCGGACTGAAGTGAGGTACTATAGGCCAACGGTAGTACCAATTTTTCCTACGGTATGTTTTTTCCAGAGAGCATGTCTTTGGTCAATTCTTGAAGCTTTAGGACCATGTAGGATCTGTACTACCGCAGTGCGGTAGTACCGATCCTACATGGTGGTAATATCGTAATGCCTATTCAACAACTAGTTCAGATGCATTAAATACACCAAATATAACCGTTGAACAGTAGATGCAGTAGTACCAGCCATAAATGGCGATAGGTACCGCACCTGCTGAATTTTTCTAGGATTTGTTCCAAACAATCGAATTTGTTGTTGGAGTTATAAATACCCTCCACCAGTACAAGGGCATGTATCTAGGACCTCACTGAATACACTAGAGCCTTGTGTGCACTCTCATCTACTCATTTGTTCATATTTCCCATTTTTGAGTAGTTGAAGATTATTTAAGTGAATTGATTCATTCGTTGATCATTTTGACACTTGTTTCTCCTCAAGCTAACACTACGATCTATTCCTCTTGGTGCTTGCCCACACCTAGATGGTTTAGGAGTTTACACGGTGATCTCTTCAAGAAGCTTGTGAAGAGTCCCGGCGCCAATTGTGAGTGGTTTAGTGCTCGCCATCTCCGGGGCAGAGGAAGAGCAATCTTAGTGGATTGAGATCGTTAGGCTTAATTTGTGGAGTCGGTCCAATTTATTTGGAGTTATCTCAACATGGATTAGTAAAGACCGACAAATCTTCGATACCACAGAAAAATATTGCTTGTCTCCATCGTGGTTATTTCTTGCCTTTACTCTTACACATTTACTTTTCTAACTATTAAATTGCTATATCTTGTGTAGCTAAAATTGTACTTGGTAGAGATATAACTTATGGTGCCATAGAAACTTAGAATATTTGCTCTTGATTTGTGCTAAGTTCATTGATTAATCCTTGTTGTTATAATAGTTAGGATTGAAGCGAAAAATTTTAGAACCTCCTATTCATCCCCATCTAGTCGGTTATCCTTGATCCTACTGATGCCCAATTACTTGCCACTAAAATCGTAGGCTTGCTCTGAGGACTATCACTACTTGAAACACATAAGTTCAATTGGCACACCATATGCAGATATTTGCCTCCTCACAATCTTTATCTTTCTTCCGTACTTCTCCACTTAAGATGATGTTCCACCCAGACTTATGTGGCACGCCATGGCCTCAATATATCTTCCCTAGCCTCGGTCTTGCCATTGACCGCGACAATCACCAAGCGCTCTACACATCAAAGATTAAGCAGCCAAATCGCCCCAAACCGACCTAAACACTCTCGGTAACAAGCGGCTGGTCTGACCACGACATCTATGCCAGTCAGGCCGCCCTACTCCCACCGGTCATACCGCCACGTAGGGCTGGTCAGACCACCTCTGCAGGTCGGTCTGATAGACAGCAAAAACTCAAGAGCAAATAACATAAAATTAAACTCAAACTCGACACCGAAGCGCAAGAACAGTTAAATACTCATCAAACACATAGAATGGCCTCCACATGGTCTCACACATAGTATCCTCCTGTTCCAAGTTCAGAAACACTTATTTGTTCTATTCTAAAAAACACTTATTTGTTCTAAATACAAGATGCATAGGAAATAATATGTTGTTTTATGAACAATGCATAGCAAATTGTGACAAAACCGTTAACACTAACCAAAGCAACTTAGTTAAGCCAAACACGGACATATTAGGATCCGTTTGGTGTTACAATATGGCTTTTCAAAAACTACATAAAGCATCTGGGTCTGTTTGGCAACAGCTGCGACTTATGCCTTTTGGCTGAAATTTTTGAATGTTGGCTGTTTACGGTACAGATTATGGAGAGAGATACTCACTTGCGATTTTAGATGGTACAGTTGTTGGGCTTTCAACGTGTACATCGTTTAACTTTGTAGACCCCGTCTTGAGAAAATACTCCGTTTAAAAGTTAGGTACTGTAGTAAATGTTAAAAGTCGTCAAATTCAGAGGAAAATAACATGCCCTCTATTTGAAGCCATAAAAGTAAAGTCATGTTGGAACAGGTAGCTAGAGTAACTAGATTCAAATATGCAGCACAGCACAACGACCCAAAAACTGACATAATTTGGCTTTCTCGCATCAGAACTCGCTAGCACAATATAGAGAGGTCATTTTCTTTGGGTCTATCTATGTCATGTTCGAGTGTTCTTTTCCCCAAAATTAGTCAGTTTTTGAACTGTTGGACGTAGATCTAACGGATCCCCTTCTTCCCCTCTCCACTATTACTCGGTCACCATCCAACATACCCCCTTTGAGGGCTTCAAAACCTAAATGTAGGGAGGAAGAAGGGGTGACATTCAGCGGCGGTGCAAGACGCCGGCGAGCCGGAGCTAGAGCCAGCTCGTGCGCGACATCGCTTGCACGCTCACCGGAGACGAGGAAGGAGGACTGGCGGTGCAGAAATCTCGGAGCAAATCCAATTGTAAGAAATTCAACTAAAATTATCTTCTCGGAGCAAATCCAACGGTAAGAACCGCAACTGAAATACTCGAAATTTTCACGAAACACATGTACATCAATTCTGAAAAAAATAAGAATCAAATCGAAGCGGCACAAGGGTATCCATGCATGTCGTTTCCCTTGTCCTCTTCCCGTAGTAGTTTATAGCTAACGTGATTACCCGCCTTAGAAGCTAAAACCAGCGCCACTTGCTGGTCATGTTGTTCGCGGTCATGATCCGCTCCTCCAGCTCGCGGATGCGCGCGTCCTTGGCATCCTGCTCCTCCGCCCTCCGCAGGAGCTCCTCGACGTGGACCCCGTTCTCCTCCACCGCAGCCCGCAGCTCGGCGTCGGCCTCCTCCGCGCGCCTCTCCGCCTCTCGCCTCCGCGCCTCGGTCGCCTCCCTCTCCCTCGCCGCCGCGGCCAGGGCGCTCTCCAGGGCCCTCACCTCCTCCGCCAGGTTCTTGGTCTTCTCCCTGTCCGACTCCGCGGCAGCCTCGCCAACCAGCAGCCTGCGGCGCAGCAGCGCCGCCGTGCCCGCCAGCTCGTCCGGGTGCTCCGGCACCACGGCGCTGCAGCCGCCCAGGGTGGCCAGCACCGACGACCAGCACGACGACATCGCCGATCGATGGACGTACGGTACGGTCTCTGTTCTTGCACCGGCAATAACTAACCAACGAACAAGCTTAACTTACGTGTGCGTGTACAACTATATATGAGGAAGGTATTTGATATGTATTATGATACGAGCTAGACTCGGAGAAGACCGTACGCCTAGTGTCTGAATCCTCCCCTTTTCCGTCAATTACTCGAGAGACCTTGTTCTACTCAGGAGCGCGTGACCACCGGTTGGGCCTGTTGAACGACTACTCCGGTTGGGCCGGTTGAGTAACCAGTGTCGTCGTCAAGTGTTCCATATAACCAATTATTGTAACTAAAATAAGAACAATATTATGATACAATAATATAAAAGTAGAGGAACAATTGACGCAAGAGGTAAGAGAGCAAATCGACGTCATCTTTATTCCAATGATTTCTTCTTCTTGTATATAATAGATCAATCTCTCCTCTATTTACAGACTAATAACCTTCATAGGATATGATATATGCGCAACTTCTTCAAAAAGAAGTCGGAACTGGTGGGACCCACAAGGGGCACCAAACCTCCCTCATGAGGGAGTTGGTTTTGTAACACCCACCTTTGGACGAATACCGCGATATACACATACCTTGTTAAAAACTCTTTCCAAAAACCAGTGAGAAAAAGGAATGAAAAAAAAGAGTACATCGTATACACAAGCTGTATTGTACTAGTTATATCATTAAAAACTTTCACATGAGGTCTAGTAAAAATTTACTAAGGGAAAAAAGTACAATTTTTCCAATTTTTGATAATCTTCTAGATTACTATCCCTCCTGCATAGTATTTGAAATTTCAAGATCAAAACATATGGGTTATTATTCTGGGTAATGCTCTCCCTTAATTCTGCACATCTCTAGATCACCTAAGGGACTTAGTAAATAAATCTACAAGATTTTCACAAGAGTTAGTATGGATTATCTTTACTTCATCCTTCTTCTGGAGTTCATGAGCAAAGAATAATTAAATCTACAAGATTTTCACAAGAGTTAGTATGGATTATCTTTACTTCATCCTTCTTCTGGAGTTCATGAGCAAAGAATAATTTATATAGTAATCATCAATTGTTTCCTTCTAGGTAAATCAAAGTTAAGATTTTCATAGTCTAAAATATGATGATTAATGTTTAGCATATATGCTCCCCCTCAATACGCATTTGTTGGAGTCTTCCTGCTCCAATGCAGCAATCACAAAAACAAAACGGGAATAAATCTACTAGATTATCAGTGTTTAGTCTTGTAGACACTTATCAGTTATCACACTATCCTTCTTGAGATTGTGAGGATAGATTAACCTAGGAGCAATGTGCTTAACACTTTTTTAAATAAAACCCTAAGGGAGGCCCCCTACGGAAGAGATTTAATTAAAAGGGGAAGTTTATGTACAAGAGGCTATAAACAAGAAATAGAATATACAACTCCCAACATGGAGTGAATTAAACCAATAGTTGTAACTAGGCAGTTAATTGAGGCTCAGGGGAACCTTCATCCTATGCAAATGCATAGCAATGTCTTCTTTAAAGAGGCATTTCCAATTTTGAAAGGTTGCTTCCTTCTGTTTAAAGATTTTCCATTTCATTGCTTCCATATATGTCACGCCACAATAATAAAAACTTCCATATAGAAAGACTTGTTGAAACCTGGTTTGGCCCGTTACATCATTTCATGAAACTCCATTTGTGTATCCCAATGTGTATCCAGAGCGTGCCAACATTGAGTAATAAGAGGGCATTGAAAGAATAGATGTAGTAATGATTCTTCCACACTCTCTAAGCACAAGACAATTTAGTCCTCCCTGCGGTATGCAATGGCACCTTTTCAGCAGATTTTTAGTATTTACACGATCATTGAGGGGTAGCCACGCAAAAACTTTCAGTTTCGTCACACATTTGCTTCTCCATATCCAACCAAAAGTGATAGGATCGGAGGGATCAACCCTTGATAGAAAATTGCAACTACAACTGAATTGTTGGATCATGTTTTTGGGCTTTCCTCTCGATTACCAGAGTCACCAACTCAGTCATTTTACTCGGGCGCAAGGTTCAGTGTGCCGACAACAAGAGCATCTAGTGCGTTTCTCAGCTAGTTGTACAGTTCGGCTTTGGTTGTGGCTGCTTTGTGTCACCAAGTCTTTACTACGATGGCAACATCCCAATCCATTGCAAGCCAGTGCAGTAGCTCTTGCGTCCATCAGTAGTGCTAGTTCATGATTCTAATCTTGCAGCTTCCACTCCTCGATGGGCCCCCTTGCAAGAAAACTGCTCGCCATTTGAATCTTGAGGATATAGTGATGGTTTCTGTTGATTCTTCTTCTGATAATCTGCACAATGAATGGGCAATAATACCATACAAGTCTTTCCAGCCACTGGAATTCGTACGCCAAATGCAGCCTAAGGTGACTGAGTTGTCTTCCACTGCAGAAACTATCAAGACCAAACAGAGGTGCAAGAAACTCCCACCAATAGTGGACACGGATTTAAGAGGAAGCCCTGTTAACTTTATTTCAGGATAAAATGCACACATCACAAATAAGCTGAGAAAACACAGGGGAATTTTTGAATTTCTCTATTCTCTTATTTGCTCCCCTTTTTTCTTGCCTTTTTTCTTTCTTACAAAATTGACTACAAGCCTCCTCAATATATAGGCTAACTAGTTACATGTCCGTACGTTGCAACGGAATTCATTGGATTTATAAAGAATTATACTATGGAAGGGGTTGCTCTGATCGATTGAAAAGTAGAGAGTGATGAGAAATTGAAGAAATAGAGCGGTTAGAGGAGAATGGACGTACGACTACCAACTCATTTTTTATAATAGTAATGATAATCTCCTACTAGTATATGTTTTCGGACTTTAAGTTGGACACAATTTCACTTTGAGTTACACACGGAGACGAACTCTACTACGTCTTAAACTCTAAGTCAAGATTATTTCTAATAAGCCCCAAGCTTATTCTGCTGAAGGGTGTATTCCATCATAGTCAACTCCCGGATAGAACAAGAAGACTTAAAACTATGGAACATTGCCATGCTAAGAAGCTTCCCTCTTCTTCTCCCACAAGTTTTCCACTGTCCACAAGCTATCCCCCAGCACCAAACCTGTCAATTCTAGGGGTGCAAACGGGTCGGGTTAATCCCGACCGATCCGGCACCGAATCCGATTGGTATCGAATCCGGAGAAAAAATATGGGTTAGGATATGGTAACAGCAATATCCGTCCGAATCCGATACATCTCCAAGTTTGATTTCAGGTTAATGCTACTATTTGACGTTTCATTTTCTTTTGCAATGGTAAAATAAAATCTTCCACAACAGCTATTAAGTAGTAACATCAAGTTCTTGACAGTACGTCCTCTAACTTCATTTGTTGTACTGCATGCATTCCTTACAAACAAGTAGGGGTGCAAACGGCTCGGATTAATCCTGACCGATTCGGCACCGAATTCGATTGGTACCGAATTCGGAGAAAAAATATGGGTTAGGATATGGTAACAACAATATCCGTCCGAATCCAATCCGTTTGCACCCCTAGTCAATTCCTATGTGCAAGGGATAGGGAAGGGCTTGCAAGTGCCTCCTGCGGAGATCACTGCTAAGGAGCTTCTAAAGGAGCCACAAGATGATGACAAGAACATTGCAGCATTCAAGACCTGATGTTGTGCTTCCTCTGTACTCTAGTAGCACATGTCGTTATTTTGCTGTGGTTGCCCAACTCCTGTTTACTCTCAAACTTTAATCTTTGTTAGTTTCTATTACTTTTGCTCAAGGCAAACTCTCTGATATAGCTGGTTTATTTCTAGATGGTTTAAATTAGTACTGTTTGATGTATTAGTTTATCCTTTCTCCTTTCCAGTCTCCTTTTTGTTTGTTTTGGTCTGTTTCTCTTGCTATGGGTCCTTTAGGACTTCTGATCACTCAACAAAGTGGTGGCAAGAATGATCATGTTTTTGACTCAGATGGTTGACAAGATGTGTAGTTACACTGCGCATCTGGCATTGTCCTACAACAGTTTACTCATTACAACCCATCATAGAAATTGGAATGTTATGTGTTGGAATGTACGAGGATTGAATTCCCCGGATAAGTGGCATGCAATCCGGGACAAAATAGAGGAAAGTTGTTCAATTGTTTGTCTCCAGTGTTATCTCTAATCTTGTTTTGCCGCCGCTAAGTCAGAGTATTTTTCAGTCAGTGAAAATAAGAAGAAGTCTGCACTGGTTTCAGTCTGACGCTGTCTTCAACTTGTCTCCAGTTTGGTTGCTTCAAGTCTGCACTGTATTGTCAGCCAAATGACCTTCAGGACTGCAGTTTTGGCCAGAATGCAGATAAGTGTATTTCCTTGGTATATTTGAGTTGTAAGTTTGTGATCCGAGTTATTAGGATCATGAACCAACGTAGTGGTTTTGAGGTTGCAAAGTTTTCGGGTGTTAGTTAACTTCTTTCTGCAGCGTTGAGTAAAAGTTAAGCGCTCTGTTTTTCGTATACACTGTAGCACGTCCAGAGCGGCGTTCAGCAGAGTTTGTGTGAAAAAACTCTCAAGTTCAGAGTCAATTATCTCTTGCGTCTCTTCTCCATTTGTGTCCAGATTTTGTATGATTGCAGGTTTGGGATCCTAGATCCAACATTTGGTATCAGAGCTGCAGGCTGGTGAAGGAGGAATCACCGGCGGATGCCCGAGTACCTGTCGACGGCGGACACGATGGGAAGCAACAGCAAGCAAAATTCGGCCGGGTTGCCATATCCAGTATTGACCCGATCGAATTTTTCTGCGTGGTCTATCAAGATGCAGGCTGTAATGGAGGCCAATGACCTTTGGGACGCGGTAGATCCCATTGATCCGAGAGAACCGGTGGATGCGAAGCAAAACAAGATTGCAGTGTTTAACCATTTTCAGTGCAATACCTGAGGACGTTCTCTTCCTTGTGGCAAAGAAGAAGAGTGCTAAAGAGGTGTGGACTGCATTGAAGAACATGTTCCTTGGAGCTGAAGAGTCTTAAGGAGTGTTTAACCATTATTTGACTATTGTCATTAGATCATAGAGCCCACAGACGTCCCCGCAAGACCTTAGATCATTGACTGTCATTCTGGCTAGGTGGATATACTATTAAAAAATGAGAAAATTTTACTGGTGCCACTGAAAAGTGTGCAATCTGGGTTATACCATTGCAAATCATCTAATTCCATTTGTGCCACTGAAAGATTTGCATACATTTCATGTTTGCCACTTCCGTCAGTCAAACCCCTTTGACTGGTAATGTCCGGTTGCTTAGAGCTGAGTGGATGGAAATACCCCCATGGTGTGACCCAATACATTTGTTTAGTGCCCCCGTGGTGCAACTATAGAAGCAACATGTTTTTTCAATAGCAGAACTAAAAGATGGTTGGTGCCTTAGCGATAAACGATGGTATATCTATCATTTGCAAGTCATAAAACAACAAAGAACATTTAGAAAGTAGAAAAGACACCCAAACAATTAATTCCTCAAGAGAAGAACATACATTAGTTTCACATGAGGATCGTGAAGAAACAATGGGGGCAGAGAGACTGGTCACCCACCAGCCTTTGTGAGCAAATCATGAATTTCTTTAGCCTTCTCCACTTCTACATCATGTCCTTTGAAATAACCTCTTCCCTTAGGAGTCCCCTTAACAACCTCTCTAAAGATTTTTCTATAGACCATTGTAATCTGATTGTACATATCAACTATGTGACATCCTGATTTTCAGAGTTTATTTGAAGCTTTTAAAAGAAAATTCACCATTTGGATTTTTCTGGAATTAATAAAAGATTAGATTGAATTTTATCAATCAAAAGGATTTAATATGACCAAATTAAACTTTAAAATTTGCTAAAAGTATTTTATTTGGGTTCTTTGTGCTTTAAGGAGTTTTTTGTGATTTTTTCAGATTTATTTGCCGTTTTCTAGAGCTCAAATGAATTTATTTGAATTTCTGAAAATATAAAAGCCTCAAAAATCCTAAACAGGCATTTTTGCTGAAACCCATTAAACCCTCCGGCCCGCTTCGCCTTAGTCGTCCAATCACTCGTTTGTCGCGCGTCGACCATGCGGCCTATGCTTTGCATCAATCGTCGGATCTCGTCATGCGCCATGTGTCACGCATTCGGGCATGCGTGCACTGTTCATCGTCTCCTACCTGGAGTCTCCTCCTTCCTTGCATACCCGAGTCGGACACAATGCCACCACCATGACAATGCCAGATTCGGAGTCCGTGTCATGCCCTCCCTTGTCTCCTCGGCATCCAAGCATATAAAGTTGTGCCGCATCCTCTCGTTTCCCGCACCCCATAGCTGAGTTCGCTGTGCGCCGTCGGAGTTAGGCGCCGCCATTCTGAGCCACCAGAGTTCGTCCGTGCCGTCGAATCCATCTTCTTCCCCAGTGTCATTGCTGTCCTCTCAACTGTCGCCGGTGAGCAACGAGTCCCACCTCGTCGTCTCACTCAACCCCGGCCGGTCAGCCGCCATTCACCGCTGGGAGCCCCATACCACCTCACCTCGCTCCGACCACCACACTGCACCGCACCCGCCTCGCCTTGCTCTGGCCACCGCACCACACCGCCGAACCATTCCTCGGTTCATGAGCCTACACCTCGGTTCGTGTGCCTGGTGATGCCAGAACCGATGCTAGCACGCACCCACGCTGGCCGTGCCCCTTTAAATTCCTATGAACCCGATCTACCGTAGACCGAGTCACTGACCGTGGGTTCCCCATGTCAGATCCATGGTGCCATGAACCTGTAAGTTGAGTTGAGCCGAGTCAGCTGCCATGTCAACCCTAGGTCCACGTGTTAAGCCACCTCAGCCTTAATGCCTAGTTAGTCGTCGCATCAGCAAGTCCCATCGCTAGTGCACTATTTTGTTAGCCGAGTTCATTGTAGACTTGTAGCAGGGAGCTCACATGTATCAGTCCTGGAAGCCTCGCTTCAATGCCTATCAACCTGCTCGTGTGCCACAGCAGTCGGGATTCAGAACTCCAGTACCGACACCTTGCTTCAATACTGTAGCACTGTGCCCAATCAGTGGGAGCAGTTAGCCTTAGAAGAATGCTAATCATGCGACAACAATCACCTGTTTCAAGTTCCATGAGCCCAGGCACTATGCTAACAAGTGTCCACAGAAGCAAGCAAAACCCCTACTTCAGGTTTAGGATGTGGGACGTCTCAAGTTTCAGGTCAAGTCAACCGAGTGCAACAGTCTGTTGTCCGAGGACATGTGAACCACATCACCATAAAGAAGGCCCAAGCAACACCGGATGTTGTGATGGGTAACTTCCTAGTAAATCCAATACTTGTTATAGTTTTGTTTGATTCCGGAGCTTTGCATTTGTTTATTTTTAGGAGTTGTGGTTAGGCAATAGTTGAAAACTATTATTCTTGGTTTTGTTCTTTTTGTTCAATCCCTTGGTTTGGAGTTGAGTATGAATCTAGGATGTTCGGGAGTTAAGATCACCATCCAAGAGGTGGAATTTCTCGCTGGTCTTGTTGTCCTGGATATCCAGTCCTTGGATGTAATCCTAGGCATGGATTGGCTTAAGAAGTACCAAGTTGTGTTGGATTATGGAAGTAGAGTTGTTTCTCTAGTAAGCTCAAATGGAGTCAGAGTGAAGTTTGAAGGCAGCTTGAGTCAACCAAAGGAAACTATGGTTTGTCAGAGCAAAGGAATCCGATTGGAGGATGTGCCCGTTGTCAGAATTTACAGATGTGTTTCCAAAAGATCTTCTAGAAATGCCACCGGATCGAGAAGTTGAGTTCTCAATTGAGTTAGCACCTGGTATTGCGTCGATATCCAAGAGACCCTATCGGATGCCTGCTAATGAGTTGGCCAAATTAAGGAAACAGATTCAGGAGTTGTTGGACAAAGGTTATGTCAGACCTAGCTCATCCCCGTGGGGAACACCAGTGTTGTTTGTTAAGAAGAAGGATGGTAGTCAACTCATGTGCATGGATTATCGAGTACTCAATGAGGTCACCATTAAGAACAAGTATCCGTTGCCGATGATCGATGATCTGTTCGATCAGCAAAAAGGAGCCAATGTGCTCTCCAAGATTGATTTGAGATCTATATACCATCAGATGAGGATTCGCAAAGAGGACATTCCTAAGACAGTGTTCTCTACTCGCTATGGACTGTATGAGTTCACAGTGATGTCATTTGGTTTAACTAATGCCCTGGTATACTTCATGTATTGGATGAACAAGGTGTTTATGGAGTACTTAGACAAGTTCGTTGTCGTGTTCATCGACGACATCTTGATCTATTCTAAGGATGAAAAAGAACATGAAGAGCATTTGAGATTAGTGTTGTACAAGCTCAGAGAGCACCAGCTGTATGCCAAGCTCAGCAAGTGTGAATTTTGGATGAAGGAAGTTGCTTTTCTAGTCCATGTCATGTTAGCTGAAGGTGTTGTAGTTGATCCTGGAAAGGTTAAAGATGTGCTTAATTGAAAGTCGCCTACCACAGTGCCGCAAGTCAGAAGTTTCTTTAGTATGGCAGGAATTATCGTTGTTTCATTGAAGGGTTTTTCAGTTTAGCCCAGGTCACTTACATAGCTGTTAAAGAAGGAAAAGAAGTTCGTTTGGACGCTAGAGTGCGAAAAGAGTTTTCAGAAGTTGAAGGAGTGTTTGACTACCACACCAGTCTTGGTATTGCCAAATATCAATAAGGATTTTGAGATTTATTGTGATGCTTCTCGTAAAGGCTTGGGATGTGGGTTGATGCAAGGCAGAAGACTGGTAGCCTATGCTTCACGATAGTTATGGCCGTATAAAGAGAATTATCCTACACATGATTTAGAGTTAGCAGCCGTAGTGCACGCTTTAAAATTTTGGCATCATTATCTCAAAGGGAATCGTTGTGAGATCTATACCGATCATAAAAGTCTAAAGTACATTTTTACTCAGTCTGTCCTTAACCTTAGGCAAATGAGATGGTTGCAGCTGATCAAGGATTATAATATGGGAATCCATTATCACCTAGGGAAGGCCAATGTAGTAGCTGATGCGCTGAGTTAGAAGAGCTACTGCAATACCATGATGATCAAAGAAATTTAGCCAGCTTTACATAAGGAGTTTACGAAGCTTAGTTTGGAGTTGGTTGAGGAAGGATTCTTAACCCCCATGGAAGTGAAGCAACATTGGATAATCAGATCTGTCAAGCGCAGGTTGATAATAAGGGTATTTAGAGAATCAAGGTTAATCTTTAGCAAAGGAAAAGCTTTAGGTTTTACTAAAGACGAGCAAGGCATGCTACGGTTCAAGGAGTGGTTGTGTGTGCTAGACAATAATGAGTTACTGCTCAAAGAAGCCCATGAATCTTTGTATTCGATTCATCCAGGTAGTACAAAGATGTATCAAGATGTCAAGGACAAGTATTGGTGGCCTAATATGAAGCGTGAGATAACAAAGTATGTTGCGCTTTGTGGTGTGTGTCAAAGAGTTAAATCTGATTATCAGAGACAGGCAAGTCTGTTGCAACCATTAAGAATCCCTGAGTGGAAGTGGGAAGAAGTTAGTGTGGACTTTATCATCATATTACCTAAGACCAAGGAAGGTGTCGGACCCAGAATTTGCAATCCAGAATCTGCTGTGCCTTACTGCATTATTCCCTGGATCAGTAGATAATGCACACAGATACATTGCTGAATCATTTCATACACGCGGAATTCACAACAAGCCATAATAATATTACATTGCAAAAGTGAAGTTAGGCCTTCACAAAGGCGCAGTTGTTACAATAGGGTCAAGCAGGCCAAATATTTAAACTACAAAAGTCTAGCAGTGGAAGATATACAAAGTAGGCCTTTAAACCACAAGCAGAGACTGAGGGCAAAGGTGGTCAAACAAATATCACTAGGGCTCTAGTAATATTTGGATGAATCCACACCTTAGTCTGAATGCTTAAAGTTCTAAGCGCGGATTATTCGTCCTAATTCCCGGCGTGGTCTTCTCCATCTGCAGCAGGTGCTTCCTCGAAGGCATACGGATCTTGAGCTCCCGAATCTGGATTTTTGGTATTTGCGAGAGTGAGCACACTAACCACCGTGCTCAGCGAGTCAACACACACAAAATGCAGTAGGTAGTATGCAAGGCTTTTAACAAGGAAAGGCTCAAGTTGTTTTGTTTGCAGAAATATACTTTTTGAACTTGTAGGACCGAAATGGCGACAGAGGGGGGGTGAATGGTGCCTTTTAAAAAAATATACCCCCAAAGTCGCTGCAAGATCTCAACTTCTCTGATAGCTATAAAAGCTACAAAGAAGATGACTCTTTGGAAGAGACAGAGCTCAAACCATTTTCATGCCAACGAAAACATCAAGAGAAAATTAACACGGCAGAGAAAGCAGTTAAAGCAATGCCACGGCAAGAACTTACAATCACGAGAAGAGAACAACCGAAAATGCCGCCATGGTAACGAAATCGGATACCACGGCCGCCACGGCGAATAAGTCCGGAGATTTCACCACCGAGAGAGAAGAAAACAATGAGCATCACGGTAAGAAAAACAACAAGCAAACACGGTTACGGCAGAGAAACACAACAGAGTTTGTTGCCACGGCAAAGGAAAAAGAAAAGCGATCCGGCGGAAGAAAGAAGTGGAGGATGCGACCAACACTCAAAGAAAGACTGCAGGTCGCCAACTACCAACTAAAGAGGTAAAGCATCGCTGAAAAGATAGCTGCGCTTCGCTGCAGATATTGTTGTTCTACCGAGATCACACCCAAAACAAATTGACCGATTAGTACAGAGCAGACAGAATAGTAAAACCTGCAACCAAGACAAGCAGACAAGGATCGCCTCTTGTCCAACTGATGAAGAACTTCAGTCTGATCGGAAAAAGAAGACTGCGCAGGAAGAAGTATTCGCAAAGAGATTAACATTGACATGAACAAGAATACTATACTTCACGCTAGCAGCAGAGAAAGAAAGAACCAACGGAGACAGAGGTCATTAAAAGAAATAAGTAGCGACAAATGAACTATTCGGTAGAGAAAAAATAAAACTAGTTTGGCACAAATTAAAAATTCAATTCGACATAGAAGAAGAAACAACATCCACTACTAGTAGTTTAGCACGGAGAGGAAAACAAAGATAACTTTGCCGTAACAGCAGTGTTTAAAAAGTCGAAATGGTTAATCACCGCCACTACCGAAAAGGATCAACAGGGAATCAAAGAACTGAGTTGAAAACACAAGAGGATAGCTTAATCTCAGAATACAAACTGCAGATCAACTTACACCAGACTGCTACAGACCAAAGTTTACACCATGTCACAGAGAGTCTGGATAGGTTCAGTTGAGGAACAACGAATGGCAGAAATTGAAAAGGCCTTGGAAAAGACTTTGTCTAGAGATCAAGAAGAACCAGATGAAGAGCTGACAAAAGAATACATCTCAGAAAGAAGGAATCGATCCATCTTAAACAAGAAAAACTTTGATAGATAAGCAGGAAGATGAATGATTCATATGAGATCTTACATCCCTCTCATCAAACAAGACTCTCAATCCATTATCTCCCTCTCAATCCTCAAGAACACCAAGAGCCTCACAAGCTTCTTGGGAGGAACACAACACACACAAAGATATGAATAAGCTCTAAAGTGTCCTAAGGGGTATGCAGCCCCTCACCTCTATTTATAGCCCTTGGCTAACGGGTCTCCAACCCGTTACGCCGGCTAAACCCTAACGGCGCCGTCTTCCGCTTGTGCAGCCTTGCGAAATCCCCGTTTCGCCCCTCCTGCACCTTCAGGGAAGCTTCCGCGCTCCTTGCCTCGCACGCCTCGCAACCACCTCGAGTCCACGTCATCTTCGACACATCACGACCGTTCTGACCTCAGCGCCACCTGCGCCTAGTCCGGTCCACCGTGTCTCGCCACGACTCCGCCTCGACGTCCTGCAGCTACACAGACAAGAAAGCACATCAAATAGCACCGTTCGATACATGAAAGCGTAAATGAGATCAAACCTGTCGAGTCATCAGAATATGCAACCTAAACCCATACGACTAGGTTCGACCAAGTCCGATCGAGCCCGTTACGCCACGCAACGTCAGGGTCCGAACCAACCATCTCAAACTCGACTTTTCGTAAACGATGTCAATTACTCATCATACACAACGGGATGACCTCCACATGGTCTCTCAATCTCCCCCTTGATGAGTATATTGACAAACCCAGAAAAACATGAAGTTGAGTTTGAAGAGTCCAACATGGTCCAAAGAAGGAAAATGAAACTCATGACCATGTCGACAGAAGAAATCATTAGAGCAACTCAAGAAAGACTAAATTGATCTCCAAGCTCTAGATTCCCAAAAGACTTTTTCTCCAATCTATTCTCCCCCTTTTGGCAATAAACACATCAAGAATGCAAAAGAGAGAATAAGTCAAGATGATGGATGAAATGACTGAAGTTTGTTTATTCTAAGCATTTAGAGCCATGAGAATTATCCATAATGACCATAATGTATTACACCAAGCCATAACTCAATGAACTGCTATCTAGATCATGACAGGATATGTATTAGCTAGCTAGAAGCAACTAGATGACAATATGAATTTTAGTGCATTTCATGAACATGTCAAGTCATCAATAAGCAAAGTCTAGCTAGAGATATCCAAGGATGATGCAAGCCATGTCAATCAAGCTAAGCTGAACCAAGAATCTAATTTCGAGTCCAAATAGAGTGTTATATCCTCAAGAGTGAAACAATGGTTCAAGTACTTGATTCTTTTGATAGCTCAAGCAAATTGAGCACAATTGACAATTTTCTTTTGGAACTTATGGTTGTTTTCAACCAATATTTTTATCATGTGCTAGATCTCAAGCCATTCTGCGACTACTCTAAGCAAGAAGCTTAAGAAGATAGTCTAGGTCATCCAAAACTCCCCCCAAGTTCATGCCTAGTGCAATGGCAAGCCGTTTCGTGAGAAAGAATTGGTGAGATCAGTTTTTTCGCACAAAAGAGATCCTTTTTTTTGATAAGTTGTACTAACTCATGTTACATCAAGAGTTTAAGACAGCTCAATCTAAGGCTCAAAAGAGATTCAACGCTCAACTCAGCCTATTCGACATGGCATGAATCATAAAAGGATATCTCAAGAAAGACTAAACTCGAGTGCTAATCATGACAAGTTTTTAGTTCAAATTGAGCAAGTTTAATTAACTCATCATGGCAAAAGCTAGTCTACACATATGAAGTCATGATAAATCTAGCAGATAGCATAAATCATGGCAAGATGTAAATCATCGTAAGCATGTCATAACCGGATAGTAATCAAGGCTCAATGTAGTTAACTTACAATGCAAAATGCTAAAATGTAAGAAAATCCAGCTCTCCCTTAACATGTGATGCAACTTTTAGTTCAAGTTGAGTTAAGTCAATATTACATTCCAGAAGCTCCCAAATGAACTCCCCCTGAACCAAAGTAATCGAAACGAGAAGCTGGGAAAGAAAACAGGCAGTCCTTAAAGCATAGATAAGATATAGAGGATAATATGGCTCAGATCGACTCTCATCTACCCCATATGACTCTGTGACTAATAGCCGACCGTAAAACACACACTAGAGAGCAAACACGCACTGCCTGCCCGAAGGTGGCCCGACCCTCGCTAGATCGCAAGAAGTGAGTGAGCTCAATCTAGTGAGATAAGAAACAGCTAATAGAGTATCCTGAAAGCATAAGATAAGAGTAAGAAGTCTAAGCAACTAGACAAAAGAACCACTCTAACCTATGCTGGAAGGACTAAACCCAATGCACCCATATGCAAATGCGATGCAACAGTAATGAGACAGAAGCATAATTAATATGATAAAACAATAAAGCCCAAAGCTCCCCCTCACAACAGTCCATAAGGACAAACCACCCCAAGCTCTCCCCGCAGAGCTGAAAACCTCGTGCTATCCAAAGGCTTGGTGAAGATATCAGCCAACTGGTGGTCACTCTCCACAAACTGGAGCACGATGTCACCCCTCTCCACATGGTTTCGAAGAAAGTGATATTTGATATCGATGTGCTTGGTCCGAGAGTGCTGCACTGGGTTCTTAGCAATGCTAATCGCAGACGTGTTATCGCAGAAGAGCGGAACACGATCGATAGCAACCCAAAGTCCCGCAGTCGAGACCATCCAGCACTTGGCTACAAAGAATCGGCAGCGACAACGCACTCGGCCTCTGCGGTGGACATGCAACACCGGACCGCTTCCTCAAGACCGAAAACGAGAGAAGTGCCAATGAACTAGCAGTGCCGGTGCTCTTCCTATCTATCCTACAGCCGGCAAAGTCTGCATCCGAATAGGCTCTAAGGGATAGACATGATGAGGAAGAGTACCAGATACCATAGTCAATGGTAGCTCGAAGGTACCGAAAGATGCGCTTCACCGCCTGGCGATGAGACACGCGAGGAGAAGCCTGAAACCGAGCACATAGACACACAGAGAAGTGTATGTCCGGTCTCGAGGTAGTGAGGTACAAATGGGAGCCAATCATGCTGCGGTACTCCTTCTGATCAACTGACTCACCATCCTCAACAGGGTCAAGAGAAGTTGTAGAAGCCATCGGAGTTGACACCGGCTTTCCATCACTCATGTCAAAGCGTCTCAGGAGGTCTCGAGTGTACTTGCCTTGATGCAAGAAAGTACCCTATCGAGTCTCCTTGATTTGGAAGCCAAGAAAGAAGGTCAACTCACCCATCATGCTCATCTCAAACTCGGTGCTCATGACATCCGAGAACTGTGAAACTAGAGCATGAGAAGAGCCGCCAAAGATAATGTCATCGACATAAATTTGGACGACGAGAAAGTCATTGCTGCTTCGTGAATGAACAAGGTCTTGTCAACTTTACCCATTTCAAAATCATGCCTCAAAAGATGGACTTAAGCCTCTCATACCAAGCTCTAGGGGCCTGCTTAAGTCCATACAGCGCTTTGGAAAGCTTGTAGACATGACTAGGGTATTTGGGGTTCTCGAAACACGGAGGTCGCTCGACATAGACTTCTTCCTCAATGAAGCCATTGAGAAAGGTACTCTTGACGTCCATCTGGTAAAGCTTGAAACCCTTAGAAGCTGCAAAGGCAAGCAGAATTCTAATGGCCTCAAGTCTAGCTACAGGGGCAAAGGTCTCCTCGAAATCCGACCCTCAACCCGGGAGTACCCTGCAACCAGCCTAGCCTTGTTTCAATGACTACCCCATCCTCACTTTGCTTGTTCTTGAACACCCATTTGGTTCCAATGATATTGTGATCTCGAGGGGGCTCTACAAGCGTCCAAACCTTGTTTCTTTGGAAACTCTCCACTCCTCATGCATGGCATTGATCCAAGACTCGTCGATAGAGCATGAGAAACATCCTTGGGCTCAAAGGAGGCAATAAAAGCGTAATGAAGATGAATTGAGATAAGCAGATTTTAAGCGCAGAACACGCCAAGAGGTCTCCAATAATCCGCCGTAAGGATGAGATTTTGGATATGTCTAGAAGGTCCAGGATGAGATGAAGAAGTGGCCTCTACCTCGTTACTCGACGGGTAGGAACAGAGCCACTAGCTCCTAAGAAGCGAAGGCATGGGTGATCACCTTGAGGTGCGGTGGAAGAAGGCACCTCAAGGGGTGGATGAGGGACTGGATCGTAGACAACCTCGCTCCATCGCCCTCATCATCCACGAAGATGGTCTCGACCGCTCTAAAGAACTCGAGATATCGGGCCTAGTCCCTGACCGGCCTCATCGAAAGTCACCTCACGTGTTTCTACCATTTTACTAGACTCAGCCTGCACCCTATAGGCCCGCCAAGAAGTCGAGTAGCCTAGAAAGATTCCATCACAAGAACGTGACTCGAACTTATCTAGGTTCCCTGACTTTAGAATAAAGCACTTGCAACCAAACACACGAAAATGAGAAACACTAGGCTTTCGCCGTATCTCAACTCATAAGAAGTGCGGTGCAAGTGTGCCCAAGAAAACTCGTTCAAACATGGCACGCGGTGGCTATAGCCTCACCCAAAACTTCCGCGGTGTAGAGTACTCATCAAGCATCGCCCCGCCATCTCGACTAATGTACGGTTCTTCCTCTCCACAACGCCATTCTGGCGAGGGACGATGGAGAAGAGAACCGTGCTCTACACTGCCTCACCACGAAACTCTCAAAGTAGGAATTTTGAACTCCGTGCCATTGTCATCGCGGATCGCTCGTAAGGCACCGGAAGCTCAACAGAAAGCCCACCAAAAGACCTCGAAATGTGTAAACGCCTCATCCTTCGAGGCTAAGAAAACACCCAAGAATACCTCGAGAAGTCATCAACCACGACAAGGACATACCACTTCCCACCGCAGATCGCACTCGAGCCGGACCAACTGTGTCCATATGGAGCAATGTCCGGTGCATCGGTCATAGTAATCGTGGACCGGAGGATGAGAAGCGGCAACCATCTTGCCGTGCTTGGTATGGAGCGCAAACAAGATCTTTGACCATCTTGAGTTTCGCAAACCACGAATGAGATCGTGGCCGCTAACTCGGGTCAAATGGTCAAATCCAATATGACCAAGCCTCCTATGCCAGAAGGTAAGGTCGCGGGACTCAAAAGCAACCAAACACCGGAGAGGATCACCAGAAGACTCAACAAAGTCAAGACGAAGATCCTCCCATAACGAGAAATCCATAAACCGCATCACCAAGAATCAAGAATTTTGCAACTGTTTTCTTAAAGCTCACCTCAAAGCCGCTCATCGAAGTCGGGAAACCGAAAGCAAATTGTAATGCACTTACTCACCAAGGCAACATCTTTTAAAATAAATGAATCATTAACACGCACGGTACCTTTGGCGATGACACGTCCGCATTTAAGAGTCTCCGAAGGTGATAGTCTCATCACCGGAGCTCGGGCTAGGAAGAGAACTAACGGAGTCTCCGGTCATGTGTCGAGAACAAATGAGTCTACAAGCCAAACCTCTCCCTTCCACCTTTCGGCGAACCCGAAATCAACGAAAGAGTAAAGGCTCAATCTCGATAAATCAAAAGAGATTTTGGAACCCAATACTGAGTCACACATCGAGCAGAAGAAGTAGTCACACACGACTGGCCTCTAACTACCCTACGCTCTCTGTCACTCAAAGAAGCAGAAGGTCTATGAGCAGACCTAAAGCTGTTGCTGGGTCCGACTGCTATGAACGAGCGAGTCGGTGCATCGGCAACAGGCTGATCACGCCGCGGGTAGGCATCTCGATGGGGAAAACGAGATCTACCCTTAGACGGCCAAGTCACGACCGAGAGAGCACGAGGACAAAAACAGAAGACTCAGAGAAACCAAGTCCCGGTGTCGCCCAAAGCTACCAACAAGAGCAAACCTAGACCTCGTGTTGGTCTTGGGTGCACTCAAGGTCCGGGTCGACCACAATATGCCTAAGAGACTCAACATGGTCTCTTCGCGCGATCTTGGCGCGCTTGAAGCAATGGTCAAACAAATGCCCATCCTTCTGACAGAAGGTGCAATGATACCGCCTCGAGGGGCCAAAGCTGCAGTGAAATCACCTTGTCGTCGAAATCCTTGGACAAGGCCCACGATTTAAATTGAACTTTCTTGTTCTTGGCTTGACTCAAACACACCGCGGCCACGGTCCGAGCACGACAGGTGGATGTTTTCTCACGTCCTCACGGAGATCATATCCTAGACCCTGTTTGAACTTGCAAATCTTTGATTGGTCTAGAATAAGATTGAGCTTCTTCTTGCCTCCTACAAATTTCTCGAGAGTGTTCATAAGGTACTGACACTCCCGAAAGAGAGAGGTGCAAGAGGAGCAAGGAGGAGAAGAAACAGCAGAAGGTAAGGGAGCAGAAGAACAACCAATAGCAGAGGGAAGACTGGCTTGTGCACGCACAGCCGACTTAGAAGGGACAGTCCTACTGCTAGCAGGTTGGTTCGCGTCGCTAGGCGTCTCTACCTTACCCGGGGGCTTCTCCCCCTTCTTCACAACCATATTACAAGCACAAGGTGGCTTCTCTAGTAGGTCCTTAGTTAGCTTCACATATTTCTCATCCAATGCAATCAAGTTAGATTTTAGTTTGTTACAACTAATGCATGGTGAGCTAACAGGGTCCTTAGAAGCAAACTGAGCCAACTTCTTATCATGATCAATCATTTCTTGAAACTGTTTTGAGACAGATTCAAGTTCAGCAGTTAGCTTAGGACAATTTACACATGAAGCGATAGGCTCAAGTAGAAAAGCTTGTAACTCAGCAATTTTATGATCTGCCCGTTTTAGATTCATCTTTAAGTTGTTACAACTTTCACACGTCTCGGGCAGATCAAGAAGCAATGTATAAAGACCTCTAAAAGCATTATCCTTATCCTCACATGAGGTGCAAGAAATAGTCTCAACAGTAGAAGATGAAACAGGAACTACCCTACTCATCTCAAGCTCAGCAAGAAGACTAATGTTCTCCACCTTAATTAAATCAAGCTCAGAAGACAGACTAGCATGAGAGGTCCTTAACTTCTCCATATCTCCAAGCAAAGCAGGGCATGTATCACATTCATCACGGGAGGGAGCAGATATAAGTGAAGTAAGCTCCCGTGATAATCTATCTACTTCCTTCTCCAACTCGCTACATCTAGCTCTAGATCTAGCATGAAATCCTCCTAACTTAAGAAAAGCTTCATTGAGTTGATCATAGGAGGACATACCGTCGAGTCGAATAGAGCTCATTGTCATCGATCTCGCCTCAAGGGCCATGAAGCACATGCCGAGAAGTCGTCGCCGCCATCCTTGCGTTCTTGATCTCCCGTCCCGTCGTCGTCGGTCCATCCCTCCACCTCGCTGAGGTCGAGATCGTCGAAGGCGGTGAGGACGCGGTGGAAGAGTTTCTTGGCTTTGCCAAAGTTGCGGAACGTCTTCTTGCCTTGCGTCTGAGCTGGAGGCTTCTTGTTGCGGTTCTTGTCGGTGTAGTCGTTCTTGCCCGAACCGCCGTAGTCGTTCTTGCCCTTTTCCAGCTTGGGGCAGTTTGCCTGAATGTGGTTGGGGCCACCACACTCGAAGCAAATCACGGGTCCTCCTCTCTTTCCGTCCCTCCTTCTCTTGTAAGCATGAGAAAATTTGCAAGCAAGAAGAGCCAACTGATCATCCGCAAGTCGCTCTAACCGGTCATCGCCACGCCACGAGAGCAGCAAGGAGAAACCGCAAATCGAATCAGAAGAGAGGCCCGAAGAAGAAACGGATCGGTGACCAAGGCCATCGACTGTGACTTCGACCTACGAGAAACAACGTCAATCTCGTGAGTCTTGAGGCGCGAGTACAAGGCCAAGAGTCGTGGTCGAGAGGTCCGTCGTGTCTTTGATAGTGGTCACTTTCATCTCCCAAACACGCAGATCGAGTGCAGTGAGCATCTGACGAGCATTATCCGAGTCGGGTGCGTGAGACCGACCGCCGGAGGTTGCTCAAGATCTTGTGAAAACGCCGCAAAACACTCATCAAGGGACTCGCCAACAGCATTTCAAACTTGTTGTAATCTCGCTTGAACTGGTCCTGTCATGACCGCCTTTATTTGGGTGGTGCCCTCATGGTAAGCATTGAGGGTCGCCCAAATATCGAAAGCGGACGGAAGGTGAGATATGCGGTCAAACTCACTACGACTCAGGCCCTGAGTTATGATGTTCCTTGCCTTAGCGTTTGCCTCAACGCCGCCCATGTTTCCGCATTGACGCCCTCATCGGCAGAACAAAGAAACCGAACCTTCACCTTCCTCCGGATGGCATACCCACGAGCTCGGATGTATGTTTCCATTCGGCTCTTCCGAAGGGGTAATCCAGCCATCAAAGACCGGAGGCTTGGTGGAATACTTGTCCGTCGCCATGGCTCTTGAGACCGGTTAAAGATCTATCGAGAAGAGCTAACCGCTCGATACCAATTGTAGGACCGAAATGGCGACGAGGGGGTGAATGGTGCCTTTAAAAAATATACCCCAAAGTCGTCAAAGATCTCAACTTCTCGATAGCTATAAAGCTACAAAGAAGATGACTCTTTGAAGAGACAGAGCTCAAACCATTTTCATGCCAATGAAAACATCGAGAGAAAATTAACACGGCAGAGAAAACAGATTAAAGCAATGCCACGGCAAGAACTTATAGTCACAGTAAGAGAACAACCAAAAATGCTGCCATGGTAACGAAATCTGGATACCACGGCCGCCACGGCGAATAAGTCTCGAGATTTCACCACCGAGAGAGAAGAAAACAGCGAGCAATCACGGTAAGAAAACAACAGCAAACACCATTACGGCAGAGAAACACAACAGAGTTTGTCGCCACAAAGGAAAAGAAAAGCAAAGATCACGGCAGAAGAAAGAAGTGGAGGATGCACCAACACTCAAAAGAAAGACCGCAGTGGTCGCCAACTACCAACTAAAGAGGTAAAGCATCACTGAAAAGATAGCTGCACCGTCTGCGCGATATTGTTGTTCGGATGGAGATCACACCCAAAACAATGGATCGATTAGTACAGAGCAAAGATGAATAGTAAAACTGCAACCAAGACAAGCAGACAAGGATCGCCTCTTGTCCAACTCGATGAAGAACTTCACCGATCGGAAAAGAAGATCACGGGAAGAAGTATTCGCAAAGAGATTAACATTGACATGAACAAGAATACTATACTTCCTGCTAGCAGCAGAGAAAGAAAGAACCAACGGAGACAGAGGCTGCCGAAAAGAAATAAGTAGCAGCAAATGAACTATTCTACAGCAGAGAAAATAAAACTAGTTTGGCACAAATTAAAAATTCAATTCGACATAGAAGAAGAAACAACATCCACTACTAGTAGTTTAGCACGGAGAGGAAAACAAAGATAACTTTGCCGTAAGTAGTGTTTAAAAGTCGAAATGGTTAATCTTCACACCGAAAAGGATCAACAGGAATCAAAGAACCGAGTTGAAAACACAAGAGGACATTTTAATCTCGTAATACAAACCGCAGATCAACTTACACCGCATCGCTATGCACCAAAGTTTACACCATGTCACGTAGAGTCTCGGATAGGTTCGCTTGAGGAACAACGAATGGCAGAAATTGAAAAGGCCTTGGAAAAGACTTTGTCTAGAGATCAAGAAGAACCGATGAAGAGTCGACAAAAGAATACATCTCGTAAAGAAGGAATCGATCCATCTTAAACAAGAAAAACTTTGATAGATAAGCGTGAAGATGACCGATTCATATGAGATCTTACATCCCTCTCATCAAACAAGACTCTCAATCCATCATCTCCCTCTCAATCCTCAAGAACACCAAGAGCCTCACAAGCTTCTTGGGAGGAACACAACACACACAAAGATATGAATAAGCTCTAAAGTGTCCTAAGGGGTATGCAGCCCCTCACCTCTATTTATAGCCCTTGGCTAACGGGTCTCCAACCCGTTACGCCGGCTAAACCCTAACGGCGCCTGCCTTCCGCCAGGCACCTTACGAAATCCCGTGCCGCCCCTCCCGCACCTTCCGGAAGCTTCCGCTCCTTGCCTCGCACGCCGCAACCACCTCGAGTCCACGCCATCTTCGACACATCACGACTGCTCGACCTCAGCGCCACCTGCGCCTAGTCCGGTCCACCGTGTCTCGCCGCGACTCCGCCTCGACGTCCTGTAGCTACACAGACAAGAAAGCACATCAAATAGCACCGTTCGATACATGAAAGCGTAAATGAGATCAAACCTGTTGAGTCATCAGAATATGCAACCTAAACCCATACAACTAGGTTCGACCAAGTCCGACCGAGCCCGTTACGCCACGCAACGTCAGGGTCCGAACCAACCATCTCAAACTCGACTTTTTGTAAACGATGTCAATTACTCATCATACACAACGGGATGACCTCCACATGGTCTCTCAGAACTATAATACTTAAAATTCCCTAGGATCTAGCCAGCTGAATTTTAAACATGATACTTACTGACATATACATTTATCTTTATCGAATCAGAGACCATCTACCATTACATGATCTCTGCTCCTCATACCATGCTTTCAGCCAGATAGTCGCTACATTACCACCGGACGACACCCAGACAACTCAAATAAGGGCCTTTCTCGCCTCTACTTTTCCATTTCCACCCCTTCAAAGTTTTTGAAACAGAACTATATCTAGTTAAGTTTCCATGTCCGCCCATGACCGTGGGCACGGCTATTCGAATAGTTTTGACTCTGCAGAGTGTGTACACTTTACCCACATGAGATAGATCCGCCGCTTGCCCACATGATTCCTTAGCCATGCGGTTGAGTAGACTATCACAGAGCCTTTACGATGCAAGTTCTTAGCAGAGTTACGACCGCTAAGGTTTTCACTTCCTCCTGCACGACCACCCTTCCGAAGCCCCTCTGCGCCATCACGCCGGAGGATGTGGCCATCCTCTACCCGCCCGTGTTCACACCGACGCAACTCTTACTAAGTCCATGCAAATTATTTAGCCCTGCCTACACTTTGCCAGCATGTGGTTGCACCTGTTGTACCGTAGGAGGTCATCACAAGATTCAGTCCTTAATGGTTATCTGGGCGGGTCTACCACAATCCCCTTGTGCTATCACGGCACCACTTTATCACAAATCTATGCTATCACGGCGCCTCTTAAGGTATACTGGGGGGGGCGAGGCGAGGGAGCTCGAGGCCGAGGGAGGCGGTGGTCGTCGCCGCGAGGAAGCCCGATGAGGTTCGGGAGCTTCGTGAAATGCAAAGTCGAGCTTGCGGCTGTCACAGGTGGCGACGAGGAGGGCCGGGGGTCACCGGAGGTAGGTCGGTGACGAGTAGCAGCGGCGGCTCAAGGAGACTTACGGCGCCGGCGAGCTACGGCCGTCGGGAAGCTCGGGTGAGGCCTGCAAAAGTTCGGCGACGAACAGGAGATGGTGTGGGAGCAAGGATCGAGTTCCCACGGTGAGAATCGGTGGAATTATGGAGAGGCCGGTCGGCGGGAGTTGGGGAAGAAGCAAGAATGCCGCGATCCGGCGCTTTTAGGGCAATTGCTTACCGGAAAAGGCAACCGGTGGCACGACGATTCTTTGGTCGCTTCCCGCTTTTATAGTCGGCCGAAGGGCCTGCCCGGCGGACCAAGGCGCGGCAGGCGGCCGCCACAAGCGATGGGCAGCGGCGAACACGGGCGGCGGAAGGGGCAGCGGGGTTCGGGGGCGTCGTGGGGGTCCTTTCCCCATAACGCTGCCCCCTCTGTGGGGCCTCCGCGGCATGGGCGTTGCACGGCCGAGGGGGGGTGTCCGGGAGCGCGCGAGGAGGAGGAAGAAAGGGGAAAAGAGCCCTGACAGGCGGGGCCCGCTTGCCAGAGAGAGAGGGGGCGCGGGAGAGGGATCCGCGCGGGCGGCCGAGATGGCGCCCGGGTGGGACGTGGCGCCATCCGGACCGGACGCGTGTCGGCCCGAGGGAGAGGGAGGGCGATCCGGGCGACGTGGGGATTCACCCGTCCACGCGGTTCACGGGGTAGGGTTTTGGTTTTATTTTTATTTTGCATTTACAGAAATGCTAGAGGGCATAATACAATTCGGAAAAATACTAAATCACCACCAAAAATTCTAGAAAATTCACAGAGGCTCAAAGAGATATTTTTGGGTTTAATAAAATTATTTTGCCACAAAGTGGTTATTTCATTTAATACTCTAAGGCCTACAACTGACTTCTTTTCCTTTTTCCTTTTTATTTTTCTCCTCTTTTCTTTTATAATTGGAGATATATTTACTTTGTGTAAAAGCACTCATATATATACATATATATACATGCATATACATATATATATATATCTAAGCTTGCCCTACTCATTTCTAGGAAGCTTTCATCGGCACTTCTGCCACTTATACTACTGAATTTAAACATGTCCTTGTTTCTTTGAAAACCTATTTACGTTAACTTTCGGAGTTTTCTTTATGGATCATCTTTTCATATTCGAATTCAAACTTAGGATTCTCTATTAATTAAACAGATGGGCTCTTCCACGAAATTCTTCAGGAAAACACCTTCAAAACCCAGCTCAACACAATACTCTACAAAATATTCTACAACACTTTATTATACAAACCCTCTAGGTTTTCAGGATGTTACAAACCTACCCCCCTAAAAAGAATCTCGACCCCGAGATTTGGATTAGCTAGAAACAAAGCAGGTAATCTTTATGCGGTGATCTTCACGCCCCAAGTAGCTTCTTTCTTTGAATGGTGACTCCATCGAACTCTGCACAAGCGAATGGATTGGGTCCTGGTCCTCTTTTCCACTGTGTCTAAAATTTTGATGGGTCGTTCTTTGTAAGTTAAGTCCTCCTCGAGCTCGATTGCTTCTAATGGGGCTTGGTCTTCTGGCACTCGCAAGCACTTCTTCAGCTGGGACACATGGAAGACATCGTGAACTTCAGACATGTTTGGGGGTAAGGCTAGTTGGTATGCGACCTCCCCTTTCTTGGCTACAACAGGGAATGGCCCAACATAGCGCGGGGTGAGCTTGCCTTTGACCTTAAATCTCTTGACTCAAGGGCGACACCTTCAAGTACACGTGATCTCCAACTTCAAAACTTAGGGGCCTCCTCCTTTATCAACAGAGTTTTTACGCTCGGATTGGGCCGCCAACAACCGGTCCCTAATCGATTTAACTTTTCTTCTGCTTGCCTTAGAGTTTCGGGGCCAAACACGTAGTTTTCTCCCACTTCGGACCAATGGAGTGGGGTCCGACATTTTCTGCCATATAAAGCTTCAAAGGGGGACATCTTCAAGCTGGATTGATAGCTGTTGTTGTAGGCAAACTCGGCATAGGGCAGACATTTATCCCATTCCTTCGAGAAGTCTAGAGCACATGCCCGAAGCATATCTTCTAGTATTTGATTTACCCTTTCTGTTTGTCCGTCTGTTTGAGGATGGTAGGCAGTGCTAAAATCTAAATGGGTACCCAGGGCTTCATGCAGACTTGCCCAAAAATGTGAGGTAAATTGGGAACCTCGATCCAAACAATTCGCTTGGGTATGCCATGTAGGCACACAATGCGGACATGTACTGACTCGCCTAACTTATCTCCCTTGTACGTTGTTTTGACGGAATGAAGTGGGCAACCTTGGTTAATCTATCAACGATGACCCAGACTGAGTCACATCCTAACTTCGTTGGCGGGAATCCGGTGATGAAGTCCATGCCAATCTCCTCCCATTTCCATTGGGTATTTGCAGAGGTCAGAGATCCCCGCCGCCTTTGGTGCTCAGCCTTTACTCTCTGACAGACATCACAGCAGGCGACGTGCTCAGCAATGTCTCTTTTCATGCCTGGCCACCAGTAGTATTGCTTCATGTCTTGGTACATCTTAGTACTACCAGGATGAAGGGAATAGGCGGAGTTATGTGCTTCCCGAAGCATTAGATCCCTAAGGTCCTTTTTAGGGGGTACGAAAGTACGATTTTCGTACTTTAGAATTCCTTGATGATCCAGATTCATTTTAGGGGCCTTCCCTTCTTCCATCGATTTCTTCCACTTCAAAACAGCTGGGTCTCCTTTCTGTGCAGCTTCTATCATTTCTTCAATACTTGTTTGATCTTCCAGAACGGTTAGGGCTCCTTCTTCGACAATCCCTAGGTTCGTGGTCACGACTCTTTATATAGTTCAAAGTTGGTGCTCCCGAACCATAAGGTGATTGCAGAGGCCTTCCGACTCGGGCGCCCGCCACTACGTTAGCTTTTCCAGGTGGTAGTGGACACTCATGTCATAATATTTAATCAATTCCACCACCTTCTTTGCCTCAGTTAAGATGCGATTGGGTGAAGAAGTACTTGAGGCTCTTGTGGTCTGTGTAGATATCACAATGATTGCCAATAAGATAGTGCCTCCAGATCTTCAGGGCATGTACCACTAAGCTAACCTGTGTCATGGGTTGGGTAGTTGGCTTCGTGAGGGCGAAGTCGCTCGGATGCATATGCCACAACCTTGCCTCCTTGCATCAGCACACCCCCAAGCCCTTGATGTGACACATCACAGTATACTTCAAAGTCCTTACGCACATCCAAGCGTAACCAAAGACCGGGTGGTAGTCAATCTCTTCTTCAATTCTTGAAAACTCTTCACATGCCTTGGTCCATCCAAATGCTTGCTCTTTCTTGAGCAATTGAGTCATCGGTCGGGCAATTCGGAGAACCTTCAATAAACCGCCGGTAGTATCCTCGCTAATCCGAGAAAGCACCTCACCTCGATGGATCGAGGTGGGTCCGCCATTCTCATATCGCAGCAATTTTGGCGGGTCAACGGACACTCCTTTTCGCACACAATATGCCCCAGAAGTCGATGTCCCGCAACCGTAACTCACACTTGCCGAACTTGGCATAGAGTTGATGTTCCTTCAATCTTTCTAGTACCAAGCGCAGATGCTTAGCATGCTCGTCTGCGGTTTTGGAGTAGATGAGAATGTCATCGATGAATACCACCACAAACTTATCCAGGTAATCCATGAAGACCTTGTTCATGAGATTCATGAAATAGGCAGGGGCATTGGTCAACCCAAAAGACATAATCAGAACTCGCATGTACCCATATCTAGTGGTGAAGGCGCCTTGGGATGTCTTCCTACCTAATCTTCGCTTGGTGGTAACCCGACCTCAAATCAATCTTGAGAATACCGTGGCTCCCCAAGTCGATCAAACAGTCATCGATCCCGGCAAGGTACTTATTCTTGATGGTTACTTCATTTAAGGTCCGATAATCTCGCACATCCTGGCGGTGCCGTCCTTCTTCTTTACAAAGATTACCGGGGATCCCCAAGGTGAGGAACTCGGCTTGATAAAACCTTTGTCCTGTAGGTCATGAAGTTGCTTCTTCAACTCTTTTAGCTCATCTATGGTCATCTGGTATGGTCTCTTGGAGGTAGGGGCAGCACCAGGCTTCAAGTTGATAACAAACTCGAGATCTCTGTTTGGTGGCATGCCAGGCAGTTCCTCAGGGAAAACTTCAGTATAGTCTTGTACCACCATTATTCCTTCCAGCGGTACATCTTCACAATAATATATTTCTCGGCCCCATCTATTCGGTCGGTCCACCTTCACCACAATGGTCAGCCCTGGGCACTTGGTCAACTTAACTTGCCTTAAGGCACAATCGAGTACTCCTTGGTGTCTAGCTAACCAGTCCATTCCTAGTATAATATCCAAGGTCTGGGAGGTCAGCACGACTAAATCTGCTAGGAATATAAACCTTTCCATGACAATTTCTACCCCCGGACACACTAAGGTGGCCTTAATCATCCCTGCGGGTGAGCTAAGCATCAATGCTTTCTTCAACAGGTGGACTGGTAGCCTAAGTTTATCCACATACCATTTTGCTATAAAAGAATGCGATGCCCCAGAATCAAAAAGGACGCACGTCGGTAGTGTCTTGACAGAGAACGTACCCAGTAAGACTCCAGCAGCCTCCTCAGCTTCTTCAGCGGTGACATGATTAATCCTTCCCCGATTTGGAGTCGATGCAGCCCGGTTGGATTGAGGAGCCCGATTCCCTCTGCCAGGTCTCAAGCTTGACCCTGGAGGGGTAGTGCCCAAATTGAACTTCACCGGAGTGGTCTGCGCCGAGGGCAGCGATAGGCGAGTGCCCTTCTCGCCACGCTTGAAGCGCTTGAAGGAGGTTGTAGAATTTGTCCCTGCAGCCTGGCCCGAGGGGTGAGGAGTCTGGAACGTGCTACCACCTGGACGAGGGGCTGGGTTTGGGCTCTGAGACGGGGCTGCCCCAGAGAAGAGGGAATTGTTGAAGAATCTCTGGATGAACCTTCCTTGCGGGCGCCGAACCACCGCCTGCTTTGCGACTAGTCTCCAGGTTCTTCTTCTCATTTTCCAGGACCAATGCCTTATTCACCACCGATGAAAGTCGGAGAAGTCCTCGTGATGAGTCGCACACGGAGTTCTTCATTCATCCCTTCAAGAACCGGTCAATTTTCTCCTCTTCATCGCCCACATCCTTGGAGGCGTAACGGGCCAGTTGATTAAACTTGGTGATATAATCATTGACTGACAGGCCGCCCTGCTTCAAAGTCCTGAACTCATTCTTCTTTATTCGCATTACCCCAGTTGGGACAAAATTGGCCTTAAAGGCCGCCTTGAATTCTGTCCAGGTTATGATTGCTGCGCTAGCTCCGGTGGGGGTATCCTCATATCCTTTGGTGGCCAAATAATTTTCCCACCAGGCAGCCGCGGCCCCTTGGAGTTGATGGGTTGCAAAGAGCACTTGGTCATCCTCCGCAGATTTGGCCAAACGAAGCTTCCTTTCTGTGTCCCAGCCCAATCTTCCGCTTAGGGGCTCATCTCGCCTGGCGAAGGTGAGGGGCCGGTCCCGATGAAATCACCTGTGTCGAGGCGTGAACATTGGCGTGGGTCTGCTGGCCTGCGAAGATAGCCTGAAGTATTTGCGTTTGCTGGGCCATCACTTGCGCCATGGATGGGTTAGCCGGTGGGGGTGGGAGGTTCACCCCTCGACTTGGGCCTCTACCTCTTCCCACGTGTGGTGCTTCTTGGTCATGCCTACTCACCGCATGTCCGGTTCGAACCACCGCAGATAATTTAACATTCTTTAGACCCCGGTTCTAACCCCTATAAAAGTTAATAACCCACGACCAAAGACATTAAAGAACCAATACAAACATCAAACAACAAGAACAAACACACGGTAGCCTTCATTAAGCACGACAAGACATCACATAGCCGCTTTTTATGGCTTTACAAGCCGCGCTGGACTTTACAAACATACACATACTTAGCGATACTAAGGTACTGGCATAAGCTGCTACTAGTGAGATGGGGCCTAGGCTTGCTAACACTAGCCAAACTCTAGCAAGCACTGCACTAATCGACCCACGACGCCTACCCTCCATGTCACCAACACTGGACCGGAGGGGTATAGTCCGTGCATCGAACGGACCGCTACCACTAAACTCGCACGGGTCGGTGCCGGAGTGGGAGCGGAACGATCGCTGCCGAGTCTCTCCTCAGAGCGGACCGAGGCTCGGGGCCGCACGCCTGCGTCCGTGAGCTCGCGCGAGTCCCCTAACCCGTGGAGGTGCCGGAACCGAGTCTGTAGGTGCTCGCTGAGTGCAGGTGCGGGCATGACCGCCCGCTTTGGCCTCTCGCCAAGGCCCGCCACACCGGGCGAAGCCGCTCGCAAGGAGTCCACCTCGATGTGGCGTGGCGAGGAGGCGCCCCGGCGCGGTGATCTCCTCCCGAGCCACCACATGGGTTGCACCCATGACCCGAGTGAGGTCCACCGGTGTGTAAGCCTCGGTCGCCCTCCAACTCGCCACTCGTCCCGCTGCACCGGGCGTGCTCGTCCGCAGCGGGTGGTAGGTGAAAGGTGACTCTAACACCGCCGCGTGGATGTCGCAAAGTCGGCCGCGCCGCACGAGCGGCATCCTCAGAGTGCTACCGCCACTGGCCCTCCGGTAGTCTCAAACACGTGAGACCGGTCTCCTCACGCCGGGGTAGATGAAGATCTCCACCAACCAGACTCGCCTCCTCCTATCCCGGTCCTCCGTCCGCGGTAGATGGGCGCGTCTCGTAGCCTAAGTAGTGGAGTAGTTTATGAGTATATCCGCAAACTCTCCTCACGCACTGTGAGCGAAGAAGTCCCAGTGTCCAGCATTCGCAACTCCTGCCATCTGTGATTAAATAATATCGTTAGTAATTTTCAAAATAGCAACTGAAAAGTAGAACAGAGTAGAGCTAGGAAGGGTGCGATAAGAATTATTACTCTATATTTTTAAGAAACTTATTTTATACATTTCTCAATATACAACAGCCTAAATACTAACGACCAACTAAGGTTTTACCCTACGACAGATGCTCGATACCACTGCTTGACCCAGATTTTGCAATCCGAATCTGTCAGGCTTCATCGCATTATTCCCTGGATCGAGATAATGCACACGACACGCTGTCAATCATTTCATACACGCGGAATTCACAACAAGCCATAATAATATTACATTGCAAAAGTGAAGTTAGGCCTTCACAAAGGCGCAATTGTTACAATAGAGCCAAGCAGGCCAAATATTTAAATTACAAAAGTCTAGCAGCGGAAGAGATACAAAGTAGGCCTTTAAACCACAAGCAGAGACTGAGGGCAAAGGTGGTCAAACAAATATCACTAGGGCTCTAGTAATATTTGGATGAATCCACACCTTAGTCTGAATGCTTAAAGTTCTAAGCGGGATTATTCGTCCTAATTCCTGCGTGGTCTTCTCCATCTGCAGCAGTGCTTCCTCAAGGCATACGGATCTTGAGCTCCCGAATCTGGATTTTGGTATTTATAGAGTGAGCACACTAACCACCGTGCTCAGCGAGTCAACACACACAAAATGCGGTAGGTAGTATGCAAGGCTTTTAACAAGGAAAGGCTCAAGTTGTTTTGTTTGCGGAAATATGCTTTTTGATCTATAATACTTAAAATTCCCTAGGACCTAGCCAGCTGAATTTTAAACATGATACTTACTGACATATACATTTATCTTTATCGAATCAGAGACCATCCACCATTACATGATCTCTACTCCTCATACCATGCTTTCAGCGTATAGTCGCTTACATTACCACTGGGACGACACCCAGGACAACTCAAATAAGGGCCTTTCTCTGCCCTCTACTTTTCCATTTCTACCCCTTCAAAGTTTTTGAAATGTAACTATATCTAGTTAAGTTCCCATGTCCGCCCATGACCGTGGGCACCGCTATTCAATAGTTTTGACTCGCAGAGTGTGTACACTTTACCCACATGAGATAGATCTGCTCGTTGCCCCACATGATTCCTTAGCCATGCGGTTGAGTAGACTATCACAGAGCCTTTACGATGCAAGTTCTTAGCAGAGTTACGACCGCTAAGGTTTCCACTTCCTCCTGCACGACCACCCTTCCGTAAGCCCCTCTGCGCCATCACGCCTGAGGATGTGGCCATCCTCTACCCGCCCGTGTTCACACCGACGCAACTCTTACTAAGTTCATGCAAATTATTTAGCCCCGCCACACTTTGCCAAAGATGTGGTTGCACTGTTGTACCGTGGAGGTCATCACAAGATTCATCCCTTAATGGTTATCTCGGCGGTCTACCACAATCCCTTGTGCTATCACGGCACCACTTTATCACAAATCTGCTATCACGGCACCATTCAACACTCACACCCTCAACCATCCATCCGGATAATTAAGCATGTAAGGTTCTTTCTGGACGAAAATACACTTATACTAACATAAACCACCATCATCACAATGATCGCCTAATCTCGCTTTTTTTAGTTTGTTAGATATGCTAGGTGTTTTCACACCCTTGTTTATCTAAACAACTCTAAGCATGCATTTATAATTATAGACTTAGTTTCAAAGAAGTTTGTAGCATTATTACTATTACTAGGGTGACAAGGATCGATAGCCAAAAGTATTGCAAAGGACATATACTAAACCAAGAGAACATGGGCATATATCTAGAGCTTGCGGCGAAGCGGTCACAGGTGGCGACGAGGAGGGCCGGGGTCACCGGAGGTAGGTCGGCGATGAGTTTTTTTGGGAATTTTTTCTTAGGGGCAATAAGGTTTCCTGTTTTGAGTAATTTTCAAGGTTGGGCCTCAATTAAAGCGTTCTTGATGCAATTGATCATGTTCCTCAATTTGGTTTTTTGGTTGATTGCTTTGTGACAAGACTTCCGTTTCATATTAGCCTTGGAGAAATTCTGTATTTTTTCCCTTTGCCTGTTGTGTGTATGCATGTTTGTATGTTACAGATTCGTGTTTTGGACGATTTTAGCGTTGGGCAAGTTTCTTTTGTCAAAACTGTTTATGCTGCATGCAGCTATTGGAGTGCTGCGTTTACATCTGCGTGTTTCGGATTTGACTCGTTTCAGTTGTCATTTGACTAGAATGGTCAGCTTGCCTCATTTAGCTCGTATGAGTCGTCGGTCTTGACAGTGCAGCTTTGAGCTTGTTTTTTTCGTGCATGTCGCAGATCTGCCATTTGTTTACCTGCTCATTAGTAATTTAGGGTTCTTACTTATTTCAGTGGCCTTTGTACGGACAGTATTAATTAGTTCTCTAAGAGTGAGAGTTTTAGCTTATAGCAGTAAGTCTGGTTTTTCTCTGTGAGTTTCAGTAAATGTTGTAGTTGTATTTCTGCAATATTTAGAATTAATTTTATTGCTAGATTGATTTTGTTTCAGATTTTTTTCTAGTTTTGATCTCAGATTTATTGTTTTGGGTAATTCGGTATGTAGAAGTAATTCTATTCTTTAGTGATTTTGAAGTTTTGACTGCGTCCAACATTCGTTACATTGCTCTGCTAGTTTGGTTTAGTAAGCTTGTCCTTGATGAATATTCTTGTGCTCGAGATAGCTTCGCGTTCTGCCATATTCATGCCAGAATGTTAGTTCAATTTCTTGTAGGTAATGCACTATTGCGATTGCTGTGCATTTTCTTATGACTTGTGCTATGATTGTTGCAACACTCTTGCAGTTGGTGTGAGTTTGCAATTCTACTCTGACATTGGTCTCCCTTCTGGATTCTGGTTCTTCATTTGTGTATTGAGGTTTGGACATGGATTTCTGTTCTTTAGCTGTCGAATCCTTTTAGAATTTTGCGTTCTGCTCATTCGGAGGCTATTTCATATTTTGCTGCATGTCGCTTTTCTGTGCATTAATGTGCATGATTTACACAACATCTAATGATTAAATGTTGTTCTTTGCATGCTTGACGTACCTTTGGCTGATTTCGTCTTCCATTCTGTTTTATGGATTTGCTTATAGTATTGTTGTTTTTATGTTATGTTTGATGTTATTCGACCATTTATTTTTAGTTGGTGCATTACAATGATTTGTTTCATTGTTTCTAATTGTCTCTTAGTTGATTATACTTTGTTTGCTGCCTGATGTCTATTTCCTTCACTTCTGGATATTTTAGATCTTCTCATGTAGCATGCTTTTGCTATTTTGTTTCATCATGATGGAATTTTGTTGATGTTTTTATGCTTCTATCATATGGACAAGTAAACTTATATGCAGTATGATTGGCTTGACTCGTTTATGTTAGTTTGGTTCGAGGTGCCAGCATCATGTCACTTGTGGCTCAGGGAATTCTTTGTGCTATTATATCTTGTGGTTTTGCATGATTATTTTAATGTCTTACTTGACATGTAAGGATCTAATTTATTTTCTCAGCTTTGTTGCTATATGTCTATGAGATGGCTTTGGTTTGAGCGCTTTCTACGGATGTTGTTAATGCTCGTATCGTTGCATTTTGATTTGTGTGAGGCTTCATGATTGCTCATTTCCGTTCCAGATTTCTCCATGTCGCTCTTCCATGGTCTTCATGAGAGAAGGTAGTCCCAAGCCTGTTGCTTCTCGATGTGTGTCAAGTCAGACATGCCATATAAACCGGAGACTTACACTACTGTACTTTGTATCTGCTGCCAATTGACTTTCTACACGATGGGAATCTAGGATATGAATTTTGTCTTGGTAATCAGACTCAAGGTGATTGTGTCCTTTCTTGCTTAAGTGGATATAATATTTGCTTCTCCTAGTTTCTGTGCTTTTGTATCTAGTGCTTGTGTCCTGTGTGAATTAGCTATGCACTTTGGTCTGTAGTCTGTCACACCTTCCGATGCATATGTTCAGTATTACTTATACCGAGGCTCAATTTTTTGATCTTTGTAGCTTGACTTTTCTGTTTACTTGGATCTTGCTTGCATGAGTTTCGAAGTTCCTTCTGTGGTGATCGTTGGTTAGGGTGTTCTCATAGTTTGCTTAGAATCACTTGGTTAATTACTAGATACTCTTCGATTGGCCAACCTTGATAGTCTCATTCTCATGTTCTTTATATCTGTCGTCTTGTCTGCTGGTTATTGGCAGTTGAACTTCTTGAATTCTGGATTGAAGTAGTACCTTGTCGTATAAGGTTATGGCTCACATACATTGTGTAGTGTATCTTGTAACTCTTTAGCTTTGTCAGTACCTTTTTCTAATTGTCAAGGTTTGATTTTTCCTGTGTATTTCCTATTCTCGATGAATCGTAGTTTGGATAGCTGTACTTAGTGTGATTAGCATGAGCTCATTCCTCTTTATGGTTCTGCTAGGTTCATCTTACGCTTGTTGTCTCTAGATGCTTACTTGGCCATTTGGTCATGTGTCTTGACTTGTTTAGCCTTTTGGTTACTTCTTCTGTTCTTTCCTCATGGCTCTTAGCTTAGCCCAGCGATTGCTGATGTTAGGGTTGAAGCAGCTGCTTGACATTAGACTTTGCGTTTGTCTTCAATCGTGTTCGTCACGTTGTCGATGCCACCGCTAGACCGCAGTTTGAAGACTTGGTCTATACCTGTCGGACTTGCAACGATCTGTCTTATTCTCGAACGTCGGCTACCAGGTTGTACAATCTCGACCATGTCGACGACTTGAGTATTTCGGAGTACGGTTGGTGTTTCACGAGGGGAAGGTTTCCTCTTGGATCTTGTGTTTCTCTAGTTACTTGCTTGATCTTTACTCATTCATTTGGTTCTATCGATTTGTGACCTAGGGTGTTTTCTATGCTTAGTCTGCTTGCTCTAGGTTGTTTTCTAGCATTGGTTCTTCTAGGTCTGCAGGTGTTGTTTCACATTCTTGTTAGGTTTAGCGTAGTTAGGAACCGGGATAGAGTGATTTGAGCAATCTCACTTTTGATTAGAGCTTTCTTTGTCGATTCATTAGTTGGTAATGAGTATTGATTAATTGCTTCTAATTAGTCATCATGTTAGGGAGTGGTATTTGTAGTCAGCTCGATTAATCATGAGCCATTGAACTTATGAGGGTAGGATTATGGATTATCTAGATTTGCTTTTGTAGATTTTTCGTAGACGATATTATATGAGCTTTGATTGATTTATTGTCATGACACGTAGAGAATCATCTTCTTAGTACTTTTGTGATCTTACCTGATTCATCTGCTGTGCTGATTGGGCTGATTCTTTACCTAGTCATTGGTCTTTGGAAACTCTTTGCATATAAGCTTCGACATCCTAGTAGCTGTAAAGAGTAGGACTTTGTTCTTGAACTTTCACTTCTTTTGATGAAGCATGCTTGCACACCATGATTTGAAATTGGAAAGATAATTTCTTAAGATTGACACTTTGTGCTCAAACTTGTTCAAGTCAAACTCTGGGATTGTTCCTAGTAATGCTTTGGATCAAATTATGTTCTAGTATCTGACAGTATTACTGGTTAATTTAGCATCTACATGACTCATTGGTCTTGATTCAGTTACACTGATTCAGGTTGCACCTAGATGTGTTGCTTAGTTTACATTATTGACAGAATTAGATTCTGTTTCCTATATTTTATTGTAATGCTTTGCCTGATTTTGTAGTTTGGTTCATTGATGCTTTAATACAATTGATTAAGTCATCTTGTTGATTGTTTTGATCTTCTTGTATTATTCGATGATCTATTAAATCTTATGAATTCACTTCTTTAGATTATTTCTTTCTTGGGATTGTATGTCGAGTATGATTCAATTAATTCTTCTTGATTTGAACTTTCATTCTTGATGGTCTTTGCCATTCAATAGGTACTATAGTAGCTTTGTGTTACTTTGATTCGTTGACTTATTAATTTTGAGATTTTCAGTGAATTATCTCTCGGACTTGGCCATTGTACTTGATGGACTTGTCACACTATTCTTGTTTGGATTCGATGTTCATCAGACGTAATTGTTGAATATCGTTTAATGTATTTGTCTTTTTTTGAATTCAGCGATTTGTTACTTTAGGGAACACTTGCGGAGTAATTTGGTCGATTGTGATGCTGACACTGCGTTAGTTGCATTGAGCTGACTGGACTTTCAGTCTGCAGTTCCTTATCGAATCATGGCGATGGCTATTGAGTACTTTATTTGATGATTGCTATAGTGGTGGTGCGAGCTGGGGGACACCTGGCTTGTCGAAAAAGTCAGGATCTGCAGTGTCGTCTGTCGATGCTGTAGAGTGGGCGATGCATTGACAAGTCTGGTCAGTTGGAGAGTGAGACTCTAGTCCTGCTGGACTTACCAGGTTTGTCTGACGATGGATTGATCGTGAGCTCGACGGACAACAAGTGCATTGTGAAGGTCTGGTCAAGAGAGTATTAGTGCTAGTGTGAGGTATTCAGGTTGCGTGAGCACAGACTGGACGTATGCTGGGTTGTCAGCTTGGTAGTACATGTGAGCTCGATCTGATGAATTGACGTATCGAGTAGCTTTGAGCATGGTGTGACCGTTGAGTTAGTTAGGCTGTAGTCTTGAGGTGAGAAGTCTGATCAGAGATGCATATTCAATGATCTGAGTTTGCTATGAGATATCAAGATGGAGTATGGTGAGTTCAGGATTTGAGTTCGTTTCATGAGATTCCTGGTGATCAAGTACTTGTTCTGAGTCTGATTCTGCTTGGTTCTAGTGTGAGGTTGAACTGCAGTATCTTGGACTTAATGACTGATCTTTGAATTCTTCAGATGTGTAGCATATTACTCATGATAATTTTGATTGAGATAATTCTTTTGGATTCCTTTTGGTCTTCTGTCTACTTCTCTTCCTTGTGAATGTTCTGATTTTCAGATGTCTAATTCATGCTTTGATTTTCGAAATTGTTACTATGGAATTCACTTTGTTCTCAACGTGATCAATTCCTTCTGCTTGAGATTAATGTCTGATTCGAAGCATGTTTGAGATGCTTCAGTTAAGTCAGTTCCGTGTCGATCTTCTGTAGTCGAATAAATTGATTGTTGGGTTCCATTCATTTCTTTTAGATATCTGTTTAATAGCTTGGATTAGATTGTTTATTTCTGTACGATCTTGATGACGGTCTAATATTTGGTTGATTGAATTTTTCAGTTTCTTTTCATACAGCGCTGTTGCGATTTCTTGTTTGTCGATTTCTTACGGCTGTGCCTGTGTTGGTGAGTTGTCTAGTATTCTAGTGTGATTTCTTTCGCAGATTCTAGCCTAGGTCTGCTGGATCAAGTTTGGATGTATGATTCTTGTGATCAGAAGTCGGTAGTCCTTGTGCGGCAGCTGTTCGCTAGGCTATGGTTGAGGATAGTTAGGTCGTTAGTTGAATTGAAGTGCTTTGAGGAATTTTAATTGTCAGCTATGGAGTTTGAATTTCTCATGGTTTGACAGCATTACCTCGTTGTGTATTGTCAGGTTTTGACTGTGAGTTCTTATCGATTTCTTTTGAGGTTTGCCTTGCGTGTTATCAAGGCTATCAGGATCGTGGCAGAAGAGTACACTTCAAGTATTGAGAGCTCAAGGGAGTGAGCAGGAGTTAGTTCTCAGGCTTTTGTGTATCCTGCGTGAGTGTGATCTGGAGACGTTCTCTCACCTTGGTTCTTGAGTGTGTTCTTGGGTATAGATCTAAGAGATGGCTTGAGAGGGCTGTAATGAAACTCAGTGCAATCAATTCCTCTTTTGAGTCAATACAAGATTTCTTGAGTATGAATGAATTGGATTCCTGTTTGAGTTTTCATGTTTCCGCATTATCTTTTGCTCAAGAACTGTTCTCTGTTCTTCACTTCCCTTTTGAGTTGACTTTGATTTTCGGATTGGGTAACTATGGAATCATTGCTTTGAACTAGGGAATCATCACAATATTCCTTGGGTATGTTTCCGAAAGCATAAGTTTTTCAGATCTTTGTTTTCTCAAGTCCCAGCGCTGCTCACTTCCTGTTCTTGTGTACTTTAGGAGTTTGAAGGCAGGGCTCAATGTCTGTTGATTTTTGGAGAAGTATTTTTCTAGGTTGATGCCTTCCAGATGTAAGAGTGTTCTCCTGCTGAGATTCAAAGCCTCAAGATCAATAGACATGGGAGTCCCAAGAAATTTGGGTTTTATCCTTTCTACTGATTCTTTGTGACAAAGGCAGTAATCACTATTTGCAATTTGGTCTGAGTCTGTATACTTTTCCTCACGGTCTATGAGCTGTTTAGAATATAGGCATGATGAATTGATTTAAGAAACAAAGCAATCTCCTTTCTTTTCACTGATTTTCAGCCGGCTGTGCAGTATTTACTGTTTCTGTGAAATTTCTTTTACGGCCTGCTCTGTCCTAGCTTTCGGCTGCTGCAGTTGGTCTGTATTTTTCTTGCTGATTGTTGCCGATTCCCTTGTGTTTGCTTGCTATTTTCAGCAGCTTTGGGTAATGCTTTGTGCCTTCATTTCAGATCAAAAGAAATAGCACAATAGTCTGCAGTTTTCAGCAGCAAATGATCTTTGTCTGTCTCAGTTTTCAGCTGCAGTTTTCAGCATTTCTGCACTGCTGTTTTCAGTATTTCTGCACTGCAGTTTTCAGCAGTTCTTGACTGCTATTCTCAGCATTTATGCACTGCAGTTTTCAGCACATCTTCACTGCAGATTTCAGCCAAACCTGTTAGCGATATAGTTCTTTTGTGTGCTATCTTTTAAATCAGAATACGGGTTTGATTTTGTGACTGGACTTGACATCTTGGTGGTTCGTGACTCGCTTATGTATTGCTATTATGATGTTTCGTGACTGACTCACGGTGCACAATCGTGGTCGCAGTCAGTGTCAGATGTTTCAACACTGACTTAGGTTGATTGACAGCAAGTCGTTGATACAGTGCTGATAGATCGTAGTCAAGTCTGTTCAAGCAGGCAGATGTTCGAGATCTGACGTCACAGTGCTGATTGACTTCCTAGGTCTTGAGCAATTGTATTTTGATAGCAGAGTGAATTTCACTGTTGACCTATCTTGTTGTTCTAGTTTGAGTGGATGACTTTGTATTTTTGAGTTCCTTAAGGTGGTGCAAGAAAGTCTACGCTAGATAGATGAGTTCTTTTGTGTACTCTCTTGTTGACTGAGTTTCCTCTGTTCTTGATTCTGAAATAGATGTTGGTTAACCATACTTCTTTTTGTCTCGTTGTTAGTGATTTTCCTTGATTTGTTTCTCATTTCTTGTAAGATTGTCTCATTTTTGAGTGATTGATGTTGTAATTGATCTTTGTTTGCTGGATATCATTCTTGTAGATTTCGCAATTTTCAACTTTTTTTCAGTCAGCGCTTACTTTGTTCTTGTCTGGGTTTGAGAGGAATCTGTGATTTTGGAGTTTTTGTCATAGTATATGATTCTTTAGATTAATCTTAATTCATACTGGGATCAGATTGAGTTTTATTATGATTTTTGTAGGGTAATATATTTGTTGATTAGCTTACTTTCCCACGTTATGTTGATTAGTGTAATAAGCTCTCTTTCTTATCTGTTGGGTGTCGTATTATGTCTGATTTTAGCTTGTCTAGCTTCGTGTGCGTTCTTATTTGTGTTTGTTCCATTTCTTTGTCTGTTCATTCACTTTGATCTTGTGCTCTTCGATAGATGCACTAGTGATTTCAGCTCGACTTTCTCGTTTAGTGCGTTCTCAGCTTCTGACTCGCTTTAGTTCTGCTTTGTCGTTCTGACTATCAGCATTTATGACGACATTGCATTATCTTCCCAATAGTCTGATATTCCAATGTAGTTTATATTTGTTGTGTCATTTATTACTCGTTATCATATTATTTCATCATTTTCAGTTCTAGTGTTCTGTTTCTGTGTAGTAACTTATTGCTTTCTTTAAGTGGCTTCTCTTGTTTGTGTCTACTTTTGGTATTGATTACTTTTTTGCATTTACCTTTTTCCAGTTGTGATTTTTTTGATGTTTTGTCATATGCAGGATTGTGTTCATGGCTTCACTATTGGATGTTTGTTGGGTGTACCTTCTCCATATCTCTGTTCGAGTATTTTCTGCTACGTTTCAGATCAAGACTGACCTCTTGTTCCTATTTGTCTGTATTTCCTTGTATTGTAGCTGATAGTTCTGGTTTTCGCTTTCTGTCATTTACAGGGTTTTCTGTCAGTTCTGTATTTTGATGATTTGGAAGGTGTTTACTATGCTGTGACCGGTATCCATTGTGATCTGTTCAATTTAGGAGGTGTGTTTAGGTGCTGGTGCTATCGCGCAAGTAGATGATTGTGTAGTAGAGGGACTTTGATTGCTTTCTGATTATCTCTACGTGTGCTGTCTGTTCCTGTGTACTGTCTCTTGTTGTCCTCTGGCTAATTTGTTTTATTAAGACTTATTGTCCTGAATTGTTTTGTTGTCTCATGTCTCATGTTGTACGTGTTCTTCTGCTTTTATCTGTCTTCCCTGTGTATTGCGGCAATGATATACTTTGATGATTGCATCTCCTGTCAGCTGATCTAGTTTGGCAGTGTGATGGATGATTCATGTTAATGCTTTGGTTGCTTGTTGTGATGTTGCTCAGTTACTTCTGTACTCTGCATACTTTTATTTGAGTATACTTGTTCTGGCTCTTCTCTGTCTTGTTGTCTACTTTAGTTATGGTAGAGATAGTAGATGATCTTATTTAGCTGTTCTTCGAATTTCATTTTTCAGAGATGATATGATGTTAGTCTTTGAACTTGTTTGAGTGTCGTGTAATAACTTATTGTTATACAGTTAATGTTCTTTCGTGTGATTTAGCTATGTTTATGGAAATTTGAATGTTTACTTTGTAGTCTATATGTCTCTTATGTGGTTGTTAGCTTGATGTATTTAGTTATTTTATATGTATTGTCTTCAACCATCTCAGTTCTTGCACTGAGTGTTCTTGTTCTAGTAGTTAGTAGATATGGATCAACTTAGCATGTTTGATCGTCATACTGAATCACTGAATACATCACATAATATTTTGTTTTGTATATCATACTGTATTGAGACTTGGATCTATTTGTACATTTCTTTTTGTTATTCGCTTGTTTCTTTATATTTTTGGATATTTGTTAATACTCATTCAGTATTTTATTTTGATTTGAAACTGATTGAATTATCTTTAAGTGATCTTTGCGGTTGTCGCTGAAGGGTACTGTCCAGTTGGTTAGTTTACATCATTGATAAGCTTGAGATTGTTGTTTTCCTACAGCACTTGTGCTGCGTCCTGCTCGATGCGCCGTGTAGGTGGTCTCGATATGACTTGTGTCTCGCTGATTTCTGTTGGAAGGCAGAGCGAGCTCAGTGGTGGATCATGGTACTGGATCGCGACAAGACACTTGGAATCACTGAGTACGATGTTGAGGATGAGAGACGCGAGAATCTCATGTGCTAGTCTGGTTGTGAGTGGATGATTTACCATGTAGTTTAAAGTTCAACATTGAGGTGGTATGATATGTTCTCTTGGTGTGCTGGTTGGGTGTGTCTGACTAGTTTATTGTCAGGATGGGTATCCTTTCCTTTATTAGTGTCCTGGTGAGTGGGATGCTACTTCTGGAAGTTCGTGTATCTCTGTGTTGCGCATTGTAGTGTGTTCGCTGATGATTGCAATCCTGAGGGGATTCATCGTATAAATTTCATGTTCAGCATGCCATTTCTTTTCTTTGAGGTCATGTTATTTGATTTAGTATTCAGATTAGAGTTCTAGCTAGATCAAGAAGTAGTGTTTTCCTGATTGACTTCTTTATGTAAGATAATTAGTTAATTTAGCTTGTTAAGATATAGATGTCTGTTCTCTTTTTCAATTTTTAGTCTCTTTTGCAGGTTTCTGTCTGCTGTCCTTGCAGTTTTCAGTTTCCAGTTTTCTGCAGAATTTGTTTTCAGTGTTCAGTTTTCAATTTACTGCAGAATCTGTTTTCAGTGTTTAGTTTACTGTTTTTTTTGCAGCAATTCTGTTTTCAGGTTTTCTCTAGTACTCAGTTTTCAAGTTGTGGTTCTGCTGGCTAGTTACACGAAAATTCAGATTTAGGTTTTATATTGTAGTTTTCTCTCTCAAGTCAGGAGTTCTGTGATCTGTATTTTCAGCAGTTACAACCTTGTGTTCTTTCTCATGCCATGCAGTTTTGGTATGAAGCTTGTTGTCCTTCCTTTTCTGATCTATTTCTTTGCCGAATAAGCTATTTCAGACCTGTGCATTTACTTTCCAAGATTAGTCAAATATTTTGTTTGAGATATTGTTTTCATTAGCCTGAGTAGAATAGCAAGGCGATTGTCGATCTGTTTTTTAGTGAGTGAACCTTCTTCCTAGCTTCTATAGCTAGTGGAGAAGATAGAAAACTTGTGAATACTTTGGGGGCGATATTTTTATTAGACGACATTCACCCCCCTCTGTCGCCAAATTCGATCCTACAATTGGTATCAGAGCCGGTTAGCTCTTCCTCATAGATCTTAACCGGTCTCTTGAGCATGGCGACCAGAAGGGAATCTTGTGAGCCTTCCCTAGCATTTTGTTGGGGGTGTTTTTGCCAATGATGTCATTTGTGACAAGAGGCTTGATTTCGACGAGAGGAGTGCAATGATCCTTTCTGATAGCGAGCACAATTCTATTGTTAAGCACTTGTGCCTTATGCTTAGATGCTCCTATTCTTGGCTAGTGCATTTCTTGTCGGCTCTTCTCGGTTGTTCCAAGGGATTTTCTCTTTTTGAGCAAGGATGTTGCTTTTGGATCATGTCTCGTAATAGACACTTGCACCATTGCTCATTTTGTGAGAGGGATGGACATTTTTGACATCGCGGACTTGTTTCTTTTGATTTTCATCTTTGTCCGCGTGCTGTCCCGAGGAAGGATTTCCGCCGTTTCTTAATTGGTAGACCTCGTTCGCCCAAACTAGGTACGCACCTACGGCGAGGAGAAGGTGTGAGTCTCTTTGATGCCTTGGTTGGTTCTTTTCTTGGTTGCTCAAGTGCGGGATCGAGAAAGTCCCGAAGAACACATAGATGATGATGAGAAGGACGGCGTTAACTCATCATGAGCAAGGTAAAACCTCATTGTGACCTTGGCCTTGTCCAAGATGAATATACTTGCTCTTAGAGAGAATGAGAGATGCCTAGATGATAAAATGCTAGATTGTTTTTGCTAGGTGGAAATCTCATTTATCATGTGTAGGTTGTGAGTCTAGTTCTGCAGATGGCATAAATTTAATTTCTCTACTTGCTTGTTAAAATCTGAAAATAAGAAATTAAAATTTTGACTCACCACACATGTGTAGAGAAACTTGATTTTGCTAGAGTTTGGTTTAGTAAAGTCAAGCTCCTCTGCTGTGTCGTCGTTGTAGTCGTAATGCCTTACGACCACGACTTCGACTTCTCGGACGTAGTCGTAGCTTCATACGACCACGTCTCGGCTATAATTGTTCAAGTCTATGCCTCTTGCGCTACGATGATGCTCATTTCTTCTTGACCGTAGTCGTAGCACTTCAACCACTCTTTTCTCACCGAGTGGTCGTGTGTCAAGTCTTGAATTCCCAAGTACATGTCTACTAACCCTTCGGGATCCAAGACTTGGGCACTTTGGTCTTATCATTTGTAGGTATCCGAGGCGGTTGGAGAACATGGGATTGATTGGGTTTTAGTCTTACGCTTCATCACGTGACTAGAACATTCATTGGTTCTCCACTTCATGGCCTCCAAGAGGCATACTCTTTCACATTTATGTCTCCACCTACTTTGTGAGCTATTATATACCCTCATGCTTTTATATTCATGATGATCATAATTAGCATGTTGTGCGTGTTCTTGTGCTCACTTGTACCATATTGGCATGTTTTACTCTTGATACCTTCTGTCATGCCTTTATGTGTATGTTGCTTAAGTATCCTTGTATCTCGGTTATAAATGTTAGTTAATTGGATGCTTAAGCTTTGACCCGACTTCACGAGTGAAGTAGAAAGTGTATACTAGAAGTCAAGTATCATCATGATCTTGTGCCTTGTAGTATCCATCATTGTTTATTGATTATATCTTGCTCCTTATGTCCATTCACCATTATTTATCCATGTTAGCATGCTTTTCCATGATTTTGTTACGTCATGGTGTTTGCTTAAGTATGGACATTATGAGCTTGATTAATATCTCGGATAGTTGTCTATGTCATGATGCTATATTTATTCATGCCTTCTTATCTTTACTTGTGTACATGCTTATATCCATGCTAGCATATGCTTCTGTGACTTTTCTTTGTCACCTGCTATGTGTATGGTTGTGATTCTTTGAGATGCATGTATACTTTGATCCTATTCATTTGTGGCATGAAATAAACGTATGACATCTTGGTAGCTTTAGACAAGACTTTTGCTTAGACTTCATGAGATCGTGGATAGGTCACAAGCTCCTTCTAGTATTGGGTGGCTCTAGGCTTGTTTGTTCTAGATGCTTTTGATGATGGCTAGATTGAGCTTGTGAGGGTGTGTGTTCTCATGTGTTCTATGACATTAGTATTAGTGATGCTACTGTTGTTGTCATTTGTCTCAGTACTGGTTCCATGTTGCATATCATTTACCCCAGTACTAGGACACCGATCGTCTCGTGTTTAACCCGCAGCTATGAATGAAGGAGGCGGTACAAGCCTTCGACCGCTCTTTGGTCTTTACGGCTATGTCATAGCAACTACGAGCGTCGTGCGGACTTTCGGCCGAACTCGACGCGACTACATCATGGTCTCGACTACGACCACATCCTCGGACTCGTGATTCGACCTCGACCAAGGCAACACTCATACTCGATCGGTCTGCGATCACGACTCCCCACCGAGCGGCCGTGAGAGGGTTTTCTCCCTTGTGATCTTTAGTATTTTGCTTCCCATCACTTGGCTTAGCATTGTTTATTTATTCTAGTGGTAGGAAGAGTCCGATTGGATAGATGAGAGCCATCTCTAGGTGATATTGTCTCAGTCACACCTCTCATCCAAATGGTTCTCTAGAATTATTTACTACCTAGTCTGGGCTTTGGTTCTCTAGGTTTCTCTTCTGCCTAGGTTGAACTTTCTTCTTGGCCACTAGTGTCTTGTGAGTTGACATAGTGTGCCTTTGCTCCGTGGTATGAGGTTATAGGCTAGAGACCATGAGGATAGAGTGTATTTGAGAATCACCTCTTTGAGTTAGAACCTTCCCTTCTCGGATTTTGTGCCAAACTTCCTAGTTCTTCTCAATTTGTCTTCTCTAGGGAGTTGGAGTCTTTACTGCTTTGGGTGTATAGGGTGCAGTTCTCGAGTCTAGCAAAATGGTAGAAACACGTGAGGTGACATTCGATGAGGCCAGTCTGGGGACTAGGCCTGATATCTCAGGTTCTTTGGAGCAGTTCGATACCATCTTTGTGGATGATGAGGAGGATGACGAGCCAGTTGATCAGAAGGAGTATCACAGCATGATTGGCTCCCTCTTGTGTCTCACTGCCTCGAGACCGGACATACACTTTTCGTGTGTCTTTGTGCTCGGTTTGAGCTTCTCCTCACGTATCTCACCGCCAAAGGTGAAGCGCATCTTTCGGTACCTTCGAGTTACCATTGACTATGGTATCTGGTACTCTTCCTCCTCTTGTCTATCCCTTAGAGCCTTTTCGGATGCAGACTTTGCGGTCAGAGGATAGATAGGAGGAGCACTTCCGACCCGCCGGTTCATTGGCACTTCTCTCGTTTCTTGGTCTTGAGGAAGCAATCCGGTGTTGCACAGTCCACCGCCGAGGCCGAGTACGTCGCTGCAGCCATCTGCTGTAGCCAAGTACTTTGGATGATCTTGACTTTGAGGGACTTTGGGTTAGCTATCAATCGTGTTCCGCTCTTTTGCGACAACACGTCTGCGATTAGCATTGCTAAGAACCCAGGCAGGCGTTCTCGGACCAAGCACATTGATATTCGATATCACCGTTCGAGACCATGTAGAGAAGGGTGACATTGTGCTTCATTTCATGGAGAGTGACCACCAGGTGGCTGACATCTTCACCAAGCCTCTGGACGACTCGAGGTTTTCGACTCTGAGGGAGAGCTTGGGGTGGTTTGTCCTTACGGACTGTTGTGAGGGGAGCTTTGGGCTTTATTGCTTTATCATATTAATTATGCTTCTGTATCCTTGCTGCTTTGCATCGCATTTTCGGGTGCTTTGGGTTTTAGTCCTTCTAGCATAGGTTAGAGTGTGTCTCTTGCTGAGTGCTTAGACTTCTTGCTCTTATCTTGTGCTTTCAGGATAGCTGGTTCTTATCTCACTAGATTGAGCTCACTCACTTCTTCTAGGTTCTAGCGAGGGTTGGGCCACCCTCGGGTAGACAGGGTACGTGTTTGCTCTCTAGTGTGTGTTTTCTCGGCGACTATTAGTCACGGAGTCATATGGGGTAGATGAGAGTCGATCGAGCCATAGTATCCTCTATATCTTATCTATGCTTTAAGGATCACTGCTTTCTTTGCCGACTTCTCGATTTTATTGCTTTGGTTGGGGGAGTTCATATGGGAGCTTACGGAATGTAATATTGACTTAACTCAACTTGAACTAAAAGTCGCATCACTTGTTGAGGGGAGTGGATTTTCTGTATGTCATTCTGCATTGTAATATAAATACATTGAGCCTTGATTATTATCCGGTTATGACATGCTTATGATGATTTACATCTTGCCATGATTTATGCTTAATTGCTAGATTTATCATGACTTCATATGTGTAGACTAGCTTGTGCCATGATGAGCTAATTAAATTTGCTCAATTTGAAGTAAAACTTGTCATGTTAGCATTTGAGATTAGTCTCTCTTGAGCTATCCTTTTATGATTCATGCCATGTCAAATAGGCTAGGTTGAGCGTTGATTCTCTTTTGAGCCTTAGATTGAGCTGTCTTAAACTCTTGATGTAACATGAGTTAGTACAACTTGTTTTAAAAAAAAATAGAGATAAAAAGATCTCTTCTGTGCGAAAAAACTGGTCTCACCAATTCTTTCTCACGAGACGGCTTGCCATTGCACTAGGCATGAACTTGGAGAGAGTTTTGGATGACCTAGACTATTTTCTTAAGCTTCTTGCTTGAAGTAGTCGCAGCATGGCTTGAGATCTAGCACATGATAAAAATATTGGTTGAAAATAACCATAAGCTTCAAAAGAAAAATGTCATTTGTGCTCAATTTGTTTGAGTTATCAACGAAATCAAGTACTTGAACCATTGTTTCACTCTTGAGGATATAACACTCTATTTGGACTCGAAATTAGATTCTTGGTTCCGCTTAGCTTGATTGACATGGCTTGCATCATCCTTAGATATCTCTAGCTAGACTTTGCTTATTGATGACTTGACATGTTCATGAAATGCACTAAAATTCATATTGTCATCTAGTTGCTTATAGCTGTCTTATATATATTTTGTCATGATCTAGATAGCTCTTCATTAAGTTATGGCTTGGTGTAATACATTATGGTCATTTTGGATAATTCTCATGGCTCTAAATGCTAAGAATAAACAAACTTCAGCCATTTCATCCATCATAATGACTTATTCTCTCTTTTGCATTCTTGATGTGTTTATTGCCAAAAGGGGGAGAATAGATTGAAGAAAGAGTCTTTGGGAATCTAGAGTTTGGAGAACAATTTACTCTTTCTTGAGTTGCTCTATTGATTCCTTCATCGACATGGTCATGCGTTTCATTTCTTTCTTTGGACCATGTTGGACTCTTCAAACTCAACTTCATGCTTTTTCTGGATTTGTCAATATACTCATCAAGGGGGAGATTGAGAGACCATGTGGAGGTCATCCCGTTGTGTATGATGAGTAATTGACATCGTTTACGAAAAGTCGAGTTTGAGTCGGTTGGTTCGGACCTAGACGTTGCGTGGCGTAACGGGCTCGGTCGGACTTGGTCGAACCTAGTCGTTTGGGTTTAGGTTGCATATTCTGATGACTCGACAGGTTTGATCTCTATTTACGCTTTCATGTATCGAGCGGTGCTATTTGATGTGTTTCTTATGCGTGTTGTTGCGCAGGACATCGAGGCGGTGTCGTGGCGAGACACGGTGGACCGGACTAGGCGCAGGTGGCGCTGAGGTCAGAACGGTCGGGATGTGTCGAAGACGGCGTGAACTTGAGGTGGTTGCGGTCGGGAGACGAGGAACCAAAGCTGAGCTACCGGTGATGGACACAACGGCGGCGAGAGAAACCGGGACTAGACTCGGTGGGTCGGAGTCTCGGTTGATGTCGGATGGGCGACGGCAGCGGCGGCGGACCGACTAGGCTCGAGGGAGTCGAGGTCTAGACGGTCAAGGTACCAGCTGTGGAAGCTTCCGGAAAGGTGCTTGAGGGGCAATTTGATAATTTGACTCAAGCAATGGAGGTGGAGGCAAATTTCCTTCCAAAAATCTGGTTTGACCCATTACCTCATTTGTGTATGTGAGGTTTGAGTGGGTGGAGTATGACACTTCTTGTATTTCTCTTTGAGGTGTGCCCTTGGTGTTAAAAGGAGAGGATGTGCAGCAAGAAGAAAATCAATTCAAGCTATAGAGAGCTCAAGGAGTGAGCAGGAGTTAGTTCTCAGGCTTTTGTGTATCCTGCGTGAGGGTGTGACTCTGAGACTTCTTCTCCTCCCTTGGTTCTTGAGTGTGTTCCTTGGGAGAACGTAAGAGATGGCTTGAGAGGGCTGTAAGAAAACTCATGCAATCATTCCTCTTTTTGAGTCAATACAAGATTTCTTGAGTATGAGATGAATTGGATTCCTGTTTGAGTTTTCTGCTTTCCCGTCATTTCTTTTGCTCAAGAACTGTTCTCTGTTCTTCACTTCCCTTTTTGAGTTGATTTGATTTTCGGATTGGGTAACTATGGAATCACTTTGCTTTGAACTGGGAATCATCACAAATTCCTTGGTAGCATTTCCGAAAGCAAAGTTTTTCAGATCTTTGTTTCTCTCCAAAGTCCCAGCCGCTGCTCACTTCCTCTGTTCTTGTGTACTTCTAGGGTTTGAAGGCAGGGCATCAATGTCCTGTTGATTTTTGGAGAAGTATTTGTTCTAGGTTGATGCCTTCCAGATGTAAGAGTGTTTCCTGCTGAGATTCAAAGCCTCAAGATCAATAGACATGGGAGTCCCAAGAAATTTGGGTTTTATCCCTTTCTACTGATTCTTTGTGACAAAGGCAGTAATCACTATTTGCAATTTGGTCTGAGTCTGTATACTTTTCCTCACGGTCTATGAGCTGTTTAGAATATAGGCATGATGAATTGATTTAAGAAACAAAGCAATCTCCCTTTCTTTTCACTGATTTTCAGCCGGCTGTGCAGTATTTACTGTTTCTGTGAAATTTCTTTTACGGCCTGCTCTGTCCTAGCTTTCGGCTGCTGCAGTTGGTCTGTATTTTTCTTGCTGATTGTTGCCGATTCCTGCTGTGTGTTTGCTTGCTATTTTCAGCAGCTTTGGGTAATGCTTTGTGCCTTCATTTCAGATCAAAAGAAATAGCACAAAGTCTGCAGTTTTCAGCAGCAAATGATCTTTGTCTGTCTCAGTTTTCAGCTGCAGTTTTCAGCATTTCTGCACTGCTGTTTTCAGTATTTCTGCACTGCAGTTTTCAGCAGTTCTTGACTGCTATTCTCAGCATTTATGCACTGCAGTTTTCAGCACATCTTCACTGCAGATTTCAGCCAAACCTGTTAGTCTCTTTTGCAGGTTTCTGTCTGCTGTCCTTGCAGTTTTCAGTTTCCAGTTTTCTGCAGAATTTGTTTTCAGTGTTCAGTTTTCAATTTACTGCAGAATCTGTTTTCAGTGTTTAGTTTACTGTTTTTTTTGCAGCAATTCTGTTTTCAGGTTTTCTCTAGTACTTAGTTTTCAAGTTGTGGTTCTGCTGGCTAGTTACACCGAAAATTCAGATTTAGGTTTTATATTGTAGTTTTCTCTCTCAAGTCAGGAGTTCTGTGATCTGTATTTTCAGCAGTTACAACCTTGTGTTCTTTCTCATGCCATGCAGTTTTGGTATGAAGCTTGTTGTCCTTCCTTTTCTGATCTATTTCTTTGCCGAATAAGCTATTTCAGACCTGTGCATTTACTTTCCAAGATTAGTCAAATATTTTGTTTGAGATATTGTTTTCATTAGCTTTGAGTAGAATAGCAAGGCGATTGTCGATCTGTTTTTTAGTGAGTGAACCTTCTTCCTAGCTTCTATAGCTAGTGGAGAAGATAGAAAACTTGTGAATACTTTGGGGGCGATATTTTTATTAGACGACATTCACCCCCCTCTGTCGCCAAATTCGATCCTACAATTGGTATCAGAGCCGGTTAGCTCTTCCTCATAGATCTTAACCGGTCTCTTGAGCATGGCGACCAGTAGGGAATCTTGTGAGCCTTCCCTAGCATTTTGTTGGGGGTGTTTTTGCCAATGATGTCATTTGTGACAAGAGGCTTGATTTCGACGAGAGGAGTGCAATGATCCTTTCTGATAGCGAGCACAATTCTATTGTTAAGCACTTGTGCCTTATGCTTAGATGCTCCTATTCTTGGCTAGTGCATTTCTTGTCGGCTCTTCTCGGTTGTTCCAAGGGATTTTCTCTTTTTGAGCAAGGATGTTGCTTTTGGATCATGTCTCGTAATAGACACTTGCACCATTGCTCATTTTGTGAGAGGGATGGACATTTTTGACATCGCGGACTTGTTTCTTTTGATTTTCATCTTTGTCCGCGTGCTGTCCCGAGGAAGGATTTCCGCCGTTTCTTAATTGGTAGACCTCGTTCGCCCAAACTAGGTACGCACCTACGGCGAGGAGAAGGTGTGAGTCTCTTTGATGCCTTGGTTGGTTCTTTTCTTGGTTGCTCAAGTGCCAGGATCGAGAAAGTCCTGAAAGAACACATAGATGATGATGAGAAGGACGAGCGTTAACTCATCATGAGCAAGGTAAAACCTCATTGTGACCTTGGCCTTGTCCAAGATGAATATACTTGCTCTTAGAGAGAATGAGAGATGCCTAGATGATAAAATGCTAGATTGTTTTTGCTAGGTGGAAATCTCATTTATCATGTGTAGGTTGTGAGTCTAGTTCTGCAGATGGCATAAATTTAATTTCTCTACTTGCTTGTTAAAATCTGAAAATAAGAAATTAAAATTTTGACTCACCACACATGTGTAGAGAAACTTGATTTTGCTAGAGTTTGGTTTAGTAAAGTCAAGCTCCTCTGCTGTGTCGTCGTTGTAGTCGTAATGCCTTACGACCACAGCTTCGGCTTCTCGGACGTAGTCGTAGCTTCATACGACCACGTCTCTCGGCTATAATTGTTCAAGTCTATGCCTCTTGCGCTACGATGATGCTCATTTCTTCTTGACTGTAGTCGTAGCACGCTTCAACCACTCTTTTCTGCTGAGTGGCTGTGTGTCAAGTCTTGAATTCCCAAGTACATGTCTACTAACCCTTCGGGATCCAAGACTTGGGCACTTTGGTCTTATCATTTGTAGGTATCCGAGGCGGTTGGAGAACATGGGATTGATTGGGTTTTAGTCTTCTGCTTCATCACGTGACTAGAACATTCATTGGTTCTCCACTTCATGGCCTCCAAGAGGCATACTCTTTCACATTTGCGTCTCCACCTACTTTGTGAGCTATTATATACCCTCATGCTTTTATATTCATGATGATCATAATTAGCATGTTGTGCGTGTTCTTGTGCTCACTTGTACCATATTGGCATGTTTTACTCTTGATACCTTCCTGTCATGCCTTTATGTGTATGTTGCTTAAGTATCCTTGTATCTGGTTATAAATGTTAGTTAATTGGATGCTTAAGCTTTGACCCGACTTCACGAGTGAAGTAGAAAGTGTATACTAGAAGTCAAGTATCATCATGATCTTGTGCCTTGTAGTATCCATCATTGTTTATTGATTATATCTTGCTCCTTATGTCCATTCACCATTATTTATCCATGTTAGCATGCTTTTCCATGATTTTGTTCTGTCATGGTGTTTGCTTAAGTATGGACATTATGAGCTTGATTAATATCTCGGATAGTTGTCTATGTCATGATGCTATATTTATTCATGCCTTCTTATCTTTACTTGTGTACATGCTTATATCCATGCTAGCATATGCTTCTGTGACTTTTCTTTGTCACCTGCTATGTGTATGGTTGTGATTCTTTGAGATGCATGTATACTTTGATCCTATTCATTTGTGGCATGAAATAAAGCGTATGACATCTTGGTAGCTTTAGACAGTACTTTTGCTTAGACTTCATGAGATCTGTGGATAGGTCACAAGCTCCTTCTAGTATTGGGTGGCTCTAGGCTTCTTTGTTCTAGATGCTTTTGATGATGGCTAGATTGAGCTTGTGAGGGTGTGTGTTCTCATGTGTTCTATGACATTAGTATTAGTGATGCTACTTGTTGTTGTCATTTGTCTCGATCTTGGTTCCATGTTGCATATCATTTACCCCAAGACTAGGACACCGATCGTCTCGTGTTTAACCCGCGGGCTATGAATGAAGGAGAGATCGGTACAAGCCTTCTGACCGCTCTTTGGTCTTTACGGCTATGTCATAGCAACTACTGAGCGTCGTCGGACTTTCGGCCGAACTCGACGCGACTACATCATGGTCTCGACTACGACCACATCCTGGACTCGTATTCGACCTCGACCAAGGCAACACTCATACTCGATCAGGTCTGCGATCACGACTCCCCACCGAGCGACCGTGAGAGAGGTTTTCTCCCTTGTGATCTTTAGTATTTTGCTTCCCATCACTTGGCTTAGCATTGTTTATTTATTCTAGTGGTAGGAAGAGTCCGATTGGATAGATGAGAGCCATCTCTAGGTGATATTGTCTCAGTCACACCTCTCATCCAAATGGTTCTCTAGAATTATTTACTACCTAGTCTGGGCTTTGGTTCTCTAGGTTTCTCTTACGCCTAGGTTGAACTTTCTTCTTGGCCACTAGTGTCTTGTGAGTTGACATAGTGTGCCTTTGCTCCGTGGTATGAGGTTATAGGCTAGAGACCATGAGGATAGAGTGTATTTGAGAATCACCTCTTTGAGTTAGAACCTTCCCTTTCTGGATTTTGTGCCAAACTTCCTAGTTCTTCTCAATTTGTCTTCTCTAAGGGGAGTTGGAGTCTTTCTGTCTGTTTGGGTGTATAGGGTCTGGTTCTGCGAGTCTAGCAAAATGGTAGAAACCTGTGAGGTGACATTCGATGAGGCCAGTCTGGGGACTAGGCCTGATATCTCAGGTTCTTTGGAGCAGTTCGATACCATCTTTGTGGATGATGAGGAGGATGACGAGCCAGTTGATCAGAAGGAGTATCACAGCATGATTGGCTCCCTCTTGTGTCTCACTACCTCGAGACCGGACATACACTTTTTCGTGTGTCTTTGTGCTCGGTTTCAGGCTTCTCCTCACGTATCTCACCGCCAAAGCAGGAAGCGCATCTTCGGTACCTTCGAGTTACCATTGACTATGGTATCTGGTACTCTTCCTCCTCTTGTCTATCCCTTAGAGCCTTTTCGGATGCAGACTTTGCAGGCTGTAGGATAGATAGGAGGAGCACTTCGGGCACCTGCCAGTTCATTGGCACTTCTCTCGTTTCTTGGTCTTCGAGGAAGCAATCCGGTGTTGCACAGTCCACCGCCGAGGCCGAGTACGTCGCTGCAGCCAGCTGCTGTAGCCAAGTACTTTGGATGATCTTGACTTTGAGGGACTTTGGGTTAGCTATCAATCGTGTTCCGCTCTTTTGCGACAACACGTCTGCGATTAGCATTGCTAAGAACCCAGTGCAGCGTTCTCGGACCAAGCACATTGATATTCGATATCACTTCGTTCGAGACCATGTAGAGAAGGGTGACATTGTGCTTCATTTCATGGAGAGTGACCACCAGGTGGCTGACATCTTCACCAAGCCTCTGGACAGCTCGAGGTTTTCAGCTCTACGGGGAGAGCTTGGGGTGGTTTGTCCTTACGGACTGTTGTGAGGGGGAGCTTTGGGCTTTATTGCTTTATCATATTAATTATGCTTCTGTATCCTTGCTGCTGCATCGCATTTTCGGGTGCTTTGGGTTTTAGTCCTTCTAGCATAGGTTAGAGTGTGTCTCTTGCTGAGTGCTTAGACTTCTTGCTCTTATCTTGTGCTTTCAGGATAGCTGGTTCTTATCTCACTAGATTGAGCTCACTCACTTCTTCTAGGTTCTAGCGAGGTTGGGCCACCCTCGGGTGAGGCAGTGCGTGTTTGCTCTCTAGTGTGTGTTTTCTCGTGACTATTAGTCCAGAGTCATATGGGGTAGATGAGAGTCGATCGAGCCATAGTATCCTCTATATCTTATCTATGCTTTAAGGACTGCCTGTTTTCTTTGCCAGCTTCTCGATTTTATTGCTTTGGTTCAGGGGGAGTTCATATGGGAGCTTCTGGAATGTAATATTGACTTAACTCAACTTGAACTAAAAGCTGCATCACTTGTTGAGGGGGAGCTGGATTTTCTGTATGTCATTCTGCATTGTAATATAAATACATTGAGCCTTGATTATTATCCGGTTATGACATGCTTATGATGATTTACATCTTGCCATGATTTATGCTTAATTGCTAGATTTATCATGACTTCATATGTGTAGACTAGCTTGTGCCATGATGAGCTAATTAAATTTGCTCAATTTGAAGTAAAACTTGTCATGTTAGCATTTGAGATTAGTCTCTCTTGAGCTATCCTTTTATGATTCATGCCATGTCAAATAGGCTAGGTTGAGCGTTGATTCTCTTTTGAGCCTTAGATTGAGCTGTCTTAAACTCTTGATGTAACATGAGTTAGTACAACTTGTTTTAAAAAAATAGAGATAAAAAGATCTCTTCTGTGCGAAAAAACTGATCTCACCAATTCTTTCTCACGAGACGGCTTGCCATTGCACTAGGCATGAACTTGGAGAGAGTTTTGGATGACCTAGACTATTTTCTTAAGCTTCTTGCTTGAAGTAGTCGCAGCATGGCTTGAGATCTAGCACATGATAAAAATATTGGTTGAAAATAACCATAAGCTTCAAAAGAAAAATGTCATTTGTGCTCAATTTGTTTGAGTTATCAACAGAATCAAGTACTTGAACCATTGTTTCACTCTTGAGGATATAACACTCTATTTGGACTCGAAATTAGATTCTTGGTTCCGCTTAGCTTGATTGACATGGCTTGCATCATCCTTAGATATCTCTAGCTAGACTTTGCTTATTGATGACTTGACATGTTCATGAAATGCACTAAAATTCATATTGTCATCTAGTTGCTTATAGCTGTCTTATATATATTTTGTCATGATCTAGATAGCTCTTCATTAAGTTATGGCTTGGTGTAATACATTATGGTCATTTTGGATAATTCTCATGGCTCTAAATGCTAAGAATAAACAAACTTCAGCCATTTCATCCATCATAATGACTTATTCTCTCTTTTGCATTCTTGATGTGTTTATTGCCAAAAGGGGGAGAATAGATTGAAGAAAGAGTCTTTTGGGAATCTAGAGTTTGGAGAACAATTTACTCTTTCTTGAGTTGCTCTATTGATTCCTTCTGTCGACATGGTCATGCGTTTCATTTCTTTCTTTGGACCATGTTGGACTCTTCAAACTCAACTTCATGCTTTTTCTGGATTTGTCAATATACTCATCAAGGGGGAGATTGAGAGACCATGTGGAGGTCATCCCGTTGTGTATGATGAGTAATTGACATCGTTTACGAAAAGTCGAGTTTGAGTCGGTTGGTTCGGACCTAGACGTTGCGTGGCGTAACGGGCTCGGTCGGACTTGGTCGAACCTAGTCGTTTGGGTTTAGGTTGCATATTCTGATGACTCGACAGGTTTGATCTCTATTTACGCTTTCATGTATCGAGCGGTGCTATTTGATGTGTTTCTTGTCTGTGTTGACTGCAGGACATCGAGGCGGTGTCGTGGCGAGACACGGTGGACCGGACTAGGCGCAGGTGGCGCTGAGGTCAGAACGGTCGGGATGTGTCGAAGACGACGTGAACTTGAGGTGGTTGCGAGTCGGGAGACGAGGAACCAAAGCTGGAGCTACCGGTGATGGACACAACGAGCGACGACGAGAGAACCGGGACTAGACTCAGGTGGAGTCGGAAGTCTCGGTTGATGTCGGATGGAAGCGACGGGCAGCGGCGAGCGGACCGGACTAGGCTCAGGGAGGAGTCGAGGTCTAGACGGTCAAGGTACCAGCTGTGGAAGCTTCCGAAAAGGTGCTTGAGGGGCAATTTGATAATTTGACTCAAGCAATGGAGGTGGAGGCAAATTTCCCTCCAAAAATCTGGTTTGACCCATTACCTCATTTGTGTATGTGAGGTTTGAGTGGGTGGAGTATGACACTTCTTGTATTTCTCTTTGAGGGTGTGCCCTTGGTGTTAAAAGGAGAGGGATGTGCAGCAAGAAGAAAATCAATTCAAGCTATAGAGAGCTCAAGGGAGTGAGCAGGAGTTAGTTCTCAGGCTTTTGTGTATCCTGCGTGAGGGTGTGACTCTGAGACTTCTTCTCCTCCCTTGGTTCTTGAGTGTGTTCCTTGGGAGAACGTAAGAGATGGCTTGAGAGGGCTGTAAGAAAACTCATGCAATCATTCCTCTTTTTGAGTCAATACAAGATTTCTTGAGTATGAGATGAATTGGATTCCTGTTTGAGTTTTCTGCTTTCCCGTCATTTCTTTTGCTCAAGAACTGTTCTCTGTTCTTCACTTCCCTTTTTGAGTTGATTTGATTTTCGGATTGGGTAACTATGGAATCACTTTGCTTTGAACTGGGAATCATCACAAATTCCCTTGGGTAGCATTTCCCGAAAGCAAAGTTTTTCAGATCTTTGTTTCTCTCCAAAGTCCCAGCCGCTGCTCACTTCCTCTGTTCTTGTGTACTTCTAGGGTTTGAAGGCAGGGCATCAATGTCCTGTTGATTTTTGGAGAAGTATTTGTTCTAGGTTGATGCCTTCCAGATGTAAGAGTGTTTCCTGCTGAGATTCAAAGCCTCAAGATCAATAGACATGGGAGTCCCAAGAAATTTGGGTTTTATCCCTTTCTACTGATTCTTTGTGACAAAGGCAGTAATCACTATTTGCAATTTGGTCTGAGTCTGTATACTTTTCCTCACGGTCTATGAGCTGTTTAGAATATAGGCATGATGAATTGATTTAAGAAACAAAGCAATCTCCCTTTCTTTTCACTGATTTTCAGCCGGCTGTGCAGTATTTACTGTTTCTGTGAAATTTCTTTTACGGCCTGCTCTGTCCTAGCTTTCGGCTGCTGCAGTTGGTCTGTATTTTTCTTGCTGATTGTTGCCGATTCCTGCTGTGTGTTTGCTTGCTATTTTCAGCAGCTTTGGGTAATGCTTTGTGCCTTCATTTCAGATCAAAAGAAATAGCACAAAGTCTGCAGTTTTCAGCAGCAAATGATCTTTGTCTGTCTCAGTTTTCAGCTGCAGTTTTCAGCATTTCTGCACTGCTGTTTTCAGTATTTCTGCACTGCAGTTTTCAGCAGTTCTTGACTGCTATTCTCAGCATTTATGCACTGCAGTTTTCAGCACATCTTCACTGCAGATTTCAGCCAAACCTGTTAGTCTCTTTTGCAGGTTTCTGTCTGCTGTCCCTTGCAGTTTTCAGTTTCCAGTTTTCTGCAGAATTTGTTTTCAGTGTTCAGTTTTCAATTTACTGCAGAATCTGTTTTCAGTGTTTAGTTTACTGTTTTTTTTGCAGCAATTCTGTTTTCAGGTTTTCTCTAGTACTCAGTTTTCAAGTTGTGGTTCTGCTGGCTAGTTACACCGAAAATTCAGATTTAGGTTTTATATTGTAGTTTTCTCTCTCAAGTCAGGAGTTCTGTGATCTGTATTTTCAGCAGTTACAACCTTGTGTTCTTTCTCATGCCATGCAGTTTTGGTATGAAGCTTGTTGTCCTTCCTTTTCTGATCTATTTCTTTGCCGAATAAGCTATTTCAGACCTGTGCATTTACTTTCCAAGATTAGTCAAATATTTTGTTTGAGATATTGTTTTCATTAGCCTGAGTAGAATAGCAAGGCGATTGTCGATCTGTTTTTTAGTGAGTGAACCTTCTTCCTAGCTTCTATAGCTAGTGGAGAAGATAGAAAACTTGTGAATACTTTGGGGGCGATATTTTTATTAGACGACATTCACCCCCCTCTGTCGCCAAATTCGATCCTACACGTCGGCCGGAGTTGGGGAAGAAGCAAGAATGCCGGCGATCCGGCGGCTTTTGGGGCAATTGCGCGCAGGAAAAAGGCAACGGGTGGCACGGCGATTCTTTTGGTCGCTTCCGTGGCTTTTATAGTCGGCCGAAAGGGCCTGCCCTCGGCGGACTGGCGGCGGCGGGCGGCGGCCGATGGGCGATGGGCGGCGGACACGGCGGAAGGGCGGCGGTGTTGGGCGTCGTGGGGTCCTTTCCCATAACGCCCCCTCAGGGCCTCCAGCGGCATGGGCGTTACGGCCGGGGGGTGTCCGGAGCGCAGAGGAGGAAGAAAGGGAAAAGAGCCACGACAGTGGGGCCCACTTGCCGAGAGAGAGGCGGGAGAGGATCCGTCGGGCGGCCGAGATGGCGCCGGGTGGGGCGTGGCGCCATCCGGACCGGACGCGTGTCGGCCCAAGGGAGAGGGAGGGCGGATCCGGGGGCGACGTGGGCGGATCCAGCCCGTCCACGCGTCGGCCGGGGGTAGGGTTTTGGGTTTTTATTTTTGTTTTGCATTTACAGAAATGCTAGAGGGCATAATACAATTCGGAAAAATACTAAATCACCACAAAAAATTCTAGAAAATTAACAGAGGCTCAAAGAGATATTTTTGGGTTTAATAAAATTATTTCGCCACAAAGTGGTTATTTCATTTAATCTTGTAAGGCCTACAACCGACTTCTTTTCCTTTTTCCTTTTATTTTCTCCTCTTTTCTTTTATAATTGGAGATATATTTACTTTGTGTAAAGCACTCATATATATATATATATACATGCATATACATATATATATATATATATATCTAAGCTTGCCCTACTCATTTCTAGGAAGCTTTCATCGGCACTTCTGCCACTTATACTACTGAATTTAAACCTGTCCTTGTTTCTTTGAAAACCTATTTACGTTAACTTTCGGAGTTTTCTTTATGGATCATCTTTTCATATTCGAATTCAAACTTAGGATTCTCTATTAATTAAACAGATGGGCTCTTCCACGAAATTCTTCAGGAAAACACCTTCAAAACCCAACTCAACACAATACTCTACAAAATATTCTACAACACTTTATTATACAAACCCTCTAGGTTTTCAGGATGTTACAGAAGGTTTTGATTCCATATGGGTAATTGTGGATTGTTTGACGAAAGTTGTTCATTTCATCCTAGTCAAGACAACCAACGCTGGTGACAAGTTGGCAGATTTGTACATGTCAAGGATTGTAAGTCTGCATGGTGTACCCAAAAACATAGTGTCAAATCGTTGATTGCAATTTACGTCAAGGTTTTGGAAAATTTTCCATGAAGCCATGGGTACTAATCTGAATTTCAGTATAGAATACCACCCTCAAACAGATGGCCAGACAGAGCATGTGAATTAGATTCTTGAGGATATTCTAAGAGCCTGTATGCTAGACTATGAAGCTAAGTGCGACATGTGTTTACCTTTTGCAGAATTTTTCTACAACAACAATTATCAAACCAGCTTGCAAATGTCATCGTTCGAAGCCCTGTATAGAAGAAAATGCAGAACCCCTTTTAATTGGAAAGTGACAGGGGAAAGTCAAGTCTTTGGTCCAGAATATCTGAAAGAAGCTGAGGACAAGGTCCGTCTAATTCGAGAGGGGCTAAAGACAACCCAGTCTAGGCAGAAAAGCTATTCTGATACTCATAGTCGAGAATTGAGCTTCAACCAGATGATTATGTGTATCTCAGAATTACGCCATTCAAAGGTGTCAAGAGCTTTCAGATGGAAGGGAAGCTTGCACCAAGGTGTGTTGGACCGTTAAAGGTGTTGAAGCATAAAGGAGAAGTTGCTTATCAGTTGGAGCTACCTGCGAATTTTAGTGGGATACATGATGTCTTCCATGTGTCTCAGTTGAAGAAGTGTTTGTGAGTGCCAAAGGAAGCAGTGTCAGTGGAAGCTATTGATCTTCAAGAGGATTTGTCTTACAAGGAGCACATTGTGAAGATCTTGGAAGTGTCAGAGCGCAGGACAAGGAGTAAGGTCGTTCTCTTCTGCAAAGTGTAGTGGAGGAACCATTCTAAAAAAGAAGCAACTCGGGAGCATGAAGATGATCTCAGAGCGGAGTTTCCAACCTATTCTCTTAGCAAGCCATAATCTCGGGGGTCAAGATTCTGTTTAAGGGGAAGGTTTGTAACATCTTGATTTTCAGTGCTTATTTGAAGTTTTAAAAGAAAGTTCACCAATTGGATTTTTCTAAAATTAATAAAAGTTTAAATTGAATTTTTATTAATCAAAAGGAGTTTTTTTGGAATTTTTGGTAATTTTTTTTGGATTTTTTGGCATTTTCTAGAGCTCAAATGAATTTATTTGAATATCTAAAAATAGGAAAGCCTAAAAAAAATCCTAAAAAGGCATTTGGTCTGAAACCCATTAAACCCTCCGGCCCGCTTCACCTCAGTCATCCAATCTCTCATCTGTTGCGCCTCGACCATCCAGCCCATGCTTCACATCAGCCGCCAGATCTCATCATGCACCACGTGTCACCCATCTGGGAATGTGCACACTATTCATCTTCTCCTACCCCGAGTCCCCTCTTTTCTCGCGTGCCCGAGCCAAACACAACGCTACCGCCGTGACCATGCTGAAGTCGGAGTCTGTGTCATGCCTGCCTGTGTCTCCTTGGCATTCTCATCTATAAAGCCACGTTGCATCCTCTCATTTCTTGCACTATGCAGCCGAGTTCGCCGTGTGCTGTCAGAGCTCGCTACCACCGTTCTGAGCTACCCAAGTTCATCCGCGCCATCACATCCGTCTTCATCCCTGGTGTCGTTGCCATCCTCTTAGCCGTTGCCGGTGAGCAACGAGTCCTGCCTCGCCGTCTTACTCAACCCTACCGGCCAGCTGCCGTTCGCCATCTGCCATTGGAAGCCCCGCAACGCCTCGCTTTGCTCTGGCCACCGCACCGCACCACCTTTCCTCACTCCGACCACCGCACCTCACTACCTTACCGCACTCCAACCACCACACCACACAGTCTTGCCGTTTCTCGGATCGTGAGCCATTGCCTTGGTTCGTGCACCCAGTGATGCCAGCACCACCGCCAGCACGCACCCATGCTGGCCGCGCCCTTTCAAATTTGCCATGTCACATCCACAGTGTCGTGAACCTGTAAGTTGAGCCAAGCCGAGTCAGCTGCCATGTTAGCCTAGGTCCACGTGTCCGCCACATGTCATACCACGTGTCAAGCCATGTCAGCTCTAATACTTAGTCAGCCGCCGTGTTAGCAAGTCCCGTCACTAGTGCACTATTTCGTGAGCCGAGTTCACTATAGACTTGCTATTCCATGCACCCGATCCATATCATGGTAGAATTTCCTAGTTTATAGTTTTTTAGGTTTAATTTTTCCATGAGCACGTTCTTCTCCGTCCTAGCTCTGACTGGCCTGATTCTTTTTTTCTAAATTCATCTAAAATTGAGCTCTATCTTTTGATTATAGTTTTGAAGTTTTTAGAGTTCTTTTGATTTTTATTTGATTTTATTTGTGCCTTGTTCATTTTCTCTCTCGTTAGATAACATCTTCGAAGGAGCAGAAGAAGGAGCAGAAGTTCAAGAGTTGTAACTGAGCAAGACCAAAACAAATCATGTCCTTTGATCATGTTGAACCTAATTTTCAAATCTATTTATTTATTATTTTATTTTAAATTATGATGCATTGCTATTTTAATACAAACTTTGTACCTAATATTTATTGTCCAATTTTATTAATCCCTCATTTGATAATTTGAATGCAATGATTCTATTGTCACCATAGGATGGATAATTATCTAGTGATATAATACTGGTATCCACTTGGGTTGTACTTCTAGTATGCTTAGCCATGCGTATAGTTACGATGGGTTCATCATCATTTGTTAATTAATTAATTTTGACTTAATGAGATATTGAATCCTGATACTTTTGGGATGTGGATGTTTCATCTGGTAATGTCTAAGGACGTAACTTTGTGCGTCATTGATCTGAGCCTATCGTACAACCACGTATCTAGTATGGGATGGACCTAGCTAATTAATTTGTGATGTTTCAATTTATGTTTCGCTATTGGTATGTTTGAGGGTGTTGGTTAGACCTTTCTATGCTAATAAGAGGGATCTATCGACTAGGTGGTTAGTCTACTTGATCGTGAAATCTTAAAGGGCAGAACTGAGTTAAGATTGAACATTGTAAGGGCCTTGTCATGAACTCTCCGCCGCACACCAAAGAAACCGTGTTAATCGTCTGGCAATATGAAATGATCATGTCTTGTGGGTAAAGTTGTGCAACCTTTGTAGAGTGTAAAACTATTTGAATAGTTGTGTCCCCGGTTACTGACAATGCTTGGTGATTTCACATGAGGGGTAGTGTTTTCATAAAACCTGGTTGGGTTAAGTTGGGAGGTGAATGGTTAGTTCACTGGTGACTCACTTCGTGCATGGTTAGTTCACGGATGATTCATTGGGTGAATAGTCAGTTCACTTGTAGTATATTCAATTCCTTTAACTTAATTATTTATTTACTTATTTTATATCTCGCTTTCAATCTATTTACTATATTTACTTTAAATTGCTATTTTGTTTTGCAAAATGGACATTCAACCATCATTTGGTAAGACTTGCATACTATATTGCATCTTTGTTACAAACGATTTGATAAATACTCTATGTATTCGCGACTATATCTATACTTGCTTAGTTGAAGAAGAAGAAGAACCATACAAGCCAGAGGTGTGTAAAGGAGGATACTTCGATGACTTCTATGATTAGGACTTCGCTCCCAGTCAATTGTCTGTGGGCATGTCAAATGGCTACCATACTTTTCTTTTATTTTTCGCTATTAGATTATTAAGCCCTTTAGGCTATTATCTGTAAGTTGGCCATGAGGTCGCAACTCTGATAATTAATTAATATTTGAGTCTTTTTCTTGGCTAACCGTGTGTGTGGTTGATAGTTCATCTATGTTTTCACTTTGTACTAGCGTGATCCTAGACTAGTGCTGAATACACAAAGAGATCCGAATTTGCATATTTGGGTTTCGACTAACTAGCTTTAAGTTCAACTCATTGACTTGATGATCCCCATCCTCCTTGTCCCCTTGTGGCCACTATCTCCTCTGCATTCTCCTTCGACTCCGCGTGCCGCCGCACCGTCAATCCTCCTCCTCCCCCAATCTCCCTTGATCTCCAAGATCTCCATGGTCAAGAATAGAGGAGGCTCACAGTGCTTTGATGAGGACGACTACAGAGGTGGACGACTACGAGGAGCAGAATAGGGCAGCGACAGTCTTGATAGCGGTGGGGACTCCAACGGCGAAAGGGAAGGAGGTGATGCAAGCATGAGTACCGCCTTGATGAATGGGAGCCATAGAGGTGGCCCGAGGAGCTCTGGCGATGGTAACCTCCCGTGGCGCGGTAGTAGGCCTCGTTGGTGGTGAGCTCTAGTGATGGAGAGGCTAAGACGAGCATGCGGTGAACTTTAGGGTGTTGATGTAACACCCTAGAGTCCAAACTGGCTCAGACCTAACCCCATTCTGGATAGGCCACACACACATAGCAACCCGCTTGCGCTTTCGTCCTCGCTTCGCGCAAAACGGTTAACCGGAGGTGCTATCATTGGAACTCCTAGGCTTATATGTAAGTGCTTCTCAAGTTAAGCTAGCAAGGTGGGACTAACCCAGAAATTCATGTGCACACACACATGGGCCAACATGGGCCAGGGTGTCACATACACTCCCCCTCAAAGGACCCGACATCCTCGTCGGACCAACATACTCACACTGGGGCAAATGATAAGGATCTCCCCTCTTAATACATGTCCGTGTGTTCAGTGCCAGCACATATGCCATGCCGTGTGTCCGCTACGGGCCCACACGCGCCATACGCCATATGCCCGCGCCCCTGACCCGCACGCGCCCATGTAACCGCGAGAGTTGGCTCTGATACCATTTGTAATACCCTAGGGTCCAAACTGGCTTAGGCCTAACTCCATTCTGGATAGACCATGCACACGTAGCAACCCGCTTACGCTTTCGTCCTCGCTTCGCGCAAAACGGTTAACCGGAGGTGCTACCATTGGAACTCTTAGGCTTATATGTAAGTGCTTCTCAAGTTAAGCTAGCAAGGTGGGACTAACCCAGAAATTCGTGTGCACACACACATGGGCCAACATGGACCAGGGTGTCACAGTCGAGGCCATTGTGGTGACATGGGAGGCAAGGAAAGAGATGTACCAGAGCAGCGGATTAGCACATGGAGCGGTGTGGCATAGACTTGGCCGCGTCATGGTGCACGGGCAAGGGTCACCAACAATGAGGAATAAGGAGGACAGTAGGAGCTTCGTGATGGAGTGGGGGAGATAGGAGAAGGATCAATTTGGGAAGAGATTTGATGTGGATGATGAATTTCAAAAAGAGACGGAAGAATAGCGGAAGCTAGGAGCTTACAGAGAGCTCTGAAACAAGCGAACATTACCACGGGGGTATTTTTGTCTACTCAGCTCTGAAACAAGCGGACATTACCAGTCAAAGGGCTTTGATTGACAGAAGTGGCAAAAAAAATGGAGGCAAAACTTTTAGTGGCACAAATGAAATTACACAATTTGCGATGGCATAACCCAGATTGCACACTTTTTTAGTGCACCAGCAATATTTTCCCTTAAAAAATTAGGAGTATACCACTCTTAGTGGTGAGTTTCCTTTCTGCAAACTCAACTTGGTTACTCCTTTATAATTTCTTAAATGATTATCTGGCAAGCTCCATTTCTAGCTTACAAGAGTATCAACTAAACCGCTAGTTTGGTTTGCTAGTGCATGAATATCAAAACTAAAGATCTTTTTTCATCCAGGAAATTCAAGGCATTCGACAATTTTGGGCTTTCCTCTCCCCGTAATGCCGAGATTAGATCTTTCTTTAATAACATACCATAAAACCCTTTTATGGGCATTGGATTAATGGAATTTCATATCCATCATATATCCCCAACTTCTAGTGGAGGCTCATAGATGTATGCTTTGATAGTGATATTATATGGGCAATGATTCATTCTTTCAATACACACTATTTTCAATTTGGGGGTTATTCATTACATGTAGTGAGCTAGATTTTTATTAATGCAGTGGCATCAAAACTGCATAACCCTAACATACTTTAGGTTATTTGAACCCCTAGTTGTTACTATTCTACGATGAAGATCCCATACGAGATCCGAGAGTCGGCAGACTTGTTCTATAGTCTAGCTTCTTTGCCTAAACTTTGACCTAATTACTCATACCATATTAAACTAATTTGGATAATTAAACTTCAAGTTTATAATTATGCAACATGTTTATTTATGGTCACAATTAGTATGTTTTATCGGCATAATATAAATCTACAGGATGCTATTCAAGAACATTGACCAGAGTTAATCTGCACAAAAATACTAGATTTTCTTTTGGAATACAAACCTAGTTGAATCACCCCAAAAAGATTCATTATTCGATGGGAATATTGATTATTCTATGGAAATATAATAATTTATTTAAGTGGGTGATAAACAATATGTCTGAATTGTGATAAACAATATGTCTAAATTCTATTTATAGTGCCAAAGTAAATATGGACAATTTAGATAATTCTGGATTATTATAATCTAATAGGTCATCATTGTTTAGTTTGGTAGTTTGTTTACTTTGGGTAAATAATATAATTGTAGATGGTTGATGAGCATAGCACACTTCAGGATGAGCTATGTATAGTGAGGAACAACACTTCCTGTGTTGCAGCAAGTGGCTTCCCTCCTGTGCAGTAGGATTTGCTTGCCGAATATACAAATAAGCCGTCCTACCATAGGCTACAAAGAAGATGGCCATTAATAACGTAACATGAGTGTCATTATGCAATATATTTATTAATCTTCTAAAATAATATAGATTGCTTAATTGCTTCAAGCTTGTTTTGCTTCTAGCTTTGACATAGGATATGCCATTATGCCTACCATGTATCTTGTTTTCTATATATACTTTCTTATGCTCGTCATATCAAACTTACCTCTTATGTCCAAATTCCTCCCCCTTTTCACGCCAATTATAAAAATTCTAAGTGATAGTGCATGCTTCCTGCATTGGTTTTAAATCAATCATACTACTACGTACTAGAGTATAATTTTTATTTGGCATAAAAACAATATATACCTTGTAAGTTTTGGCTTACAGAGTTCTTAAATAAAAGACAACTCGGTAATGGGTGGAATTATGCTACATAGACTTCAAGTCTCAGGGCACAAGTTATTATGTACTTATTCAAGGATTATACTATTCTTACCCACAAATGATTCTTCAGGAAATTGAGACATGACCAATAAATTCCATTTGTTCAAATGTTATGGGAAATTATGTTCCCCTTTTGCCTACTAGGCATCAATGCACATAAATAACTAGTAGATATATAACATGCGTGGTTTATCTGAGGCTTAGTGGATATCAAGATTCAAGAGCATATTTTCAACAATTATTACTAATAGTCAAGGAAATATATCATTTACAATGTTAGACTTAAATTTCACAAATTTATTCCATGACAGATTAAAGATTTTACTACAGGTAAGAGGTGCTATCGGCAAGCATTTACTACAGGTAAGAGGTACTACTGGTAGAGGTCAAGATAAGTAAGGTAATAAAACCTATACAACATGTAAGATCTATCAATTTAGCAATTTGCCCAACTTTCTGGGAAAAGATATTAATCTAATGCAGAAGTTTCAGCCCAAAGTAAAAGATAAGAATTTACTCTACTTGAGCAAAACCAAGTTCTTCATGAACTATATCTAAACTAATAATGCAACTATGTAGGTAAGTGATATCTAATCATAACGAAGGGTAATAATGAGACTACCATAGGTCTCTATATTCCTCCGCTGGACTTATCCATACTCTAAATGCACCTGCTTTCTTCCCTTCCACTATAATGTCAATGGTCTTTTCTGTAGCTACGAGCATTCCCTTTGTTCTGAGTATTTGTACGTTCTTCTTGAATAGTCATGATCCTTATAGGACTTTTAGTGTGACTCTTCGTCGGGAGAACACTCTACAAAACATTTAGAATAGTTGGTGTGACAATACTGCCTGTAAAGTTACATTTCTAGGGTTGAAGGTGGACATAGTCTTCTCAATCATGTCAGCTCTAGTAAACTACCTGCTTACATAGCTTAGTTGAGAGATAATATGGTGCATGACAAGACTACATTCTGCTATAGACTTTTGTCCCAAAAGTAGCAATTTGATCCAGTTATATTGTGCCTACAGGAGCACAATTGATTTTTTGGAGAGATGGCGTGTGTTATCACACTTCCTACATGGCAACGAGCGGCGATACTTCCTGTACCGTGGCTTAATTAATAGATAAGGGTATGAGGTTATTATTGAACATTCATTGTCCAGGTATAAGGTGACTACTGCCATCTAGGGTAGGCGAAAACCCTTATTGTGATGTCTAACATATCCTACAGTTTTTATGCAATTTTCTACAGGTTTACTATTGGTAAAATAATTTAAATGCATGAAATGAGTGCAAAATAGTAAATATTGGTTTAATTGAGCAAAATAGTAGATAATTTTCTTAATTTCCCAAAAAATTTCTAGCAATTTTTGGGATTATTCTGACAAGCTTAATGTATTAAAGAAATTTTTTGAATCACCCAACCCATAAATAATAATTCTGGAAAACACATAATGCCAGGAAAGAAACCATAAAATTTCATGCTTCCAATATATGTACTAAGTCTAAGGTTTCACAAATTTATGGAAGCTCATATGCCTAAAAATTAAGAATTTCTAGGATTATTTATGGTTATAACAGAAATTAATTAAAGGTTAAAGTAATAAACCTAAACCATAGGGTCTAAATTATAAGATGCCTTACAACTGCACTATTCTAGTGTGTTCCAAAACGCAAAGGTCTTTTTTGTACATATACTCAATACCCAAAAATCACCGTCTGAAAATGCAGCGGGTATCTGCATGTTTTGTTTCACCGCATATTACCATTGCAATTAACCAAAACTGAAGTGGTTGTATTGCAAATTTTGTTCAAGCTTGTTTTTTCAATTTGTACCAAATTTTATACGTGGGCCAAATTCGGTCCGACCTGTTAATGTTTTTGGGCCATTTGGTCCGCCTCAGAATGACTTAAAGTAGGCACGCGCAAGCATGCAGTGGCGGCGGTGGCAAAAGCGGCGCTCGCTGGCGGCGTGTTCGGGGGCATGTTACAGAGGAGGCGGCGGCGGGCAGGCCCTATGCCTGGAAGTAGTGAACTAGGCTTATATATTAGCACAATGAAGTGTCGAGTAAGAGTTAGATCGTCGCAGCCAACAACTACTTCACAGTCGGATGAGATGTTGAGTGAGAGTAAGAAATTGCCCCAGGTCTATCGACTATAATTAGTCTGAGTAGAGATATAATAACGAAACTAGGGAAAACATTCGGTACTCTAACTTAGCACCGTATATAAGGAAATATGGATAACCCAGTTACAAAGAGCTCAAAGTAGCTATAGTTAAAGTGACACAAGGCTATGCAGTGCTAATCAAATCATGAATTCATATTTGTCTCTTGGATTGGAGGCTATGGAGAATAACTAGACTTCTTTCTCTTCACCTGGGTGATTAGTAGTATTTGAAATACTAAAATATGCAAAGTTTTTTTTAACTTAATACCCTATTTTATTGATAAAGAAGAAATGGGATATGAGATTTGATTATAAAGAGATGGGTCCTATCGTTTCATATTTGCTATTAATGCATGTTAAGTACTTGCATACTCACTCTTGCTATTAAATTGCTTTGTTAGATCCCAGTCTGATTGAAGAATACCTCCAGTGAGACGTATGGTTTATAGGCCTAAAGAATGCCGAGTGGGATGAAGGTGATCGTATTGACATCCAGGGTGAGGTGGATACTCTATTCGATAGTTAGGATGAGTAAACCACTTTTAGTAACTCGTCTTCGAAAGATAGGGTATATAAATAATTTATATCTCTTTTTATATCTAATATTTATACTAAAGGTCTTAGCACTGCGTGGCTAACGTTTTAATAATACAGTATCTAGTTATTATTCTACTGCATAACTATGATATAACTTAATATTTTTAAGATATTGATTAGAGAATAATACTCGTCTGGTATCGTATTCGGATGATAATAACCGCCGGCGGCGTCGTAGTACCCTACTTTTGACTTGTAGAGACGTAATTATTGGCTTCACTAGGTAAATGACGACAGCAATGACGCAACATCTCATGGACTTAGTACTATGCCAGCACCTCTAATTCGTCGCTTTTCTCTGCGCCACAAACTAGAAAAGCTGATGACGAAGATCTCCAAGTACACAAGAACAACCAAAACACTCCACGCCACTCCGAACACTCACGAAAACACCCTGTTCGACACATCGCCAGACGCCGTCGCGCGCGATGGGACGGGATCAAGAACCCCCACCGCCGTCGCGCGCGCGGCCGCGCGTGCTGTTCCTGTGCAGCCCGTGCATGGGGCACCTCATCCCCATCGCGGAGCTTGCGCGCCGCCTCGTCGCCGACCACGGCCTCGCCGCCACGGTCCTCTTCGCCGTGGCCACGTCTCCGCCCTCGGAGCAGTACCTCGCACTGGCCGGCGCCGTCCCCGAAGGCGTTGACCTCGTCGCGCTGCCCGCGCCGCCGTCGGACGCGCTCCCACCCTCCGCCTTCGTGCGTGACCGCGCAGTGCACGCCGTCGTCTCCAGCGTCCCGCGCGTCCGGGACATCGCCCGCTCGCTGGCCGCCACTGCGCCCCTCGCCGCGCTCGTAGTAGACATGATCAGCGTGCCGGCGCGCGGCGTCGCGGAGGAGCTGGGCATCCCGTGCTACATGTTCTTCACCTCCCCGTGGATGCTGCTGTCCCTGCTCCTGCACCTCCCGGAGCTCGACGCGTCGCGCACCGGGGAGCACCGCGACGCGACGGAGCCGATCCGCTTGCCCGGCTGCGTGCCGTTCCACGCGCACGAGCTGCCGAGATCGATGCTCGCCGACCGGAGCAGCGACACGTACGCCGGGTTCTTGTCCATGGCCGTGGGGGCTGCGAGTGTCGATGGGATTCTGGTGAACACTTTCCGTGAGCTAGAGCCTGCGGTGGGCCACGGTCCGCACGGTCTGAAGCTGCCGGTCCATGCCGTCGGGCCGTTGGTCTGGACCAGACCGGTCGGCATGGACCGGGACCACCATTGCTTGAGCTGGTTGGACCGGCAGCCACTCGGATCCGTGGTCTACGTGTCGTTCGGGAGCGGCGGCACGCTTACATGGCAGCAGACGGCTGAGCTGGCACTGGGGTTAGAGCTTAGTCAGCATCGATTCATCTGGGCTATCAAGAGGCCGGATCAAGACACAGAGAGTGGAGCATTCTTTGGAGCTCGGCAAGGCGAAGACACTGCATTGGATTTTCTGCCTCAAGGCTTCGTCGAGAGGACCAGAGAGGTGGGGCTTGTGGTACAGTCTTGGGCCCCACAGACCGCGATACTTGGCCATGCCTCCATTGGATGCTTCCTGACGCACTGCGGGTGGAACTCGACGCTGGAGAGCGTCCTGAATGGCGTGCCGATGATCGCCTGGCCACTCTACGCGGAGCAGAAGATGAATGCCGCGATGTTGGAGGTCCAGGCAGGGGTGGCGGCTCGCGCTAAGGTCGAACCTGGTAGGATCGTAAGCAAGGAGGAGGTTGCAGGCGTGATCAAGCGTGTGATGGAAGGGGAGGAAGGCAGGGCAATGAGAAAGCGGGTCGTTCAGCTCAGAGACAAGGCAGCGCATGCTTTGAGCATGGATGGTTGTTCAGCTCGTGCACTTGCACAAGTCACAGATGCGTGGAAATCTCTTGCCGACACGAAGTAAGAAAAAAAGAGTGGGGAAATCGCTTTGGGCTTTTGTTGTTTGTCATCACTTCACTTACTGTCGAAGATGTGGATAATATTTTAATTTCAAATTTTACTACGAGATAAATATAATAAATTAGTGATACAAAACTTACTACTAACAGCAAGCTACTCATCATACTTCAGAATATATGCAAGAAAATATAGTAACAAAGTCGAACGAACGCACGAACGACTTACTTTTTCGCCTGATGAAGAACAGGAAGTAGCGCAGGCTTGACGCAGTGCAGAACGTAGAAGATGCAGTGCAGTGAGTGGTCACGTAGATGCGCTGTCCAGAAACCTTATTGCCGCCCCGTGCAGGTACTCTCTGCAGCAATGGTTCGGAGATAGCCGCTCTCCCTTCTTCCAGGTGTACGCCGGAAAAAAAGGTTGGCAAAATTCGAACAGCACAGTACAAGAGCACAAAATCATAGAGAAGAAGAAAATAGAGGCAGTGAGATTCACCCACATACTCTGGACGTCTCCAGACATATAAATAGACAGACTGATAACTGACATGATTAAAACAGTCATTTACCCACTGGTAACTAACACATTCAACCAGTCATTTATCCACTGGTAACTGTCTGTCATTAAAACTCCAATAAAGCCTCAAATTCAAACGTTTGAATCTCATTCAAACACAGAGAAAGTGGTGCAGGGTTCAGCAAAAATAGAGATAGACTTGGTCTGGCAAGTGGCGAGCCACATCACGGTACGGTCGCGAGTCACAAGTCATGCAATTTTCACGCGAAAATATGTGAATACATGCGCGCGTGTGTGACTAACCAGAACCCTCCTCATATCGTCTCTATCCATATTAAAGGAATGATGAGGACTCCACCTGATAAATCGGTCTTCTTCACCTTGTTATAACAATATGGTACTAAACCAGGGTTTTGGAATTAAGGAAATAGGCTATGCCCAAAAATAGACCAATTTCTAACACTTACTTCGGATGATCTGTCTCGTCAAAGTTAGTGTAGATTCTTTTAGCTTTACTTTTGACTTGGTCCTACTTTCGAAGTGCTTAAGCCCCCCATAGTCTCTAATCTTCCGTTGCAAATGTTTGAAAATTGCTGATGTTAAAGAGTCGCCTGACCAGTTTGATGCCTAAGCAGGTCTTGATAAACACATGGTTGAAAGATCAATATGATTTGCTAACAATCAGAGTTGGTGGCTGTCATACCCCACAAGAAAAGGCAGCAAGAGCTGAAGAGCCTCAGGCATCTTCTGACAACACCTTAATCACTTTAGACCTTGACTTCTCTAGCTTAGTCTCAATCCCTTAACTTTTTTGGACCTAAAATTTTCTAGTTTAGTCTCGGTTCTATCCGTCTTACTATAACTTAGCTCCAGAGTCCTACAACCAATGATAATAAGCAAATCATCACGTAGCACCGCACAACACAAAATTATCAATTGATATAATTGATGAACCAAGACCCCTTACCTTCACCTTAAAGTGTTTCCGTATGCTTTCACATATAGCATGAGTGCCCAAGAAATAACCGTCATATATTCACATATTTCGTCTCCCCCCGCACCATCTTTACGTATATTAGCCTCGTCACTTAGCACATCACATGCATCAACTTGTAACTTTATCATCCTTGTCTTCTTTGTACTTTCCGCTTGAGCTACGTAGCTTCACTTGGACTTACACGACCGTTCAGATCACAACACTCCTGCCTAATCCCGACCCATTGCCGTTGACAACTAGTGTTTTCTAAGCCACTACACATCAAAAGACCAAGTAACTATCTCAAACATAAGTTTCATACACTTGACTCATATTAGTCAAAGCAATGTATCATGCAAAATAACATAACCAAACAATGACATCCATGTCATGCATACACTCAAATCACTCTCCTGAAACCTGCTTGACCAGTCTGCGCCAGTCAACTATGGTCAAACCCTGGTAACAGGGGAGCTGATCTGACCGTGACAACCATACCGGTTAGACCTCTTGACACACCCTTGGTCGGACCACCATCATACGGCTAGTTGCACCACTCTTAAATCCTTCGCGCAACAAAACGAGTATCTCTCTGGAATAAACGTACTTTCAACTACGGACCGGTACAACTGCTCACTGGTCAAATCGCCGTCCATGGCTGGTCCGACCGGTCACCTTTTTACCACCAACTATGGCCAGTTAGACCACTTAATACTTGACAGCAAAAACCAGAGTTTGTAATAGACACAAAATCAAACTCAAACTTTGATAATGAAGCACAACAAAGTCAAATACTCATCACACAACATGAAGTGACCCGCACATGGTCTCACATAATATGATACAGATATTCTTACAAATATTTTCAGATAAAGTTGTTGGCAGCGTGTTTTCCATAACTTATTAAGCAAAGAGGGGATCATAAAGATAAAAGTTCTTCATCTCATCAGAGGCAGGGAGCAACATGCTGTTCATTTGGGGACAACCATTTCTTAGCAATTGGCTGGTGTGCTAACATAATTTGTATGTAGATAGCACTGCTAAACTCGATGCTCATTATGGATTAGTATTGACCTCGCTTGTTTATGGATTGCGATCTAGATCCCAAAGATACCCACCTTTGTCTTTCTGATTCTTGTAAGACTTCGTTTTCTTTTGGTAAAAACTGGGCACATGCCCATCTGCTCAAACTAACATTTTCCATTGCTGAAAGCTACTTCCTAAGATCTAGCCCCGTAGTTGACCTTCAAGTTAGGAAATTGTATTGTCAATTTGCCAATCACCAAAGCTCAAGATCCAGCAAATATATATATATAATCATATAAGGAAATGACCTTGAAATATGGAAGTGCCTTAACAAAGATGCCGTACTACATTGCAGCATTGCAATCCAAATCACAATCAGTTCGACAGATATCACCCAAAAACGGCACTAGTAAGCCGTCGCCATTCGCAGTAGCCACCATGAAACAAGCCTAAGAAATGGAACTTCATGCGATTAGCACTACAGCGTAAGTTTTTTTAAAAAAATTAACCTTCAAACACCCATTTTTACACAGATGTTGAGTGTGTCTCCTCAAGATTGTATGCTATTGTGTTGGCCTCCCTAGCTCGTACTGTGATTGGGTGGCACGGTAGGTGACACATGTTGCTTACCACACCTATCGAGCTCAAGGACGGAGCAATTTTTATAAAAAAAATAGAATCGGGTGGCCAAATTTTTTAAAAAAATTATATTACAGTATTATATGTGTGAACAGTTCCAAGAAACATCTCCGGCTACGTGCCCTCGTATGCAGTTGATCCTCTAGTGCATTCCATGCATGGGCCGCCTCATCCCGGCCCCTTCATCGAGCTCGTGCGCCGCCTGGTCATTGATCACGGCCTCACCGCGACGCTCCTCTTTGCCGCTACCACCGCCTACCCTCAAGCAGTACCTCTCCATGGCCGCCGCCATCATGGATGACGTCAATTAACCTCGTGGCGGTGCCTGCGGCGCCGGCCGACGGGCTCCCGCCATCCATCTCTGTTACCCATCGTGTCGTGCACGCCGTCATCTCCAACGTCCCGTGAGTTCTTGCACCTCCCTGAGCTCGACGTGACGCGCATCGGGGAGTACAGGGATGCAACGGAACCGATCCGCCTTCCCGGCTCTGTGCCGGTCACGGCGTCCGACCTGTCAAACTCCATTCTGGCTGACCGGAGTAGCAAGAGATATACTGGATTGAGAATGGTTTTTCCAAGTGTACATAGATGTCTAAGTACTATCATCATCGTCGTCAAATATACCTAGAGATTTATGCAAACTTTCAAAATTCATACCAACATCCCATCTTCTAATCCTATCCTATACATCTATAAAGTTGGTCCCCACTAACTGTAATTATTACTAATCCTAAGATTGACTGTTTTAGTTTGCATTGATCCCTTCATGCCCGGCCCAAAGAAAAACCTCACAGCCTCAGCCCAACCGTATCCCAGCCAGGGTTTCAAATTTCGTCCGAAATTTCACGAAATGGGTAAAAAAATTTCCCTTTCGGTGTCCAGCGAAATAGGTTTCATTCGGGTAAAATTTGGCCAAATTGATCCTATTTGAAATGTATTCAAATTTTGGTTAAATTTCATTAGAATTATGATTTTTTGTCCGAATTTTGTTCTTTCGTTCCTTTCGTCGCCGAAAATTTTTTGCATCCGAAAATTGAAACCTAATCCCAGCCGAAAGAAGAAAAAAAAACCCAAACACCTCTGTTCCTCACCCCCTCCGTCAGTACGGCTCGGAGAACCGCCGCCGCTGCTCGTCCCCACCACACCGCGCCTCCCGGAAACGGCTGCCGTTCACCTCCTCCACGTAGCGCGCCTCCCGGAAACCGCCGCAAGTGCTCGAGGAGTCCTTTGCCAGCCGCATCCCCCTCTACTCCTCCCCATCAATAACGCATGTCGCCTCCCCTTCCCATTCGGCTCCTCCCTCTCCACGTCGGCTCCACTTTCCCCTGTGATCCCCTCGAAGACGCGAACTAAGGCTGTCATCCGACGCCATCGGCGGGCGTGGCTCCCTCCTCCCGGTGAGCAGAGGCCGCACCCGTCGACCGTCACCACCAGTGGCCGTGCTGGCACGCACCATCGCCAGCCTAGCTGCGGCCGAAAGACTCATCCGCCGATGCCAGCGGCCGTGCCCGTTTTGCGGGTAGAAGATCAACCCATCGTTCGTGCCCCAGGCACAGCCCGAAGACGCACCGACCGCCGCCAGCATCAAGTTTGCAGTTCCCGAATCGCTTGGCAGGTAGCCTGATACCCCTCCAGTCCCTACAGTCACAAATACGCATTGTTTTGTATTACCCTGAATTAAAATTTCGAAGCTCTGACTATCCATATCTTTTTAACTATTTAGATTTAATATATAAAAATTATGTATATAGATTTATCTTAAAAAATACTTTTATAACATTGTAATTTTGTTGGACTTTACAAATATATTACAATATAAATTAGTGGTTAAACTTATGTTTTGAGAACCGTATAGATGTTCATAATGACATCTATTTAAACTGGAGGGAGTAATATACTCTGGACAATTTTAATTCACTTATTTTTTTTGTTATCTTGCAGCATGCCACATCTGATCGCACAGCTCTGTATCCGATCGGACCGATCTGCCCGCTTGAATCAATCGCTCGTTGCAACTTGCTGTGACTATCCATACGAAGAGTAACTGCAGAAATACACCTTTCGTAGTTTCTTTCCAGAGATAACCATTTTTATTTCATATTTTGGAATATCACCGGCGTCAATTCGTACAACTATACATGCTTATGCTTCAGAACTTGCTGCATGCTTTGGTTTTGCCCGGCGATACTATTTTCTTTTTTTTTTCTTTTTTTTGCTTCCGGTGGAAGTTGCAACAAGGGTGCCTTTGTTTTCACCAAGTAACTGGCGATGATCACCGTTTGCCGTGCAAATCATCATGTGGTATTTTCGTTCCTTAGTTTCCATGATGTGTATATCATTGAGCTGCCTTCTTCACTCGGCTACATCAAACAGGTATTTAGGTCCTTTATTTTCTTATTCGTCTCTTTTGCTCAATTCTTTTAAAGTAGGATCCAACCCGTTAAATAGATGAGACAATCAACACTCATATAACTCTAATTGATACTATCCACTAGAATGAGATTAATTTTGGTTAATTGCATGTCAACAAAGATTAGCAAGTTAATTGTTGTATAAGAATAATTAAATGTAAAAAGCCAGGCAAAAATAATTAGTAATATGTCTATACCCCAAAAATCATGAAGACTTTTAAAGTGATCATTAAATAATTAAGGTAGATCATTTGAATTTAAGTCTCTAATATTTCACTATGAAATGTTGAGATTTAAATTAAAAATTACCTTGTGCATGATTGAGAAATTCCCAAACATAATTAGGAAGTCATTAATATCTATCTCAAACCCAAGTGCTAATCATAGACAGTATTGATATGTAACTTTAGGTAAATGACAATTAAGTTAAATAAAAGGTAATTAACCAATATGCCTTTACCATCTAAATTTAAATACAAATTTAAAATTAGAAGTCTTGATGAAAACACAATCTTGCCTAAATAACAATCATCCTAGCGATATCTCTGGATTTAAAATTGTCAATGGTAATTAAGAATAATTAATGTACCAACAATTCAAGGTACAACCTTAAGAGGGAAGTCTGGTAAAATATGGACTCCAAGATTAATTCAACATATTAAAGTTATACTCTTCGTATGTTGAACTCACATCCTAATCTCTAATTGTTGACACTCATCAAATAATGCCCAGTATTATTTTAGACTCTCATATCTAAACATAAGTCTAAACCAAATCATAGAACTTTCTTAGTAAATATAAAATAATTAAAGAGGCTATTAAATTAAAGATCGGGCCTTAGTATCTAGCAACCGGCTATGTCTAGCCATCTTCCAATCCGAAGTGAAATATTCCTGTAAATACTCCTTCGACACTGATCCTCCTTCTATCCTTCCCAGCAAAGCTTTCCCGCCATTTCCGCCTTTCACTCAAACTCCGTTTGACTCTGTCAAGCGTCCCGCATTCACTAAACCTTATCTTATATCACCAATTCAATCATAAGAAAACTCAATCAAGTTTATTTTGGATTTGTTTGGACTTTTGATTGATCCTTGGATTTATTTAGTTTTTCAATTGTTTATCGTGTAATTAGAAGTTGAAGTCCCAAAGAAGCAACAACTCGAACGAGATCAAGATTCGGATAAAGACGAAGACCAAGAATTTTAAGATCATTGACTAAGAAGGCTTTGAGTAAGATCAAGGCCGTAGTAAATTGAGCGAGGCGAGTCATTATTTTTATCATGTTGCACCTATCTTTTGAATGTAAATTATTTTTATTGAAAATATCAAATTGCATGCTTTACCTTGTTACACAAATTATATTCACACTTGTTTATAGTAATTGTTTATGGATAATTGCTTAATTATATCCCACTTCTTGGCTTTGAACATGAACCCTTGTCGCCCTAGAATTAATGGCAAGCATATTAGCTATAAATTTTATCTAAACACCATAGTTAGTCTTGCTTAGATACAATCACCATTGGAGGCGCTCCCGAGTGTTGATGATTCTTATGCGTTACTATTCCGCAAACGCACGAAAACCATTGTAGATTTCACCTTAGAGTATTCTGGGGTATCCTAATCCTCGAGGAACGAGCAAGAATTTCTATTTATTTAATTATATCTAGATTGGACGTTTGCGATTAAAGGGCAAAGTTAGAGAGGAGGAACACAAAGTTAGAGCTGAGATTAGGGGTGAAAAAATAGCTTGAGGCTCCTGCCACCGCTGCCGCAACCTAGCACGAGGGCCTCTCTCCCCACCGAGCCGCCGCCTCCTTTGAGCATCAGCTATGGCGGAGCAGGTCAGTCGCCTCTCTTCTTTTACTGCACGTGCCCTCCGTTCGTTCTTGTTTGCTAATCCGAGACGATACAATTCGAGCTCTCGAGATGTTCTTTTAAGTTGAATTGCTAAGACTTCTCACTGATTCACCTGATAGAGACTTAAGATCTAGCATAGGTTTGTATGTCTGGTCTCAGATGCTTATCGGTGTTGAGATATTTACTTCAGATGTAGGCTTGTAATGGCTAGAGCAGTATTAATGGCCTAGGCTGGTAGTGATTATTATTTGCGATGTATGGTTTGATTCATTGGTTTCGCTTATCGCTAAGTGATTTTAACTCTGATGCTCTGAAATAGTGTCAGATATACGTTTCAGCATTTCATCTTTACGAATTGACAAGGAGGTCAATCCTTAAGTCTTGTTCCTTCCCGATTTCCTGAGGCAAGTCGATGGGTTTCGCTGGAGTTTATTTCATTTTGCTTTAATTATGTTATTTAGTGCTTGAGCTCTGCATGGCTAAATAAATGCAAACTCAACCTTAACATCCCAACATTTATTTATTTATCAAATTCAATATGTTTATTCCTTATTTTGCCATGTATAGATGATATTGTATTAATGTTGACACTATGTGCACTAGCGTAATCCTAAACTAGTGTAGTACACAAAGAGGGTCCGAATTTGCATATTTGAGTTCCGACAGGCTGCAATAGTGCTCCCTCTTAATTTCTCTCAATTTTCTCCCTGGTAAAAATTTTGAAGGCCCGTTTTCCCTCATATGAACTCCGATTGATGCGATTCTTGTTTCTAAATTTTTATAAATCATGAATTTCATTTATGCACAAAAAGCATGAATTTTGGTTTATATTTGGATTTATTTGATGTTTATTTGTGCTTGTTAGCTTTTCTCGTTTAGATACTGGTGTGCCGAAAGCGCTTGAAGTTTAGATACTGGTGTGCCGAAAGCGCTTGAAGTTTAGATACTGGTGTACCATGTTCTGCTTAAGTTAACATATTATGTAACAAAGTGTCTTCTCATGCAAATCAGGTTATGAAGTACAATAATTTTCCTTTTCATAATCATCAAAGAGAATTTACGTTTAGTATTGCAAAATGTTATCAACATTGCGGGAATAGAATTACCATATGGGGAACATTTAGTCACCATGTTAACTGACTTTTTACCTAGACCTTGACACACTAAAGTCATCATCATCAAAAAAAAATTACACACCATCAGTGGAATACTTTGTTAGCAATCATCTACTAAGTACGCATCATGTTGGCAAAAAAAGATGCATATATCAGTCTATAAAATTCACATTTACCATCATTTTACAAACTAAGTTATCATGTACATTCATAATCAAGTTGTTTTTTAGGCGACTAGGTTATCTTCATATGAAAACCAATTTACTTTCTTATGAGACATTCATATGTTTTTTTGTACGAACATATTGGTACATCATGAATCGTAATAACTTATCTTCTTTGTACAGTTTAAGTAATCTTCATATGAAAGCGATCTTATGAATTCTAACCCTTTTTCTCATTTTGAAGGAACGCATAAAGGTATCTGCTGCTATTAGTAGTTTATCATCTAGTCTAGTCACTTTGTTTGCCAATTTGGTTCAAGAGGTCACCAGGCTGCATCATGGATCAAGCATATCTTCAAGGAACTCTGGTGACATTCCAGAGACCAGCAATGCACAAGTGCACAAACAAGAGCGGCCAATTGACGATGACAATGAAGATACATCTAAGGAGGAATATGAGGATGAACCATCAGAGGTTGATGAGCTGTCAGATTAGAAAGATGATGATGATGAATTGATGATGAAAAAGAAGATTCAGACAAAAATAACCATGGGATGGGCCACAACAATACTGATTGTGTTGATGGGGATGATAGCAACAATGAAGATGGAGTTAGTGGTCAGGGAAACAATGATGGTCATATGTCAACAGAACCCAAAACTCACAACCAAGACAACAAAGGACCTGTTGCAAACGGGTCTAAATGTGCAAACAAAGGACAACAATGTGAAGATTTGAATTATTTGGATATTATGAGCGACACACCTATTGATGCTCCACAACAAGATGATCAATAGATAGTAACCTCAGGAGGTGAATCGCATGACAATAAGGATGATGGAGAATAGCAAATATCAATTGAAAATGTTATTTGCATGGATAGCGTGGGCCACACAGCTATTGAAGCTCAACAGCAAGATCACCATGGAGTTTTTGCACAGATAGTAATTTTAGGAAGTGGATCCCAAGGAAAAGTAAGGATGATGCCAACATGGATTGTCTGCACGAAGGCCAAGAGAGGGCAGTTGGCCTCACTTCTTTCAACTAGGGGTGCAAATGGATCGGATTCGGACGGATATTGTTGTTACCATATCCTAACCTATATTTTTTTTCGGATTCGGTACCAATCGGATTCGGAATCAATCGGGTTCGGTGCCAGATCGGTCGGGATTAACCCGAGTCGTTTGCACCCCTACTTGTTTGTAAGGAATGCATGCAGTATAACAAATGGAGTAGGAGGATGTACTGTCAAGAATTTGATGTTACTACTTAATAGCTGACGTGGAAGATTTTATTTTACCATTGCAAAAGAAAATGAAACGTCAAATAGTAGCACTAATCTGAAATCAAACTTGAAAACATATCGGATTCGGGACGGATATTGCTGTTACCATATCCTAACCCATATTTTTTCTCCGGATTCGGTACCAATCGAATTCGGTGCCGGATCGATCGGGATTAACCCGACCCGTTTGCACCCCTACCTTCAACCCCTTGGAATTTAACAAGGAAATGTCACAAGGAAGTGAGGGAACACTGTCTGAGAACACAAATAGTCAAGGAGATGATCATGGCATGAATCTTTTTGATCTGGTCAGCTCCAATGTCTCAGTAGGTGGCCGTTCAAGCTTTAACCACCAGAGATCATTGATTTCATTGATAAAAGAAAGACTTGTTTGAAAGAAATCGTTGATAACCCAAGCTCAGCCATTATCAACGATGTAGAATGTTAGATGATATCTTAACAAAAACTGCAAAAGTTGAGTTATCAAAGTGGTTTACAGAGTGTCTCAAATTATAGAAAGGGCAACGAAAGAGATGAGCAGCACACACTATTGATTCAGAAGTTAACATGGAGGCAAGAGTAGTCGCTGCTCTGACTAACATAGCACAACATGTACATATAGAAGATACAAATCAAAAGAGTAACACAAGTGAAACTGGTGGATCAAATAGGAAGAGAAAAAAGATGCAAGCCCTCAAATGTCTTTACCAAAAAGGCAATCTACAAGGACTTTTCCTAGGTTAGCAACCAGGCAAAAAGTTGCAAAAGTGAGTAATGCAACAAACCAATTGGAGACCAATGCAAGTAGTCATATGCAACTAGAAAAAATAGTGGAAGCAGGAGCAATGAATGCTACAGTAGAGCACATATTGTGCAAATGAGATCCTGGTAAGGAAATCGTACCAACAAATTCACCAAGCAAAGGAAGACGAGAAGACCCTGGTAAATTACAAGCCAGAAGGACTTCACCCAGGTTCAATAGGAAGCAAGTACAAGTCTCTAACAGTGCAAGAACCAATTGCCTCAAAATTTTATCACTAGAGGGAAATGATAACAAGGTTCCACTACAGGAAGGGAAAGTAATGGAAGAAAAAAGGAAAACCCCAAAGCGAAAGGCATCGATGGTAAATAAGAAAAAGGATATCTGGGGATATTGAAATGCATAAAGGGCAGGAGACAAAGGAGGATACGAATGGCAATGGCACTACTTACAACGAAAAGCCTGCTGGTCTCTTTACCCCTATAAGATTCAATCTCATAGAAGAGTTAGATAATTCACCAAAGAGGATACACACATCACCTCAAGATGATCATCTGAGTACAAGCCAGCTGACTACCCCTGTAATGATGACCAAGGATGTGCTTAATGAGATGAGCCCACAAAAATATTATTGACATTTGCTTGAAGGTTGAAGCAGCAGCAAAAGCAAAGAAGTGTGTCAAAACTGCTAAGGACCAGGGCACTGCTCAGAAGACGCCAGATCAATATATACAACAAGAAGCAATCATGTTACCAGCACAAAATTCCAAGCAAGTTGCAAAAGGAGAAACTGATGAACAAACATCATCACAGCCTGTTCAGAAAGATGGTGGTAATGATTGTGAAATCATTAATATTAATGGTAGCAACAGCACACCGGAAACACAGTCTCGTAGGATCAGAATGATAAGACCAACAAAATTCATGTTACCTCCTTTCATTGATAGTGCCAACGAGAAGGCGGTTACATGCACAAAAGCAGTAAATGGCCTTTATGTTCAGGTCTATCGCCATGGGAGACTGTCAAGGTCATCAAAAAAAGAGTATGTCACAATTATTAACTCATCGCTTCACATGTATCATCAAACAAGAATGTATGCAAAAAAAAAAAAGTATTACATATATACCACATTTGTAACCTCTGATTTGTAGTATGTTATCTTCGTATACAGTGTTTGTTAGTTCTGATTTGTACTAACTTATCATTTCTAGCAAAATGTATATTCTATATATGTTCAAATACATCAGCACCAAAGCTTTTTTTATATCCAATGTGAGCTTTATTCTTTTCATATTCAATCATGATGTATTTTTTTTGCACATGTTATCTTTTTTCCCTATTGCCTTATGTTTACCCACACATGTAGTTCTAAAATGCCATAGAATCTTTTTTCCCACAGTGAGAAAATAATCGATTATGATGATTTTTGGGTTCTATTGGGAGATCTTGCCGATTCTGTGAAGCCCGGGGGGTAGAGTATCCAACTCAACTGTTGAAATTGGTGTCTACATATGGTTCGGAAAGAAAATAAGATGATAAAGAAAAAAAATCTCCTTCACTGTCTGTGAGTTTCTTAGTTAGGCAATTGTTTTTATTTACATTTTCTATGTGTTTTCTTTCAGTGTATTTTTTCTGTTTATTTGTATTGACAATGTAATTGATACTCTTTTTTTCATACACATGTTCCATGGAAAACAAAAATGAACTACCTAATGAGAGGTGAACTCGAGAGGAGAGAAGTAAAGCACAACTTAAGGAGGGACAAAAATGAGTATTATCATTTAAATCATGAAGAAATGGTTAGTTTATTACAGTTGTCATATTTTTTTCCCATACCAATCTCATTTTTTTGCCATCAAATTTTCTTAATTTTTGCATGTAATTTCAATCATCTACCCCACTTCAAGTTATAATCTAACTTTATCTTCATATTGTTATATTCTTAAGCAGATGTTCCCAGTGATGCATATAATTGGTGATAAAGATTCTTAAGCTGAACATTGGTTTGTACTTTCACTTAACCTGGTAGCGGGCAGATTTGAGGTACTTGATTCATTGAGGAAAGAGGATAACCAGGAGAGATTCAAACGTGCGATAAACTGATAGGAGCTATCAAGTCACTGTGGGCTACAAACTATGCATTGCCAAGAAGCAAATAAAGGATTATGAATTGATGTACATAGAGGTACCATGCCAGAATAATAGGTAAAAGTTTCTTGTATGTTATTTTGAGCTGAATAATTGATGTACATAGAGGTATGACTTAGTTTGAATCAGAATATATCGCCTTCTTGACATACAGTTTTATCTTAACCTTGTTAGAAATCATTTTTTCATATCATGCCTAAGTTATACAAATTTCTTGCTTAAGTCATTATTACTTGCTACCTAAATTATCATCCATATCCTTAGCACATTGCCATATATGATGTTTCCATTCATAAGTTAACATCAGTGTCATGCCTGGATTACATACATTTTTATGACAAGTTACCATCAGCTGAATAATTGATGTCTCCATTCATAGATTTATCATCAGTGTCATGCCTAAGTTACATAAGCTGAATATTTGATGTTTCTATTCATAGGTTTAACATCAGTGTCATGCCTAAGTTACATACATTTTATGACTAAGTTATACAAATTTCTTGCTTAAGTCATTATTAGTTGCTATCTAAATTATCATCCATATCATTAGCACATTGCCATATATGATGTTTACATTTATAGGTTTGACATTAGTGTCATGCCTATGTTACATACATTTTTATGACTAAGTTACCATCAGTTGTGGCATAAATTATCATCCTAACTACCACACCTTCATTACCTGAAGAGATTTTGATGTTCGCACAAATTATCTGTGCATGTGCTTTGTATATCCCAAAATGGATGCATCGCTGAGACCATGTAGTAACTGGAGCTAGGAGGCCATCTAGGTAAAGTAGTGGAAGAATTAAAACTAGATCTTGGGATAATTTTCCCATACATGCATGAATTCACGTATTTGCATGATAACTCTTACACATGCTACTATTACTTTCATGTTCTTGGACAATAACTTTTTTGTGCCATTGAGATAACTTTTTATACACAACTGGGCAATATGTTTTTGTAAGTTTTTGCATGATAACTTTTTTCAGTGCATGAACAATCACTTTCTTAAATCTTGCTGATAACTTTTTCACATGTTCAAGATTCGTGCAAATAGTTAAGATAGGCTTCCCTTGTGGCTTGCTGAGCTGGTTAGCTCACGGCTTGTTGAACACTTCAGATGACCAAGATGCTGGTGAGGGTTGCCCTGTTGAGGAAGCCCCTGAGGAGTCGTTTCTCGACGAGGATCCGTGGTTCTAGGTCTCAGTTACGTTCGAGTTTTCCTGGAGGTTCTTTTGTAATGTAATATATTTCGGGCTTGCACGTCCGCTGCTGTAAAACTGGGTTATTAAACCTTATTTGGTAATATAAGTTGGTCTTTTGCTGTAAGCATGTAATGGTATACTCTTGCGCGACGTTCCATAACTGTTCATGCGTGAATAGTTGCGGGATGCCGTGTTCTCGCAGCACCCCTGGCAACGGGGGTGTTACAGTATACGTCCTCGAGCCATAGTTGTCAACTCGACCATAGTTAGGAATAAGCTCATAGAAGTAACCCCCACAGCCTGAACATTGTACGAAGTAGTTGCCTTAAGCTCTTCCTGGAACCGGTAAAACAACTTTCTAGTGTATGAAAGCGAGGCTTGCTCCTCAATGGGCCTTCTAGGCCACAAATCAGTTGTAGTAGTTGATGCTTGCATCTCCTGGTGATTTTCAACAACCAAGATTTTATCCTATAGCTTCCTGTACCGCTGGACAAAGTTGAGGATAGAGTTTTGTGGATCGACATACCGCTTTAGCACTACATTGAAACCCTCGCTGTGCTGTGTGGTTTGTAGGAAAGGGTAGAAACAGTGCATAAAGTATGCTGGCACCCAGCAAGCTCGCATGCTCCACAAATGCATCAAATGCTCATTATCACTTATCTGATGCCCCTCTCTCATCTGCAACCACTTCTCCTCAAATTCTTGCACAGTCAGACTGTTGTTCACATAGTCATTGAAATCATAACACAACCGATCATTCCTTGCCATGAGTGTCCCTCATTTTTCCTGCGCTTTCCTCATAATGTGCCATGTACAATTTCTGTGGGTGCTATTGGGAAAAACTTTCTCAATCGTAGACTTCATAGCTAGATCTTGGTCTGCAATGATGTTAACCGATTCTAATCCTCCCATTGCCTCAAAAATGCTTCAAAGAACCACACAAAACTTGCAATCTTCTCACATCTCATAAAACCACAGCCAAACTGTATAGACTGCCCATAATTGTTTATTCCAATAAATAGGGCAAAAGGCATCTTGTACAGGTTGGTCATATAGGTCGTGTCAAATGATAAATAGTCATTGTACAACCTGTAGGCTTTCCTGGTAGCACCATCTGTCCAAAAGATGTTCTGTACTCTATCATCTTTATCAAGCTGAACTTTATAAAATAAGTCTAGATCATCCTCTATCTTCTAGAAATAGGCAAGTGTGTCCTGCATGTCTGTGTTTGCATGCTCAGCACGTATGGAAGCCCTGTAGTTAGCTATGTCCTTAACTGTGTAAGGCACATTATGTGCTGACCCATACAAATCGGCCATAAGCTGCATTTGTCGCTCTGTTAGGACATTGCAACCGTGAAGGAGGTGCACAAATTCCCTTTCCTCCTTCGGTATGTGCCGATGGCAACATAGAAACTTGCTAAGGGATGGTTTTCTAATGAGGGGATGGTTATGATCTTGCACAAAGTTAGTAACTTCCCAAACTTGACCCATGCGTTTAACAATCATGCGAGTTGGGCAATGAGTCATGTCTATCTTGTTTCTATTTCTCTTCTTAACTACTGGCTTTGGGTTTTGAGGGTCTTACTTCTCTTTTTTATTCACACCAGCCTTTTAACATAGCAAGTGTGCCTTGTCAAGCTTTCTATCCCTTGTTGAAGTGCGTGAACTACCAATCCTGATAGCAAATACAAAACACTAAGAATATACCCTGTAATGTTTTTAGCAACCTCAAAAGAATCAAATGTCATCATCTTGAATCGTTCTTGAGGTGTTGACAAAACCTCAAAAACATTGCTGCTGCACCCTCAGAGATCTCAAGATTGTGCGATGAATTACCTCCAAGGCTAGTGCTTGTAGTTGCGGCAGCAGGTTGCGCAATGCCTTCTTCAAGTGGATATTTATCTTTACTATTATAAAAGAAGAAGTTGGTGGTTGGTCCGGCCTCTCCCATCCCTTCTCACAAAAGACAGCGCTAACATGTGGCCCCAAAAGACCTGCGTCAAATCTTCCCACCTTCCCATCAAAATATCTTTCTTTCCATGATTTAGTGGTCAAGGTGGATTTCATCTAAACTGCATTGTAGAGTACATGCTGTATTTTTCATCCAGTGCTTAATCTTGTACTAACTGAATGCTCGTTGCTATGGATTTTAAAATTTTATCATACTATATGTTCTAAAACTAACAGGTGATAAAATTTTTTAAAACATGCATACAAATATGTTCTAAATTTTTTTAAAATCCGTAGCAACACACGAGCATTCAGCTAGTTCACATCAAAAGTTGACGGTCATTGCAATCCATAGCAACTGCACATGCAAGATAACAATCACCATTTGTTCTATCATTTTATTATCATTAATGTTGAAATGTATGCCATTCTCATAAAAACACACACAAAATTGATTCATACAATGGCATGTAATTATATACAAGCAAACTTTATTCAGTAACCTAATTTTATTTTTATGTCTTTGTTTCCCAGGAACATGCGGCTGGGATAGATGGATTCTTTTTTTGGGTGCACAAAAAGTGTGTTTTAAAATCGAAAACATGCTGTCTGGTGCAACTTATAGCAAAAGGTTACACTGTTTAGAGAGAAAAACACACCTGGTTTTATTTTGTATCTGCTCTGCAGTCGTTCTTATCCAAATTTTTTATCAGCAAAACACGTTTTGAGCCGCCATCAGCGTTGGGGAAGAAACAAGGTTTGATACGCCGCCGACGTTATCGCTGAGAGGCACGAGGGTATTTGACAGCAGAAGAAAAGGTGGCGAAGAAGGCGTGGGCCGAAGAAAAGGTGGGCGAAGAAGGCGTGAAATTTGGACGCTTTTGGCACCTTTGCTATAATCAATTCTTGAAATAGCCCCCTCCTAAAAGAATTTCCCGATCTGGCCCCCTGCAGACCGCACGACTCGCCAGGGGGCGACACGTGGCGATCGTCGCGGCGGGCGGCGAAGCGACGACACGAGGTCGTGCGGTCCCCGACCGCACGACTCGAGCTTCTCCTGTAGCAACCGAGTGGTGCGGCGGCCGACCGCACCACTCCGTTAATGATGCGGCAGCCGACCGCACCACTAACCTGTATCCGTTATTAGGGTTAGGGTTTGGACCGATCAGCGTTTTTGCACAAAAACGTCTTATATTTGTGTGAAGTAACGATTAATGTATTTGTGATTTTTGTACAATGCTGATCGTGAAAAATATGTTAAACTAGCAATAACACTTTTCGATGATGTTATGTTGTTTTATTGGAAGAAATTTAAAGAAAATTTTTTTGAGGACAACTGTGATATGAACAATTGGACGAAAGGAAGGAAAGTGATATTTAATACGTAGGAATCATTGAATGCGAAAACACGAGATAATAAGCTTAGCTGAATAGAAGTAAGCTTTACAATATAGTTGGGAGTTACATGACGCGTACATTTTTATTACATGCATAACATATAGCATGATATGCGACTAACCCATCCAACTGCTCGTACGACCTACTGTGTGGAACGGGGCCACTTTCCCTTCCTTGCCCGCTCGGCATTGAACTCCTCCGCGGCCTCTTTTGCCTTAGCCGTCATTTCCCTCTTTCACTCGCGTTCCATCTCGCGAGCCTCCCGCTCCCTCCACGTGCACGGATGGAGATGGGCTTGCGACTTGCGTTGTATACGCAAGGTGTGCTCGTGGCTGCGGCGCTCCTCCTGCAGCAACTCCTTGTCCTGTTTGACATTCTAGTCCTCGAAGTCGAGGGTCCATTGGTCCGCAGGGTGGATCTCAAGATCGATCCATTTGCGGTAGCTACATAGGGGCTCCGGGGACTGCAAAACGAGGGGAGAGATTGTTAGTACGTGATGTGAAGGAGAAAATATTGGGAAAAATGGTGCATGTGTTCGTTACCGGTTCCCGATAGGATGAGGTGTCAAAACGGCGGTTGGGGTATTCACTGGAGTAGTTTGCGCAACCCCAGTAACGCATACCGAGGTGATGCGTTCGCTCGATTGATGAACTTGCACGTGTCCCGCACCAACAAAGGGGTGTCTCCCCTCGGTGGGAGTTGCGGCGAACGCTCGTTGGGGACGTCCGGGATGGGGTCGTTGCTACGCAGCCGCTCATTGCGGGGAGCTGACCTCGTAGCCGCAGCAGCCTTTGCTTGTTCCTCGCGAGCCGCCGTAGCCCTTGCTTGTTCGTCACGAGCCGCAACAGCCCTTGCTATGTTGCGTGTCTCCTTCCATTCTGCCTTCTTGCGGAAATCCTCCCTAGCCTTCCACCTAGTTTCGTATATCTTGTCCGCGAATTCCTGCCAACTCTTTATATTCTTGTTGTTCATTTCGACGTGGAGAAGGAATGTATGATGTAGTGTTAGATGGTGTAGTGCTCTCTTGCAAACGCATTGCACGTCAATTTATAAGGCGAAGGGTAGCCATGTGTTTTTTTTGCCGCTGCGCAAAGCTTGGCTCATTTATCATGTCACTGCGCAAAGCTGGCCCGTTTTGTCATGTCATCGCGCAAAGTCGGCCTCTTTGTCATGTCACCGAGCAAAGTCGACCTCTTTTGTCATGTCATCGCGCAAAGTCGGCCTCTTTGTCATGTCACCGCAAAGTCGGCTTCTTGCCTAAAGTCAATGAGCAACCGCCTGCTTTGTCAAGTCATCGCGCAAGTCGGCCTCTTTTGTCATGTCGGCGCAAAGTCGCCCGCTTTGTCATGTCATCGCGCAAAGCGGCCTCTTTGTCATGTCACCGAGCAAAGCCGGCCTCTTTGTCATGTCATCGAGCAAAGCCGGCCTCTTTTGTCATGTCACTGCGCAAAGATGGCCTCTTTTGTCATGTCACTGCGCAAAGCTGGCTTCTTTTGTCATGTCAATGGGCAAAGCTGCCCCATTTTGTCATGTCACTGCACAAAGCTGGCCTCTTTTGTCATGTCACTGAGCAAAGCTTGCCTCTTTTGTCATGTCACTGAGCAAAGCTGGCCTCTATTGTCATGTCACTGCGCAAAGCTGGCCTCTTTTGTCATGTCACTGCGCAAAGCTGCCATCTCAGTTTTGGTCATTGCAGTAAGTCATTCCTGTTCGGTATAAATAGCACGGTTGGGGTCCCATGGCATTATACGCAGAGAACCCTGTAATCGAACAACGAAGTACGTTCTCTTCCGTGGTGAAAATATCATGTCGGAAGCGGATGGGCCAGTCGAATTTGGGACACCGAAGGAAGACCTTCCCTTCCAAAGGAGGGAGATCTTCGATGCACAGTACCGCTTGGTACCAAGGCGGCGTGCTCAACCAGCGTGGCCGAAATGTAGACACAAGGAGTACGCTGTCGTCCAGGTCCTGGATGGCCCGTTCAATGGCGGGCTACGTTTCTTCTGATGCCCACGCTCTGAGGTAGAAAGTAGTAATAATACATTTTTTGTTATTGCTTATGGATCCTCCATGTTTACCGTCCTTTCCCGCAGATGGCAAAATGCGACTTCTTCCATTGGATTGACCCTCCTCATGAACGGTATATTGTCTGTTATGTGGATACATTATGGCAGCGAATATTAGAGTTGGAGGACCGAATCGAGACTCTAAGTGAGGATAACAACGACCTCCGCCAACAGATGCAACGCGAGAGGGGCAATGAGGAGGTCGTCAACATAGGAAGCTCTTATGATCCTACATGTTGCTGCGCGAACCCTAGTTGCATATGTGCGTGCCACTTCCACGACGGCCAGCCACGTCCGAGACGGCCCCCTGAGCAATACTCCATGTGGGTGCCACGAGGCTCGTTTGACATATAGGCAACGAGGTGTATGGTTGTACCTTGAACCAGTATGAACACTTCCTACGATATGGAGTAGACGAAGTGATTAAGTTAGTAATATGTCGTATTTAATTTCTTGCCTGTAGTTGACATATTTTGCGTCGTGCAATGTATGTGTTGTTTCTTGTTGGCGGTCGTGACCTGCTCAGATACTGGGCTCCATGACTTTAGGCCCCCCTGAGCCTATAAGAGGGAGTCATTCCTCACCTAGCCCCCCGCATTGTTCTCCCTCACCTCCTGAATTACTTCTTCCGATTGTGTGTACATTTCATTCGTGCTAACTCCCCCGCACGCCGATATGAGTCAGTTCAGCACCTGTAACATCCTGAAAACTTAGAAGAACTGTATAATAAAATGTTGTGAGATATTCTGTAACACATCATGTTGGGTTGGGTTTTAAAAATATTTTTCTGAAAAACTTCAAGGAAGAACCCACCTGTTTAATTAATAGGAATTCTAAATTTGAATTAATCAAAAGATGATCCATAATAAAATTTACAAAAGTAACATAAATAAGTCTGTCAAAGTGCCAAAGGAATATTTGTACACAAAATGGCAATATCACAAAATTTATAAAAGAAAAGAGGAGAAAAATAAAAAGGAAGAGAAAAGGGTTCAGTTGTGGGTCCAAAGGTTTTTTTAAATGTAATGGCCACCTCAGTGGGGAAATAATTTTGCTAAACCCAAAATATGTCTAGGAACTTCTGTGAATTTTTCTAGAATTTTTGGTGGTAATTACATATTTTTCCGAGTTATATTAAGCACTCTAGCATTTCTGAAAATTAAAAATCAATAGTAAAACCCCCGGCCGACGCGTGGATCGGACCGGATCCGCCCACGTCGCCCGGATCGCCCTCCTCTTCCCGGCCGACGCGTTCGGTCTGATGGCGCCACGTCCCACCCGGCGCCATCTCGGCCGCCCTGCTGGCCGCCTTTGCCCGCTTCTCTCGACAAGCGGGCCCCTCTGCCGCCGCCCCCCTTTCTTCCTCCTCGCGCGCGCCCGGACCCCTCTCCGCCACGACACGGCCACGACCGCTCTGCGGGAATCCCGCAGAGGGGCGCATGGGAAGGCCCACGACGCCCATGACCCGCCACACCCCTTGCCGCCGTGGTGGTCGCCCGACAAGACCGCCACAGCCTGCCGCCCGTGTCCCGCGGTAGGTCCGCCGTGGCCAGCCCACTCCGGTAGGCGATCCTCTTTCTTCTCCCATCCTTCCACTGCGCTTAATCGCCCCCGCAGCCACCCAAGTGCCGGCGATCCTCTTTCTTCTCCAACTCCGGCCGTCGGCCCCTCGCGGCGATTACATCGATCTCGCCGTGGGAGCTCGATTCCTTGCTCCCACACCATCTCCGGATCGTCACCAAGCTTTTCCCGCATCTCCCGAGCTCGCCGACGACCGTAGCTCGCCGGCCAGAAGCCCCCCGAGCCGCCGCCGCGCACGACGACGACCTCCTCCCACGATCCCGACCCTCCCGACACGGCCGGAAGCTTCACCACGGTGCCAAGAACGCGTTTGGCACTCCCCTGACCTCGTTGGGCCTACCTCGCGGCGACGACCGCCGCCTCCTCGCCTCGAGCCTCCTCGCCTCGCCGCCTCCACGTATACCTTAAGGGTATATTTACCCCATAGGGGTGAGTAAACCCGAGCGGCGACTTGGCTACCGCCACTCTCTCCCCTGTGCTCCCTCGGCGCTCGAGCCCCGCCACGCAGCGCCTTGAGGTGAGCCATTTCTTTAAAATCCGTCACGACAGGTGGGCCCCGCCAGCCGGCTGCGCGAGCCCACCCGGCGCCAACCGGACCCGCCCGTCGAGCCGCGCAGGCGGGCGTGAGCCACACCTCCGGGCCCCACGTGTCACGCCAGCGGCGGCTGCACACCGACAAGGGCCCCATCTGTCAGATTTTATTTATTTTGAGATTTGTTTAAACCGAAAGCATTCAAATATGCATAACTTGTTCATTTTAACTCCAAATTTAGTGAAACCAATTTCTAAATTCATCTAAAATCAAGGGCTACCTAATGGGACCAGAACCAACATTTTTGAAGCTTGTTCAAATTTTTATTGTGTTGTTGTGATGATTTTTATCTAAATTTTCGCGCATATAAAACGTAGCTTTCGAGGCCCAAGAAGAGGAAGCTGCCGCTGCTGTAGACTCCAACACCCCGAACCCCGACCTTTGCATCCAAGACGAGTCAATGCTTTGATCATTTTGAGCCTATGCTTTCAATAAAGTATTTTGGTTTAAATATTATAAACTGCATGCTTATATTTATGTTGCAAGGCATGTTAATTTCAGCTTTTAGATATACATCCATTGTTTTCTTGGTTTAGTATACATCCTTTACAATATGCTTGACTACGTGATCCTTGTCGCCCTAGTAAAAGTAATAATGTTACCACGCCTTTGAAAATAAGTCTGTAACTATATGCCATGATTAGAACTGCTTAGATATTCATGGGCGTGAGAACACCCAAGCATCACTTTCAAACATGTGAGAATTTTGTTGGGCAGTCATTGTGATGATGACTGGTATATGTTGGTATGAATACTTTCTGTCCCCAAAAATCCTACATGCTTAATTATCTGGGCGGGTGGTTGGAGGGCGTGAGTGTTGAATGGTGCTGTGATAGCACGAATTGTGATAAAGTGGTGCCGTGATAGCACAAGAGGATCGTGGTAGAGCCGCCCAGATAACCATTAAGGACTGAATCTTGTGATGACCTCCCACGGTACAACAAGTACAACCACATGCTGGCAAAGTGTAGTCAGGGCTAACTAATTTGTAGTGACTTAGTAAGAGTTGCGTCGGTGTGAACACGGGCGGGTAGAGGATGGCCACATCCTCCGACGTGATGGCGCAAGAGGGGGCTTCTGGATGGGTGGTCGTACCCGGAGGAAGTGGAAACCTTAGCGGTCGTAACTCGCTAGGAAAATGCATCGTAAAGCTCGTGATAGTCTACTCAACCGCATGGCTAAGGAATCGTGTGGGGCAATGAGCAGATCTATCTCATGTGGGTAAAGTGTACACACTCTGCAGAGTCAAAACTATTCGAATAGCCGTGCCCACGGTTATGGGCGGACATGGGAACTTAACTAGATATAGTTCTGTTTCGAAAACTTTGAAGGGGTGGGAATGGAAAAGTGGAGGCGAGAAAGGCCCTTATTTGAATTGTCCCGGTGTCGTCCCTGGTAAAGTAAGCGGTTATAACGTCAAGGCATGGTATGAGGAGCAGAGACCATGTAATGGTGGATGGTCTTTGATTCGATAAAAATAAATGTATATGTCATTGAGTATCATGTTTAAAATCCAACTGGCTAGGTCTTAGGGAACTTTTAAGTATTATTATAGTTCAAAAAGCACTTTTCGGCAAACAAAATAACCTGAGCCTTCCCTTGTTGAAAGCCTTGCATACTACCTACTGCATTCTGTGTATTGACTCGCTGAGCACGGTGGTTAGTGTGCTCACTCTTGCAAAACCAACAATCCAGATTCGGGAGCTCAAGATCCATATGCCTACGAGGAAGCCCCTGCTACAGATGGAGGAGACCACGCCGAGAATTAGGACGAATAACCCGCGCTTAGAACCTTAGGCATCTAGACTAAGGTGTGGCTTCATCCAGATATTGCTAGAGCCCTAGTAATATTTGTATGACCACTTTTGCCCTCAGTCTTTGCTTGTGGTTTAAAGGCCTACTTTGTATCACTTCCGCTGTTGGATTTTTGTAATGTAAACATTTGGCCTGCTTGGCCCTACTATAACGACTACGCCTTTGTGAAGGCCTAACTTCACCTATGCTATGTAATAATATTATGGCTTGTTGTGAATTCAGCGATGTATGAAATGATTCAAGAATGTATCTGTGCATTATCTATCGATCCGTGGAATAATGCGAAGGCACAAGAGATTCGGATTGAAAAATCTGGTCCAGCAGAGTGGTATCGAGCATACGACTGTAGGGTAAAAACCTTAGGTGGTCGTTAGTATTTAGGCTTGCGCATATTGAAAAACGTATAAAACAAATTTCTTAAAAATATAGCGTAATATTTCTTCCCGCATCCTTCCTAGCTCTACTCTGTTCTACTTTTCAGTTGCTATTTTAAAAATTACTAACGATACTATTTAATTACAGATGGCAGGAGCTGCAGATGTTGGACACTGGGACTTCTTCGCTCATGGAGTGCGTGAGGGAGAGTTTGCGGATATACTTCGCAAACTACTCCACTACTTGGGCTACGAGGACGCGCCCATCTACCGCGGTCGGAGGACCAGGATAGGAGGAGACGAGTCCTGGTTGGTGGAGATCTTCATCTACCCCCGGCGCGAGGGAGACCAGTCTCACGTGTTTGGACTACCCACCGAGGAGCCCGGTGGCAAGAAGACTACAGATGCCGCTCGTCTGGCCGCGGCCCGACTTTGCGACATCCACGCACGCTGGTGCTAGAGTCTCCTTTCACCTACCACCCATTGCGGACAGAGCACGCCAGGTACGACGGGACCAAGGTGACAGAGTTGGAGGACGACCCGAGGCTTACACACCAGGTGGACCTCACTCGGGCCATGGGTACAGCCCATGTGGTGGCACAGGAGGAGATCACCGCACTTCGGGAGCGCCTCCTCGCACGCCACATCGAGGTGGACTCCTTGCGAGCAGCTCGCCCGGTGTGGCGAGCCTTGGCAGAGGCTAAGGCGGGCAACGCTGCCGCGCCTGTGCTCAGCAGACACCTACACCGACCCCAGCTCCAAACCTCCACTGTGTTCCGGGACTCCGCACCAGTCGACAAAGACGAAGAGCGTGCGGCCCCGTGGCCTCGGGCGGCTCTGGCCGTGGAGAGACTCGACGCACTGCTCACGCTCCTGCTCCGACACCGACCCGTCGAGTTTAGTGGTAGCGGTCCCGTTCTCGCAGTCGGACTACACCCCTCCGGTCCAAAGTGTTGGCGACATGGAGGAGTAAGCGACGAGGTCGATTAGTGCGAGGCTTGCTGGAGTTTGGCTAGTGTTAGTACATGCCCCGCCTTACTAGTAGTAGCGTGTGCCGTGTCCTAGTCTCATGTATGTATAATTATGAACGCTAAATGTCTCATGTTTGCAAAGTCCTAAGATGGCTTGAAAGGCCGTAATAAGCTGGCTAAGTGATGTGTTATCTATGCTTAATGAAACCGGCCTTGTGTTTAAAAATTTTCTCGCTATTCTATGTTGGGTTTGGTTCTTTTGTATGATGACCTTGGGATGTTAGTCTTATGGGGTTAGAACCAGAAATTTGACAGAGTACTATAATACTTGCAGATGGCCAGTCATAGAGTTACCCGCGCACAAGCTGGTGCGAACCCGGACATGCAGGCGGAAGTAGAGGCTAGCCAAGAGACGCAGCACGTGGGAAGAGGTAGAGGCCCAAGTCAAGGGGTGAACCTCCCACCCCCACCAGCTAACACATCCATGGCGCAAGTAATGGCGCAGCAAACGCAAATACTTCAGGCTATCTACGCAGGCCAGCAGACCAACACCAATGTTCACGCCTCCGATCTGGGCGACTTCATCAGGACCCGGCCCCTTACCTTCGCCGGGGCAGATGAGCCCCTAGAGGCAGAAGATTGGCTGCGGGACACAGAAAGGAAACTTCGTTTGGCCAAATCTGCAGGTGATGACCAAGTGCTATTTGCGACCCATCAACTCCAAGGGCCGCGGCTGCCTGGTGGGAGAATTACCTGGCCACCAAAGGTATGAGGATACCCACACCGGAGCTAGCGTAGCAACTATTACCTGGATAGAATTCAAGGCGGCCTTTAAGGCCAATTTCATCCCAGCTGGTGTAATGCGAATAAAGAAGAATGAGTTCAGAACTTTGAAGCAGGGCCCGTTACGCCCCCAAGGACGTGGCCGATGAAGAGGAGAAAATTGATCGATTCTTCGAAGGGATGAATGAAGAACTCCGTGTGCAGCTCATCACGCAGGACTTCCCCAGTTTTCACCAATTGGTGAATAAGGCGTTGGTCCTGGAAAATGAGAAGAAGAACCTGGAGGCTAGTCGCAAACGGAAGCGTTTGTTCAATGCCGCAGGAAGCTTCATCCGAGGTTCTTCAACAATTCCCCCGTCTCAGGGACAACCCCATCTCAGAGCCCAAACCCAAAGACCTCGTCCGGTGGTAGCACGTTCGCACTCCTCGCCCCTCGGGCGATCTGCAGGAATCAATCCTACGACCTCCTTCAATTGCTTCAGCTGTGGAGAGAAGGGGCACTACGCCTATCGCCGCCCACGCGAGCACCACTCCGTGAAGTTCAATTTGGGTGCTAGCCCGCCCGAGGCCAAGCTTGACACCAGAGGGAATCGTGCTCCTCGGTCCAACAGTGACATCGACCCCAAATCGAGGAAGGATTAATCATGTCACCGCGGAAGAAGCTGAGGAGGCTGCTGGAGTCTTACTGGGTACGTTCTCTGTCAAGGCAATACCAGCACATGTCCTTTTTGATTCTGGGGCGTCGCATTCATTTATAGCCAAAGGGTATGTGGATAAACTTAGGTTGCCTGTCCACCTGTTGAAGAAAGCATTGATGCTTAGTTCACCCGCAGGGATGATTAAGGCCACCTTAGTGTGTCCGGGGGTAGAAATTGTCATGGAAAGATTTATATTCCTAGCAGATTTAGTCGTGCTAACCTCCCGGACCTTGGATATTATACTAGGGATGGACTGGTTAGCTAGACACCAAGGAATACTAGATTGTGCCTTGAGGCAAGTTAAGTTGACCAAGTGCCCAGGACTGACCATTGTGGTAAAGGTGGACCGACCGTATCGGTGGGGTCGAGAAATATATTATTGTGAAGATGTACCGCTGGAAGGAATGATGGTGGTACAAGACTATACTGAAGTCTTCCCTGAGGAACTGCCCGGTATGCCACCAAACAGAGATCTCGAGTTTGTTATCAACTTGAAGCCTGGTGCTGCCCCTATCTCCAAGAGGCCATACCGGATGACTGTAGATGAGCTAGAAGAATTAAAGAAGCAACTTCATGAGCTACAAGACAAAGGTTTTATCAGACCGAGTTCCTCACCCCGGGGATCCCCGGTAATCTTTGTAAAGAAGAAGGATGGCACCGCTAGGATGTGTCTAGACTATCGGGCTTTAAATGAAGTAACCATCAAGAATAAGTACCCACTGCCTACGATCGATGACCTAATTGATCAGCTGGGGGAGCCACAGTATTCTCCAAGATTGATTTGAGGTCGGGTTATCACCAACTGAAGGTTAGGCCGGAAGACATCCCGAAGACTGCCTTCACCACTAGATATGGGTTGTACGAGTTTAGAGTTATGTCTTTTGGATTGACCAATGCCCCTGCCTATTTCATGAATCTCATGAACAAGGTCTTCATGGATTACCTAGATAAGTTTGTGGTAGTATTCATTGATGATATTCTCATCTACTCCAAAACCGCAGACGAGCATGCTGAGCATCTACGCTTGGTACTAGAAAGGCTGAAGGAACACCAACTCTATGCCAAATTCAGCAAGTGTGAGTTCTGGTTGCAGGACATCAGCTTCCTGGGGCATATTGTGTCGGCGGAAGGAGTGTCTGTTGACCCTGCCAAAATTGCTGCGAAGCGGAATGGCGCACCTACCTCGATCCATCGAGGTAAGGAGCTTTCTTGGATTAGCAGGATACTACCGGCGGTTCATTGAGGGGTTCTCCCGAATTGCCAAACCGATGACCCAGTTGCTCAAGAAAGAGCAGGCATTTGGCTGGACCAAGGCATGTGAAGAGAGTTTTCAAGAACTGAAGAAGAGATTGACCACCACCCCCGTGCTGGTTCTGCCCGATGTGCGTCGAGATTTTGAAGTATACTGCGATGCGTCACATCAAGGGCTTGGGGGTGTGCTGATGCAAGGAGGCAAGGTTGTGGCGTATGCATCCAGAGAGCTTCGCCCTCACGAAGCCAATTACCCAACCCATGACTTGGAGTTAGCTTCCGTGGTACATGCCCTGAAGATCTGGAGGCACTACTTCATTGGCAATCATTGTGATATCTACACAGACCACAAGAGCCTCAAGTACTTCTTCACCCAGTCGCACCTTAACTTGAGGCAAAGAAGGTGGCTAGAGCTGATCAAAGATTATGACATGAGTGTCCACTACCACCCTGGAAAAGCTAACGTAGTGGCGGACGCCCGAGCCTAAGGCCTCATCGCAATAACCTTATGGTTCAGAAACACCAGCCTGAACTATATAAGGAACTCCTAGCCCTGAACCTAGGGATCGTAGAAGAAGGAGCCCTAACTACTCTGGAAGATCAAACAAGTATTGAAGAAATGATAGAGGCTGCACAGAAAGGAGACCCACTGTTTTGAGATTGAAGAAATTGATGGAAGAAGGGAAGGCCCCTAAAATGACTCTAGACCATCAAGGAGTTCTAAAGTACGGAAACCGTATTTTTGTACCCCACCAGAAGGACCTTAAGAATCTGATGCTCCCGGAAGCCCATAGCTCCGCATATTTCCTTCATCCTGGGAGTACCAAAATGTACCAAGATATGAAACAATACTACTGGTGGCCAGGTATGAAAAGGGACATTACTGAGCACATCGCTTCTTTGTGATGTCTGCAAAGGGTGAAGGTCGAGCACCAAAGGCGGCGGGGATCGCTCATACCGCAAATACCTCAATGGTAATGGGAGGAAGTTGGCATGGACTTCATCACCGGATTCCCGCGAACGAAGCCAGGCTATGATTCAGTCTGGGTCATCGTTGATAGATTAACCAAGGTTGCCCACTTCATTCCCGTCAAAACAATGTACAAGGGAGATAAGTTAGCTGAGTTGTACATGTCCCGCATAGTGTGCCTGCACGGCGTACCAAAGCGAATTGTTTCAGATCGAGGTTCCCAATTTACCTCACATTTTTTGGCAAGTCTGCATGAAGCTCTAGGTACCCATTTAGATTTCAAAGACCGCCACCATCCTCGGGCCGACGGACAAATGAAAGAGTAAATCAAATACTAGAAGATATGCTCGGGCATGTGCACTAGACTTCTCGAAGGAATGGGATAAATATCTGCCCTATGCCGAGTTTGCCTACAACAACAGCTACCAATCCAGCCTGAAGATGTCCCCCTTTGAAGCTTTATACGGCAGAAAATGTCGGACCCCACTCCATTGGTCCGAGGTGGGGGAAAACTATGTGTTTGGTCCCGAAACTCTGAGGCAAGCAGAAGAAAAAGTTCGACTGATTAGAGATCGGTTGCTGGCAGCCCAATCCAGGCAGAAGAGCTACGCTGATAAAAGGAGAAGGCCCCTAAGTTTTGAAGTTGGAGATCATGTGTACTTGAAGGTGTCGCCCTTGCGTGGAGTCAAGAGATTTAAGGTCAAAGGCAAGCTCACCCCGCGCTATGTTGGGCCATTCCCTATTGTAGCCAAGAAGGGAGAGGTTGCCTATCAGCTAACATTACCCCCAAACCTGTCTGAAGTACACGATGTTTTCCATGTGTTTCAACTGAAGAAGTGCTTGCGAGTGCCGGAAGACAAAGCCCTGTTAGAAGCAATCGAACTCAAGAAGGACTTAACCTACAAAGAGCGTCCCATCAAAATTTTGGACACAGTGGAAAAGAGAACCAGGACCCAATCCATTCGCTTGTGCAGAGTGCAGTGGAGTCACCATTCAAGGAAAGAAGCCACTTGGGAGCGAGAAGATCAGTTGCGCAGAGATTACCCTGCTTTATTTTCTAGCTAAGCCAAATCTCGGGGTCGAGATTCTTTTAAGGGGGGGTAGGTTTGTAACATCCTGAAAATTTAGAAGAACTGTATAATAAAATGTTGTGAGATATTCTGTAACACATCATGTTGGGTTGGGTTTTAAAAATATTTTTCTGAAAAACTTCAAGGAAGAACCCACATGTTTAATTAAAAGGGAATTCTAAATTTGAATTCGAATCTGAAAAGATGATCCATAATAAAAATTTACAAAAGTAACGTAAATAAGTCTGTCAAAGTGCCAAAGGAATATTTATACACAAAATGGTAATATCACAAAATTTATAAAAGAAAAGAGGAGAAAAATAAAAAGGAAGAGAAAAGGGTTCAGTTGTGGGTCCAAAGTTTTTTTAAATGTAATGGCCACCTCAGTGGGGAAATAATTTTGCTAAACCCAAAATATGTCTAGGAACTTCTGTGAATTTTTCTAGAATTTTTGGTGGTAATTACATATTTTTCCGAGTTATATTAAGCCCTCTAGCATTTCTGAAAATTAAAAATCAATAGTAAAACTCCCGGCCGATGCGTGTTCGGAATAGTGATCACTAGGACCGATAGTGTTCGGAATGACAGAGTTGTTGTGGCTGGTTGCAACCCCGCCGAGTCATGCTGCATCGCTTTGACAGATCGAGTGGAAGATTAATTCTTCGTTATGTGTTATTTTCTTTCGTGTGTTTATTGTTATCGTCAAGTTGTAGTGCTGCACGTTGTTGTCCTCTATGTTCATAGTGTTTATTGTTATCGTGTCTTCTTCTGGTGGAGGGTTCGTGTATGTTTGTGTAATGCAAGGTGTTACGTTAAGTGCCAACTTGTGTACGTACGCTGTCATATTGGAATGGAGGCTAAATTATGCAAGGTGAAAAGAACAGTATATTACAAACACAACAAAAGTACATTACAAACACAAAAACTCATTGTCCACCTCGTCTTCGCCTCCTCTGACGTCGATTCGATCCTCCGAGAACATGAACCGGTAGGGAGTGTGGTGCATCTCGAAGGTCGTCTGCGAGGCCTCGCATCGGAGGCGGTGGTGGGTACAACTGTGGAGAGTTGCGATGAAGGGCCGAAAATAGAGCTCAGCCAATCGGAGGAGGTGTCTACGTCCTACTGAGATGGTACAGTTGAATTAGGCAATGAAAAGTATAAAATATTTATAATGAGTAGTAATATCGTAAGGCATTTACCTGGGGAGTCTGAAACGTAGATGGCCCTCCGTAAACTTCGTGGCCCTGTTGCTCCGTGAATGTCTGCAATTTTTTTGCGAGGCGATTAGATGGCATTGAAATACACATGTTATGTTTAGTACGTTAGTACATACCTGTGCATGCGGCTGTCCGAATGACGATGACGTAGGTAAATCACGCATGTAGTCCTGGGCTGTGTAACCATGGTAGGTCTGCCCAAACCACTCATCCCGCCCCTACAGGGTGGACTGACCACCATGCGCGAATGTGGGCAACGTCGCCGCCGGTTGCTGCTGAGAGTCAGGGTCGCTATCTGGAGAGGGATCCCGTTGCCCTGGAGAGGGATCCCGACGCCCTGGAGAGGGATCCCGTCGGTCCTCCCCCGCCCTCCGTGAAGACGATGGCTGCAGCAACGTGCTATCGTATCGCAAGTGCAGCAGGAAAAAACATTGGTTACACGTAAGTAGCAATTGAGTGGAACAACAAACTATTGCGAAACGTTGTACCGCAGGTCCGAAGCCTGCGAGGAGGAGCGAGCGCCGCTGGGCCGAACGCCGGACTCCGAAGGACGTGCTGATGGAGGTGCTGACGGCGGTGCCTCCGGCGGTGGTGCCTGCCGTCCTCTCTGGAGGCGTCGCGCATGTACGTCATCCCTGTGCCGACTACAGCTCATGGTCACGATCACCGACCGTGCGTCCATCAGATGGTACGCACCGGCTAGAGTCGGTCCATGGAGCCGCCCCTCCCACGGTGGAGAATCTGAGCTGCCTCGTCCTGGATGCGATGAAGGCTCTCGTACTGCAGGTAAACAACGAGTGAGTTAAAACGTACTAAACGTACACACTTAGAGTACTCGCATCGCATCGCCGTGCCGCGTCGCCGATGACGGTCCGCCCGCCATGGCAACCTCGTGCGCGATCTCTGCAGGACGGTCTGGGGCAGGCCCTAAATGAATGGCCTAAATGAATGGCCTAAATGAATGGCCAACAGTCTTGCGCATTCTGCACTTCGGGCGCCGAACACGATCTCCACGCTGGCTATCATCCATGTCATTCCGAATGCGAAGGCTATGTCGTCGCCCACGGCCGACATGCTTTAGTGCAGCGTTCGGCACCCACTTCACCTGCCCTGGCCACAGTTCCCTGTAATGCATGTTCACCCCGTAGGAATGGAACTCCGTACTCCATGTTTCAAACAAGTGCTTGATATCATAGTACTTCGACATGTAATGCGTGGGCGTCTGGTGCCATACCGCGCATGCCGCGTACACATGGGAGCATGGTTTGTGCAGCAGTTGTGGCTTGTTGCAGGTGACGATGCTATCTCATCAATCGTGCATACTTGCTTACGGTCCCCTCTAGTCTGCCCCATCATATATTCTGTCTAAGGCGGACCTCGAACTTCCTCCGTAAGCCATCCATGGGTTGAGCAATATGGGAACGAGACTTCTCCATCTTCTTGTGCATGTAGGCCTGCGCTACCTCCGAGAAACCTCTGCCTTCGTCCAGATGTTTCTTCGCAATCATAGCTCTATTGACAAAGTATCCAACTGAACGGTTCCAAGTCTCTTCCATGATTGTTGTGATAGGCAGGGATCGGACGCCCTTTAGAACACCATTGTACACCTCGGACATATTTGTTGTCATGATTCCATACCTTGCCCCGACGGTGTCATGCGAGAGAGACCACATCTCCAAGTCGTGCATTGAGTTAACCCATTGTGTGAACTCCCTACTGCCGATCCTCCCGCCACGGCCCCAGCTTCATCCTGCTATACACGCCGAACATGCTTGCTGGTCTCCTGGTCAAGGTGCCTCCACAAGGCCTCGAACTTCCTCCTCTGGTTCTGCATACAAAGCTTTTTGAACATCTTCATTAGTTCCTTGCTGTGGAAGTTCGCTGCAAGATGCCTCATGCACCACCGGTTCTTCATGTCATTCCACCGAAGGGTGGTCGTGTCCCGCTCGCATCGTCGCATTGCGCATGCAAAGCTCAAGATTGCGGTCGGAGATGACACACATCTCGGGCCGATCTTGAACTACAGCCTGCTTCACGTTGGCAAGAAACTACAGCCAGCTATCCGTATTCTCGTTCTCTACAATTGCAAATGCCACTGGGAGTAACTGGTCATTTGCATCAGCTGCAACCGCGATCAGGATAGTACCCTTGTACTTGCTAGATAGGAATGTGCCATCCATCGTTAGCACTGGACGGTACCACTTGAAGCTTTCAATTGCCTGCCTAAAGGCCCAGAACACTCTGTCAAGCACAAAACAATTTGGCCCTTGCGCCTCATGAACCCGCTCTTGCTTGTTAATGTAACTTCCTGGGTTTGCTTTTGCAATTTGATGCAGCATTCTTGGGACCAAATCATATGCCTCCTCATATGTCCCAAACTTACGCTGCAGTACCTTCTGTTTCGCCCGCCATACCCTCTTGTAGCTGACATCAAACCCCACCGTGTTTGCCACATCCGCCTTGAGAACCTTCGAAGAAATAGACACAGTTACCAGAACAAGATGGCTCATCAGCTCCGCAACATATGACGACGTCATGTTGCGGTGCCTATGTAGTGGCCCCGCAAGCTCACATGTGTGATCATTCACCACAGTTATCCGAAATTCCGTGGCAGCGTCCCTGAACCGCTGCCCACGGACCTGCTGTAGGGGAGCCGTCGACACACTTCACAATGTACGTGTCAGGGTTCGACCTGTGCACCCGATATGTCCGGCTGATGCTGACGGCATACGTGGCAATAGCTTGCTGCAAAGCACCCTTGTTACGGAAGCACTGCCCTATAAGCAGTGTGCCCTCATTGAATCCCCACTCTGCCTCCTTCGCCCGTGGTAGAACTAGGGATTGCGCTGCGATGTCGTCCAATCTTGACGGCACGTACGCACCGTCCGTGGTTACAACACCACCTAACACACCTCCCGCTGTAGGTTGCCCTTCATCCTCCGCTTCTGAACTGTCTGTTTCAACATACTCTTCCTCCTCGCTTCCACTTCCTCCACCTCGCCGGCAAGATACTGTGGCGCCAACTCGGGCGCCCACCATCGGCCTGCACCTTCATTCTCCTCGAAAATTGTCCACGCCCCTCCGTAGGTCTCCATCTCCCATTGATGCATTCACTCCTACTTCACCATCATATTCATGACTGTCGGAGTGTAATGCAGGCTCTACATCTCCGCCAGCAACACCAGACCCACCCATGGCGGATGATTCTATCCTCTCCACAAATTGAACATACACCATTGGCCTGGCATAAATCGCTGCGTCAGGGTTGCACACGACCTCCATGTAGTTGGTCCATGAGGCGCCACTCGTCACCTTTATAAGCTGCCACACCGCCTCCCTGCATCACCCATCGCGCATACACCGCCTCGATCCGTAATTTGTTCCTTGCGGTCTCCCGATCGAAGCCGAACGCACGCATCTCCGTAGCTCGGCCAGCTCATGGTGTTCAGATTGGGTGACCGGATCACGGTCCGGTCACAATTATGTGTATGCCCGTGCACGCCCGTCACAGACGAGACCACTGCCGTAGAACACAAACAAGTCTTGGATGTCACCCATGGCGTACCTAACATAAGTCCATACTGAATCCTCTTAGTATATATAACATGCAACAAGTGTACCATCATTCAATATCTACCGCCCACCACATACAAGAGTAATATTTTCATCTTCATTTGTAAATCTAATTTTTAATTCTTTCATGGAGGGCGCTAATAAATTTCTATGTAAATGAAATTATCGATGTAATGTACTATGTATAAATTTCTACATAAATCAAATGTACCACATGGTTTTGCATAACAGTGAGACCATACTTGCTCACTTATTATTTTATGCTTGTGTTTGCTTCATATGATGCTTAATGATTGCAAGTTGGTTTACCAACGCCCAAGCTTCATGCTATTTACCTGAACCAGTAGTATAAATTATTTTACACATTGTCACTAGGATGCTTTTTTAAACCATGTGCATAACAGTATTTCATATGTCCTATATATGCTTATTTCATAAATTAATCCTACAATTTTATTCCTAATTAACAAGACCTATCAACATTAAAGCTACATAATAGTCAGTTTAAGCTATCTCTACCGATTAACATCTTGCTACCATTTAACAAATAAGCATGCCATAGAATTATTTAGGATGAATAGATAGAACATGCATGATATTTACTATAAATTTTGGTTTTCGTTGCATGCACGCGATTAACTAAATCGTACTCCAACAACACTACAAAATTTATTCACATAAAATACATAACACAATACACTACAACTACAAATATTGCATCAAAAAATGACATGCATGAACTCCGCAAATAACGTTTACGCTAATTACGGACTAATCAACATAATAACATCATACACGCATGGGGATGATATTTACCTTTCCTTGAAGCTCGCGAGGCGATCTACAACTTTCACAATTGTGAAAACTTCATATCCCTTCGAAAATTGCTCCAAATATCGTGTTTGCCGTCGTCGTTCTTCTCTTTCTCTCGCTGCTCCTCTCTTCCTCTTTCTCAAACACAAATGAGGCAACACACTGCAATACAGATGGCTCCAAATCTTTTATCACATGAAGCACTCACATGCATGCAGTCCCGCGGTAGGGGCTGGGCTTCAACGATCGACACCGCGCGCAGGGAGCTAGCTTTCGGCGGTGACAGGACAGGCCATGTGGTGCGGTCGGCTGGCGCACAATTGATGGAGTGGTACGGTCGCCGACCGCACCGCTCCGCCGCTAATGCAGCGGCTGAATCGTGCGGTCGGGGACCGACGACCTCGTGTCGTCGGCGCCGCGCCCGCCGACGATCGCACGTGTCGCCCGGCGAGTCGTGCGGTCGGCGAGGGGCCGATCAGAAATTCTTTTGGGAGGGGCTATTTCGGGAATTGATTGTAGTAAAGGTGCCAAAAGCGTCCAAATTTCAGAAGGCGTGGGCCTACGCGGGAAAAAAATGACGCGGGGCTTTCGCGTGGGCGCGCGCTGAAAGGGGAGGACGGGTTGCAATGTAGTCGGGCTGCAGGACTCTTATTTTCAGCTTCTAAAAATTATTTTTTGATTTTTTTACAGTAATTAATTTTTAAACAGAGTATTTTTTTCAAGATAGGGTCTATTAGTTAATTGTACTGCATACTTTACTGACTTCATTTATATTGGCAAAAACCGCATATGAGTTCCTGTTACTCTGTAATCTCTCATACAAATAGTCTAAAAGTCACAAACCGCAGCCAAAAGCCATAAGCCGTAGCAAAAAAACAGGCATGTAGTCGCGCCCCTTAGGAAATGATGCAAATGGTTATGTCTTCAATTTTGTCTGCCCAATCCTGATCCGTATCTCATACCAAAAACACAATTGGGTATGAGTACAGATTCTTTTGCAGGTAGGAGTCGTGGACAAATCGTAGCCTTTCACTGTTAAGGATCAATTTTGTACTTTTATGGTGACATGGATTCCATGTGCGCAATGATTAGTTCCATAACGTTGGAGAGTGTTTTTTTTTTTTTGAAGGGAGGAGAGTGTTGAATTGTATTTCTTTAATAAAAGAAATTAGTTCGTTCTATATATGTTGATGTTTACTTTTCAATAAATAATGGAATTAATGGCATACCTAGTTAATGGTCATGAGCATGGTTTGTAAAATCGGAACAGGCCCCTCGATTTCCGGTCAGGGTTATTTTCCCCAGCCGAAAGTCGCCGAAATTAGGAGAAATCGGATTTTACCGCCCCCATAGAAACGTGTACCGGCTAAAAAAATCGGATTTGCATCAAAATATAAAAGAAATGCATAACCACAACAAAAATAGATTTGTGCATGCACCCTTACGGTAAGGTAGTAGCGTTGGTTATGGCAAGTCATTGGTTTGAATCTTCGAAATTGTACTCTTTCTGTTTTTCATTTTTTTCCATCAACAAAATCCAAATTCGAACGAAAAAATGTCAGAATAAATTTACCAAAAAAAATTCGATTTTCACACTATTTGAATTTACCTGGGTTCAGTAAAAAAAGGCAGTAGAAAAACCCCTGGTCCTGGTTTCTTAGCGAAAACGGGTAAAAAAATGCCTTGTTTTTCCTTTTTGAATTTTGAAATTTCTGATGTGCAAATTTAAAAGTTAGAATATATGTTAGAATTAACTTCATGTATCTTTACTATTATAAAAGAAGGAGTTGGTGGTCGTCGGTGCATTCTCCTTCCTCTCTTTTCAACCGTCCGATTGAAACATTAAAATCTGGACCATCTATCTAACATCCATCCTCTCCCTCTCACCCTCTCACATCTAACTGCCCCTCTCCACTTCCACCCACAGTTTCTCCCACGTCTTCCCCTCCTCACGCGCCGCCCTCCTCCTTTTCCCACCCCGCGCCGCCGCCTACTCCTCCCCCCACTCCTCCTCTCCGCCCGCCGCCTCCTCCTCCCCCCATTCCTCTGCTCCGCTCTGTCCTCCTCCCCCCACTCCTTCGCTCCGCTCCGTCTCCTCCTCCCCGCCCCGCGCCGCCGCCTCCTCTCCCCACTCCTCTGCCACCGATGCAAAATAGTATCTAGGCCCTTCGAGAAATGTCCAAATATCTCCATGCCGCCGCGTCATCGTCGTCCTTCCGTTCGGATCAGGTGCCTAGGGTTTTGTGGGTTTTGGTGGAGAGGGAGAGGGGAAGCGAGGCGAGATGCCGCGGCGGAACACGCGGTTGTGACCGGAAGAGCCTCGAAGGGAAGGAGCGGCAGCACTACGAGAAGAAGCGCCGCGTCCGGGAGGCGCTCGAGGAGGGCAAGCCCATCCCCACCGAGCTCCGCAACGAGGAGCTCGCCCTGCGCCGCGAGATCGACCTCGACAACCAGGACAGGGCTGGTTCCACCTGATCCAATCCTTCCCCTTCATTCCATGCAGTTCTTGTTGTGTGGCTCTGCTGGTACAAGCACATGTTTCTTTGTGTTTCCCCCTCTCTTCTCATGATTTGTGGTGAATTGGTGAAGTTCCAAAAAGCCTCATTGATGATGAATACGCCGGCGCCGCACTCCGTGAACCCAAGATCCGCCTAACCACGTCTCGCAACCCGAGCGCGCCATTGACTCAATTTGTTAAGGTGTGTTTGTACTGTGACTTTGATGATTGTTTCCACAAGTTGGAATTGTAACTTGCATGAAGCTAACCGACGTTTCGTGTGTAGGAGCTGAAGGTCATGTTTCCCAACTAACAAAGGATGAACCGTGGTGGTCAGGTATGATACGACAGCACTCAATATTTCAAATGTTTACTTTGGTTATCAGATATGCATGCACACAATGTTTTGGTGAATAAAAAGTGAGCAAAATGCGCTAAAAATGTATTTTCTTGGAACATAAAATTCACTCACAGCTTCTTGTTCTTCTTATTGATCTGGATTTTCATTTCGGCAAGTGATATCGGAGATTGTTGAGTCTTGCCGCTCACATGAGATCACTGATCTTATTTTGGTGCATGAACATCATGGTCAGCCCGATGGTTTGATTGTTTGCCATTTACCATTTGGTCCAACTGCATACTTTGGTTTACTCAATGTGGTAAGTGTGCCTGGCTGTTTTATACATGCTGAGCTGATGCTTGGTACAATATGGGAGGCCATACGTGGTCTTGGTGGTAACCTGAGGTTTCATTGTTGGGCAGATGACACGGCATGATATCAAAGATAGGAAGGCCACGGGCAAAATGTCAGAAGCTTACCCCCATTTAATACTGGACAACTTTACAACCGAGGTATTCCATACTTGAATGTTTTGAGTCACTTTGTTCTAATATAGTACCTTTTCATTTCATGTAAACAATTGATAATTGTTCTCTCATGCTTTATCTATGTTGTTATTGTAAGTGCCCCACCTTGTGTGCTTGGAAGTAGTTGTGTTCAAAAAGTTGATATAGCATTTTCATTTCTGATACTACAACAAAATTGGGAGGCTACAACAATGTTTTTTTCATTTCTGATGCGATTTCCACCAGTCTGCTAAGAAATAGTACATCTGTTCACACGTGCATATGTGCACACACACACAAGAACTGGAGGCTGCTATGATGATTCTATCGAATCTAAGTGCTTTTACAAGGACTGCCTCCCCCCCAAACACACACACACAAAATCTATCCATCCATTGGTTTCTGTGGGAGGCGATATATTGCTCTCACACATGCATGCATGCATACACACATACATACTCAAGTACTCAAAATCTTAGTATTTGCAATGTCAGGTTCTTGTTAAGTGAATATTGCTATGTATGATGATGATATGATGTTTGTATCATAATATGCTGAGCACCTCCAGTTCCATTGACTCTTTTGCTGTTGTTGCTATCTATATTGTTTTGTTTCCTCTGGAGTATGCTGTGTTGCGCTTTTTCTCTGTTGTTTCCATCGATATATTTTGCTGCTAATGTCATAATATGTTGTGTACAGAAGTGCTCACACTACAGTTAGTATGCTTATTATATTTTAGATTGAAGCAGTTCAAACTCTCGTTAGAGTTTCACTGGAGAGTAGCTTGTTTATCAACTGTCTTTGCCATCTTTCAATTTGTACTTTCTGGAGCAATGCGTGTTCTCTGTGCATCACAACTGTTTGATTACCTTCAATTATTGCAGACTGGTGAAAGGACTGCTAATATAATAAAGCATCTATTTCCTATGCCAAAGCTAGACTCAAAGCGAATAGTCACTTTTGCCAATAGAGATGACTACATCTCTTTCAGGTTCACATCTCACTGTGTTTATATTGTTTTGTTGGTAATTTGTTGATGTCAATAGTTTCTTCCATAGGAAAATAGTACGAGGCATGAAACACAGCTAGCTGATTTGAGTCTGGTTGTTCAGAAAATACGCTCTCTTCTTTTCCCTGAAACTTCTTTCTACAATACATACTGTGATTTGACATTGTTCTGATGTTCTTTTTGTTATTTTGTTATGGAAGGCATCACGTCTATGAAAAACATGGCGGCCCCAAGTCTATTGACCTGAAGGAGGTTGGTCCCCGTTTTGAGTTACGACTTTACCAGGTTAAGAAAGGCCTCCATCCAACCATTATTGTTACATTGTTTGAAACTTTTTTGTTGGCCTTGTTATGCTTATTGCAACGGATTCCTTGCTGTTTGTCGGGTAGATCAAACGAGGAACCGTGGACCAAAGCGAAGCACAAAACGAGTTTGTGCTACGGCCATACATTAACACCGCTAAGAAGCAAAAGGCTCTTGGAGTTTGAATTGAATTATTGGGCTGCACTGTAGTACAGCAATGACTGCTATATCTGTAACATTTTAGCCTGATGTTTTTGGTGCATCCTTGAAATATTCTTCAAATTTGGAGGGTGTTCAAAGCTATTATCGTTCGAGCTGTCAAAATGATTTACATTTCGTTGGTTAGCTTGTGTTGGAAAATATATGTCTGCCTGTGTAAGGCCCGCTTAAGTTTAACTGGGTTGGCCGGTTGATATTTTCTTTGGGCTAAATGTAGTTGTATCATGCTTCACTAATATGATGCTTGCTTATTCTATCATGCTTTACTAATATGATGCTTGATTTATTTACGAGTGTGAATATTTATGCTTTGCATGATACATGATGACGTAAGATAAAATTGATGTTCAATGTTCAGTTTGAAATTATGTTTAATAGTATGTATCACCGTTATTTGGTACTCCGTTGCAACACATGGACACTTTACTAGTAAGTTAATTAAAAATGGGTTGCTTAGGGCTTGAACCGCCCAAACCAGCCCGAGTAAAAAAAGTGTCGTCACTCGTTTGACCAAAAAACTGGTGAAAACCGTTTTTTTCACCACATTTCAGAATTCCTGGTCATGAGTGATCCGTAAACGGGCCACCATGTTTAATACGAGATTCTAGATTAAACTGAATTTATCAAATTATCTACACAATTACGCAACTAGATACTAAAAGACATATATTAATGCATGTAAATAGAATTATATTTACTATACAACTATAATAGTTATAATTAGAAATACAATTGTATTTTTTATAGAACTATAATGTTCTTGTATGTAAATCTGACTAATCTGCATGTTGTAATATGGATCCACTGAAATAAAATATCTTTTTTCTCTCTATTTAACGTGAGAACTTCTAGCCTCTTAGGATGAACGTGGAAGATCCTGTTAGATAATAGATAGATGGATGGATGGTTGGTTAATCGACCGTTGGTATACGTTAAAAAAAATTCCTCGTATCAAAATTACACCTGCTCAGGTGTTTTTCAATGCTAGGCAAAATGCCTTTTTCAACATGAGGGATTCCTCTACTGTATTCTCTTCTGTAGATGCAATCGAACCAGATCCTTTATTTGCTTAGCTAGAGGCACCAAAGCGCCTCTTCAGCATGATAAGAGGGGATTCCTCCACTGTATGTATTCGTTTCCATGTAGATGCCTGCCGACAAACATGAGGCCTCTCAAGAACCAAGTACTTTCTCCTGAGGATGCGCCCGAGATCAAAGCGGGAGAGAAATCGAAGGCTCCGAAACACCTCGCAAGAAATACAAAGCCGCTTCTCATCCACCTCAGCTCTGGCAGCTCCAGCCTTTATCCCCTGGCCTGAGGGAAAATTTTATTCTGCAACGAGGGGGATTTCAACTTTTTGCCACTCTTAAGATTGGTCAATTAACTCTGTCACTTACATATAGGCCCGTCTGAGTCACTAAAAGCAGACCAGAGTGGCAAATCTGTTGTCACTCTACTCATAAGAGTGACATATGATTAAATGTTCCTGCAACGAGGGCACAACCAGAAGTCTCTGATTCATTTGTTATATACAGCTATCCGTGCCCCCGTTACACAGTAAAACATCTTTTACTATTAACGGGGGCACAACCGGATGTGTATAACCAACGAATAGAGCGGTGGCATGTGGCATATAGCATTGTAGCATACACTGTAGCACAAATATTATTTACTGTATTGAACACTGTAGCACAGATATTTTTTTACTGTAACAGACATATTTTTTAGGGTCCCAGTGTTTTTCCTGAGACCAACAGTATTTGCTATAGTGCTCAACAGTATTGATACAGTGTTTTTACGCCATGTGTCAGTCTCCAATTCGTTTGTTATATACAGCCATCTGTGCCCCTGTTACACAGTAAAACTTCTCGGCCTGAGGGCCTTTCAGCATTATTACATGAATGAAATTCTTGACATCCACGATAATACCACAGTTGAAAAACATGTATTTTCGTCATCGATTTTTGTCACCACCTTTTAGCACAAGCTATGATCGGACCAAAATACAAAGACGAGACCTAAGTTGTTGGGATATGAGTAGGCTACACTAGCATAGGTTAAAATTTTCTACTGCGTAAAACAGGAAGCTATGCGAGTAAGAGATCATAGATTGTTACCGCTAGATGTGCAGTGCGGCGGAAATAGAGTTGAAGCAACCGGTTCAGCATAGCGCGCGTTAGTGTAGTGGAAGTAGCCGATCGTCCTCTAGCCAACCGTCTCCTCCTCTGGGTCGTTCCGTTCAGCGCCGCAGTCACAGCAGCACCTCTACCGAAATCCACATTTCGAAGGATGGAATGTTGTACACCGGTGTGTTAACACCAACGTGCATGGGAGAGGCTTTGAGAGGTGGTGGCTAGGGTTTCGATGATTGTATCTCGGATACCCCCATTAGCCTCACATCTCTCTTAATATATATATATATATATAGCCTCCAATTGGGTACTTATCCAACACAATTAGAAATCGTATCCCACTCGGAGAACTACTGACCAGGTCCTTATCTAATACGAATAGAGATCGTATCTACTCGGAAAGTATAATCCGAACCTTTCTATTCTAACATGTTAAGTGTATGACCCTGTAGGTTCATGTATGTTTGACCGTGGTCCAAAAACTCATTTTCGGTCCACAAGTCAATAGTAATCCTTAGCAGAAAATATCAACTCCAAAATATGCATAAAGATTATATTGGACGAATCTATATAGCGCTCATATAATGATCCCCTTGCCTCATGATACCAAATCAAACTCAAGGTAAGAAGCATGTCATCATATCATAGCTTGATCATTAACTCGAAGCTGTAGTGGATTACACAGTTGTAATTGTCTCCTCAACCACATTTGGTATGCCCATACACTTTCTTAATCCTATCACATCGAAGGGCCCAGAGATATCTGTCGTATTATATGGGAGGGACAAATTTCATCTTGATCACTTACATTTCTCTTCATGTTTTATAGTAAACCCGAAAGCTATATTTATGATCACCCAGTTACGTAGTAGTGTTTGACAACCTTTAAATAAACTATTACACATATAGAAAACTATAATGATCCCATGTCTAAGAATTATATATACACTACGTATGATACCACCTGATGACATTAAAGAATATAATAATTCCCACAGTATTTTATGGTAGGTTAATCTAGCACCATGTGTCTCTAACATGTGTCCATATTATTGATTTGATATCCTCATATCCATGATCTGTGAAACGTGATCATCAAACAATATATGTGTTGATCTATAAATCATAATGGTCACATATAATAATATAAAATCAAGGATAATTTAGAATAACATCAAAATATGAATAAATAGTTCTACGAACAAGTCACGTACTTGTTGATCAATATGAAAGACATTTATTCAAGAGACAAAATAATATATTATTCAAAAATTATAAACATAGAAGTGATACAATCATCACTATGATTGCCTCTAGGGCATATCATGAACAATCTCCTACTTGCACTAGAGTCAATAACGTAAGTATCTAATACCCATAGCTCTTGTGTGTGCCTAATGCTTTAGCTGCGGGTGAGACTTTGTCAACGGATCAACAATATTTAAATTCATGTGTATTTTGCATATCTTCACATCACCTCTATCAACAATCTCGCGAATGAGGTGAAAACGATGAAGTATGTGCTTAGATTTTTTATGCAATCTAGGCTTCTTGGATTACGCAATAGCTCCACTATCACAATAGAGATCCATTGGACTAGAAGCACTAGAAACCACATCTAGCTCAGAGATGAACTTTTTTATCCAAATAGTCTCCTTTATAACTTCAGAAGCCGCAATATACTCAGCCTCCATTGTAGAATCAGCAACCGTCATTTGCTTGAAACTTTTCGAGGCAAAACACAAACCCAGACTATGATAAAAAATCATCTTTATCGGTTTAGAAGCTGGCATCAGTGTAACCATTTACAACTAGCTCTTCCTTAGCTCCATAAACAAGAAACGCATCACTAGTCATTCTCAAGCATTTTAGAATATTCTTAACAGCTATCTAGTGACCTTCACCTGAATATGACTGATATCTGATTGTAACACTTAGAGCATATGACACATTGTGTGTACAAGCATGCATTACATGATATACCCAATGGCAAAAGCATATGAAATCTTACTCATCCACTCTCACTCATGAGGTGTTGAAGAACACTGAGTCTTACTAAGACTAATGCCATGTCACAAGGCAAGAAACCATTATTGGAATCCTACATGTTGAACTACTTCAACACTTTGTCAATATACGTATCTTGGCACAATCAAATTAGCCATTTAGTTCTATCTCTATAGATCTTTATACCCAAAATATGTGATGCTTCTCCTAAATCTTTCACGAAAAAACTATTTATTAATAAAGACTTGACATATTCAAGCATAGGAATATTATTTTCGATCAGTAATATATCATCCACACATAAAGACTAGAAAAATAAGCGCACTTCCACTAGCTTTTTTGTAAGCACAAGAGTCTTCTTCATTCTTGATAAAGCCAAACCCTTTGACTACCTCATCAAAATGAATATTCTAACCGCCCAAGGGGAAATTTTTTTTGGTGGGTTGCAGTTATTCTGAGTAGAATGGGTTATCATAGATTATGAGAGCGAATTCTTAAGGAGGAAAAAGTGTAGTACCCCAAAATCTTAGCTGAATCGGAAGTTTTAGGGTAAATTCAAATTATGCAGCTTAGTTTGGGACTACAAGACCATAGATACGTAGAGCTCTTTAAGTTAATGCTACCAATTCAGGGTTTGGGGCGAGGCTTTACAAATACGTGAAGATTGGATAGCTGTGTCTAATTAGAAAATAAAAGAGGGAGTAGACTCTCAGGAGAGCTTTGTTGAAGTGCGAAGAAGAGGATTAGAGTCTGAGGCGGGTGTCCAGGTACCCCTGAAAGTATCTTCTACCAAAGACATGGTGCCATTCAGTGCCAAGGGAAAGGTTTGCCTAAGGTACGTTGGACCATTTCCGATAGTGGCATGTATTGAGAACTGACTTATCGATTAGCCCTTCTTGAGTCCATACGTGTCGAGCACCATGTGTTCCACATCTAGTATCGAGGAAGTACTTGGGGGAAATTCGTAGCACGAGGTATCAATAGAGCCTTGACCATCGAGTGAGATCTCACCTTTGGAGCCCTATCCGGTGCGAAGTTTGGGGGGGGGGGTCAGAACTGATGTTGAGATATAAGATATTGATGAATGCCAAGGTGCTTTGGTCGCATCAAATAGAGTGGGAAGTGATTTGAGAGTTGGAGTATTACGTGAGTGGTGAGTATCTAAAGTTGTTCATGTAGGGTACGTGATAAAGTTTTATTGTAGTCCTGATTAGATTTTGTGTAGAAACGTGAGGTGTATAATTTATGGTTGAATTTTCTTAAAGTGGTAGAATGTAATATCTCGAAAATAACACTCTTAAGGGTCTATGTGTTAATAGAGGAAGGGGATACAGAAAAACGAGATATCTTGGATTTTTAGAGGAGTGTTTTCTAGAATTGAGGGAGTTGGGAGATCGAGTTATACTTATACCGTGTTAAAAGGAAGCATGGAAAAGAAATACCTAGACCCCTAGTTTTTTCGCAGCCGCCGCCTTCTGCCATCACCAGAAAACCATCGCCGCACGCCATGGCTTCCAATGTCGTCCCTCCGGCATCGCCATGCATTGTGCTGTTCACCGCGTCGCCATCACCACTACTAGTTTTCAGGTCTAGGACAACGGAGCGAAATCGTTGCAATAGGGCAAAAATAGATGCAATATGTACCTATTGCAACACATCACTTCCGTTGGCAAGCGTGGCAAGTACTTGCGTGTTTAAAAGATTGTGCAACGGATTGTGGTTTCGTTGCAATACCTATGGTTATTGCCATGCAATATGTTGTGGCAATTGTTTGTTGTTGCAACGAATGATGTCGTGGCGATATAGGTTATTGCCACGGCTGATTCCGTGGCAATAGCTTCTTTTGCCACGAAGTTTGGTCGTGGCAATAGTATCATTTGCCACGAAAATATTGCGTGGTAATAGGTTCTATTGCCACGCCAATGGTTCGTGGCAATAGACCCTATTGCCACGGAGAGCATTTCGTTGCAACAAGATATTGCTACGGGAGGCGTTTCGTTGCAGCAGGTTTAATTGCCACGGGAGGTGTTTCGTTGCAATATGTTTTATTGCCACGGAAGGCGTTTCATTGCCATAAAGTTATTGCAGCGAAATATATTTTGTGGCAAATAGATCCTATAGCAACGAACATTGTTCATGGCATATAGTGGAATCGCAACATAGTAGCGGCGTTGCAACAGCCTATCACAACGAAATACCAATTTTGCATACAGGTTTATCGCAACGGTAAAATTTATGTAGCATATTGAGCATATGATAGTTTATTATAATTTGTTGTTGCAAATTAATAATCAAATTAGGAACACGGCTGGATCAAAAACACATATATTAATTCAACACATAATAATTTAAAAGTGTCACCACTCATGCAGAATTACATATCAATCTCCATACTTAAACTACAAAGTTTGTAACTAATAACAAAAGTACTATCACTTCCATTCCATTTGTCCGTGCTTCTTTGCCATGTTGAATTTCCTGACTTGACGACGCCACGACTCAGATGCTCGATCAAATTGTTTCATCCCGATAGAACATGAACAATAAAGAGGGACCTTAATGTGAGTATTGTCCAAAGAAGACATACTTAAGTACATCATAATGCAAGTTTAGAGATACGAGTTACAGCTGAAAATAGCAATCCTGAGTTCTCTAGTTCAGTTGCGTTTAGCAAGTGATTCCAGCAGCACATACTTAAGTACATCATAGTGCAAGTTTAGCAAGTGATTCCAGCAGAATTATTTAATTTCATTTCATTTACCGATATGTAGTAGCCCTACTTCACCTGGCATAATTTTTCAGTAGTTTAGAACAGTATGCTATATTTGACATAAGAACAATGACAGATGAAGATTAGTCACATTTTCATTTCATACCTGATGGTCCCTCCTTTTCTTCGAACGGGTTGTAGCAGTATTCTTCAATTGTTGTGGAGGAATGAAGTTCAATGAACCATTATTAACAACAACATTTTGGAAGAGGCTTCGGTTAAGATTAGAAGCTCGAGTGATGCGAATAGGTGGCCTAGCATCTTTTTGTGTGGTCACGATGCTTGCTGGGTCATTCTGCAAATGTAAAATGTAGAATAAAAAATATTAGCAATTACATAACTTAGCATGCATGCTGAGTTATCGAAAGGAATAAGAAAGGATGGCTAACTCAAAAGGGGGGCAATCCAACAGGAATGTTCTTTGAACGCACCATGCCAACGAGAGGAGTCGGTCCAATTACGGCTTGAACGAGGTGTGGCTGGGAAATCGATTGTACGGCAACGAGACCAACGTGAAAGTTCGGAGCATTTTGGTGCCGAGTCATCAGTGGATACTTTACTATGCCTTGTTTTTTCCTCTACATGTAGCTTTTGACCATGGTCAATACTTTTTATTTGTATTTTTAAATGATGATGAACGGTAGAAATATCAGTGTAAACTCTTGTGACTTGGGAAGTCGTTTGAAGAAGCCGCTTGAAGAAACTTTCGGATTTCAGAGAAATCAAAGTCAAAAATAATAAAAAATAGCTGAATGCTCGTGTGTTGCTACGGATTTTAAAATTATATCATAATATATATTTAATAGGTGCTTACCATGCTTAGATAAATAGAAATTTACAATTATAATTCACAGTGGGGTACAATAGTCTGGTGGTAAACGCCTTGGCCTCCGAGCTAGGAGGTTGTTGGTTCGATTCCTCCACACCCCATGGTTTTTGTTTTTATTTTTTCTATTCTTATTTTTATCCTCCCCTGTTTTGTCAAGTGAGACCTCCTCAACTGCGTTTTAGTTGTCACTTTTCAATTTTTTTATCTCCTCCAGCAATTAATAACTATAGATAATATAATTCCTCCACACCAATTCGGCCCTTGCGTTGAGCAGTTAGGCCCACGAAAACAAAGCGTTGCAATAACAGATTATTGCCACGAACAATCATCATATATAGCAACAAATTTATTTCGTGGCAATACAAACTCATTTTATAAGCATTGTATAGGAACCTTTCGCAACGCAATTGATGACTATGACAACACAATAAAATTGTGGCAATATTGTCACCCACTCGCAACGAAATTCTATAAGGTGGCAATACCTCCTAACTATTGCAACAAAAATCAATATTATCACAACGCAAGACAACCGTGGCAATAAAGTCATACTACTTGCAACCATTTTCTAAATGGTGGCGATAAAGCCACCTTATTACAACAAATTCAATGACTATCGCAACGCAATATTTTAGAGGCAATACTGTGCACATATCGCCACGATTTTGGCAAAATGTTGCAATAGTACATACCTATTGCAACTAATTTAGTGTCGTTGCGATGCGTTTCGTGGCTAAAGGGTCGGAATCTAGTAGTGCACGCACCAGTGCATGCGCATGCAAGCCCGCTCCCGCTAGCCGCTACACGCCACGTAGCTGTTTCGACCGTCGCCCAGTATCTACAGCGTAGCCATGCCAGCCGTCGCTGCCCGCGCGCGCGAACACATGGCTGCCCGCGTTGCCTGCCCACAGCGCCGCACCGACTCATCGCGCCTCTCACCAGCCGTCAGCTTAGCTCGGCCAGCGCTTGTGCCAGTGGCAGAGTTAAGGTTTGATTACTTCTCAAGTTCAGTGGTAAAATAATCTAAGTTATTTAAGTTGGATCATAAAAATATTACTCAGACTAGACTAAATTTAACTAGGCTATACACTAGATATTTTTTCACACCCCGAACTGAAGTCTACCTTGTCCGAGGTGTGGCTCCGCCCCTGCTTGTGCCAGTGCTCCCAAGCCGACTAGCACAACTATAAAAGAAGCTAAACTAAACATTTACATCATAGACGGTTTTTAGAAATCGTTTGTGCTGTAAATATCACAGACGGTTTATACGAATAACCATTTGTAGTATTTTCATAGACAGTTATTTATACGAACCATTTGTAATAATACAAGACATCACAGACGGTTCTTATCAAGAACCGTCTATGAATTATCACCTATGGTTCTTATTAAGAACCATTTGTGATAATGGCAGACTTCACAGACGGTTTTTTATTTAAACTGTCTGTGATAATTCACAGACTGTTTGTATTAGAAACCATCTGTGATATGTTTCCCGCCTCATAATACCGTAAAATTTCATAATATCCCGTCTAAGTCTAAGTAGAATTCAGTTTTGAGACATCTTTAGTAAAATGAGCATAACTTTTGCATAGTGTGTCCGTTTTCGACGTTCTTGTACTCGTTGGAAAGCTAACGACGTACCCGATTAACAAAAAAAGAAGCTAGACGTTCTCTAAGACCCTCAAAATTGGCCATATTTAGCCCCAAATTTACGTTTTAAGTTTTTGTTTTTGCCAAAAATTTTTATCTTTCCTTTGGAATTTGAATTTCGCCTCAACTGCAAAGATGTAGATCTCGTCGAAACCTTTCAAACGAGTATATATAAGCCATATAAAATTTTGCTATTTTATCTTTTGTGGCTAGCTATTTTTATTGTACCGATATATTGTCTTTGTGACGTCATTATCACCGACTGTTTTTGTTATGAACCGTCTATGATATCTCCTGTAATCATAGACAGTGTTTATTATGAACCGTCTGTGATATCTCTATCATAGATGGTTTGTAATCCGAACCATCTGTGATATCCCGCCACGTTACCGATCTCCGGCATATCCCTCAAGATCCCGATCTCATCCGTCCATTCTCTCCCGCATCGAACGGCAGGCACCGTTCTTCTCCCCACCTCTCGCCGCTTATTAACCCCATCTCCCTACTCGTTTGTGCACGGTAAGGGTGGGAAGGGGTTCGGCAAGAACGACTGAAATTTCACTTAAAGTAAGATGGAAAGGAAGAAGGCAATGGCAAATCTACACTATTCTAAATCGTCAGCACAGAAGCTATTGATTTTGTCATAGAAGCTGAAAATGGTGTTCGTTGCCTTTTTGTTTCTGCTACATGAAAATTTTCCCGCACCATTTGTTTTAGATTGTAGTTTAATGAAGGATATGTAAGTTTAGCTTGCATTAGCCTAAAGTTTCTTGTAGTGTAAGTATTTTTCTGAATTTGTAGCCGTAAAGCTTAACTTTGTAAATTTGTAAATGTTTTCTTGTGTATGCAGTGCTATGTGTAACCTACTCGATATCTTGTAATGTTGTCACAGACAGTTCGAAATAGAAATCGTCTATGATAGAGAAATATCACAAACGGTTGGTAGCTAGAACCGTTTATGATAGTGTTCTTCACAGATAGTTCTAGTTTTAAACCATCTCTGATGTATTTATTACAGACGGCTTATAAACCGTTCGTGATAACATTTGATTACCACTGACATATAAATCAGACGGTTCAAAAAACCGTCTGTAATGGCAGTTTTGAACCGTCTGTGATGATCATTTTTGTAGTAGTGCAGATAATGGAGGCTAGGCTTGCATGGCTGCTTGCAGTGTACACAGTGGTGCCATGCACGTGCATGTGCCTGCACATAGATAGAGAATAGCGAGCGCCGGCTAGAGAATTCAGCCCGGAGGAAAGAAGGGAGAAAAGAAATGAAGAGCAACAGGAAAAAGATCATCGAGAGGAGACAGGAAAAGTGAGGAATACACTGTGGTTTTGCCGTTCATCACTTAGGCAACGATCTGATTATTTTCTTTCTGTTGTTTATTTTAATTAGAGATTAAAAATAAGATTAGCAATTTCTAGTGGGGGAAATTGAGTAGTAGATCAGTTTAGTTTGTCGTATTATTGAACTATTTTTACAGGTAATGTATGGGTATAATATGTGAATAGCATCTACTAGAAAGTTGTAGAGAATCATAATAGCTTTCTATAGAATTTTCATGTATACCGATCGGATGAGTAGATTGTGAGATATAAATTTTATAATCCTATTGTCTAGTAAATTTGTCATGTTTTGGCAGTAAGTAGTAATCAGTGGATTAAAAATAGTAAATGAACTAATTTAGAAAATTGGTCAACATGATCATTGTAGGTAATTTCTTAAGGTTTTCAGGAAGTCTAAGAACATGATTTTTACATAAGTAGAATAGAAGTTATGAATTTTGGGAGACTGTTGTCCGATACCGGGTTGCTGCTGGACACAGTCGTGGAAAATCATTAATTTGACTAATTTAAAGGCAGAATTAAATTTTAGGAATTACTATAATATGGTAGGTAATTTTCTTTAGTTTTTAAATATGTCATAGTTGAATAGGTTTGCATGTGTAGATTATAAGATAGAAAATTATTAAGTCTGTTGTCCAGAAATGATAGATCGGTCTTCTGGGTTAAAAATAGGTGATTAGATGATTTAGTTTGGACATGTGGCTAACTAAGAAGTTGTGGGAAATTTTGTGTAGGTTCCAGAATTATAAGATTTGCTACGATAGAACTTGTGAGGTGAAAGTTACAATGTTTTTAGTACCAGGACATCAGGGTTGACTGTCCGGTATCGAGGGGAATGGTGAATCTGTAAAGCGTATAGGAGCGTTGTTATTTGCTTGCTGCCTTGTATTGCTATGGCCTATATTGAGAATGAGTAATTACTGTAGGAGAAATAGCGTCGGGTTTGTTGCGACCTTCAAATCATTACGACCATCACAACTAGAAAGGCAAATACATTGTAGAATAATATTTGAGTGCTTGAAATTATAATTAAATGAATACTTGTCGTGACTATTCACATGACAATGCTTGATTTATTTTGCTGTCATACTTATGATGTTGATGATGATGATGATGAGAATGGTGCTAGAATAATGCGGATACCATTTGTTTAGTATTGAAAATGAATTAAAGGAAAAATAATCATCATTGCATTGCATGCGGAGCATTCATGATGGAAAGATGTAACCTACGAGAGTAGGATGAGGTCCCCATATGTAAGATATAGGTAATGAGGTCCCTGTATAAAAAAGAATGGGTAATTAGTCCCTACACTAGAGAGTGTGGGTAAGAATGAATATCGACGGGTGTTACACTCTACTATACCAGTATAAGCAAAAAAGAGATGAGACATGTGCACGAGCATTGCATTGCATTCACGAAAAGAGGTATGAGATAGTGAGACATGTGAATAGAAATTGTTGATAATGAGTATGTGGAGAATTGAGTTGATGTTAAATAGATATGTATTGTTAAAATGATGATGCTTCACTTGTTATTCTGTTTTATACTTGCTGGGTCGTGGACTCATCCTTACTTTGCTGTTGTTTTTAGGTGAACATTGAAGGCGACATGCATGGGTGGGAGTAGAACATGGAACATTGCACTTTTGTAGCTCTTCATTTCACATAGCAATCCATTCACTTAATGTCATAAGTAATTTAGTTTTATCCACACAATGATTAGGTGAATAATAGTTTTGCTTATCTCTTAATAGTTCTTAATGATGCTATATGATGAGTTCCTTGGTTTAGGCTTACATATGATTCATCTTGGTAACTATATAGTTCATATTAGTTCAATTTATGGTTTACCACTACTAAAAAATAAACTATACTGGACGCCTCATCACAAATAGTTCATGTGGAACCGTCTGTGCCGTAATTATCATAGACGGTTTTTACAAGTGTGACTTTGTACCGTCTGTGATACCCAACTATCATAGACAGTTCGTATTAATAACCATCTGTGAACTATCATAGACAGTTATTTATACGAACCATCTGTGATAATGGCAGTCATCACAAACGGTTCTTATGAATAACCGTCTGTGATAGTTATCTATCATAGACGATTCGCGGTTAGACGTGTCTGGGATACGCTGCATTATTAAATACATAGCCAGTGGGGTCCCGATAAATCTATCTTCATTGCACCGCATTGAAGGAGGCGGCCAGCTTTAGGGTGTTTAGTGAAAGCATATCGCTTGTAGATCTAGCTTGTAGATCGATTTGTTCTTGGAGATTAGAGATAGTAAATAGTATTTGCTTCTAATTATATGCCTTGTAACAAAGAGAGATGATGGCTAGGTTTAGATCTATCTAACTTTTTTGGTAGTTTGCTCCAATTTAAGAATGAGTCACTACTCCTAGTTTACTTCACTATATTCTTGCTTGATATATATGTTGCTTCATGAATAGTATGTGAATAGCTACTTATAATTTAGATATGGACAATTTACTTCAATATATTCTTACTTTATATATATATATATATATACATATACATATACATATATATAGGACTCTGAAATTGGGCACCATGGTGCCCGGACACCATGATGTCAAATGCATCAATTCTATCTAAATTCGGGTATATTTTTTAAAAAATAACAGTTTTAGGGTATACACTCATCTATAACAATTCAAATGAACGTATAAGTTTGAAAAAAATACTCAAATCCAAAGTTCTGAACGAATTTAGATCACATACTTTGTTAATTTATATATATAATCAGCATATACCCACAATCAAACTATCATAAAAAAGGTAACTACAATTCGAAATTTAGTTCAAACTTGTTTGAACTAGTTAGTAAACTAGTTAAACTTGACAGCTAAGAAATTTTAAAATTTTTCGCACACGATACATACCTACTTTAGACTATGGTGCCCGAACAACAAGGAGCACTCGTTATTTTTACTATATATATATATATATATATATATATATATATATATATATATATATATATATATATATATATATATATATATATATATATACATATATATATATATATATATATACATATATATATATATATATATACATACATACATACATACATACATACATACATACATACATACATACATACATACATACATACATACATATAGACATACATACATACATACATACATACATATAGACATACATATATACATACATACTTACATATATACTATATATATATACATATATATATATATATATATATATATATATATATATATATATATATATATATATATATATATATATATATATATTGCTTCAATTTGACACTAATTTGTTACATGTGTAGCATAGATGGACCGAAGTTGGATGTATGTTGATAACCGTGTGAGTGAAGAGTATATTAATAGCGTGTTTGCTTTTAGAAGAGAGGCAGAGTAGGATATGTTGAAGAAGGGGATGGAATATATGTATTGTCTATGCATTTATTGTGATAATATAAAGATGTTTACCAACTAAGCGCAGATTGAAGCTCAATTGATTTGAAAGGGTTTCAAAAAAGAGTATACATGTTGGACCAGTTACGGTGAAGAAAAGATTATACAGGAACATTGTTGCTCGTGTTGTACTCAGTCCGGATGATATTGTTGCCAATCCTGGGCTTCGGAAACCAATTGAGGATTTGGATGTGGATATCAGAGATGCTGTTAGAAGAGAGTATTTGCAAATAGGCCCATGCCAACCAATTGATTATAAATTTCCACGTAAAGAATATGGGAACCAGAGGAGGAGCTTTCAACAATCATGGTTCACAAGGTATAATTGGTTGGAATATAGTGTTGCTAAAGATGCAGCATTTTTTTTTATTGTTTCCTCTTTAAGCAGCCTAGAGCTGAGAATTATGGTATTGAATCATTCACACGGGTAGGGTTTGCTAATTGGAAGAATGCAATTAAATATTTTGATGAACATGTTGGTAAAGTCTGTAGTTATCACAACAAATCAAGAAAGCATTGTGAGGCTTTCAAAAATTAAAGACAAGGTGTAGATTATGTGATAGCCGTTGCCACGAAGAAGGATGAGGAAGAATATAGATCACGTCTTACTATTATGTTAGGCGTTGCAAGATTTCTTTTATTGCAAGCTCTTACTTTTCGTGGACATGATGAGTTCAGCCCGGGGCGTAGCTAAATCCTGGTTCTGCCACTGGGTGTATCCATGCCTGCTAGGGATGCTAATGCATGGTGCCCAGCAAGGGATCGGTTTTGCGAAGGTCAGAGTGGACATGATTAATGATATTTTCAAGACCGTCTCTCTTGAGAAGCTCCAACGAAGAGATCATGATACTAGGGAATGCCGTCCACACATTTATCTAGTGGCCCAAGAGGGACATCTGTACTACTAGACAGGCAACAAAGGTAGGTGAATGGTGCCTAGAGATTTTTTCTCTAGATATTCACATATCCCTTTTTCTCTAATAGCTACAAAGCTATGAAGACTAGGAATGAGGTCTACTCAAAAAAAGAGGAACACAGACCTCCGTACGACCATATCAGAGAACAACGTGGTTGAATTACGACCACTCAGCGGAAGTACAACCTGGTCATTAACGACTACTGGATGGAAAGCACAAGACAGCCAACCTGAACGCAATTAGTCAGCAGACAAAAGCAACGTAGTCGAAATTCAGACAACGTGATCAAAGCCACTGTGGTCGAAACCAGCTTAGACGAAACCAACGTGGTCATAACTAGTGTGGTCGTAACCAGTGTGTTCAAAATCAACATAGTCGTAACCAACATGGTTGATACCAACGTGGTCATAACCAACGTGGTCAAAACCAACGTGGTCATAACCAATATGGTCGTAACCAACGTGGTCGAACGCCAATGTTATCGAAGAATAACGTGGTCGATACCAACGTTGTCGATGTCCAATATGCGGTCGAAAGACCAGCATAGTTCAGGACCAATGAGTGGTCGAAAACCAGCGCTGTCAAAGACCGACGTGATCGCAAACTACGTGGTCGAAGGCCAATGTGTGGTCGACACCACCGTAGTCGATGACCAAAGTACAGACAGAAAATACGTGTAATCGCAAACTAGTACATGGTCGTAACAAATCAGAATATGACCGAGAAATCCACGACCATTGAGCAATCGAAACCATGTGCGGTCGTAAATGACTAGAGGTTGCAAAGAAGTCGAGCAACCACATGACTTAGGACCATTGAGTGATAGAAAGCAAGTGTGGTCGTAAACAACTAGAAGTACCAGAGGTGCCTGACCAAGACCATCAGATGTTGTCAAAAACTGTCGAGCATTCGTAACCGATTGCGGTCAAAAACAACTCGTAAGGTAGTGGGGGCACACGACCATGAGATCCACGACCTTCGAGCAGTCAGAAACAACTGCGACCGAAAGAGTGAATGCGGTCGAAAAGTAAAGCGCTGTAGTCGAAAAACTGGCAGCAGTCGTAACTTTAACGACCGCCAGATCCAAACACCACAAAACTTTTGAATCAAAGATCAACTGGCCATAAAACTTTGTACATAGCAAGATTAAGGTCTCAAGAGGCTGCTCTAATCTTTAATTGAAAACTTATTAACCAGATTGAGACCTTTTTGCAATTTGATCAAGAGCGCACATGAACTGAGTTCAAGAACCTAAGGCGTTGATTAGAACCACTCGTGGGTCAAAGAGAGCCAAGATGGCTTTGGTTATATTCCCACATGTCATTGCAATTCAGAGCATCAACAAGATCAATCCAAGAACACCTCCAGATCAAGAAGAGAGAGAAATCTCCATATTAAGAAGAGAGAGGAATGGAACGAAGAACACAGAGAACGAACCAAACCGAAAACTCAGAACAGAGCAAACTCAAACAGAAAGATACACAAAAGAGTAGATCAAAGATTGCTGGATTTCTCACTTGAGATACTGGTTTCAAAGCCACTCCCCTCGGGAGGACCAGGCTCTAACCCTAGAGCCAACACTCACTCTCTAACCTAACTCCCATGAGAGGGAGAAACGTCAGCCACTAAGGCTCAGCCGACCTGCTCAACCCTAATTCTTGCCTCCCCTCCCCTTTTTATAGTCACATAAACGAACCCTAGACCTAATGGATCCTACCATTAGTCCAAACAGGAGATAACCCATTAACCCCACCTAACACCGGGTTTTACACACACACGCTTCTCAAAGTGGCTTACGTGTGGCCCCAATGACTTATCGTCAAGCCTCTCACGCGTCCGGATCCCACCGAACCGTCCTCGCTTGCAAATGACCCAAGTCACTTGGTGCACCACGTGTTTTTCCTCGCGCATGACGGCGCGCGGCATCCTTGACCATCTGGACCTCGACTCCTCCCTGAGCCTAGTCCTAGTCCACCTCACCGTTGCCCGTCATGTCCATCTTTGGTAGCTCCAGCTCCAGTTCCTCATCATCCCAGCTTGCAACCACCTCACCATCCTCGATCATATTCAGTGTCTCCCTAACCATTTTGGACCTCAACACATCCCTGTGCCTAGTCCCAGTCCTCCTAAGCCTCACCATGACCTAGCTCCGAAGTCCTGCAACCAACACAAACAAGCAAATCATTACATATCACCGCACCATACATAAAGATCACCAATTTGCGTAAATAAAATATATGCACCCAAATTACTGATTCTGATCCTAGAACCAAGCAATATCCTCTTGTGCATAAAGCAACAAACACCCTGGTCAACCCTGACCAAAATACCAGTAATTCTAGTGAACCATCTCGGCACAAAGATTGGTCTAACCAAGACTTACGAGTACTCGGATGCACAAGAAAAGAAGTACTCATAGCCCACGAGATCCTTCTAGTAGCCTACGACCACACTACAATCTGCTACGACCATCAAATCCACAGGCATACAGAATGCTACGACTTACCAACAACACAGCTTATGACTACCGATCATGACCAGACAGTAAGGTACAACCATCGATCACCAGTCTACGACTATCAACCACGGCCAAACGAAGCTACGACTATCGACAACGGCCAAGACGAAGCTACAACTATCGACCAGCAGAAGCTACGACCAGGCAGCGCTACGATTGCTACGACCAGGCAGCGCTAGACTATCGACCAGCAGAAGCTACAACCACCAAGTCATAGGAGCACTTGCCGACCACAAAGTCGTAGAATCGACTGTCAACCACAAAGTCGTAGAATCGACTGCCGACCACCAAGTCGTAGAATCGATGCGACCACCAAGTCGTTAAATGGACTGCCGACTACCCAGTCGAAAGAGCACCTACGACCACAAAGTCGTAAGAGCACCAATGACCACCAAGTCGTAGACCACGAGAACGATAGCCAGAAAGCAAACCTTTGCTAAAGCCTCAAAAACCAAACTCAACCTCTACACAAACTCTAATCCAAAGGTCAATTACTCATCATAATCATGGGGTGACCTCCACATGGTCTTACAACATCGCCCTAGACCCTTCCGTACCGCGATCTCCACACGACCATCCCTCTCAAATAGAACCCTCTATGATTCCACCTCAAACTCCGCTTCAAAAGCCCGTCCATCGGCAAGCGAGACCGCTAAGGCCCACACTAAAATCCAACCGAAGAATATTAAGGCGCCTTCCGAGTCCTGGAAGTTCAAGCTCGGAGTGTTGTTAGTCCCCAAGGTTTGCAGGACTTTGCATTCCTAGTACATGCCCAACCTGCCAATATTTATTTCATGATTATCAATTTCTACATACGTATATTATATATATATATATATATATATATATATATATATATGTATATATATATATATGTGTGTGTATGTGTGTGTATGTGTATGTGTATATATATATATATATATATATATATATATATATATATATATATATATAACAGGCACTATAGTGTCGGGCACCAAGCCTTCCTACCTTTGGATTGCTTTTAGATGTGTGCTAGTGTGATTGAGACTTTCCATCCATGATTGATTTAGCATGCCTAATATATTATATATTATTGTATTAGCACGCATTTAAAAGCAATCCAAAGACAGAGAGGCTTGGTGCCCGGACACCATAATGCCCCATATATATATATATATATATATATATATATATATATATATATATATATATATATATATATATATATAATATATATATATATATATATATATATATATATATAATGTCTTTAATACTCCTAGAGACAGGGTGTAGAATTCGACTCAAGTGCATATAATCTTGAGAACCTCGCCGAAGTTCGAGAAAAGCTCTCCGAATTCTTGATGGCGGAGGTCATTCAACGAAATGGAGAGTTCAACCCTGGTGAAGATGATTAGTTATTCAAACATTTGATTCAATTGTAATTCACTCAGTTGTGCCTAATCAAACAATTAATTCAATTGTACTTCATTCTGTTTTTAATTCATTTGTGAGATCTATGTAATGATTGTCATGTGCTATATATGTAATCTGCTTGCGTTGTTTAATTCATTTGTGAGATCTGTGTAATGATTGTCATGTGCTATATATGTGATCTGTTTGCTTGTTTTCAAAAGGTATGGCTAGCATTTTCTGAGGCTAGCTGAAAAACAGAAAATAATGTAGCTTTTCAAATAGCTATCACATATGGTTTGTAACACCAAACCGTTTGTGATATGTCCAATATCACAGACGGTTTTTAAAAACAACCGTCTGTAATATATCTACTGTGATATGTCCAATATCACAGATGATTTTCAAAAACAACCGTATGTGATATATCTGCTATCACAGACGGCTTTTTGTATTACCCGTTTATGATATCTTACATATCACAAACAGTTATTAGTATTAGCCGTCTGTAATATGTAAGATATCATAGACGACTATTTTTAATAACCGTTTATGGTAGCAGACATATCACAGACGGTTATTTTGAAAAATCGTCTGTACTGTAACTTATCACAGATGATTTAAGAGCCGTCTGTGATAATTACCTGTTATTACAGACATATAAATTTAGACGGTTCAGAAACCGTCTGTGACGGTTTTGAATCGTCTGTGATGACCCTTTATGTAGTAGTGCACAGTGTTGCTGAAATTTACATTTAATATGATGTTGGATGTTTATTCTCGAAATCCAGTTATTGATATTGCTTGATTATTGGTTAAAATTATTAGTTGTTGTGGATGACATTGAATTTTTGTTAAACCGGACTGTTATAAAAACAGTGTGATACTTTCTCAAGATAACTAACTTAGAATGAGAGGTAACCGGCCAACAGCATCAGAATTATCAGAAAAGTGCAATTTGTTCTTTTGCAAGAATGCATGGGAACCAGGAGGAAAGCATATCTTTTATCAAGATAACGCAATTGTTCTTTCATCAAATAGCCAGGCATCAGAACTAGTCAGGATAACGCGATTGTTCTTTCATCAAATAGCCAGGCATCGGAACTGTCTCTAGAGCAGCATAATGGCTACGTCAGTAAATGTGCGCCTCTCTTGACGAGTCAAAAACAGTGATGAAAAAAATATAAAGTTGGTGACTTCCTGACCTGTAAACACCATTTAAAATTTGCGCATCTCTCACCAGGATAGAGATGGCAATAGGTACCCAAAACCCGATACCCGATGGGTTTTTACTCTATTAGGGCATAGGTCTAAGTCAATTTCCTAACTCATGGGTCTCTTAATGGGCAAAAAGCCCAATCCATCGGGTCTGCCGGGTTCGAGTACGTTCCTATAGTACCCAAACCCGTAAACCCATGGGTAATATAAACCCAATCCATAGGAGTTATAAACTCAGGCTCCCAGCCTCCCAGGCAAACCAGCCCAGCCCATAGCACATTAGTCAAGTACAAGGAGCAGTTGACGTCTCTCCTTTTGGTTTTAACTAAGTTGTGAACTGTGAATTTGTAATGATATGCTATGCCAATGAACTATGAACTGAGAATTGATAGAGTGAACTAGTGATGTGCATTGTGGATTTGTCGTTGCTTGTTTCATGCATAGTAGCATATAAATTGAACTTATTGTTGACTTACTAAACACTGCATTGTCTGCAATCTGCACAGCTGTTGTCGGGCACGGACGACCCGTGGGTACCCGTTACCCGAGTGGACATGGGTTTGGACAAAAATCTGCACCCGTCACGGGTATGGGTTTTTTAGCGGGCATGTCCAATTTTCCTGGGCACGGGTTTGAGATAGCAAAACCCAGCGGGTTTGTACCCGTTGCCATCTCTACACCAAGAGCAACAAGTCAAACACCCTTTCACAAACGCTAAAAAAAGGCATCCTTCAGTAATGCAGGGTTCATGTACTGTAGTCACATTCTGTTTGACAACTCTTCCTGGAATCAAACTAAAATCTATATGTAATCAAATGCTTGATATTGAATAGCATAATATGTAGCCCCTCGACTCAGAATCTGAGCTCATATCCTCATGTGCATAAACATTTATATTCTTCAGCATATTCTACGTCAGTGATAACAAGAGCTGTACTCGAGCCACAAGATGAGGGACGTACAGATGGTTCGTGAGAACCAACAAATAAAGCCCCAGTTTTCTACTGGCAATAATCATTAAGAAAAAAAATGTTGTGTAAAGCGGGCCATAGAAACAGCATCAGTTCTTTTATCAGAATAATGCAACTGTTTTCTTATCAGATAACAACGCACTAGAATTAATGCACCACAGTGACTGCTACTCGAAATAACCAACGTAGAGGATACCTATTAGTTAGAATAGGAATAACAAATGAAACCAATCGATTATTTTACCATTTTCTTTTCTCTATTATAAATTAGCAAGATGCTTTAATGTTACCATATATCTGCATGATCAAACAAAATCTAAAAAGCTCTACACCATACCTGCATCTCACTTTCCTATAAATCACAACAGGTGCTCTAACACACCAGGTCCTACGGCAACAAAGGGCAAGAATAAAACATGGCAGTTTTTATGATTCTTCGGGCATAGGTGGAATTTATTAGGTAGATGCCCGAGAAACTGTGAAAGAGTATGTCAGCATTATTTTGCATTTGCCAAAAACATTGTTTTTCATATGAGCAAGAAAACCAAGTGGTTCACCCAGTAATATTCTTTTTCTTTTCTTTTCTTTTTTTGCAACGAGCACCGAATAATATTCCAACGCTAGTGGTTGAAGCAACATATCTCTGTCCCCTGCTTTACACAACACTTTTTATTATAAATAGGCCACCATTATTGTAAATACTGCAACATTGGCACAGTTAGCCCCCGGCCTCCTGTCGCAGGACTACTAAAGCCTTCAGAACAAAAAAGAATGGTCACTAGCATACGTGAAATCGTGGGAATTATAGGTATTTTCTATCCAGAAGCTAATCAAATTAATTTCACTTCACCTTTGTAACGCCGCCACGTTTCTTTCTTGCAGGATGTGCAGTTTGTACGCTCCTCTATGCAGCACCAATGTACATGATTGCATTCTAAACTGATATGATAAGAAATCTTCACGTACTGCATGCTTACCGCTATATTTTTGTGACTTTGTTTACCAGATTAACATTCAAGAGAGTGATAAAGAAGGCCAGTGTAGAAGAATTCTCCTGCATACCATATATCTTAGCTTGCTTCAGCGCCCTCATTTACACTTGGTACAGCTTGCCAGTGGTCAGCTCTGGGTGGGAAAACTTGTCACTCTGCAGCATCTGCATACTAGGAGTACTGTTTGAAACCACATTCATCAGTATATACATATGGTTTGCACCAAGAGAAAAAAAGGTAAGTTGTCTAAAGAAATCATGTTGTCCCTTTGGTATCTTAGCAAATTCTATTCACTTAATACTAGATTTGGTGCACTGAAATAAATAGTATGACAACCAGGTGCTTTTACTTAGACACGCATGTTCTTTTCGGCTGCGGCTTATGGCTTTTAGCTGCAGCTTATTAGTCTAATAAATAGTAGTTGCTGGGAGAAGCCAAAAGCCGCTGAAAAGCCAAAAAGAACAGCGCCAAGCAGTATCAACGAAATTACAATATCTGCTGTAGAAATTATAAACAGCCATCCTTCCGGTACAGTAGAAAATTCTGCATACTGATACTTACTTGATCATGTTTAGATCCATTATAATTTGGAATGTGTATTGTTCGGTTCAAACTTTCAAGTCAATCAGATATAGGTTTTTTTTTCTTTTGCCTGCATCGTAGTAGCATTTGTTGAGGCCTTGATGGAACTCTTGCGAGCGTAAATTTTCACGTTGTTCTGGTCAACAAGATGTCATGTAAGCGTGTAACTAATATTTCTAAGATGTAAACTAACACAGTGGTGGTTTCATGCATCAATTTATACAGGAAGCAATGGCTTCAAAGCAAATATGTAGTAATAGCTTATAACACCCATTTTTTATCTATGAAAGCAAATTACAAAATGTTACTTATTCTGCTAAAAGAACAAACATCTGCCTTCTGAGTAAAGAAAAAAAGCAAAATGATGTTATTAGATATTAGTCCCATCTAGGTAGTCATATGAATAATTACAAGATTCAATGCATGTGGATATAGGTTTTTAAAGGATTGAACTATTCATGATCTAATCAATAATCCTAACACTACCTGATAATCTCTTGCAGAAGCTTGTCATGCTAATGGTATCTATGATTCTGATAATCTTCGGCATGACTGTATTTTTCTCAAGCTATTCCATCCACACCCAGCATATGCGCAAGGTGTTTGTTGGTAGTATTGGTGTGGTGACTTCCATATCGATGTACAGCTCTCCGCTGGTAGTTGTGGTGAGTACTGCTACTTCATGTGGCTCCAGAACCACGTATTACATATATAAAAAACAGGTTTCATGATAAAACCTTGCAACAAGAATCTTAGATTGACTAAATGATTCAATAAAGAAAAACATGTTACAAGCTGTAGAAAACTAGGATCTGTTCCAAAAACCGGAACCGGAAGAAATCCCGGTCGGCGGCCGGTAACGGTAACCGGCCGGTTACCGGAAAAACCGGTAAAAAACCGGTCACAATTTGAAAATCAAAATTTGAATTTTGAGATGTTTTGAAACCGGTAACCGGAGAAACCGGAAAAAACTGGCCAAAATTCAAAAATCAAAAATTGATACTGGCCCGATTTTTTCGGTCACCGGTCTCCACCAGTAAAACCGGTAACTGCCAGGATTTTGAACCCTACTTACAAGCAGTAGAATACTTATCATGTCCCAAAGTACAACAGAAACAAAATGCATTCAGCTAGACATGCAATTAAGGCTTTTTATTTGGCACGTCATCTTAAAATTTAAATTTTGTGCCCTACGCACGATTGCAGAAACAAGTTATGAGGACGAAAAGCGTGGAGTTCATGCCTTTCTACCTGTCACTGTTTACGTTCTTAACCGGTTTAAGCTGGACGGCATATGGACTCCTAGGAAGGGATCCTTTTGTCATGGTTAGTGTAAGATTATTGTTTTTACCAATAAAATACACTATATTATCAGTTATCATACTGACCTACTTTTTTTTCTTATGAAGGCACCAAACTCTATTGGCTGTTTAATGGGCATCCTTCAGTTGATCGTGTACTTTATTTACAGCAAATGCAAGGAAGCACCCAAAAAGCTTCATGACGTCGAGCAGGCAAAAGTTACCAAAGTGGCAACCAGTCAGGCAGATACAAAAGGACAGTCTCCATAAACTCAACTAAACACTATTTTTCTCCAAAAGAATGGCCCTTGTTGTATCCATGCCATCACCGTGACACTAATAGCATGGTGCTATAGCATCATGTGGGGCCCACCGGCGCAGCATTTGTTGAAAATTAGAGATAAGAATAATTAGTTTTCGTGTTAATTAGTTGGGTTTGTTTTCTTATGGATATATTCCACGTGTTAGAGATATGAGTTTTCTAAGTTTACATATTACTTCTCAGGGGTCAAATCGAGCAGACCCTATAAAAAGGATAGCTTTGTATCCGTTATGAATCAAACAAGAATGAGTTAGTCTTTTTAGCCTTTTGTCTCCAGAGTTCTTTCATCCAAATCTAGTCTATCTCCACCGGCACCCCAATACCCTTCAAGCCTTCTTCTGTAGATGGTATAACCACTACAAGATAACATTGATCAATTGGATAGGTTAAATACCGAAACATTAAAAAAAGTGTAATGATCATTGTCTACACTCGAGTCATAGAAAAAAAATAGTATTGGAAGTGAGAGGGTGACCAAAAGCATCAGAATGACCACCTGTAAAAATACATAGATTGCTTCTATAAGAAAAAGTGCTGTTACTCGTTCTATTGTAAGAATGGTAACCATCACAGCATAAGTTCTTCCATCAGAATAAAGCAATTGTTCTTTTTACCAGATATTGACGCATCACAGCTAATGCACCACAGTGGCTACTGCAGTAAACGCACTCCTCCGTAATGCATCAAGAGTCAAAAGTAAACATGAAAAACATAAAGTTGGTGGCTTCATGACCTGTGAAGACCATTTTCAGGTTCATGCTGGAGCACCATGCCATTTGAAATTTGTGCATGAGCAAAAAGCTACAAAGTAGAAACAGGACATCTTCAAAAGTTATGCTCGTTTTAGGCAACTTCAGTGTGAAGGGTTCCTCCAGTGTATCCTCATCTGCATGATCGTCACGTGATCAGAGATCTCTATCAAGTTTGACAACTCTCTCCCCGGAATCAATCTAAAAAAATCTCCCTGGAATCGAGCTCGAAACGTATAGAATCAAATGCTTGCATCGAAGATCTCATACGTATCCTGGCAACTTGAGCTCATCTATAGCATATTCTAGCCTTGGTGATAATGACAACTCTGGTTGCACTACATGATGAGAGAACCACAGATGGCTCACACTCATGGGAACCAACAGTTAAAGCCAAGTTCTATACTGGCCATAAGAATTACTGCATGAGTGAAGATTTTCACTGAAAGACAATTGCAGCATGCTCATGTGGCAAGAACCAAACAAGTTCAGAACAGAGGAAGAGAACATGAATTGACAAATTACTGTAGTGCCATTTACTCAAGATTGTTAAATTTAGTGGAGAAGAGAGGAATTAGGACTTAATAGTTAGATACATTGCAAGAGCCCAAGGGGCTAATATATAGTATACATGAGAGAAACCCTAGACTAGACTACAATTTCTTAACTATCCCTAGCACCCACATGACTATTACACTTCTACCCTTGACACATTGCGCTACTATCCTTAACACCCCTCCTCAAAACTCAATGCGTATACAATAGCATTGAGTTTGAAAGGGATAACACCAAAAAAAGAGAGAAAAACCCGAAGTCAAGCTTGAAGATATTGTCGAAGCGTGCAACTCTTGAACAAAAATCTGTGTGGTAGCAAACAATCTCGTCCTTGATGAAGTGGTACCTCGAAGCCTTCGCAAACTTTTCTTCGGCTATTCACACACCGATGACAGTCATCTACAAGGTGGTACCTCAAGTCTTCGCAAGCTGTTCTTCGGCTCTTCACACACTCAAATGATTCACTGCACATCGAGTCTTGGAGAAGAGATGTTGAAACCAACACAAATAGAAAGATGTGTTGAATCAAGCCAATGAAGAGAGAGAGATCAAATCAAGCTCGCAAGAAGGCAAGGCAGAGAAAGATGCGTGATGATGACGGCAAAGAAGGCCATTGGTCAGGAGTCGCAACGAATACGAAGATATGTAACAAGATGGCTACAAGAGAGGACCAAGAGGGCAAAGTTCGGAATTGATGGACTAGCACGGCTTTGACAAACTGGAAGAGAGATGCAACAGACTTGGATGGACTCAATGGATATCAAAGGGAAAAAAGGCTAAAGATTCTGGCAGTAAGAAGCCAGCAACAACTAGACCAAGATTGCGGCAAAACACCTCTCCTTGGCAAGCAGCATCCCACAAGCAGTTAGCACCCACAGCGGCTGCGGAAGACAATGGTGGCCATGGACAAGCTTCTCTACTAGATTGGCGAAGATGGCTTGAGGACGACCATGGCGAGTTGGCGACGTGCGAGGCCGGTGATGAGGGGCTCAGGTCTGGAGCTGGTGGTGTCAAATCAGGGCTCCCTGAGTTCAATCCAAGACCTACGACACAAGAAGATGACCGGCCATGAGGTAGATGGCGTTGCCAATGAAGAGGACGAGATGTCCGCCAGCAGACGAGTTCAAGGGCCACCAACCAGTGGTGGCGACGTGCAGACGAAGATGATGATGGCCGATGCGGATCGAGACCAGCGTCGACAGAGGTCAACGACAACAATGGAGACTGGCGATGACTAGATCTAGGTCAATGATGGCAAAGGCGAGCACGGCCAGCTCCAGATCTGGTCGATGACAGCGAGGAGCACCGGATCCAATGAGGACAAGGGTAGGCGATGACAATGAAGTGGTAAAGGACGAATCCGATGGAGATGACGACTCCAAGAGGCGGGGCACACGAATCTGGGGCGGATCAAGCTCTAAGATGACGAATCAATGGCCGTCGGCTATGAAAGCGAACAGAACCAACACAAATCGAGCCTGAAGATGACGAGTATCGCCAGATCCGGTGACGAGGATGATGACCAAGGTCGGCAGTGATGAGGGAAGACGACGACTAGATCCAGCTGAATTGGAGCCGGCGAGACGCAAGGCAATGCGGATCTGCACAAGGTGACACGGGAGCTCGGGCGGTCGATGTCGGGGTCGAACTCGAGGACCGGATCTGACTCGGGATGACTCCTAGAGACGGGCCCCTTAGTTCTATTGCCAGGGAGGACGGGCGGTGGCTCAAGGTGAGGATGATAGCTCCCCCACGCACGCGACGCCGGATCTGGCCGAGAGATGGCTTGCCAACGCCGGATCCGGGCAGTAGACGAGGTGGCCACCTATAGGCAATGACTGCTACTGCTACCTAAAGAAGTGCTACAAATAGAAGGAGGCCGCCCCCCATGACCGTGAGATTGCTCCTTCCCGGGGGCAGCAGCAGTGGAAGATGAGTAGGCAGCGGCTCAAAGAACCCAGTGCTCTGACACCATGTTAGATGAAGAGGAGGAAGGGATGAATAGTTCTCTAGTATATTGCATAGCCCAAAGGGGCAATATATAGTACAAAAGACATAACCCTAAAACCCTAGGACAATAGGAAATGCCACCAATACCCTTAACACCCCCTCAAATGCAAGGCATATGCAATAGCACTGCATTTGAAAGGGTTAACACTAAAAAGGGGAAAATCTAAATTCCGAGTCTTCAAGATGTTGTCATAGCGAGCAGCTCTTAGAAAATTGTGTCGAGTACCAAATGATCTCTCATCTGGAATCATGCGGCAGCACATAAAGCACAAAGTGCAGGGGCTGGGAATGGTAGAGGTAAGTAGGAGTAAAGTCGATCGTTGTAACATGATAAAGAGGATGTGGAAGGTGACACAGATAGAAAGAGCTATCAAATCAAGCTGAAAAGGGATAAATAGAAGCATGGCGGCGTAGATCGAAGCTCGAGACAGCAACGGCGAAAGAGAAGTGCGATGGCCTTAGAAACTTGGGGCGGTGGCTCAGAGAGAAGAGGTGGCATCATAAAGACTTCTACAATATACGGTGACTCAGAGAAGAGCAGCGGCTGTTGTCATGCAAAAGGAAGAAGATGTCCACACTCGATCTAAGAGGATGGATCGTGGCTAGCAAAGCAGTCGGCTGACTAACGAAACAATTTGTGGACCTGTACAGCTTTGACGAACTGAAAGAGAGATGATATAGACTTAGATGGATGCAATGGAAGACTCAAAAGGAAAAGAATCAAAGACAACAAAAACTTGTAGCGGCCATCTCCGGGAGAACAGTAAAGCCAAATCCACAGCAGCCTACAACTAGCCAGCATCTCCATCTGCTGCAAAGGCCACCACGTATTCCTCCACCTCACTCCTCATATTGCACTAGAGGCACCACTCCCTCCTATCTCTCTCTCCACCTCTCCCTCTCTCTCCACCACTAGCTAAGGGAGGCGACGAGAAGTCGGACGTCAAAGAGGAGGGAGAAGTCGGAGATAGCTGGCTGGATCCGGGCGGGGTCCACAGTCCGCGACGGTAGGCTGGTGCAGCCTACGCGGTGGTGACAGGATTTGGACTCATCGAGGCGAGGCGGCGGCTGGTGGAAGCGCCCAAGGCGATGGAGACGGACAGTGGAGGCGCGGTATGCCGACAGCTAACGGATCCAAGAGAGGCAGCGTCGGGGAGACCAGATCTGGGTGGTGACTTCGAGGCGGCATCTGGGACGACGCCGAGGGGAAATCCAGGCATGGAGAGCCGGAGATGGCCAGATCCGACACGGAGGCAGCCTGGCAGTGGCGCGGGGTGATCGCGCGGGCACGACAGCCTGATGGCGACGCGAGAAGAGGCTCGGGCTGCGAGGTGAGGATAGCATAGGCGCGGGAGGAGCAAGGGAGGAGGGCTCGCGCCGCCATCGGATCTCGAGGCGGCCGGAGCTAACGAAGAAGTGGCCGCCCCCGAGAGTGGAGATTGATCCTCCTGGGGGAAACAGCAGTAGAAGAGAGAAGAGGTTAGGAGAAACCTAATGCTTTGATACCATGTTAAATTTAGTGGAGAAGAGAGGAATTAGGATTTAATAGTTAGATATATTGCAAGAGCCCAGGGGGCTAATATATAATGTACATGATAGAAACCCTAGACTAGACTACAATTCCTTAACTACCCCTAGCGCCCACATGACTATTACACTTCTACCCTTGACACATTACACTACTATCCTTAACAAAGATAACCAACTTAGAGGTTAACCAACATCGTCAAAAAAAGGTCACTTATCAAATACATATTACTTTTACCAGAAAAATGTCGTTATTTTTTAAGAGTGGTAAGCAACAGCCTCAGTTCTTTTATTGGGATAGTGAAATCTGATCAGATAACAATGCATGATGCAAGATTAATGGCTACTGCTCAAAATAACCAACTTGAGGTAACAAGGATAAAAAAAATGAACAGAAGAAACCAATTGATTCTTTCACCCTTTTCTTTTCCTTGTGCATCAACAAGTGCCATCCATGAGCAATAGCTAAATCTGACAAGACATTTTAATGTTACTCAATATCTTTATAGTCAAGCAAATCCAAAAGTTGGATACCATATCTACATCTCACTATCTTTTAATTTAAAATAGATGCTATAACATACCAGGTTCTCCAACAACGGACCAGCATCAAACATGAAAGCTTTATTGATGCTTGTGGGTGGATAGGTGGGATTCATTAGGTAAATGCTGCGAAAAACATGAAAGACCATGTCAGCATTATTTGGGGTATGCAGAAAACTTTCATATTTCATATTAACAAGAAAACTAATTGATTCTCCACCTGGTTTTCCACTCTAGTTGGTTTGAGCAATATCTTAGCCTTTCCCACTTTAAACAACCATTGTGCCTTATAAATAGCCTGTCTGTTGTTGCAGACAATGAACCATAGGCAAATCTAGCTCCCATTGAAAAACACCTTCAGCACAAAAGAATGTTTCTTGATATACGTGTAATAGTGGGAATTATAGGTATTTTTCCACCCACAAGCTACTTAAATTAATTTTATTCATCATTGTAACACCATCATGTTCCTTTCTTGCAGGAAGTGTAATTTGTATGCTCCTCTACACAGCACCAATGTACATGTTTACATCATAAGCTACTGTGATCAGACATAAAGGATATGATGTATTGCTTGTATTGCTTAACACTATATTTTTGTGACTTTCTTTGGCAGATTGACATTTAAAAGAGTGATAATGAAGGGCAGTGTAGAAGAATACTCATGCATGCCGTATATCTTAACTTTGTTCAGCTGCCTAACATACACTTGGTACAGCTTTCCAGTGGTTAGCTCTGGGTGGGAAAACTTGACAGTCTGCAGCATCAGCTCAATAGGAGTACTCTTTGAAAGCACATTTATCGGCATATACATGTTGTTTGCACCAAGAGGGAAAAAAGTAGGTTATTTCTGAACAACTCTCATGTTGCTCCTTTATCATGTTAATTACTTCCACTGTAAACGAATTTGCTGGCAATGTCTATCAAGTTTTTGTAGTCATTCACACCAGCATATTATATTTTTTTAAAGGAGAAACAGTAGTAAAACTGATGTAGAACATGGCAAAAAAAACACCACACAGTTTAACCAAAACCGTAGGCATGATAATAAACAGCATATTATATTTGGTATAAAAAAAAACAGCAAGATAACAACATTACTTAGACATGATAAGCTGTACGAGCAATATAACAATCTCTAGTTCTCTACTGTACAAAGTAGAAATGAGAGCATTGCTTCCTTGGACAAAATTGTAGAAAATTCTGCACAAATTTGGTACTTAATTTATCATATTTAGATCTGTAACTTCGTCCAGCTCTGACATAACTCACTAGCATGTGCTGAGGCTTAACTCTTGCACACCCACACAGTTTTTCTGAAAAGAGGTTCTGTGTAATTAATAAGTTTAAGATGTAAATTAGCATAGTGATGGTTTCCTGCATCAGTATGCACAGGAACCAAAGGCTGCAAAGTAAATATGATCCGGAGCAAAAGCAGCTATTTCTTTTTGGGAAATCGAGCAAAAGCAACTAGTTAGTGGTAACATCTTATAACACCAAAATTTTATCCCTATAAGCATGGTTGCCAAAGAACAAGAACACCTTAAATATTCTAGTAATAAGACGTTACATACCCTTTCTCCTAAAAAAGATGTTACTTTCATTCTTCCTGAACACAAGGCAGAAGCGCAGAACAACCATATCTGCCTTCTGATTCATAAGAGACAACGATTTTTATTTCATAGTTACACCCAGGTGATTATAGATAAGATGGTGAATAATTCAATATTTACATGCATATGGGTAGGGGGATTTTAAAGGACTGAATTATTACTGATTAATAATCCTAACACTGTATCTGATAATCTATTGCAGAAGCTTGTCATGATGATGGTATCTCTGATACTAACAATATTTGGAATGACTGTATTTATCTCGAACTTCTCAATCCACACCCACCATATGCGTAAGGCATTTGTTGGTAGCATTGGTCTAGTAGCTTCCATGTTAATGTATGGCTCTCCGCTGGTAGCTGTGGTGAGTACTGTTACTTATATATAAATATATTGGCTCTAGAATTATGAAATTCGTATGACAGAATAACAGGCTTCATGATAAAACCTTGCAACAATGATCTAACATTGACGAAATGACTCAGCTAAAAAAAACTCATGTTACAAGCAGTACAAAACTAGCATATATTCCACAAGATCTAACAATGATTCAATGAAATACTACTCATATCCCAAAGTACTACAAAAGCAAAACGCATTCAGTTAGATTAGACATGGCATGAAAACAAAATAAAATAGCTTCTAGTGACACACTTGAGGCATTTTATTTTGCACAGCATCAAAAAAATATAATTTCTTGTACTTCTAAAATTGCAGAAACAAGTTATCAGAACGAAAAGCGTGGAGTTCATGCCTTTCTACTTGTCATTGTTTACCTTCTTGACAAGTTTAATCTGGCTGGCATATGGACTCCTAGGAAGGGATCCTTTTGTCACGGTTAGTATACAGTCAATTTTTAGACACAAAGGGAAGGGATATATACCATACTGACTGACTTGTTTTCTTATGAAGTCACCAAACTGCATCGGCTGTTTAATGGGTACCCTTCAGTTGGTTGTGTACTACATTTACAGGAAATGCAAAGAAGCACCCAAAACGCTTCATGATATTGAGCAAGCAAATGTAATGAAAGTTGCAACTAGTCAAGAGGACACAAAGGGACAGAAGCCTTAATCTGAAAACGGAAATGTCTTTTTCTTTTGACCCAGAAGAAGAGTCACTTGTACCCGTATAATGTTAGGAGAGAATGATGCTCTTTTGATTATTTACTTATCTATTTTGCCCCTCATTTACCTAGTAAAGATTTTGACTTGATATAGCTCCATTAATGCAGATCACTTGTTGTGTACTGAACTTGCATTTAAGCGATGTGTGACCATGGGACATTACAGCCACCTCAGAGCCATTCCTTGAAATAATTTAGCTTTGTAACACAGTACGAGCAAAACGGATGTACCTCAACTACCTTCCAAGCACCGTAGAAAGTCTCTAATAATCATATATAAAGGGCCACTCTTTATTTTTCACATTCTACTATCTTCTACATTAGATATCTCAAGTGTTCTCAATGGTCAGTTCTTTTTGAATGTTCTTTTCTTGAAACCATCCAATAGATTAATTTTTATCCGGCGGTTGTAATATGGCGAACTTTCTAGAATTCTAGACAAGAAAACTTGTCAAATTGCAGTTTTTGAGCATACATAGGGGGTAAGCTCTATTCATCACATCATAATTTACGGATGCGTGACATTATGAGCCCACATTTCTCAGGATGTTATTTCATTATTATACTTGACATGACAAGGTGCAACAGACCAGGTCTATATCCTGGAATCAACTCTCCCAGACTCAGACAAGGAAAAAACTCCATAAGCAACAGTGAAAATAAGCGTGATAACCAAGTTCAAAGTTTGAACTTCAATTCCTTACATATCTCATTACCAGCTTATCCTGGTAGCAGTACAAAGGGGCTCACCTAAGCATGCATACTGCCTTGATTAAATAAGGCTCTAATGCTATCCACAATTTACCATTCTAGCCGATGGCCATATTGCTACCAGCTAATATTTTCTGAGCTACGTTTTCTGGGGCGGAAGAGGAGTGGCGCGGGAGCAAAGAGAGGAGCAGGGTTACTTATAGCGGTGGAGGGGATTGCCGCGGAGGCACTACAGCCGACGACCTGGACACAGGACTCGGGTTGGGACGGCGACGACTGGGGTTGACGCAAGCGGCGCAGGCCGGGCGCGGCCAGAGCAGGGCATGGCACGGGGACGGGAGCAGGCGTGTGGGAGCGCGTGACCGGCTGGCGTGGACGAGCGCGGCTGACGCGAGCGGAAGAAGGGAACAGGGGAAGGGCAGGAAAGAAAGGGGAAGGGAAGAGAGAGGCCGGGGCCCAGCGGCAGGGAGAGGAAATGAGAGAGGAATGGGAGTAAAGGAGAGAGGAAAAAGAAAAGGGGTGGGGCCCATATGTAACAGAGAGAAGAGGGTAAAAGAAAGAGAGGAAAAAGAGAAAGACTTAAGAATAATTCTTGGAATTGGAATTCTCTTAATTTAAATTTCTTTTTCACATTTAAGATTATTGATTTCAATTTTTGAAATTTTAACTCAAGTCTTGGTTCAATATCTAGATACACAATCTATTAGTCATCTATTTTCGATTTTATTTAATGTGCCCTTGGATTTCGATTTTGATATCATTTTGTTATAAATTTTTCAATGCCCAAACCGGGGTTTTGTAGGCTAATTAAATTAAAAGAAGGAATTTTTGGTTTAACCATTTAGAGATATGTTCTAATATTCTTTCTGGTTTTATTTTATTGTCTTGAATTTGAATTCAAGATTTTGGTATGTTGAATTCATGATTTGTAATGTTACTTCTATTTTTATTATTTTCATGTTCATTATTTGAACTTGGATTATTCTTGGGTTATAAATTTGCATAGCATGAAACTCAAAAATCTTAAATAAATATTCAGAAGGAATTTGAATACCAGCAAAATGCAAATAAAAGTTTTAAATTCTATGCGATTTTAAACGCTCGAAATTTAGGATGTTACACCATGGCATCGCTCAATTGTAGCGGATTTCTAAAGTCCATATCTTTCAATCTACCAAATGGATTTTAGTGATCTTGAACTTGTTGGAAAGTTTAGAAAGTTATCTACAACACATTAGTTCATCATCCTTCCGAATTCGGCCTCCAAGCCTCTCAAAAATCATTTAGATCTAAATTGCACAAAACCAAAAAAAAAAACTAGCAATCCTAAACGAGAATTAGCACGACCTATGGGGCTAATCATGCCCTAATTATCAAATTAATCCGCACAAAAGTTCATCTACTGGACATAGTAAAAGTATTAGAGGTTTACCCATGCATCGAAGAAAATCTAATGAAGAAAACACGCGAACTCTTCTCCCCTTTCTCAATCTTTCACTTGCCTCTCCATCTATCTCCTGGAGCATTCATAGCAAAGCCCTAGGGAAAAGAAAAAAATGTCATAGAGAGAGGTGCGTCCCTAGGAAAAGTGGCGGCTACCCTTTAGGGAGAAACGTAGCCCTAGGAGAATCCGAGTACAACTTTTTCTTTTGGGGCAAAGCTTGGATGGACGCCCGAGTCCGGTTCCTCTCTTCAAGGGACGCGGCGAGCTGGGCCTTCTCCTCCTCCAGCGTCGCAATCTGCTAGAGCAAGCCATCGTGCTCTTCTACCGCTGCACGCTGGGCCTCCGCCACGACATGTTGCGCCTCCACCGCTGCGCACTGCGCCTCCGCAGCGAGTATCTGCACATCGAAGATTGCCCTCGTATTTTCCATCTCCAGCAAATGGATGCGCTCGTCCTTGGTGGTGTGAGCCTCTTCAGCAGCTCGAAGACGACCCTCTAACACCCTCCGCTCGCGGATACGTGCCTCCTCTAGGGCTTGGCTGAGAGCAAAGGTCTGCAAAGTGCGATTGTTAGCAAAGTACCGGACAACGGCATAAGTCATGAACCCAAGCACCCACCCTCATCTCCGAAGCCTCCAACACGCCCGCCAGGAGCTCCGTCCCGCACGACGACAGCGTCCGTCGATCTATGCTGGAGTCGACGCACTCCGTGACCCTGTGGAGAACCCGAAGCATCTCTCGCTGGGGAATGAAGTCAGAGACAGCGGGCCGCTGAGCCTCCGCGCCAATGACTTCGACAACACCAGTGTTGACATCACGTCCTGGGCAGGAACACCCGAGACTTCGCGGCCGTCTCCATTGCTCGATCCTTGGCCGCGTCCAGGAGACCTCGTCTTGCCTGATGTCGACGACGGAATGAGTGAGCAAATCGGAGAGAGCTTCGCGAAGTCGTGGGGGGAGAAAGAATTGCGCCTACCTTCGATACCCTCGACTGGCACCATGAAACGGGGAGGCGTCCGCCCCGCCTCGATCTGGGCCGCGGGGGCTTCATCTACGTTGGGGGCGGCGAATTCACCCTCGGCCTAAAGGGCCTCCCTATCGGACTCCGGATCCCCGGCGACACCGCCCGCCACGTTGAACCCCTCCTTCGAGGGGGAAGGCAATCATATCCAGGGGCGCTTCGCCCTCGGGGACTTTGGTGACGCTTCCTTGGCCGCTTTTGCGGCCGCGACAGCCGGCTCAGGCAATAAGCCCTCGGTGACCGGGGCAGGCGACGAGGCCTCGCCCTCCTGGGCGCCGATGCCATGGCATGTCTCCTCAGCGCTGCCTGGAGCCCCCGCGCTGTGGGCAGTGTGCTCCTCCTCCTCCAAGCCAGTGGGTTCGGACCCAGCACCGATCATACCTTCAGCCTCCACGGTAGCCACCGGAGATATGGGCGACGGTGGATCTGGGCAGGAGGCGGGCCCTGCACCGAGAGGGAGACACCCCTACCTTGCTGTCGCTATCACGGCGGCGGGTCCGGCCCGACGTCGGCTGCTGCCCCCGCATGAGGACACCTCTGACCTCATACTCAATTTATTCGCCCCAGCTTCCCTGGGGCGCTCCTTGGTCGTGTATGGCCCAAAGAATGCAACTACCGCATGCTCCGCATCCTCCAACGGGAGCCCTACAGACAGAGCGAGGCATCGTTTGTAAGAAGTTACATGCATACGTATGTGTGTACACGGCTCGTGGCCAAACAACTCACTAGGAATGCAGGGCTTCGGAAGAAAGGACACTGTCGGCCGAGCGCCATCCTGCCGAATGGGACCTCGCTGATGCCTCCACCGGTTGGAAAACGGCGCCACTCCGTACATGACGAACTCTTCGGCAAGATCGCGCATGTTGAACCAGAGGGTAGTACCCACAAGCCTCCGCGCCCGATGCTCGTCGTCGCCTTTGAGCACCACATTCGATGAAGTATTAAAGGACATCGGTCGTCCCCTCGACCGGAGGCTGTTACTGCTCGTCACGACGTGGTAGAACCACCGCCGTGTCCAGCCGGACTCCCATTTCCCCCGCGTTGAGTTAGCGGGAAAATCTTCGCGCAGTGCGACCTTAGCACGAAGTTGACACTACCGAAGTTTGAGACCGCCCCCTTCGAGCTTCTTCGGCTGACAGCACGCGTCATGGAGAAAGGCGAACAAGGTCGCGCTGGGATGGACACCTTCTGTTCGCGCCGCCCAGGCATAGATAGCTAGGCGAACTATCGCATTCGGGGTCAGCTACGCCAACTCCAACAATCCATAAGCCTGCAGGACCTCGCTGACGAAGAGTGTGGCTGGTATCCGGATCCCGGCCTCAAAATACGAAACAAAGACGACCGCCTCCCCCTCCTCCAGGTGTGGCTCCGTCTCGTCACGAGTCGGCAGGCGAACCCCGGCATGGTCCTCTAGCCTCCCCTCCCGAAGGAGAGACTGGATCATCTCCTCCGTCACAAGACTCTGCCCTAGCACACGTGAGCAGCGGCTTCCAAACTTCTCCCTGGCCTCCCATCGTTTGTTGGCCTACGATGGCTCGCGAGCCACCAGGGAGTACTCCACCGAGGTCGTCGACGAGTCGCGTTGGTTAGGCGACGCGCTACCGCTGGGCCAGTGAGCATGTCCTTCGTGGCAAGCCATTCTCCCCCCGGAGGCGCACGGTCAAATGTACGGGAGCGATGGGAGATCGGGCCAACACACGAAAACAAACGAGAGCGGAAAGACAGCAAAAGGGCAAGTGAGCGAGCGGGAAGAACACCCACATACCGTCAAGGGGGTATGTAAAGCCTTCTCGTCTCCCCCACGATCGAGAAGAGCAACCGACAGGATCTCAGCCATTCGCCTCCCCACGATTGGTAAGCGCAACCGGTGGAGATCGGTGTGTGCGATTGCCGGCCGCTGACGGTAGCGCCTCCACGTCCGCCTTCTCGGGAAGGGGCGTGAGACCGCGGTCGTGCGGCCGTTCGGCATCGCACGACACGCCAATCACGCGCAGCCACGCGCCCTGTCACACCAAGAAAAAGCGCTCGGCCGCTGATACCGCAAGGCGCGCCGTTCACGTATCATCACGTCGGGCAGATTGCGTCGCATGCTAGGCGCCATTAAAGCGCTGTCACGGGGCCACGAGCCATCCGACCACACCGCAGCTTCGACTCTCCACGGCGAATCCGGAATCCACCCCGCTTGGATCCGGACGGCGACCCGTACAATTTGGCGCATGCCGCGAGCCCGGTCGGCCCTCCGGTCCGGCCTCCTGTATGAAGGATGGCTCCGCAACCCACTTCACCCACATCTCCATGGAGCGAAGTCGGCCGAAGATTCGATCTCACCCCCACGGGCCGGCACCGCTGCAAGCGTACACCTCGCCCCCACGGGCCAGCTCCGCTGCAAGCGTACACCCCGCGCCCAGCAGACGCCTTCGGCGGTACCTTCGACTCCGCGCCCGTGCCACTAGGAAGCGTCGCGCCAACAATGTCCAGCCTTGTCTGATATCATAGAAGCTCACAGGCCGTAGGGACGGAGGGGGCCAAATGGCTCGGCAACATGGCTTCGGCCTGTGAAGCCCTTCACCATGAGAGGCTCCTGTTGTAGGGGTGGCCCCCACCTAAGCCCAGCCGGCCTGTTAGAAGGTCATAAAGCCCAAAGTGGGACATATGTAATGCCATATACGCCTTGAGTAGGGTACTTGGGTGTAAGGATATAATTATAAAATACTCCCCATATGAATATATAAAGCCACCCAGGCCATAGGGGAAACCCTAAGCATCGCTCATCTAACTCTTCACTACCATCTATACTGTTTGGTCTGTAACCACAACAGACATACTCCAACATGAGTCCGACCCCAACATCCTTACACTTCTGATGACAACTCCACCTCAACTCTACTGGGTTCCTTGTTTATCTTACGCACATGCATGTATACATTTAGTAGCATATGATGTTTCTTGTACAACATTAGTTGGATGACATGGTGCAGCAATTAATCTCCTTTTGCACTTTACTTTAAAGAAGAGATAACTCAACTACAGAGAATTCACACCTCAGATTGTGATGGTGACGAATCAGGAACTTTGTCCTCAGCCAATTTAGTGGATTGAAGTTCAACATCTTTGCTAATAGCTTTTTTACTCAACTATATACCATCTTTCAGACTTCCTTTGCACTTGTGAGACAATATCTTGTCCTTCTTTATTAACAAAGAAATCTGCGGCCATCAGAAAGAACCAACCCAGCATATTAACACAATATGATGTAAGTACAATATACAAAAAAAATTTGCAGAGTATTATCTAAATACATAATAATAGTAAAATACTATTCAATCTCACATACCTTTTTCAGAAAGGAACAACAGATAATTAAGAAATAGTATTGGCGTAACCCCTACAGAAAATCAACAGGTCAAATTAACTACTTAAGTAAAAGGTGGTTGATCTGAAAAATCAACAAGTCAAATTAACTACTCAAGGAACAACTTCTAGTAGTCTGTAGAATATAAGTCCAAAGGTTGATTCATCTTTCCTGGGATTTTCCCCCCTAGCATCCAAACAAGCCCTTATGGATTATTTATTAACTTTCAAAGGGTACATTGTTGTTGATTCTTTGATGTGATGCAGCTTGGACACACATATCATTCACTATCCAAGTCGCATGCATACCAAGTTATCAACTGTATTATCATCCTCAACCACCCCATTTTTACCTCTACCAACCAGAATAATCAAACACTGGAACTATGTTCTTATATGTTGCTACAACATAATCAAAATTCCCAAGGTCTTTGCCATCCAAGCTAGCCAGTGACCATGAGTCCATGACCTTCCTATCTTGAAGCCAATTCATCTTCCCAACGGTGACACCAAATTTGGCCATCACACCCAGCACAAGAGACGGCATGTATATGCATCAAAAAATTGCTTGCTTTCTCTGAGTACGAAAGAATCATAATACTCTATAGTAAGCCTAGCCATCCTCTAGACATAGTGATTTGCATATTGAGTTCATGCCCGGTTACTCCCACATATTTCTTAGCAGGTTCCGCCTATCAGAATATATCCCGAGGGAGGTAATATTAGTAAATAGAAAGTGCCATTTCAAGCGTGCAGCGATATCAGCATATATCATGTTAATTAAGCTACTCCATCTCCATCATTTGATAAGGATCAGGAAAACCATCAGACACATACTGGATGAACAATTCTAGATATACAAGTATCGAAAGTTTGGTAGAGATCTACTCTACTAAATTTCTAAATTGCAGATTATATGCAGCCATGGCCAGATTTGGCAGCCAAAAGTTGCTTGAGACATTGAATATTTTAGGTTCTGACTGAATATTTTAGGTTCTGACTGTTACATTCCCAATTTCAGTTCCGAGATTCGCGTGGTAAAATCTACCAAGTGCTTGGGGCTATCCCAATTCCACGGTCATCTTATCACAAGATACGTAGTATGCTCAAAGCCTCAAACTAATTAGGGCTAAGTTTCCAAGCTTAGAACCTTCTTGGAGCCTGTGAATTTGCTAGTCTCCTGATCGAAGCACGCAAACATGGCCTTCCACTCGGTGACGAGCCTGCCTCCCACCCGCTCATGACCCGGGCAACCTCGTCGTTGTTAACGGTGAAGTAGGGCGCGCCATGGTCGAAGCACAGCTCCGTGCCATCCTCCACCATCTCCCAGCGAGAAACCAAAACACCCCAAAAAAAGGACCAATGAGAGCCGCAAAGCAACACCCGCAGCACACACAATAATAAATCGGTCGAGTACCTCCGTTGTGCCATGCGGCCATCGGCGTCGCGGCCAGAGTCGAAGAGCGTCTCGGTCACCCCGTGCGCGGCGAGGAGCGATGCGAACACGGCCATGGAGAGGGCTGTGGACAGGTGCCCCTACAGCTGCAGTGACTGGGGGTGCTGCCGCATCGATCGTCGGTGGTGTTGCGGGCAGGGACGACTTGGACGAAGAGGATGAGGGGTTTTGCTGCGAGATCGGCGTGCGACGGTTGTGCCCTTGCGGAAGATGGATGCAAGACACGGCGGCGAAGGCGAGCAAGGGGAATCGGGGATGCCCATATGTCAGGGGAGGTGGTTAGGAATAGTCTCATATTAGTTGTAGGAGGATAAATAACCTAATTTAAAAAGAGGTAATTGATCTTTTGCCACACCTTTCATTGCATTTGATGATTTGCCCTGTGATGTCTCAATGACATGTGGGTCCAAGGCCCATATGTCAATGAGATAAATGGGGCAAATCATCAAATTCTATGTTTATGTATGGGGCAAATGCTCCAATCTCCCATTTAAAAATGGAAGAAGTCATTCATCTTATTGGTTAGTTTTTTGGTGAGAAGGCTCTTACGATCCAATAAGTGGTTTCAGAGCCTAGGCGCCTAACATCTCTCAAGAGTGCGGTGTGCACGATCCATGTGTGAGGGGGGATTGTTAGGAATAGTCTCATATGGATTATGAGAAAGGAGAAAGCATAACTTATAAATGTAAGGAAACCCCTACCCATTAGACTAGTCTTTTGGGGTGAGAAGGTCCAATAACACTTATAAGGTTGTTGCTTAGGGAGCTTGCTTGCTGTCCATGGGTTTAAGTGCGTAGCCCATTTAAGATCTGGGAACCAAAGAATGAACCTGGTTGGACCTAATGTAACAGAGGTGGCATGGCGCTGTGCGGAGGAAATACAGGGAGAGACGATGTGCACTGAGCGTGTAGGAGTCGGAGGAAGGTGAAAGCACAAACTCTCACATCTACTATAGCATGTACTGTAGCATGCCACAGTACTGTGATTACTGTAGGTTGTAGCAGTTTACAATTGGATTAGCTACTTGATAGCTAAGTTATTTATTTAAGCTCGTATTATATCTATCTTACCTCTATCTGTTTTAAGATTCTATTATATCTTTAGATCATCTATTAGAAGCCCTTGTCATCTTTTCATTAAGCAAGAAGAATAAATTAGTCTTCTCTCCTCTTGAGTTTTCTTTCCCATCTATGGTGTACTTCTCCCTACTCTCTCATCCCCTTCAAGAAACCTTCAGTCCATAGAGGAACCTTAGTTCATGACAGGTCGAGGTAAATACCATACCGAAGATGATTGGACAGGGCAGCATGAAAGGGATGTGATTAGAATAGGGAGCAGAACACCATGTATCAAGAACAAGACTAGAGAGAAGAAATACTAATATATTATTCGTGCTTAGTGAAAAGGACGACAAGAGCTCCTAAAATATTAGATCTAAAGATAAACTAGAATCCAAAACTAACTAGAGAAATATAGAATCTAAACTGAAAAGTCTGAAATAAATAACTTAGCCATCAAGCAACAAACCTAGCTGGAGATAAGATTTTTGCTGCATGCTGAGGTAACCTAGGTACTTTTCGTGGAATTAATCTCATCACTTCTTTTTACTGTGCACAACTCTTTGTTTTTCACCCAAGTGACGAATAAAATTAATCTCAACAACAATCACGACCTGCTCCGGCAGAATGTGAAATTTTTTGCCTCGTCGATGATTTGGTCTTAAGATCCTCGTGCAAATGAGACTATCATCATCCAGTACATGACACCGTATGGACTGGATGGTGGATGCAGTCAAGGATCATCGCTTCCATATTCAAGAACCCGAATCTCGCCTCTGCATTTTCAATTAAACATGAACAAATTAACTTGCAAGTTGCAACAGCATCCGGCACGGGTATTAACGCACGCCACACACCGGTAAACAGGGCTGCTGCAAATTGTAGCGGATACGGACGAATATCTTGTATTTTATTTTGTATTTTCGTAACATCACATTTCTGAAAGCACTTGTACCCGGTTTCAAAATTTCAAAGCCGAGTTTTCAAATAAAATCCTTTTGAGCAAAACTCGACCAAAATTCAAAATTTACCAAAACTTTCCAAGTACCAATCGTGCCATGGGCTTAGCCCGGCCCAGCCGCATCTTTTCTTTTCTCGGGCCCGGCCCAGAGCCCGTATAGCCCGGGCGGGAATGGCCTGCGACGACCGGCGCGCCCGGGGTGTGCCCTTGCCGCGCGCGCCCACTCCAGCGCGCAGAGCACTCCGGCCATGCAGTCCCTGCACCTCTCGCCTCCTCTGCCATCCCCAGAATCCCGGCTTGGTGTCAGCACCCGCCATTCCAACGCCCTGCCCGTCGCCACCCCTCTGCGCCCAGCGCCGCCTCTCCCTCTTCCCCTTTCCTCGCCGCACCGCATCAGCCCGTCGCTGCATCGCTCCACCGCATCCGAGGATGCCTGCCCCGCTTTGAAGTGTGCGCCCAAGTAACCAACCGAGGAAGCACAACGCCAATCATCGGTCACCTTTTCCCCGGTCCTTCGTCGATGCCATTGCCGCGGCCGAGGCGACGCCATCATGGCACCGAAGCACCATGCCTCTCCAGCGCAACCTAGACATCCCCAAGCCCCAATGCCCCTCTCAGTATGTTCCTAGCCACTCGTAGTTGCTCCCATTAGGAGGAATCGAGTTTCAACGCCTGAAATTGCCGGGACACAATGTCCCCCTGTTTCCGCCACCACACGGCTCGCCGTTGGTGACCCAAAGGCCCATTTTAGCTCACACCAACTCGCGGAGGGGTGCGCGCATGGTCGTGGAGACCATTTTGCTAATGCTACCGCTCCGTCGAGATCCTCACTATCGGCAGTGAGCTGCGCCGCCGTCGGGAGGAAGAAGCCGCACTGAGCATAGTGATTGGATTAGCGAGCGTCATTAACGTTAAACTAATGACTCTAATTAAGATTTGCTAATTACCCACTGGTAGGCGGGCCATACTCCCTTTAATGGTTTCCATGTTCCACTGGTCCATGGACCCTACTGCAACTTAATGAAAATTAAGCCGGCCATAAAGGCCATGCCACTGACACTGGGCTCAGTTACTGTAGCCACAGTACCTCGACCCCATTTGTCAGTCTCAGTGACCGTTGTAATAAAAATAATTCTAAAATAATGAAAACCGTGGGCCCCATTATCAGTGAGAGTATTCTCTCTCTTCCTTTTATTTTCTCAATTAAAATAGGTTTCAAACTTAAATTGTCTGTTGTCTCTTACCGTAGCCCCAAATTTAGCGAATCTTATTTCTAAATTTTTTTAAAATATAGATGTTTCGTTTGGTACTTTTGTATTTATTTTGGAGTTCAGTTGAATTTTTTCCTGTATTTATTGATTTTTCTCTTGTGCATGTTATTCGATGCAACCACTCAAATAGAATACAAAGACACCGGGGAATAGCAGTTCGACCAAGCCTAAGAAATTCAAGACCCTACTACTGGGAACCAAGCGAGTAGACACTTTGATCATTTTGCTCCTATATTTTTATACAAAGTACTTCGATTTAAAAATATTAAGAATGCATGCTTTAATTTCTGCGATGCAACTTTTGTTAGCTTTAGAACGTAGTTAAAATCCTTACGTATGCTTGAGTAAACCACTCCTTGACTTCGGACCTAAATCCCTTGTCATCGTAAGATTTATACTTAATATTCTAGCAATAAGTCCCTACTTAAAGCAACATACTTAGTCTGGCTTACATATTATGAGGCATTAATTCACCCCGGCATCATTTTTCACACATGAAATATTGATTTAGGCAGTTGCTAGTGGGAAGTGACTGATTTGTTAAAAGCTATTATTTTATATTCCAAAAATTCTCAATTTGCTTAAAAATCTAGGCGGATGGTAAGAGGGTGTAGGAATGTAGTAGAACCGCCAAGATAATTTTAAGAACTGAATCCTATAATGATATCTTATTGTAAAATAAGTACAACCACAAGTCGACAAAGTGTAGACTAGGCTGAATAATTTACGAGACCCTCAAAGTCATCTCGCTGGTAGGGGTAGGGGAAAGGAGGGGATGTACAGGAGGATAACAATCCGGTCAGAATAGGACACCGCACAACAGTGATGTTTGAGTCATGCGCCATAATCAGATTGTTTATAAGATCAATTTCAATTTGATCATGTGGGTCAACAGCCTGCAGAGCCGATCCTACAGAATAAACCTAGCTATTCCATCTTATGCTGTACTCAGGTTAAACATATATAAACATATTAAATTCTAGTTAACTTGCTCTCAATAAATATGTTTACTATATTCCAGCACAGCCGTCCTAACACCTCTAGTTAAATTCCGTATCAAATTATTTTTATCACTTATATTCATAATATAAATAATTCTACATTAAGTTAAATAGATAATAACTATAATACGTTGAAAGCCACCTAAAAAAATTCCAACAACTAAGGAGTGCCGTAGCAGTTGGTAGCTTGGCCTGGGGAAAGATCACCTGCAAGAAAGGGAGTTGTCGGTCTCAACACAACGAGCTCCAGAATGTGACATCCGGGGACAGGTGAAGGTCACACGGGCAGTACGAGACCAGCCTATGCTAATTTGTGCTGTGTTGTGTCTTGCTGGTTGGCGACTTCAGCTTTCTGCTACTCCATGCTGCAGTGCAAGCATCATGCATGCTGGCCCAAAATAGCTGCAAATATCTCATGGCAAGTTCCATGCATATTTAGATACATTATCTGCACATTGGTCTTCACCAGCAAAAGCAACATGTTTGCGCAGGCAATGCAATTCAAGGGGTCCAATTAAGTAGAGAAACAAAATCAAAATGCAACTCTATGCAGAACGTAAAATACTCCTCTAAAACCGCCAATACGTCGTGGTAGGAGCAAGTCACTGTCCGCGTCTCCCGCAGCCATACAAAGTTACAAACAACAAATGAAAGCAGTGTGTGCATTGTTTGGTACGGCATCGACTTTTTTATTTTCTAGAAACCATTTCAGGACCTTCTGGTTTTGAAAGTGATGCCTTGGTTTGTCTATACATGCTTAGAAAGCTACTCACATCAAGAGGACATGTTCTTTTTCTCCGAAGCTGATGACTTTTAATTTTTGCTATAGTATCTAACTTTTAAACGAAGTATTTTCTCAAGACGGGGTCTACAAGTTAAACGATATACACGTTAAAAGCGCAACATCTGTACCATCCAAAATTGTAAGTGAGTATCTTTCTCTCCTAATCTGTACCGTAAACAGGCAAAATTTAAAAATTTCAGCCAAAAACTATAGACCACAGCTGTTGCCAAATAGACCCTTAGAATGGGATGACTTGAATTAATTGGCTTTCAAATCAGAGTTAACAGAAGCTACCCAAAAAAAAGCATGGAATGGAAGCATAGAAGGATGGACTTCCACTTATCCTCGTGAGTCTGTTGTGTCATTCAAACGGTCGGCAACCTAACTTCACACTGGAAAACTCAGATATTTTCTCACCAATTCTATCTATTACAGCCCCAAGAACTCATGGTCTTGTCCAGGAATAGTTGAATAAGTATACTATTTAATTATGAAACGATGGGAATGTTCAATTCGGCGGGGCTCACGCTTAGGCTTTTTTTTTTACTCTTCTACGATAACTTATTTTTAAATCATACATCTTTTTAAAAATAGATCTACAGATAGATTATAGTAAATACTATACTAAATTCAGATATATTAACCAAAATTATATACAGCTTTCCCTCTTCATATTGTCTCTCGCGAATAGCTAGATTCAAAAACTATAAGCCAAAATGGCTTTGGTTTATGGTTTTTGACTACGGCATATGGCTTTTGAGCTGTTCATGAGAGATAGCATGGAGTAACAGAAACTCACGTATGGTTTTAACCGGTTACCGTATTCGATAGAATGCAAATATGGTATAGATTTTTCCATCCGACTAACAATTTCTATCCTATTCGTATTCGCATAAAAAAAATGGATGCGAATATGATATGAACTTTTACCATCCGAAATATTATTTTATCTGGACTATTGTATTCATATTCGTATTCGACGAAGCAATATGTATATTTTATTACAATACAATTAATTAGTTAGACAAGTTTTTTAATTGAACATGAATTCGTGTTTCTTTAGGTGAAATAAATGAATTAGAATGATTAAGTATGATTATACGAAGATAAAATATTATTAATATCTTTATACTACATAAGTTATGAAAATATCCGAATTCGACCAAATTGAGTAAATATTCGATTCGAATTTATATTGATTACAATATTCAATTTGTATTCGAGAATATTCGAATTCATATTTATATTTATTTACATATAAAAATACGAATATAGTTTAAACACTATCCGATCCGTATCAGATGCGTTTTCACCCCTTAACGATATCATGGAGCTACATAGATGAATTATCCAGTTCCATCTCGATAACTGCCAAGAAGAACTCTTCCATATATTGTGTATACATATTACAGCGCATTCCGAAATATACCCAAATCGAAAGCCCCAAGCCCAAGTGTTAGTGGAATGTCATCCAAGAACACAATACAACACCCATCTCAAATGCACAAAAAACTCTTAGGTTGTTTCGAATGGCACCAGAGGCAAAATCCACTCCATGCTTCTCTATTGGCCCCCTTTCTTTTGAGCTTTTGGCTGTTCCAAAGGTCAAAACAAACAGAACAACTTCTTGAAGCGAATTCTCCAAACAGCTTACCGAGTCCAAAACCATGTACGTCTCTACCGTCCTCTGTCGTCTCGTAGAACGCAGGCAAGATCTATCCGCCGCAACAAAAAAGAACAACAGGGCCTACACACCAGTAGTATGCATACATAACCAGGAGGTAGCTAGGTGCCAGTTCCAAATACCTAAACCATCACTAGCTAGCTACTACAAAATAGTTCACCCTACATACTAATCCTTACAAGACATATATATCAGGAGACAGTGGAGAAACTACCAGCCTCAAAAAGATCGAAATCTCCAGCAACCCTTTGAAGCTTCTTATTCATCATGCTGCTGATTCGCATGTCCGTGCCGCTGAGGATGCTATTTGTTCAGGTGGCGACGTAGGTCACTGAACCGCTAGCTGCTCCGATACCTCTGCGAGAGACGTGAGGTTGCACTTGATCACGGCCTCAACAAAGTAGCAAGTCTCGTCCCCTGTGTTGCCGTCGGGCACGTCCACCACGAACGACTCGATCACAAGCGCCCCTGGCCTCCCATCGATGCTCTCCGGATGGACAGTTACGATGGATGAGTAGTTCTGAAGGAGGCAAACACAGAGTATCAGTATGGATCAAACAAAAGCTTTAAGAAGTGGTAAAGATTCGTCAGTGCCGACATGTCCATAAACAAAAAACAAAAAGAAAACTTTGCTTTACAATTAAGGCACCCTGGTCAATTCAGCTTTCAGGCATGGTTCAAGAACAGCAAAACCACATGCAGATCAAATAGATCAAGAGCACATATCATTAAGGCAGACAACACATCACAGATTTAGACTGCAAATTATTAATTTGGAAACCAAATGAAGTACAGGAAAAGCGGTTCAGTTTCCTAGGGTGCATATTTCCGTTCAATCCTGATCAAAGGCCAAAACCATAAGCGTTATGATCGTATTCCGTTCTTAGTAGGTCAAACTGTGATGAGGAACTAGGTAAAACGCCTGATCTAGTAAGAATTGAGGGATGAGCCAATGGTGACCTCTTCAAAAGCTGAATGCTTTCTAACTACAGATGAGACATGCAGAAACTAAATGCTACATATTTGTCACTACAACAAAAATATCCGGAATCGCACTTCTTGCATTCCGTTTATAACATCCAATGATCAGTAGCATGGGACTTCCAACACTAGTTAAGAAGTAAAAAAAAAATTTAGCAAGCACGAAGCAGAAAACAGAGCACGCGCAAGAAATAGCTAGCGTTAGCACGGACTCTGAGCCGGTGGTCGCCGCCGACGAACTTGACGCTGAGGATGTGCTCGTCGTCGTCCAGCAGCTCGAGCCTCTCGGTGCTGGTGGTCGCCGGCAGGCCGGTCTTGACGTTGACCTCCCGCAGGCTGCCGATCTCGAGGTCGCCGCCGCGCACGACGCAGTGGCTGACGAACGGCTTGTACCGCTGCGGCTGGTCGAAGCTACGAACCAGCGACCACACCTGCGATCGATGACCACCACAATTACATCAATCAAATCGCCGCCATGAAACATCTACTCAGGTCGCCAAAACAGAGCAGTAAGAGCACAGCTCGCACATTAAATTATAGCACAGCCAGAAAACGGTAGGAATCGAATAACCGAACAGGGAGTGAAGAACACATCAACCGAACAAGGGCACCAGACCAAGAGCCAAAAAAAGAGAGCACCAGAATTACCCACGCCACCAACCGAGACAACCACGCCAACAAAATCCAAGAAACGGAAGGAACAGCAAATGGAGGGAGGGTAGGGCGCCGTACGAGGTGGACGGGGGCCTCGATGTGCTTGACGAGGGCGGAGCTGCACTGGTTCTCGCCGGGCGCTTGGCAGTGCAGCCGCCTCATGTGCTCCGCCGCCGCTCCTCCGCCGTTGGCCGCCTCGTCGCCGAGCCTCCACCCCCGCCCTCCGACGCCGCCGCAGACCAGGCCCACCATGCCGGCCTCTCGGTCGGATCCCTCCGCCGCCGCTCCGACTGGTGGCTGCGTCGCTCCGCGCCTTCCTCCTTGTGGCTTGAGTTTTTCTCTCTCCTCCTCCTCCGCCCCGCGTTTACTTGTCTTGCTTCGGAGGTTTGGCTGGTTTCCTCACACTGGCGGGTACAAAAATCTGTGGACGGGCGGGGCCCACCCACGAGTTATCCATTATTCCATGCGCAGACCACGGCGACAGGGAAGGGGCGGAACTTCGAGGAAGCGCTGCGCCGGGTCCATGGACCAAGGGGTCCTCGCTTAGTGTGGGTTTGCCTCGTCACGTCTTAGGTGTAGATAAACATCCCTGAATATTTTCTTTCTGTCTATTATCCAGATTTATAATTATTAAATTAGAGATCCAATGATCATAAATTCTCTCTCCACCTCCTAAAAAAAAATCTCCCCTTCCTCCAAAAAAGGGATCGTTGGATCTCTAATCCAATGGTCTCAAATCTGGATGATAGTTAGTAAGAAAACATCTGGATGAAGCCTAGACACACCCCACGTCTTATAGCTTACGGTCGTGGATTATAATTTTTAGTTTTATCGCGAGTGCTTATGCAAATAGTTAAATATTGATAAGTTGTTTTGAAAAGACTAGTCTCATAATAATAATAAATTATTTTATTTATTTATTTGAGAGAAACACAAACAAAAAGCTGGAAAAAAAATTGGCCTTAAGCTTTTGCTTAGCTGCGAGGGTAGCTAGAGTTGTTATTTGTGGTCTGTCGGTGCGTACGTAACCGAAAGATATCTCCCATCACACGCAAAAAGTGCATTACGTAATCTACATGTCATCGCCACCAAGGCATCGGGGCCTGTCATCAGGGGACCAGCTCGGAAAATAACACTTTTTATTTAAACAACAGCTCGTTTTAAAGCCACGGACGGTTTTCGAGTTTGTACCAAGGATTAAATTACTGGAAACGGAAAACATCTGGCCCCCTCCGGTAACAATTAACTGTGGTTACCGATTTTAAACAGGCTAAATTTCATCAAACAAAATTTAAATTTAAAAATTAAATTTGATAATTTTTGATCGATTACCGTTCAAAATTACTGTTCATCAATTTAAATTTAAAATTTAGAATTTCTTGGACCATTATTTTTACCGGTAGCCGACCGGTTACTGCCGACTTTTTTTATCCTCAGTGTGTACCATCAAAAGATCCCATGTTCCTCAAAATGCCACTCTATTTGGCATCATTTACTAACCATGCTGAAATTACCCAAATACCCACCCATGCTTGACCAAGTCGACTCGAGTGGTGGGGACATCAAGGGTGCACTACCTCCTAGGGCCGTCAACGCCTGCTATTTGCCGCTGTCACGCCACTCCAACCGTTGGTGACCACCAATCTGGGTTCCCCGTGCCTCCAAATTCTCTCTGATGTTTCCAATTTGACCCAAGTGTTGGAAATTATACATTTTTAGTATTATTTTCAGATTAACTCTATATATAAGTAATAACGGTAAAGCAAATGACCAATAGGAAATAAATGACATGAAGAAAATGTCTCTTGAGACTAACATAGCATTCAAGTCATTTTAACAAAACAATATGCTTAATTGATCAAGCCAGTGAGCAATTAAAGTCTGCATAGCACACATGTTATTTAGTGTGAATTTTCTCTCAGCAGAGGAGTTACTCAAGTTCTCAACTTGGCATTCTCAACTCTAGTCAATATATCAACAATCTAATTGACAATCCTGTTATATTCTGTTAGTTTGTCAATCTAAACATTACTTCAGAGAAGTGATCGAATCAATTTCAAGTTCTAATCAAAACATATAACAGAAATGAACTACTGTGGTATTAATCTGTTGTCGACAATATTTAGAACAGAGACAAAATGTGCTATGGATGAATCAACAGGCTTCAGGCTAAGACCAGAATAGAACATCAAAGAATATGCACTAACTCTTGTGTATAATCAACAAACCAAACTAGCAGAATATCTCTAAACTGTCACTATGATCTTAAATATGACTAGTTTTCTCATCAAGCAATCTTAAAAGCCCACAATGCTGGCTATTCGTATTTCCATGCCATGGTCTACAGTATTTATGAGATGATGTACATGATTACGCACTAATCATACTTTGATGAGTACTGCGTATGATTAAATGCCAACATTGAAAGCATGTTACATCATGCATTGCACTCATACACAGACAACATGACCTACTTCGGTAGGTACTCCATGGGAGTGGAGTTTGGATTCCTGTATAAAAGAGGACGTGAATTGAGTGGTTCATCAACGGGTGAACACTCCATTATACCGGTATAAGCTACAGTTACAAACGCACTGCATTGCACGAAAGTGAAAGAGAAAGTGATACAGCTACAGAGATTTATTTATTTATAGTTTATAGTCATGGATTTGATTTATAGATCACAGATATTGAATTGCTAAAGTGATGTTATTGTTTTATCATATGCTTGCTGAGTCCTTAGACTCACCCTTGTTTTGTTATTGTTTTAGGTGATTTGATAGCGATATGTATGGGCGGGAGTAGCCCCTTTATCCACGTCCAAATAGTAATTCACATGTCACCTTTAGTTGACGTAATTAGACTGTAATAGCATGCTTTGGTAGTTAGCATTAAAATTGTGTCTTGCTGAAAATGCCTCGTATAGCGTGGATTATGCTGATCTTTTGATAGTTGGTAATCGAAAACTGTTGCCGCAATGCTCACCGGTAAGCATATGTGCTTATTGTGTCGTTGAGTGGAATAGAGGAGTTGCTACCGAATTCTAGCAACAGTAGATATAGATGGTACAATTTTAGGGTTGTGGTAGCATTCTGAGCTTAAGGGTTGGGTTGGGGTGTTACATCACCGAGACCCCAGTGAGTTTATCGGAGCAAACCGCACAGGAGACAAGGAAAGACCGCTGCCACTTGCTCTTAAATGTTGGTATGTTCTCTTAATTGCTCTCTATTGCCGATGCTCGAAAGCTTTCCAATGGCTCGATTTTAAGGATAATATAGGGAAGATCCGAAATAAGAGGAGAGGAGAAACGATGCCGCACCAGCCGTCGGACCAAGTCCAGCGCAAGAAGAGGAGAGCACGATCTAACCATATTCTCGGCTAATCGGTCAACCGATCACATCCCCTACCCTCATATCTCTTACAGGTGGGCCCTACGCTAGGATTTTTTTAATCCAAAAATGAGGGAAATTCTCATATTACCCAACACCAAGAACACCAGATCTCGCTGCATTAGCACCTCGCCGCCACCGCAAACCTCAACCAATAGCCGCTTTGCTTGCTCATCACTTGCAACCACAAAATCGTGTTCCTATCTTGGTGGTAATTCTAGTGGTGTCTTCAATTTCTCCGGGCGCCGTGTACATTGGCCGCTCCGCCACCTCTCTGTACCACAATGCCTTGTCTTCTTCAAGGCTCAGTGGGGGAGCCGAAAAAATTTGGGAGTCCTAACGAGCCGCAAGTCCAAATATAACCAATAAACGTGAACAAATCTATATATACACGACGCAAGCAAACTAGATAACCACAATAGTTTTAAAATCCAACACATATTTGAATGTCCATAGATGAAAAAAGGAAGATATGATAACAAGTACATCAATACAACATTATGAAAGCTTCGATGACTTGCAAACAAAGTTTCAATCACACATCCAGAAGAGATTCTATAAAATAAAGATATATAGATTAGTGTATCGTATTTAATTGTGGTTGTGGACCTAGCAATATTGCCCCTATTTGAGTGTGGTTATGGGCCTTTTATCTTGTGCTTGTGAAGTGTTGTGCTAAACTTATGCTTTCATGAGTTCTATCGTTTGTAAGGCTTTTCGTATCAACCAAAAACCTCCTTATTTTTAAAATTTGACAATTCAATATCATTGTTTTAGAAAAAATAGATTAGCACTGTGAAGATGGATCAATCATCTCTTAGCCCAAATGTCATTCACAATTGACTATCCACAAATTGACAGTTCACAAATAGAAGCAGATCAAATTTCTCTCGGTCTCCCTAATCCTTAATTCACTGATTCACACTATTCAATATTTTTGTCTTTTTCTGGTTTTTTGGATTTTTTTGAGCTTTTTTTGTCGGTTCTATTTTTGCCCGTATTCGTTTATACTGTATAACCTATTTTTCTACTTTTATTTTTTTTAAATTTAATTACGCCAAATAAGCCACCGTTAACTACAGTGATTTTCAGTCAAAAATCACTTAAAATAAACCCTTTTGAGCAGGGCCTAAGAAATAGGAGAGCAAAGTATTTTGGCTAGCACAAATCATGAATAGCGGAATGAGAACAAGGTTAGCGGCTGGAGCGAGTAATTTGGACGGGGTGGAATTTTTACTAATGGAGGGAACTTTTGGTTGGTATTAAAGTCACTATTAAAATTTGATGGCACGTTTCAAAACTCGGGACTTTTCGATGATATATAACCAATTTTCAAATGGTTTTACTCGTAAGGTGTACATTCTCGTTTTTTTTCATGGTTACCGCCTGGAACGGGTGTTCATAGTGTTATAGGACTTGAGGCCGGACGGAGTCTTTTGCCTGCATGGGTTGGCACAGACAAGTCCTCAAATCGATTTCGTGGTTACAATGGAAAAGTGTATTGACTTTATATTTATTCAGTACTTAACAGCCAAAAAAATTATGATGTTAGCAGAAAGGATGTGCCTAGATATCATCGAATGTTTTCTTCCTAACAATCATCTAGATTTAAGACCGTTGGATTACAGATCTAACGGCTTTTTTTTTTGGAGGATGAGATTTTTTTAAAGGGGTAGAGGGAGAATTCATGACCGTTTGATCTCTAATCTAATAGTTATAAATTTAGATAATAGTTAGAAAGAAAATATTCGGATGATATTTACTAACACCTAACAGAACACGCAAGTTACAAGTAGGAAACCACATGACGGGTCCATGGACCTGGTGCACAGCGCTCGTGGACCCCTGATTATCTTTTTACTATTAGTATCTACTTGACCTGCCAAAGCTGGAAGTAGCGCCGACTGCCTATTGTGTGGGCGGTTGCATTTAAATATATCCTAGCAATAACACTTGGGCCCGGAACATCTACCCTACCTGTCAGTGAAACGAATCACTGGTTTTCCTTTTTTGGGCTCGTGCCGATAATCCGATGCCTGCTCTTTTTTTTCTAAAGCTGGTCACCGGCCGGAGAAGCAAGCATAGATCATTGGGGAGTGGCTGTAGTCACTGCCCTGTGGGATCACAGCTTAGAGTGGCCCACATGTAAGTGGGTGCGGAGGGAAATGTGCATGGAGCGGTCCTATGGCTCCGCGCCGCGGTCGGTTCTTCGGTTCGACACGGCAAGGGTGACAACTCCATGACATCATACAAAAACGAAATGAAGTTCGTACATAAAACCAAAAGGTTTATTTTATATATATATATATATATATATATATATATATATATAAATTGAAATGGGCACTAAGCCCTCTACTTTTATATTGCTTTTAGATACGTGCAAGTGTAATAATATATAATATATTATGTAAATCCATTAACATTCATTAATTCAAAAAACATCGATTTGAAAAAAATTCATTAATTTAGCATGATGAATCAATCATGGATGGAAAGTCTTAAACATAGATGAAAATTCTCAATAACGAGCTGGACACCATAGTGCCTCATTATTATTTATATATATATATATATATATATATATATATATATATATATATATATATATATATATATATATATTTTTTCATTTGCATTACATGACAAAAGAAATGAGATTCACGCATCCCATATTATTATATATGTATGCTGTAAAATATAGGGTGTGTTCTTTTTAACTTATGGTTATGGCATATGGCTTCTTTCGACCAAATAAACGGATGACTTATTCGTCGTCTTTTTAAAATGATTTATTAGGTTAGTCTTTTTAAAGCAACTTACCGATTTATCAGCATTCGGTTAGTTCGTATAAACGCTCGTGTTAGAATAAAAAATCATCAGTTACAGCTATAAGCTATCAGCCACAACAAAAAAGAGCCAACCCATAAGCCGAAAGTTAATGGCTCATTTCTTTTGTCCTTTTAGTTCCTCTAAAAGTCGAAACAAACGAGATGATTTCTTAAAAAGAATTATTCAAATGACTTTTCGAGCTTAAAACCATTTGCATCGTTCGCGTCGATGTCTTCGTCTTTCACTGCCGTCACGAAAAAGTATGGGGGTGTCTATACAACATTCGACTATATTTCAAGGCAAAAATAGTCAGATTTTAGGATGTTGATGGTGATCTAACGCTCCAGATCTTTTTTTGGAGGGGTGTTTATATGAGATATTTTTTTTGGAGGGGGTGCTTATATGAGTGAATCCGTTGGATAGAGATCCAACGTCTTCAGATCATCTGACTATTTTTATTTTGAAAAATAGTTGAATGTTCTATAGCATTTCCCAAAAAGTAGAAGCAAAAGTATCAGCGGCAGCCGAACTGAGCCGAACTGATCTGAACTTGCGATGAATTACAGTTTACCCGTATGTCGCTACAAAATAAACGTAGATCACCATAACCTGAAATAAGCTCTAGATTTTGGCGTGTCTAGATCTATGTTCAAATCGATCATGCCTGGCTAGCTGCGGGCAATGAGATCCAGATCTAGCTAGTGCTTCATCGATTGTGTTTGACATTGCTTGCTTGTATTTAGGCAATGAGATATATTGTACTTATACTCTAATGTGAGTGTCAAATGAAATTTAGGCACTATTCTTTTGGGTTATGGCTGATAGCTTTTGCCTGTATTTTTCAAGACGGCGGGAAAGGCGAAGATGCTGACGCGGACGACACATACAATTTTGGATTCAGGAAGCCGTTTGAAGAAGCGGTTTTGAGAAGCTACTTGGAGAAATCACTCTATTTATTTTGATTTTTGGAGAAACCGAAGCTAAAAACAACAAAAAGACAAAAACAACATGACCTTCTCACCCCACATTATATTCAAAGTGCTAAAAGCTTTCCCACGCAAAAAAAAAAAGGTATGCAAATAGCTGGAGAGGTGACCATTTTTCCTACATTTAAAGTGACATAGTATCCTTCTTTAATTAACCAACCTCGAACGAAGCATATATACGAAGTACAGCGATAGTTAAATTTTCACATTTAATTTTGTAACCCGGCCGATAGCAACAAACATAGACAACCACATTAATTAATTATAAAGAGCTGTGACAATAGGAATTTTTGGAGGATCGACAGCCATAATGTACTTTTATTGGTCGTGCGCTTCATTTTCTACCAAAAATCTAATATCCATATTCATTGTGTGCAAGAACAGTTCGGCTGTCAATTTCTAACAGTTCAAAATACCCAAAAATGTCCCTTTCTACGATGAAAGATAGGATAAATCTGATCGTTTGCCTTGGAAATGGATCCTCTACATAACTAATTAAAATTTAGAGAATCCAAATAATGTGCAACTGTGCATTCTAGCATCTTTTGACAATACGATCAAAGTCCAGTAACTACGGTTGGGTCGTACAATTAATATTCATACTACAAAAGTCGAAATAGCGTTTGCAATACCAAGATGTGCCTAGGTATATATATGCTTGTGGCATTTGATTCTTGTTTGCATGTACTCCATCCAATAAGGGAGGAAAGTCGTTCTAGAATCAGTACACTCTAATATTCCAAATTTTGGATAGTAATATCATTTTGAATAATACAATTTTATTAGATTTTATTAATATATCACAACAAGAATAAGTGGTCAAAGTTTCATTTGGGACTGTGCCATGTCCAAAACAACATCTTTTCAAAACTGGAGGGAGTACTTGTGCAAGAAATGCATGGAACTGCAGACCGTAAATTTTGACTTATGTAAATGTATAGGATCAAGCATTGTAGATCGTAGATTTTGACTTAGGACATGTTTATATACGTGGATTTGGATTTGAATCCTTAGGATTTAGTTCAAATTTGAACTATCCTGAAATTTCACACAAAGATCCTACTCATTCAAACACCCCTTTTATAATGCAAGGATCTTGCTTCGTGTAGAGCTTTATTTCCACTTCTTTTTAGAGAGAGAGAGAGAGAGCTTTATTGGCTAAGGTGTTGTTTGGCCTATCTCTAGAGTCGGGCTTGTAGGCTGGAGCCGAAAAAACTCCGGTCAAACACCTGGGTTCTGGAACCTTAGCCTGTAGGCTCGGGATCCTACAAAATGAACTACGAGAAGTCCTTTATTTTCAGTTTTTAAAAATTATTTTTTAACTTTTCTATATTAACTATTTTTCAAACAAAGTATCTTTTTAAGGCAGATTCTACAAGTTAATTATATTACATACGTATTTTCTGTTATTTCATACTTTCTTCTATAAACAGTCTAAAAATCATAAATTACAATCAAAAAATATAAGCGAAAGTCAAATAAAAACAAGCCCGACAGCTTCTGAGGACATGGGATCCATGTGAGCCATTTGACAGCTTCTGAGGCCATGGGGTGGGAATCTTACCGAGCTGGAGTTGAAGCCCATAAACCAGCCAAATGGCCTAATTTTTTGAGCTCCGGGCTCATACGCGGTGAGCTTCTTTAGAACGCTTGTGCTCCACACCACACAAACGCACATTCCTTTTAGCTAATTGCGCTAAATCACGCGCTAATTTGCTGTGTTCCCTCTTAATTTTGTGCACATGCCCATCCGGGAGCGTAGCCATCAGCACTCTGGATTCCCTGAAGACAGCGCTCCTCTTGATCTGTCCTCCCACCTTCGACGGCAAACCAGCGGCAGCCGATGCACAGTCAGATCGACGATTACCTGCACGCGCACCCATTCATTCACTAGCTGCGTCCCCTCTCGACAAGAGATATTTTAGTACAGTTTCAAGCCGAAGTACTAGTGCGCTAGTGGAACCGCCGTTGCCGCCGAAGAAACCGGTGCAAGCAGAACCTGAGGCGGCAATTGCTGACGCCGTGCAAGCACAACCTGAGGCACCAAGCACCGACACCGCACAAGCACAACCTGAGGTGGCCAACACCGACACCGCACGACCACAGGCTGAAGCAATACAACAACAATAACAACGACAAGAAGAAGCCAAAGGTATTAAGGACTTTAATCCAGATCACACTGTTGCTGATCAAAGGCTTTGTATTCCAATTGATGAATTTGATTCGGACATTAGAGACTAAGTTGGGAGGGCTTATTTGTTGAAAGATCCTACTCAGCCAATTTATCGTACTTTTCCTCACAAACAATATGGAAATGAATTTAGGAGCTTTCGTGAAGCACGGTATAAGACATATGATTAGTTGTAATATACTCCCTCTATCCAAGTTTAAATAACCTTGTCTATAAATATAGAGTGTATTTTATGTTCTAATGTAAAATTAGTATGATATTTCCTTTATACCCCTAATAAATATGAAGCTTTATTGCTATGCTGTACATACATGCATTGAATACAATACTTAGAGATAATAATTAGGGGTAATCTAGCTATTTTCACTATCTCATTAGTTTATGTGCCAAGAGAAAATACGTCTTATAAACTTAGATAGAATGAGTAGTGTGGATAAGGATGCGGCTTATTGCTTCTATTGCTTTCCTTTTAGACATGATCCCTTGGATGAAAAATTTGATTATGATGTCTTTACAAAAGTAGGGTTTAGCACTTGGAAGAATGCATACAAATCATTTCCTGATCATGTTTGACAACATATGATCATGTGGTACAAAGAAAGGAAAGAGAAAATGAGGCTTGCATTTGATGTGCTATGTCATGCAACTGTCCACATGATTTGTCCAAAGATTCAAAGTAGCTTGCAAAATATTGTGCGCAAGAGGTCACCAAAGTGATAAAGGAAGAGATTAAGATAGCCACTTCTCCATTCTTGTTGATGACTCTCTTGATATATCTATCAAAGAGCAAATGACCATGATTCACTACTACAAAAATGGTCATCCTGGATGTTTCATCACAAACGGTTTAACACAAATCGTCAGTGACAAAGTTATCACAAACGGTTTTACAAGATGGATCGTCTAAGTTCACCAATGAAAAGAACTGTCTGTGACACATCACAGGCGGTTCAGAATAAAAACCGTCTGTGATGTCTGTACTTATCACATGCGATTTTTGTTTCGAACCATATGTGATATTGCAAGATCAAGGAGACCGACTAAAGGGGGGTGAATGGACGGTTTTAAAATTTCTTTTGGCCAAAACCGAGGTTTATATGCGGAAGAGTAAATCAAATCGATTTTGCACAATTAAGGTCTAAATCAACTAATCTCACTAAGTGTACCAACAACCCAAGTCTATGTTAAAGGTTTGCAATCCTACAGTCACAAACAACTAATTTAATTCTATAAATATAAATTACTTGAATGTAAATTGAACATAAGAAAATAAACCATAATGATATGATTCCTTTTACCATGGTGTTCAGAGACATGCCAGTCTCCCTTAGTTCACATTGTGGTAAGCTCAAACGAATTGGACCGGCTTCACGAATTAAGTCAAACACCTAAATTCCACTAGTGGTAACTCTTTTCCGTTCGGGTAGGTGAGCTCCAATCTTTACAACACGCCGGATCTTCTCACAACCTTCGTTGAGAAAATCACCATATACGATGTCTCTAACACCGTTTAGGAATTGGCAAACTCCAAGAGTAATAAGTCAAGCCCCTTGTTTGACTCTCACCATGTGCAACGAATGAATAAGCTCGAATAGATACGAAATCCATCTCTAGATGCAACACATGCAATCTAGAGCCTTCCTCCTTACTCACAAGGTGCAACATATGTACAATTGAGAGGAAGATCTCACACTAGCTCAAGAAAGTATCCAAAGATGCAGCAAGCCTTGCTCCAACAGGCTATAAGGGGGTGTATATACCCACACCACAAAAACTAGGGGTTAGAAGCAAAACTCCTGAAAAATTAGGGTTTTTGGTAGTACCACAGGCAAAAGTCTGAAACTACCGCTCCCCTCGCAACGGTCAGAAAACTAGCCGTTATCAGCAAATCAATTATCATTAATTGCCAAACTTCAACATTAACTCATAATGGAGGGACTAAATTCTACAATATTTTTTTTGTAATTCATGACAATGTCAACAAATAATGAGATAAAAGATGTTTTGCGAGTATACAACATGTACACAATAATTGTATACTCTAGGATAAGCTTATCAAGCAATTAACTCATTTGAATGTGAGTGTTTGTCTTTGAGATTAATTGCTAGCAATGCTTACACATTCGGTTGTCATAGATTATCTAACCATTAACACATAATGGAGAAGCTAGTTGATAACCCGATTACAAATGATTGAGTTTAAATCAATCATGAGTATATATGAACTACACAAGCTATATATTCTCAAAAGATATGTTTCAAAGTAAAGATCTTTAATATGTGAAAAAGGAACATATATCGATACCAATGAAACCACAAAACATGTAATGAACACCCCATAAATATATGCATACTAAAATGTATAATGAAAACATATGCACATATTCATTTTAGACTTTTGGTGGAGTTCAATCTATATTTTGGATCCGGGGAATGCACTAAGTTATAAGAATGTGATATCCAATGCATACCTTTGTGTTTTTTCTTTTTATTCAGATAATACTGAGTAATATCATAATCAATAAATATGTTAGTCTCATAATTACATTTGTCATTTATCATATCCAAATGGGACTAGGCAATATCATCATTAATAAACAAATTAGTCTCATAATTGCATTTGTCATTATCAACAAAACCAACTTAATGTAGCTTAAACTTATAGATGTATCACAGATAGTTCAGAACAAAAACTGTTTGTGATGAACTACTTATCACATACGGTTCTTTACCTAGAATCATCGGTGATAATATTTCAACTTACCCGCTCTCGCTGAATTTGAATTTCGCGCTCATCTCGCTGGATTTGTTCTTTAAAATAGAAGACTCGGTTGTTCTTCTCCTCCTCCACCCTCGTCTCATCTTCTCTCTTCTTACTTCTCCTCCACTTCTCCTCACCAAATTTTTCCTTAAAAATAGAAGGCTCGGTCGGCTCTTCTTCTCCTCATCTCCTTTTCTCTCTTCTCATTTCTCCTATGCTCCTCCTCTCCTTTCCCATCTCTTCTTCAATCCCATCCATTTGATTTTGCTATAACTTGGATGCCCAAAAATTTGGCTGATTATAGATTTTTACCGTGGCTTGGAGGCCCAAAATTTGGCCAAGTCTTCATTTTTACCGTGGCTTGGATGTTTAATTTTTTTGCTAAGTTTACATTTTTACCGTGGCTTCAGACGGCTTTTTATCAAGAACCGTCTATGATAACTAACTATTACAGACAGTTCTAGTTTCAAACCGTCTGTGATAACTAACGATCATAGACAGTTCTAGTTCCATACCGTCTGTGATACGGTTTTCACCAACGGTTCAAAACCTGTCTATGGATAACTCCTATTATCACCGATATATGAAGTCAGACAGTTCAAGGAACCATATGTGATGACAGTTCTGAACTGTCTGTGGTAAACTTTTCTGTGGTAGTGATTATGAGGTTAGTGATTGATATATCTATCTTTTGCCTTCTCTTTTTATTATATCTTTTATGTTCTATTATCAAATTGTGACACTACTGATCCAACTATCTTTGACACTTGACATGCTGCTTTTGTTTGGATTTTCTTTTGTTCACACTATTATGTTCGATAACTTGGTGGCAAACTGTGGAGTAAGATTTATTAGTGAAGTATTTTTCAATATGCCACCTTCATCTTCGTATGTTTGCATACGAAGTATAGTTGTTGCTTCTATGCAGTGTCATATACTTTTATTAGTACAATTGCAATGTAGTTTGAGTGTGGATTATTTACTTTTGAGTAATAGTATTTGTTCAATACACGTAAATCACCTAAATTTTAGTCCTAGTCCGCCACTGATCGCCGCAACGAAGTATAGGCAACGACAAACCGACGACTGCTAATCTGTACATGTGGGCTCCACGTCAGACTTTATACCAGGAGCATGGGCATCATTTCAGAAGAGAACCTCCTCTAAAGCTTGTTTGGAGGCAATTTTTTGGCATCGATGGAAATTCGGAAGCTGCCACCTCCAAGTTAATTTGAGTTCTGCAAATGATCCAATTTTTCATGGACCAATACTAGTTCGTAGTGGTGTTGTTTTGTAATAGTCATGACAATAAGTAGTAAAATGACCGATTTGCAAAAATGGTAGGTGCATTATTTGAGTAGTTAATATAAAATGGGCCCACTTGTACGACACTTTAGTGTAAAGTATAACTAGCTGAATTTCACGTGTAACTGTGTGGCTAGATATTACTATGTATATGCTTATATCGAAATATAGAGTGTGCTTATGCAATGCGAATATGTACCATGCAAATACAGTTGTAGAAGGACACAACTGTAATAGCTCTTGTATCTACTATAATTTCCTCAACCGTAATATAGGTCTACAAAAAAAATCTATGATGTATATTTTCTAGTTTTCCTCTGATTTTAATGTGAGAATTTTAACTCTTGAGAGCAAACACTACTACAGAAAAGATTATCACAGACGGTTTCGTGAACCATCTGAGTTTATGGGTCAGTAATAACATCAGGTCATCACCGACGGTTTTCGAACCTCTGTGATAAGCCACAACATAGACAGTTCGTATTAAGAACCGTCTGTAAAAAAATACTATCACAGACGGCTCTAACAAAAAACCGTATGTGAAACTTGCACATTACAGACGGTTCTAGCTACCAACCGTCTATGATGAGCGAGGATCACAGGCGGTTGGTAGCCAGTACTGTCTGTGATACTCGCCCATCACATACAGTTGGTAGCTAGAATCGTCTGTAATGTGCGAGTATCACAGACAGTTTTTGGTTAGAGCTATCTATGATAGTCTTCACAGATGGTTTATACCACAAAACATCTCCGATAGTTAATTTTGTACCTAATTGTTTTTTGTTTTTCGGCTAGACTCAGAAAATTTTAGCTATGCCCTTTAAGAATAAGCAAATACAGCAACAAACATAGCAGCACATTCTATTTCCATTAAGATTAGAATCCACCATTACAACATCACAAGATAATGAGCATGTTATCCATCTAACACAGCAAGAACATATCTCATAATCCCACGAATCAAACTCTTAAACATGGCAAGAACATAGAAGAAGCAGAGATCCTAGCAAACAATAGAATCTCAACTGCACCGACGAGGCCTCTATGCCTAGACCCTCTCTCCCCTGATGTAGCGCGCAAGCTGGATGTTCTTAACGCCCACCGCTGCAGGCACTGACTTGAGCACCGTCTTGGTAGCTTTGCTTCATGGTACTCACCGTCAGAGACTTGCAAGTCGTCTGCCGTAAGGGCCATCGGGGTTTGGGTCGAGAAGGAGGACGGTAAGGAGGCTGGAGAGATTTTGAGCGCATGCAGTAGGTAGGGGATGGGTTCGGGTGAGTATTTATATAGGAGGGAGAGGTGGGAGTTGGAAACTTTTTGGCGCGAGGACGGAGAGGTGCAGCTACGATCCATGGGGTGGGGGTTCGTGGGTTTCTATTGGCTAGGATTGAGTTGGTGAGGATCGACGGGCCCAACGGTCAGGGAAAGAAAATACATATATACACACACACACATACACATACACATACACATACACATACACATACACATACACATACACATACACATACACATACACATACACATACACATACACATACATATATAGGAAAAATACCTTTTACACCCGGGTGTAATTACTCTCACACCTAATATACCACCTAAACAAACTTAAAATACTCCTTTATCACTTTAGGTATATTCGTATACTAATTATAAAGATACTCCAATGTGAACCACATGAAAAAATTACAAGAGAGACCATAGTTTTTAGCATATTTTGTAAATACCTTCATACACAAACATAAAAAGGAGTATGTCTAAAAAAATGTACATACAACATCTGAAAAATTGTTCATACAACGTAGATGGTCTTAAATATTTGTATACTACACGTACATACCCTCCGTTACACGAGATACTCCCTACGTTGTGAGATACGACATAGGGTGTAGTTGACGGCCAAATGTGGTCTAGAACTAATGTGGTCATAACCAGCGTAGTCAAAATCAACGTGGTCAAAACCAACGTGGTTAAAACCAACGTGGTTGAAACCAATGTGGTCAAAAGTCGACATGGTCTGAATTCAACTTGAGTAGTCAACAACCAGAGAGTGGTCAAAAACCAATACAGTCGATGACAAGAGAGCAGTCGAAAGAGTTCCACTCAGGAGGACAGAGTTCTAAGCCTATAGCATACACACACTCTCTAACTTATCTTCCATGGGAGAGAGGAGGAACTAGCTACCAAAAAGCTTAGCCATCCTTTTCAAACCCTAGCTCTTACCTCCCATCCCCTAATATAGGCTCACAACCTGAACCAAAACCTAATAGATATACTCATTAGGCCAAATTGGGGATAACCCGTTAACCCCACATAACACCGGGTTTTACTCATGCACGCTTCTCCGGTATTGAGCAATTTTACCAAAATGCCCCTCTAGCGCTTTCGGCGAAGCTTCCCGCTTCCTTTACCACTAAGCATCGCCCATGCTTCGCCATCTTCCACATAGCCTCAATGACTTGCCGCCAAGCCTCTCACGTGTCCGGATCTCACCGAACCGTCCTTGCATGCAAACGACCCAAGTCACTTGGCGCACCACATGTTTCTTCTAGCACATGACAGCACCCGACTTCCTTGACTATCTGGATCTCGACTCCTCTCTGAGCCTAGTCCCAGTCCACCTTGTTGTTGCATATCATGCCCATCACTGGTAGCTCCCGCTTTGCTTCCTCGTCGTCCCGGCTTGCAATCACCCCGCAAGCCTTAGTCATCTTCGACGTCTCCCTGACCGTTCTGGACCTCAGCACCACCCTATGCCTAGTCCCGATCCTCTTACGTCTCACCATGACTTAGCTCCAAAGTCCTGCAACCAACATCAATAAGCAAACCATCACTTAGCACCGCACGATATACAAATACATCAATTTACGCAATTAATCCGTACAATGCACCATACAAAATATATGCACCCAAATTACTGACCCTAAACTTAGGACCAAATAATAAACCCATGTGCACATAAGTAACAACACCCAAGTCAAACCATGAACAAAACCCAAAAAATTCCAGAGAACAACCTTAGGACACCTTAAACCTAGTTGTGTGTAACTCAATTTTCTCAAGTTTCGTTAAGTGTTTTGTGAGCAAGCATTTTTGCGCATTTTAACGATATAGATTTTAACTTTGTTTTTCGGTTAGGATAGCTAGTGAAAACATTTTTTTCTTGGCTAAAATAGTTTTAGCTCTCCTCTACCATTTACATTTTGAGTTCTGTGAAACTCAAAGTGAGTCATGTAAAAACTGGTTTGCATCATCCTGGTTCTATCATAACCTAACCAAACAAGATTTCGGACCGTCAAATTCTCGAACTTGTTTTAGGCCTATTCTTAGGTTCTATATTTTTGGGTTCTGTGTAGAGAAGCTAAAGGTTGATATGAATATTTGATTTTTTTGAAACGATTTCTTTAGTTCTCTCGCTTCCGTCTCGCTCCGATGATGGACCAGTGGATCACGGGTATGTCACGCATCTCACTCCTCATATTTCCGTCTCACACACGTATCTCTCGTATTTTCATAGCGCTAACGTCTTCGTTCGTAAAATTATTTCTTTCAATTACTATAAATTATTTTTAGCTAAAAACTAGTATCAATTACAGTAAAGACACCTCAGCTATAGCCGATACACGCCCATTTTGCTTAGAACCAAGATCCAAACAGCCCATTTTACAACATTACTCCTCTTGCATCGTGGGTTCTACACGTGTTGGTTGGGGGGGCCAGTGTTGCATCGAAGGTTTGGCCTTTCGCCAAGAACGATGGGCCACGCAGGAGAGATGGTACGCTGTAGCATGCACCTGGCTGGACGACACCGCGCGCGCCACGTACGAAAGGCGCGCACATGTTGGTCCGGCTCCGGCCCAAGCATGGCTTTCCTTGAGCCGACCAACCACTCCTCGCTAACCGCGTGCTAACCACCGTCCTATCTGTAGTATATAGAGCACCATTAATTAATTGATCGCCCCTGGTTCGAGGTGGATCGTAGTACTAATGTCATGTCACTGGAAAACCTTGGTTTGTTAGATCGTTTTAGTGTGAAAACGGCAAGGTTCATTGGACCGAGTGCTTTTCTTATTCCATGAGTTAATGCTTCGACAGTGATGTACTCGTTTTGTTCTTTGTTTACTTGATTTTTTTATTTTTTACGATCTGCGAGATATAATTCTAACGATTATTTTTTATAATTTTATATTTAGATATATAAATAAAATTATAATATTATAAAAGTAATTTTAACGATAAATATAATGTTATAATTTTCTTATAAACAATTTAGATGGTTTTGAGTCTATCAGTGATCAAAATTTAAAAAAGTTTGATGGCGCAGATTCTAAGAAGTTAAGAAAAAAAAAACGGAGGGAGTATTTTACAGTTGATATACGAAGAATTCAAGTGATATGCTTTTTGCAATTTGATATGCCAAGTATTCAAGTGAAATATTGCTAAACACTAGGAGCGTATAGTGTGTGTCGAAGGCAGAGGTCTGTCATACGAAGCCAAATATCACATTAGAAAAAACTTTATAGCCATTAAAAAAAGAATGAAGCCCTTGCATGTAAATAATTTTTTGAAACTTTTAAAACATTAGCTAATCCCCGTGTTGTTACAGGTAAAAAGGAGATTAATATTTACTAGGTAACCCCTTTTAAATTTGTTTGTATTGCTAACCCTCACCAACTTCAATTCCAAATCTGACTAAGGGTCTGTTTGTTTCAGCTGATGAGTATCCAGCTAGTCAGAATCTGGAGAAGCTGGATAACCCGACTTTCGGCTACTAGTTCATTTTCGGATTCGTAGCTTCGCTACTTAGAATCGGATGAAAATCTGAATTTGTTTGTTTGAGTTGCAGATTCTAGGAGTAGCTGCGGTTGCCGTGTTGAAACAAACAGGCCCTAAGGGTTACAGGCGTGGCAGGAGCAAAAGGGTCAGATGTGGAATTGAAGTTGCCTTAGGGTTATTAATAAAATATTTTTTAAAAACAATTATTTAATAAAAATTCAAAAAGAATATCTTACGTGCCCTAAAATCCATGGCAACTATTTTTCTTGTCCTAATCCAGTGCAGCACTCGTACGATCTTTTACTGACTGTTTCAGGAGAAGCCTTGGTCGATCTCAAATGCCAATTATATTTCTCAAAATCGAATTGGCAGTAAAATATTTGGAGTCTAGATATTGAGAAGAGTGGGATCTCAACTGCTTCAAAATCATTGATGAGCTATTTACTGTCATTCAAGCTGGAGTACTACTGGAAGTTGGCCTATACGAGTGAGATCAATTTTCTATAATTTTAAAGCATGTATTATTTAGTATTATATTGCTAAGATATGATAAAATAGATCAATTTATAATGTGAGATGCTTATTATTTCCTACAAACTTGAGATATATGGCATGAGAGGGCTTTAGCTAAATACACACGCATGCGTATTTTTGCATGGAAAATTGTGTGACGTGTGACTTACGACGCGCGACCATGTCGTGATGTGACACGCCACTTGGCAGACCAAATTCACCTTATTTTTACTAAACCATGCATCATCTCTCTCATTTTAATTGATCCTAAAACTGCTTAATTACCATTATTTAATTTGAATATTAGCAGTTACTAGTGGATTATTTCAGTTTAATGGTATCAGTTACTAGAGAGTAATTCGCACGTCTATAAAATACCTAGAGACGTCTAGACTTGGCAGACTGAACTCCTCAATTTTTTCTCATATTTTCTTCTCTCTGGTGAATTTGTACTGAGTGTTGAGCGACCGAACTTCGTTGGCATTTCTTCTCGGCGTGCACTACGAAGGAGGGAGAGCGGCTATTTCTGAGTCATTGCCATAGGGAGTACCCAACAGTAAGTCATTCGCACAATCGATCGACTTTAATTATATATCTTCTTGAGTTTTCTCTATAGTACAATGAGTAGTTTGCTGTTAGTTATGAGTTTTATATAACTAGTTTTTATTGTATTTATCTCCTCATAAAATGTAATTAAAGTATTATCTATATTTCTAGCAAATACAACCTTCGCATATCACTATATTACATACGGGGGAGTTCCCGGCCGTTGACCCGTGCCATGTCACGTTTTATGCGAAAACCCCCTGGATTATCCGAAATCGCGTAAAGGTCCTCAGTTGTCGCAAAAAGTCTCTGCCAGGTTTTTTTTTCCGAAAACCCCCCTCCACTTCACTGAAATTGAGTATCCTTTGTCGGATAGCACCCGCGGTTTTCCAAAATTACGTACAAGTCCTCGTTTAGTTACGTACAGATCCTTACAGGTCCTCGGTTTTTTACGAAAAAACCTTTTGATTTTTTTGAAATTACGCATATGTCCTTGATTTTTTTAAGAAACTTCTCGCGAATTATCGTCTCTTCTACTTCGGTCCATACGGTAGCTAGCGCGGCGTGCCGTCGCGCTTCCGCTGCTAGTATTACAATGTTTGGTTGTGTGCAACGCAAAGGAGACGAACAAGGTGTATCTTTTAAATGAGTAATACTAACCCCATTACGCCGGGGTTCCGGCCTCCATGCGAGCCACGTCCCGGCGCGTCGGCCTTGCTGCAGCAAGGTGGTCAAGATTTTCAGATGCGGTCGATGAGCACTTTTCCCGCTTTTGCGATTACGTACATATCCTTGGTTCTCGCAAAAAGGTCCCTGAAAGTTTTTTTTAACCCCTCCACTTTGCAGGATAGCCCCCCGCGGTTTCCCAAATTACGTACAGGTCCCTGGTTTCTCGCAAAAAAGTCCCTGAAAGTTTTTTTAACCCTCTGGTTTCTCGCAAAAACCCCGAAAGTTTTTAACCCTCCACTTTGCGGGATGGCCCCAGCGGTTTGAAATTGCACACGGTCCCGTTTTTACGTCTGGTCCTCGGTGTTTTCAAAAACCCTTCGCTTTTTGAAATGCGTTTTGCCGGATTTTTTAACAGGGGCTCATTTTTTTGAATAACCCCTTTACCTTTTCCGAAAATGCGTTTTTGCCTCCGATTTTTTTAGAAAAACTCCTCACAAATTACCGACTCATTTATTTTTGTACGTACGGTGGCTGACGCGGCGTGGTGCCGCGCCTATTCTTCTAGTGATTCTTACAGAAGGTGGGCTACAGGTCTTCTACATAAGATGCGCTCGGAGTCATTACACATGCTACGTTCCATAATTCCCCATGTTTTGGCGAACGGAAAATATCTGCTACGACACATGCTGATATTTATTTACCCATGACATGACCGGGCCAAGAATTGGTACGAAGGTCAGCTTGACCTGGCTTATGTCGGTCGCAGACATTCAAGTCTCGTGGCCCATGATTCATTTCTTTAGCTTTATCTTGCTCACTTGTCTCCTTGAAGTCGGCACGCCCATTTTATTGCTACATGCACCATGGCTTTGTTTTCGGAGTTTGTTGTGGTCAGTGGCTGATCCGGAGAAACGATGGAGGTGCACCCTAGACATATATATGTGATATGTCACCGCGTGGGTGAGTAGGCATTGCACTTGTGGCTCTGGGATGTATGTAGGCTATGCTAAGCCTAATGTGCAACCCACCGGTAGGTAAGGAATCAAAACCAGTTATGATGTTGTTTCGTATCGTATTTATAAAAATAATAGTATATAAGACGTATTGACAAAAATATCGTTTTTGCAGTTGACGGGCCGGACGGCTTCGCTCGCGAGGCGACTCGTGGCGCTGCCGCTGGCGACAGACGTTTGCCGCCCGAGGGCCAGACGGTAGGCCTGCCTGCCACCCAGGGAAGAGGATGCAGGTAATTAGGCCGGCTAATTAGCTAGCCTAATTACCTGCCCTATTTTTTTCGTTTAGTGTTTGTTTGAATTTTTAAATATATCAAATGAGCTCGAAAAATTACAAAGTTTATATACAGCCTCCCGACAGAACGTACCTAGTAGTGTATTTTTGGGTAATTTTATACATTGCGAATGTTGCTAAAAAATTTGTACAATTTTGATAATTTTACAAGCTTTTACATATAGCAAACGAGTTCAAAAAATTATGAAATTTTATGTGAAGCCTCCCGATATAGTAATAGTTATTGCGTAATTTTTTGAAAATTTATGTGCTCCAAATTTGGCACGTTTATTCGGATTAACTTAATCATGAATTTAATGATCCTCACACATGTTTTGAAGTGCCACGTGTCTGCCAATTGTGGTATATATTATTTGCTGCTATTTGGTTTGCACAATTGTCACGCTCTATGTGTGTGCCTCTTTGGCATGCTCTCTCGTTACTAATGTCATTCGGACATGTGTGGCTTGACATAATGGCCCCCCTCACTCGTTCCCTCAACAGCACAAATGTTAGTGTAGCCATGTCACCCCGTCTCGCCCGCTCCGTCATGCGCACATATGTCACTTTTACCGTGGTATCCGCCGTCGTCCGTGGTGGTGCACGTCGACAATGCGTCCATAATTTCCGGTGGGAACGTATCGGATTCTCTTTTCATTCACTTTAAATACAGAGCTCTCGCAATCGCTCATTAAACTTAATTTCACTTCTTGTAGGAAGAAGAATCTTCTGCGTCATACAGTAACATATCATGGTAGAGACCGAGGGGCCAGTTGGAGCGGGGTCACCAAAGGAAGACCTTCCCCTGGAAAGGAGGGAGGACTTCAGTTGTAACTGTAACATCCCAAAATTTGTGATTTTTGAAAATTTAAATTCAAATTAATTACTTTAAAGACATTGGATCGTATCTGAATTTTTCTGAGTTTTTCCAGAATTTAAAATTAAATTCTGGAATTAAAAAGAAATCTTAGTTTGAAAATATAATACCAAAATAACTTGGAAATATTATTCTTAAGCTCAAAATACTCCCATAAACTTATATGAATTTTTCTAGAATTTTTGAAGTTCATTTTGTATTTTTCTGAGCTATATTTAATTTTCTAGGATTTTCTGATAATCAAAAACTAAAAAGAAAATTTACTCCCTCTCCTCCTCTCTCCGGCCACCACGTGGACGGCGGATCCGACCACGTCCACCGCTCCATCCCGCCTTCCCTCTTCCCCGCCCGCCACGGATGGTCCCGATCTTGCCACACCACCCCGCCCGTACCGATCACCGCCGCCTACTTCTCTCTCTCATTGCCATGAGCCCACTGGCGGATCCGTCTTCCCGCCGTCTCCTCCTTCCTCGCCGCCGCCCATGCCGCCCGGTCTTCCGGCCTTCCCGCCCCCACGCCCCACTTCCTCCTCTCCCTCTCCTCCTCGTGCGCCGCACGCCCAACCGCGCCCACTACCCTCTCCTCTCCCCACTTTCCCCAAACACCGCAACCGCCACCGCCACCTCCCTACTCCGATGAAGGATTGCCGCGGGTTCCTCCCATGTGCCCCTATAAAACCCCAGAGCATCCTCATTCTCCTCCACCTTTTCCCCACTCCTCTCCCTTTCCCGCCGCCCACCGCCCCGCACTGCGGCGCCATTGAGCCGCCGTCTAAAAGTCCGGCGAGCAATCGCCGCCTCTCGGCAAGACATGACGCCGACCCCCACCTTCACCATCCCCGCAGCTGCAGCGAAACTCCCGACACCTTGGCCGACCCTCCTCGTCGTAGGGCCGCACCGAGGGACCCGAAGCCACCGCCGCCTCTGCTGTTCTGACCACCCTCCGCCGCTCTCGGTAACCGCCTCACCCTCCACGTGATCCCTTGCTCCCTCTCTCCGTTGGTGCCTCACCTCTGGCACAGCCTGGCCGGTCGGTCGCCGAGCTCGCCGCCCGACAGCTCCCCGCCGGCTGTCCACGTCGGCCATGTCTGCGTGGCGGTGACTTGGCGCCACTCGGGCGCCACGCAGCGCCCGCCACGACCCTCTCCCTGCCACCTCAGCCCCCTCCTGAGTTCACGGACCCGGTCCATAGACCCGGGGCCCACTGTTAGTCGGCTTACCCCCAGGGCTGACGTCAGCTGGCGCAATAAATCCGATTTTTCCGTAGAAAAATAATTCGGCCGAAAAAGAAATTCCATGCTGACGTCATAATTCCGAATTTCCTTTAGAAAAATAATTCCAAAAATCTAGTTTATTCTTTTTCTTTCATTCTAAATTTCCCGATGCCCGTACTTTTTCATCCTAACTCCGATTGAGTCCATTCAAATTTCTAAATTCATAAAAAATTCCAAACTATTCATTTCTGACATCCTTTTAAATTGTTGAAAATTTTGTAGTATTTTTAAAATTCAAATTTCAAATTTCAAACACCCAGTTCACTTTCAAAATCTCAGTTTCATTATAACTTTTCTATGCACTTCCAAAATTCAAATTCAAACTTTGTAAAATCCTCAAAAAGTTTATTTTATGTTTCGAACTCAAATATTTTATTTCGAAGAAACCTCTTTTCAATTAACCTTCGGATACCCTCTCTTCCTCGTTTGAACTCCGAATCCATTGAAACTTTCTCTCAAATTCATATAAAATTATAAACTCCTTTCCAGTAGTTACATTATATTTTTGTAATGTTATTGTATTTATTTGTCCGTTTGTTTTATCGTTTTGCGCGTAGAATCCAACGTTGCTGAAGAATTCGAAGACCCGCAGCAAGAAAGTCAAGATATTACACACGAAGGCAAGTCTCCTTTGAACATTTTGAACCTATGTTTGTGAAATGTTTTCGATTATTTTAAATTTATTGCATGTGCTATGTTACATAAAATGATAACTTATGTTGCAAGGATAATAGTTAAACCGATAATTGCTATACCCTCATTTAACATTGATAACCTTGTATCTTTGACACCCTAGGACTTCCTTTGTCTCAATAGTGAGATTATTATGAATTTGATAATTTTAGAACGGTAGTAAATGCTTAGACAAACTAGTCGATCAGTACAACCCTGGGGTGGAAAATAGAAAGGAATGATTTCATCTAGTAGCAATCAATATTGTTGTTGTTGTTAAGTTGATGAAAACTATTTTAGACTTGGGTGGATGGTAAGGCGGATTGGTCTTTGTTTAGCGAGAACTTGAAAAGTGTATGTTCCACCTAAGTCAATTAAGGATCGACGCTTGTGTTTGTCCAAACTGAGCACTACCGTACAACCACATGTCTATATGGGTATGACCTAGCTGATTAATTTACAATAGACTAGCTTAGGTACCACCAGTGGAAAGTGGGTGCCAGGGTGTACTGGTTATTCACAGTGAGGGACATTGTTTACTGTGCTCATACGGCGCAAGAGGGGGCTTCTGAATGCGGTGGATTTAACCCTTCAGCGGTGAAACCTCAGCGGGTGGTAACTAGCTAGACTAGAGTAAGGTAAAGGCTATGTGACGAATTATCTGGGTCTCATGCCTAAGGAAGCATGTTGGCTATTAAGATAGCTTGTCTCTTGTGGGTAAAGTTGTACAACCTCTGCAGAGTGTTAAAACTATTCGAATAGCCGTGCCCACAGTCAAGGGCGGGCAAGGAATGCATTCACATGGTAGAACTTTGGTTTTGGTTTAAAGTAAAGTTTTGGGAATCCGAGAGTGGATGGAACTCTCGGGGTTGTTCAAATAGTTGAAACTAGTGTGGGTGGTTGGAACCCGTAGATTTGTAATTTGGTAGTTGGAACCAGTTATCCAGTGATGGTGGATGGAACCTTCACTTTAAAATATTTAATAGTTTCAGTTAAGATAATTACTTTGTTAAAATATTGCTTTCAAATATGTTTAATGATATTGGAAATAAAAATATTGCTTTGTGCAAAAGAACCATATAACATTCCTTGTTGAAGCCTTGCATCTAATGCATTTTCCCAAGACTTGTGGAGTACT